>JACEFO010000909.1:0-692585 GCA_015342445.1 Digitaria exilis
AGACAGTAGGTATGCAGAATCCATAATGAATATTGCTTATTATGGCAGATTATGGAAAGGAACCCATAATATAGTGAACCAATGCCATTATGGCCAACACGATACATGGAGGCGAGTTATCTGCAATGGAGAGGCCGAGAGCACTAGCCCAGCTACTTGCTAACACATCTATCTCTGCTGCTACACATAGCTGTATATCATTCTTGGGCTAGTCTTTAAAGGGATTTTTTTAGAGGTCCAATTGCCCTTTTTTTTTCCATTTTTTAAAACATCTCCGTTGATAGGTTCTCTGTCTCTTTTTAGATGATAGCTGTGTGATTGCATAGATGATAGCTGTGTGATTGCATCCTAGTTTTCTTATTTTGCTTATTTTTGTGTGTTAGGGCTTCCCTGTTAACTGGATATGTTTGCTGATTGCTAGCTTCATGGTCCCTGTTTCATTTCTGCTAGTGATTAGAGAGTCAGGGAAGGATTACTGTCTCCATTCCATGTTACCTTTTTTCAAAAAAAAAAAATCATCTATTAAAGGAGAGCGTGTGGGTTCCTGTGGCTAATATAAATATTCCCACCATTTACTCTATCATCTCTGCACTATGCTATGCCTTCTGTTTCCAAATCGAGGGTGACTCTTGACTCCATGTAGTAATTTAAAATAAATAAAAAATATTTCATAATCAAAAACAATATTTGTACAGAAATTATTTTTTTCGAGAATACGCAGGAGAACTGTGTATCTTTGTATTAAGAAGATAAAAGTAACATTTTAGAGAGTTACACGCGGGCCTATGAACCGGGCGTTACACGCACACGGTTTACAAATGTGTTTGTAGAGCTACTAAGCAAGAACTAAACAACCGAAAACCACCTACCCTAGGGAGGGGCACGCTCAAGATACGTCTACCCAGCACACTAGCCTGTCTCACCGCCGCTCAGTAGCTCCTCGTCAACAGAGCTCCCTTGCTGCCGGGAAGAGGTCCCTCAGGCCGGGAGGTTCTTGATGTCCACCCGTCTCCGCGAAAGAAGCGCAGTGAACTCCTTGCGGGCATTGTCGATGTCGTCGTTGTTGACCTTTCCATTGCCGAGGAAGCCAAGCCCTTTCATGGCGAGGACCTCCCCTTCTTCGACGGTCTAACCGTCAAATTAAGTGGCTGTTTTGCCAAACGGTCACTGCGTCGCACGCGTGTGTCCCCGCCGCGGCGTCGGCGGGAAAACCACACTCTCACCTAGCATCAGTGGGGATGTTCGCTTGATGAGTCATGAGAGCGCGTGCCAATTGTTGATCCGGCCAGGAATGCCAAAGGTTCGCTGCCATCGCAGAGAGAGTCGTAACCCACGTGAGCCAGCGTAGACTCAACCGACCCAGGGGGCCGAAGCGGAGAGTCATTGTAGGGCCGTTGGTTGAGTGGTGACCTCCTCGGCATTTGTCGAAGTCGAGTCGTGTAGGTGTTGGACCCATTGCCTTGCCCCCATTCAAGGGAGGCAGTGATCTCCGCTTGTAGGTGCAGAAATGGTGTAACGGCAGGTCTCGTCGCGGCGAAGGGAGCGGAGGATTTCAAATCAGATTCATTGACTTTTATTTAAGCGGTTCCATCCAAATTAGAGTATTATTTTTTGACAAATTAGAATCAGATTGGTCCATTTTTACCAAAACAGCTAGGGAATCACTCAAAGGTGGATATAGACTCTGATGCAATTTGGAATCAGAAAAGAACGTCCAAATTGAGACATCCGTAGTGATTGAAAGCCTCGTTTTACCATCGAATGCAATATGGAAAATCAGGCAGAGTTTTTTTTCTCTCGAAAAAGAACGAACAAAGTTACTGAAAAGTGGCTACTGATTTAACCATAATAGGACCAGGCAGGGTTGAAAGGTCCATGAATCAAAGTTGTGAGGGTCGGTATTCTTACCGCCCTAGTTGTATAGTCTATGGACAAAGTTATTTGGTTTTACGAGTCCAGTTTTTCTTATAAAGTGGGTCAATTCTTTTTTACTTCTAATAAAGTATTAGGAAAAGATTAAGCTTTCGCCGTCCGTTCAAAAAAATAACCATAAATTCAGAGTTTCTTACAATGCTAGTCATATTTCAATTTGAAAGTGGACATGAATCAATTTGACAAGAGTATAGGAATCGATCTGACAAGATTTAGAACATGATATCAATCTGACATGGAGAGGGAATCGAATACAGATTGGAGGAAGAACAAAAAAAATTGTGTCATAGATAGAATCAATGACCAATCTGGTGTTCTGGTCCACCTTGTTCCATTGCCACGGCACCGAGACAGAAAAGGAAGAGATGGGAATGCGCACAAGGGGCGGAGCCCGGGAGGGGGGGTGGGGTGCTGGCAGGCACTACTACATAAAATCCAAACGCAGACATGTAAAGTCCAAACAAAAAGAATGAATAGATGGTTATATATAGGGTAATAGCTTCATTAACGCGGACAGTGCCAGCTTTCCATAGCTATTATTGCAGCTAGTGCCCACTGCATGCAGCGATCTTTGGGACGAGCAGCTAACACTAGCAAGAAGGTCTGATTATATTATTGGTTCTTCTTTGAGTTCTTTGTTGTTGAAGATAGGCCTGAGCATTTTTTGCTCCGGCCCGGCCCCGTAGGCGGCCCGAGCCCGTGGGTTTGGGCTGCCCATGCCTTCTAATGGATGGAACTGGGCAGCGAAACCAAGCTCCGGAAAAATATCTCGGCCGGCCGGAGCCCGTCCAGATGATAATTTCATTTATTTTTCAATAACAAAAGGACGAGAAGCCTGAGCCCGCCCACGGCCATACCAGAGCCCAGCCCGAACCTTGCCCATGGATGGGCGTGGGCACAAAATCTCGGCCCGAAATAAATCGGGCCCTTTTCTCGCCGACCCGAATTAGGTTCGGCCCGCAAAATGCTCAGTCTAGTTGGAATTGACCTCGGTCAGTGTAATTGGGCCATCGAGGCTCAATCCTAACCCTACACACTCCCTATTAGTTGCCTTTGATTGAAAGGCAAATCAGCGCCACACTCTTAGAGCCCGGCCCCGCGTCTACAACACTATATAACTAAGGGCGAGACCCGCTAGGTTTCCCTAATTAGAGTTAATCTCGTGTTAATCACGAGTTAGCCTACAGGGTGCACTAGATACCTAAACCTATCAATCACTAACGGTACTGGAAGGCGTGGAAGCTCGGCGTCCCTCTTCTTCATCGACATCCGAGCGTTCTACTACGTCTACTTCCTCTAACGGCTCTACGGAATAACATCTCGTTAGTCATCCACCACCGAGCGAAGATAAATTTGAATGGTAAGTCATAAGTTTCACTAAATTTCGTATTAGATCTGAGTGCTAGATGTGATCTATGTTAGACTGGATGATTCTGTTTAGTTCATATCCTCTAAGCATAGATCAATTAGATCTAACACATTTGATGGTGTTTGGGTCCAAATTTTTGTTACGTTTTATTCTAGCTTTGACACAATGATAAAACAATTAACAATTTTGCTTGTCATCTTATTAATTGTAAACACTAACACAAGGCTTTATTAATTAGTCCTCCCATATTTTTCCCGATGAACTTTTTGTTATTTGCTGCTATGTATTGTCATTTAGTCCGAATAGAACTATCATTTGGGAAGCTTTGAGTCTTAGAAATAGGACTATCAAAAGTGATTGGTGAGTGGGGGTGTGACAAAAAAAAAGAAAAAATATAAATATGACAATTAATTCGGAGAAAATGTTAAGCACATGCATGGCGCTCTAGTTTTTTTATTGTATCTTTAAAATAACTAGTTTTTATTTATATGGACGATGAGATTTCGATCAAGTTTATCAGGTCCCTTTATGATATTTTTCTTTCTTCCGCCACTGAATGCGCATGTGTATGGGAAGCAGGAAAGTATGGCTGGGGCGCCGTGAAGAGGGAAAAGGTGCGAGCAGGGTATGATCGTTGGGCCAAGAGGAATGTTGGAGGACACAGGTCTAGAGTCGCCTTAACCGTTAGTGTTCGGTTAGTTATTTCTAAATGTCACTTAATCTTGACGCTAAGTATTCAGATCCAATGTCAAGTATGCCTTTGGGTATTCACATGCACATATGCTTAAAAAAACTTCTCGTCTATGTTCTTGCACGCAATATTTCCCCATGACTATAGCCATAATTTAGCAGAGGGTTCACCTCCATGAATTATATGGAATTTTTTAGCAATAGGTATTTGATCTAGTAGCTCCAAATATTGGATGCAAACTTATCATTTCGTGTCTATAAGTGTAATTAAATATAAAACATTTCAACTATTTTAATTTAGTCTACGAACCATAGATTCACCTACATCTTGGAGCTCCAGGCCTCAAGCTATACCTAACCCTTTCTCAGTTGATCTGTATTGACTTTTTAGATCACAAATTTTGACTGCTCGTTTTATTTTAAAAATTATGCAAAAAATCTCACATTTTTTATGACTTGTTTTATTGATTAAAGTTCTTCATAAATAACTTAAAGTTAACTATGTTGCATAGATTTTGAAACAAGAGCAGCGATCATAGTTGAGGTAAAAAAAGTCAAACGATCTATAATTTGAAACGGAGCTAGTATCTCTTTGGCTTAGATCTATGGAAGATGCTAATAATTCAGATTTTCCTACTGACAATAACACACATTCTATATACAAAAGATGTTTTGCAGTGAGCCCTAATATAATTTCATCGCTCCCATAAAAACTTCATAGCCACGGGCAGGCATGAGTTTGTTGACAGCAGCCACATCACGTTGCTTAATTTGGCAGGGAATAAAAATACCATTAGGTCATCCTTTGCCCCGTCCTAGGGATAATGAGGATGGATCATCATCGTCATCAAGAAGCAGTTTCCCCGGCGGCTTGGGCTTCCCTTGGAGGCCAATCTTGATCACTCCCATAAATCGTTCGGATACGGGGAGGACTGCGTCGCCGCTGCAAATGCAAGGCGGCGCACCATCAACTCCCAACTCTCAACCGGTCTCCTTCTCTGGTCGTCAACTCCCTTCCTGACTGCCTGCTTAGCCGGCAGCTCCAACCACACACATGTCGCGCTTAGACGGAATAGCGGGCCCGGCCTGCCTTTCCGCGAACGTGTCTTAACACGTACTAGTACTAACTACTTCATTAATTAAGAGGGAGAGGTCCAGTTTGGGTGTCGGCTCCTCCATGGATCACACCTATCAATGCCAGGCGAGCTCCTCCGTTCACGGCATCGTGTGAGAGCCTGTGCAATATGACGCCCATGCAGACACAGACGTGCCACCGAGCTGACATGCAGCAGCTTGGCATTAGCATGGCTGGCATCTCGTTGGACGTTGGTTGGTTCAACTTTAACATGATGGATGAGTGTCCTGATTGACAGCGACTGTGATTTCCTTTCATGGCAACATCTATGATCTATCTACTCCCCTTGACTATCCAGGAGACATGGGAGTAACGTGTGTTGTTTAATGCAGTTTTTGTGGCTGGTCCTGGCGCTACCACCTCCTGTAGTTTCTGTTTTCCTTTTTCCCGTGGGCAATCGATAAGACTGCGAATCCACGCTTTGGTTTCTTGTAAACCCTTGAGGCAGACGATTCCATGCCTTTCCATGCATTGTAGCATGAGATCGATCCCTGTCTCATCCAGTGGCAGCCGCCGACTACTCGGCTAACGGAAACCACTTCTTTCTGTAGTGGTCACGCAGCAACAACTTGAAGTATTGGAGAGAAAAAGGCTTGACGCAGACGAGGAGGAAAAAGGCACTGTCGTCTGTCCTAATGATGGAGATATTCTTGTGTTTTCTTGCTAGTATGCCTGAAACGTAGGGAATTAACCTTAATGCTGCAGTGGCTAGTAGTGCATTCACATGTTTCAGGTAGAAATAAGGATCAAAGACGACTCCAGTTTTGCATTGCTGCTGTATTTTATTTTCATACTGCAGGACGACAGAGCTTCAAAGAGGCTCGTTTTTTCCAGGAACAGCATGCATGTATATATATTGCTTCACTAGATTTGATCAGATCCGTCGTACACTTATTGTTATTATTGCATCTAAAAGTTGTGGATCACTAGAGCAACAAATGCTACTACCCGATTTATTTGTTAGATGGCGTAGGGGTCCAAGGCCAGCTAGCTCGCCATACTTGCGAAGCAGCCGCCTCCGCCTAGATAGCCATGGCCAGGTCCACTGAAGCTCACGACCAATAATCACGACATCGTGCCTACTCCTTTCGTTCCAAAAGAACTGCAACTCCTGTTTATGTGAAATCAGACAATTTAAAGACTAAGTTTGTACAAATAATACTAATATTTCTAGTACAAAATAAATATAATTCGATTAAATATGAATATTTTTCATACTAAATCTATTTAAAGACATAAATATTTATAATTATTATATAAATTTGGTCAAACTTGAAATGGTTTAACTCGTGGTAAGCCATATTTGTATTTATTTTTGGACGTAGGGGAGTATAACTCAAAGGACTGAATTTGCATGTCATGGGTTGTTCCCTATCCTATGAGAGTAGTATGAGTTGTTGCTCCTTCACCATTCATTCCAGGGTCCCAAGAGGGAAGAGGGGAAAGGGACCATACACTGCAAGGCATTCAAAGAGTTGAGGACAACCCTAGACATGACTCCAGGCCCTTAATTCCAGCCACTTTAAGTTCGTACTTGCCTGATTGTCTCTCACTCTCCCAATAAATATTTTTAAAAATCCTACTTGATACATGTAATTATAACACCGTTGTTATACCAACGGTTGCACAAATGCTCTTTGTCCACGTAGCAAAATTGAATAAGAAAAAAAAGATACGAGCAGAGACGTCTTCATTATTCCTGCATTTTTGGTAGATACAGTTCTTGTTGAAGCAATGTTCTACTCAGTATCCAGTTTATATTTGTTTAAGGGGAATGAACATAAACTTGTGACCTACCTGTTGATGAATCACCAGGCCAATCCGAGCACGGCGTGTGGCAATAGCGTGTATTAGCTTACCAAACATGTACCCTCTGGGGATTTTGTCGTCTGTCAGAATCCAGAACCCATGGATCACGCATCCTGAATTTTTCCACTTAATATAATAAGGAAAAGGAACGAAATGCAGTCCAGTTGTAGGATTTAGCTTCTGAAAGTTGCACTGCTCTGGTGTAAGCCAATAATGCGCCAACAAATATTCGTTAACGATTAACAAGAGAAGGCAGACTATTGTATTTTGTTGTCAGTGGTTAGGATTTTGTCGTCTGTCAAACTATGATGCAATATCCAATGTACCTTGCTTTTCTATTCTCTATCTATTGGGAAACATACATTCTGCTTGGTTCTATCCTATATACCCTGCCGCGTGATAGTCATGTCTCAGCTGTATCACTAGCCTCTGTTAAACAACATATTCAGTTTTCAAAGCACTTAGACAAGTTTAATAACCGGTGGAACTGTGGGCTGGTGTGTTTAGATTGGGAAAGATTCCCCGAAAATACACTGTTCACTAAAAAACACGGTAGATGAATAGTGTTTTGTGAGTAGAAGAGGTGGGATGAATAGTGAAAGTTGGATTGAATAGTGAAAAAGTTGGGGAATTTTGGGAACTAAACGGGGCCTAAATCTGTGAAGAAAGAAAGTACTAGGAGAGAATAGAGCGGGCGGCTCGCGAGACGTTTGCTGGAGCAGCCGAATACGCGCTTACGCCTTCTATGCTGAACTAGCTGCTGCGCATTAACTACCAGCGGAGCCCGCCACTTTCACACGATCGTTGCAGCCGGCAGCTGGCGTAATCTATTAGCCTTGCTCAGTTGCTCTTAGGATGTGATCAAGTGTTTGATCCGATCAGGACCAATAGGCCGGTTCTATTATCTGCTGACCTCCAGAGAGTGTTTTGGATAATCCTCCGAGCCCAGTGAGTGCATTGTCTCTTGGAGTAAAGACTGTCTCGCCGTTTAATATTAAGATTATTGTAGATTACGTGTATACTCAAACAAAACCCCCAGACCTGCACACCTTTGTGCCCAGCTTGTGTATAAATATCCCCATTCAGAAGCCTGTGTTGGTGCGCGCGGTGCCTCTTTCTCACACATTCAGAAACCTTCTCCAGCGCCAAGTGCTCCAGCTCATCTCTCTCCCTAGCTTCCTGCCCTGTCTCTCTCTCTCTCTCTCTCCCTTCCCTCATACACACACACAACACAGACGAAAAAAGATGGTCGGAACAATGGAGGAAACAAGGATCCCTGGGTACTTCAAGAACAAGGGCATCCTCGTCACTGGCTCAACAGGCTTCCTTGGAAAGAGTAAGCATCGATCCACGCATGATGCATGCACTCTCTTGTCTCACGCCAATAAAACGAAAAACAAGAACAAGATCAGCAAACTTTTTGCTGCTGCTGCTGCATGCATGCATTGTGAGTGTGCTCGCCTTCACCTGTTCGTGATGTGCTCTGCCGTCGTGTGTCTCGCTGCAGTACTGGTGGAGAAGATACTGAGGGTCCAGCCGGACGTCAAGAGGATCTACCTCCCTGTGCGTGCTCCGGATGCAGAATCGGCCAAGAAACGGGTGGAGACTGAGGTGAGCCGTCCGTTCACTTTCTAATTACAGCAAGCTTCTCCTGTTCTAGTAATCGTTTTTTTACTCTGGGTTGCTTTCACCTGATTCTTGAAGTAAACCTTTGATAACGCAGCAGCGGCACGCATGAGCCCAATTAAGTAGGTTGTTGTCGTTTGTCGCAAAGAACCTGAAACATTCTTCAGACAATTAATAGCAAACTTGCAAGTTGCTCCCTCCCTTTGTGTGCTCTGTTTTTTCACTTATTTTTTTAATTTCTTTATTTTCTGTTTTATTTACGTCACACAAGAAAATGGTATATGCTATGTAGTTCATACGGATACAGGCTAACGATATACTGTACTAGCAGTACTCCGTGCGTACAAGATCATTGGCGCACTTTGTGGTGATGTGGATACTTTTTTTTATATATATCGGTGATGTGGATACTTGGTATGTAGCTTTCTCATGTTGCTAGTACTCCGGTAGAGCCATCTATTCTCACAGTTGAAATCCTATTGTAGCTAACATTAATGATGCAAACATGTTTAGTTCACCTAAATTGTCCCCTTTTATTTTTTAAGGGGAAAAAATCACTGCCACCAGTGTTGAGGTACTGACCATGCTATGTGTGGGTGTGGCACAATCCGGCACGGTCGTGCAAAAACAGAATCAGGACTGCTAAAAATTACTGGTACAACAGTAGTACTAGATACTGTTGGCAATCGACCATTTATGCTGCTGCTGGTGCTGGCCAAGACTCAGATCAGCTGCATGACATAGGTTAACACTGTTAATTACCTCCTTTAGCAGTGTCCATCAGGATTTCAACTTGCGCTCTGAAGTCTGAACTACCCAAACCACATACTACACTCTACAAACAAATGAACATGAATATTTTTTTTTTGAAAAATTGAATATGAATATGAACAGGCCATCCTTCAACTCTGTAGCTAGTGACCCTAGGAAACTGCACGCTTCAGAGCCGAGAGAGACATTTGCAACATTCGCAGCTGGAGCTCGTTGGGAGTTATTGCGTTCGCGCGGGGGTGGCTGGTAGGTCCAGTCCAGGGTGCAGTGCAATGCAAACCTACCAGCTGTGATGCGGTAGGAGTAATTGCCTGCCTGCCTCGGCACTTGTACTGCCCCGTCCAGTGTGTACAGCATCATGCCCACTGGCCACCGGTATGCATGCATGCCGGGAAAGGGAAACGATGTGCTTCGCCCTCCGGTCTCGCGTCGTCTCTGCAAGCCGGGAAGAAATATCCTGCAAATGTAGCAGTAGGTACTAGGATCTTTACCGCTGAAAGTTTATGACTTTGGCAGAGATCACATGTGCTAACAGAGGAATTCATTGTCACAGAGGCCACGTTACTTATTTAAGACAGTAACACTTCGTTTCTCTTTTTACTACTGCTCGGGTGATCAATACAGTACCACCGAGGTTAACTTTGTTTCACAGCATTAGTAACCTGTAGCTGTAAAAGGAATGCGATATTTTGGCCACTATTGAAGGAACTGTGCTACAAAGATAGACATAGAGTTCACGCGGCAAAAATTCCATTTTTTTTTTACCGTTACCGATCAGCATAACAGTAACTCTGTAACGGTACATAAGATGGCCTCTAGTGTGACAGTGTGGACCTCTGCTAGCTTATTGCAGGACCTCCTTTCCTATAGTGCAAGTAGGTTCATGCCAAGATTAATTGCCCTGTATAGAGAGAGGGACCCGTGTAGGTCTCCAAATCCACCCTATCACCAAGGACTTGATCGAATCTTTTGCTAGACGAGGAAGAGAGGCGTGAGTTTGTACGTACTCCATGGACCAGCAGATGAACGGCGTTGCCTCTGCTTGTACTGTGACTCCAATCACATGACGATTAAAGGGGCCTAGTAGACCGTTGCTTCAAATCCCACTGGCCCTACACATGTGGTTTTCTGAAAACATTTTCTTTGTGTCTATACTAGAACGCATTTAATTTCTTTCCTCAAAAAATAAAAAAAAACACATTTAATTTCTCTGGTGGAATGTCTTTTTGTTCGGCTGCTAAAATAAATCCCCGTAGTTGTTTGGAAAATATTCGTACAGAGATGAGATGAATTGGATTAGAGGTGAATATAATTGTCGGATGCAGGTGATTGGGAAGGAGCTGTTCGGGCTTCTCCGGGAGACGCACGGCAAGAGGTTCCAGTCCTTCATCGATGAGAAGGTGGTCCCGCTGGCCGGTGACATCATCCAGGAGAACTTCGGCGTGGAGGGGGCCCAGCTGGCAGAGATGACCCGGGAGGTCAACGTCATCGTCAACGGGGCTGCCACCACCAACTTCTACGAGAGGTCTGAAAAAAATCAAGTACATGCACTCCATTGATGATCAGCACTACGCTGTTACTGGAGAGGCATTCATAATAGATGCACGGGCAACAGAAAATGGCTCTGGGGAATCTGAACATGTCATTGATCTCTATTAACTTTGCAACCGATCCAATACTACGCAGGTACGACGTGGCCCTGGACGTGAACGTGATGGGAGTGAGGCACATGTGCCAGCTCGCCAAGCAGTGCCCCAACCTGGAGGTCATCCTCCATGTCTCCACTGGTAATTAAAGAACTGTTAACAATCTTAGCAGATGCTACATACATACTAAGATGTACTAAGTACATCTCTGTGGTTCATTTAATCACTGATGAATAAAGGAACTGAAACTGCAAATGTTACTGCAGCTTATGTGGTCGGGGAGAGGCAGGGCGTGATCCAGGAGCGACCTTTCAAGCTGGGCGAGACCCTGCGTGAGGACGAGCCTGAGCTGCGTCTGGACATCGACGCCGAGCTGCGGCTGGCCATGGACTACCAGCGTCAGCTCGCCGGGGACGACGCGGAGCAGAAAAACGAGAGGAAGGCCATGAAAGAGCTGGGCCTCGCGAGGGCCCGTGGGTTCGGGTGGCCCAACACGTACGTGTTCACCAAGGCGCTGGGCGAGATGACCCTGGCCCAGCAGCAGCAGGAGCAGCCGGAGCTCGCCGGAGTGCCCGTGGTGATCGTGCGGCCCAGCATCATCACCAGCATCCAGAGGGACCCACTGCCAGGGTGGATCGAGGGCACCAGGACCATCGACGCCATCCTCATTGGCTACGCCAAGCAGAGCCTCTCCTGCTTCCTCGCCGACCTCGACCTCACAATGGACGTCGTAAGCTACTGCTACTAACTCTCCTTAATAACTCCTATAATACACAATTTTGCAAAAAAAATAGTATACTTATTGTAAATTATAAGTTAATTCCAATTTTAATTTGAATAGCTACCTGATTAACAGGGTTATCAAGAAGTGACATTAACTGAACATGAACCCAAAACTCAGTTAACTTTTATGTGAATGAAAATACAGAAAAGTTGAATGAAACCTTTTTATTTTTGAAACTATTACTAACGAGTAAAATAAACGATGCAGATCCCCGGGACATGGTGGTGAACGCGATAATGGCCGCTGCGGCGGCGCACGCGTCGCCGCCGCCGCCACAGCCACAGCCACCAACAGTGTACCACGCGACGTCGTCCCTGCGCAACCCGGCGCCATACGCGGTGCTGTACCGGACGGGTCTCCGCTACTTCAGCGACTACCCGCGCGTGGGGCCCGACGGGCGTCCCGTGCGGGCCCGGCGGGTCCACTTCTTCGCCACGGTGGCGGCCTTCACGGCCTACATGGTGCTCCGCTACCGCCTCCCGCTGGAGCTCCTGCGGCTGCTCAACGCCCTCTGCTGCGGCCTCCTCTCGGGCCTCTGCGCCGACCTCGGCCGCAAGTACGACTTCGTCATGCGCCTCGTCGACCTCTACGGGCCCTTCGCGCTGTTCAGGGGCATCTTCGACGACGCCAACGTGGAGCGCCTCCGCCTCGCCATGGCCGCCGGCGACCGCGCCGAGTTCAACTTCGACCCCAAGACCGTCGACTGGGACGACTACTTCTACGACGTCCACATCCCAGGGGTCATGAAGTACGTGCTCAAGTGATTCCGCGTCCAGATTGGAGTTAATCTATCCTCAGCGTGTATTAGTGTATATCCATCCGTCCATCCATCCATCCATCCATGGGTCATGTTTGTTCGTCTCATGCTATCCATCCATCCTCAGCGAATTGGAGAAGAATTACTGAGAGTGACGAGGTAGAGAGAGCATCAGAACACATCCAGTCAGCAGCAGCTAGCTAGCTAGTTTGGACTCTTGATCATAATTTGCCTTGTTATTGTTGCTATCGTTACTATTGAAGTATTGATTATATATAATAGAAGACGCCGACCAACTACTAGTTACCATCCACCCTGTCTGTCCTCATCACCATTGCGATTGTCTGCTGGTTAATATGATGTTCAGCAACCTAAGTTCATGTATGTACCACCGTCCACCGTTTCCACAGCTCAAAGTATCCTTCTGGATTCATTCAGGCAGCTTGTACTTAAACATCATATATTTCAAAACGATATTTAAAAACGAAGGGTGGAGTGTCAAAAGATCCTTCTGAATTAAGAGTCTCGTGGCTTATTCTAAACGTCATCATACATTCAAGATTGGATTGTTCTTCAATTTGTTTTTTTAAGAGAATGTTCCTCAATTAGTTTTTCTTAGGGAGGTTCCTTAATTATTATTTTTTTTTTGTAAAAGGTTCCTCAATTTGTTAGGAGGCTTGGACTGCATGCATTTCGGTGGCTTGTAAACACAAATCATCCATCATGGACCTAATTAAAATAGGTCTGGCCTTGGCCCAGCCCATCCCAGTACAGCATTCACCTGATTCAGCAGAGACTCTCTCAGCGGCACAGCCCCCCTTGAATTTTTTTATATTTTAATCTTTTAAAACTAATATTTTATAAAATTGGCCCTAACTAAATTTCCAACAATTAACCCTTTTGGTCGCGCTAAACAACTTGGCGTGACAAATACTTTAGTCACACCTTAGGAGATGGCGCGACTAAGTACCCATGCTGGCATCTATAGTTGACGTGGCACTAGTGAGTCGCGCCACCTGACGCGACCGACCTTAGGTCTTCTCCAATGGCTATCTCTTAGCCCTCTTCAATACACTATTGAATGCATAAGAGACGGTTAAGAGGTAGCAAAGAGTCAACCCACTTTTGTATTGTTTTGACACTGTTGATCGATTAAACAATTTAAAAGCTAACTAAAAGATAGCGATTGGAGAGGGCCTTAAAAGCTCTTCGCCAAAGCCTGACTGATTGCTTGCTAGTGGATGGTGCGGACACCAAAGCTACCTTCATGTGTGGTACGGAGTAAAAGTGATCATTACTGCTCACTACGTTCCAAAATTATAGTTTTTCTTACTTTCTAAAAAAATACTACGACCAATTATGTATAAAAATATAATAAATTTTATGGTACGCTATAGATATCATTAGATACATATTAAGGTCTAGTTTTTTATAAAAAAAATATTTGAAGATCTAAATGTTGTATATATTTTCTACAAATCAAGTCAAACTCGTGGCACGAACACCCAAAACGACTATAGTTTTGGGACGGAGGGAGTATGTCCCTCAGATCGATGTGCTTCTTGCTGTCAAAAAAAGTATCGCATGACTTTAGTATGTTTAATTAAATTAGGTAGCTTGACCAAGTCAAATTAGCTAGCTGAGCAACTTAGCTTAACTATATAAATAATAAAGTGAAAATTTTATTGAGGTTTCATACACATTTAATAAGATGCGGCGTAAGCAATTTGAAATGTAAACTAATTGAAATTCCCAGTGAGGATTTTATTTAATTGATCAAGGAGTGGTCGACCGCCTCATTATTTCCCATAATTGATGGTGCAACCTGGCCGCTGTATTTACACAAAAGTGGTACTACTCTTACAAAAGTGGTATTTACACAAATGGAATGTAGCAGAACACAAGCTCCAAGAAATCCGAGTCAAAAACCACCAAAAGTTTTTCACACTGTCGTGCCTACTCTTACATGCATGCTTCTTAGTGTTAAAACTTTTGGCCACTTTTGAGCAACTAAACAGGCTCCTAATTTGGTCATGATTAGACAATATTGTGCTACATTAAACAATCTTTAATGATGATTAATTAGGCTGTCATTCGCCTCATGATTTCACCAACTTTCTACACCAACTGGTTCTCAAAAGATGTTTTGTTCGAATCATCACTCTTGCCGTTCTGATACATGTTTAAGTCATTCAGTATTTTTTTTAAAAAATTACAATCGCCAACAGTGTCTTTACAGGGTTTATGTATTTCTCTTCTCATTTATATATCACGGTCAGGCCACGGTTAGAAACACGATTAACATGGGCTTAATTAGTTACTAAAAACCATAGGCCTGACTAAAGACGTGAGCATAAAAAAGAAGGGAGCGTATCCTATAGAAACTAGGTTCCATAGGGATGGCAATGAGTTGGGTTTGGAGCGGATATCCGCGGATTTTGGGTTTTGGGTTTTGGGTTTGGTTTCTATTTTGTGCCCGTAGATTTACGGGTTCGGATACCCGAAATATTTCGGGTTTGGGGCGGATTCTGAATTTCACCCGTGGAGCTCCGTTGGAGCTCCGAAATACTGATATTTGCTTATGTTTTCACTTGTGATTTGTGAATTTACAATGAGATCAACATTTCATTGTTTAGCTACTCTATCTATTTTTTATTCACAAGGATGGGGATGATTCCATGATAATCGATGAATGATGAACTCATCAAGTCAAGAATTAAGATGAATTTCCAAAGTTGTCTACCTAGATTTGATTTAAAAAAAATGCCAAGTAGTCATGTGCCGTGTCTAAGTATAAATGTTATGAAATCTGGATACTCTCCTTGATGTATTGTTGTATGCTGAATAGTACTATTTTTGTGTTGTTGCTCTTTCCGAATGCTGATTTTATTATGATATTCTTCGGTGTATGGTTAATCCGTGGGTTTGAGTTTGGGCATGGAATTTCACCCAAATAGGAGTTCGGGTTGGATTCGGATTTTAGGTTCGGGTTTTGGGTTTGGGCGCCTAGACACTTCACCCGATCCGAACCCGACCCATTGTCATCCCTAAGGTTCCATGAAAACTATGGAAACTCCACCCAAGACCATTGGATGTCCATCTGATGACTAGGAAAAGAGGTGGGATAATTTTTCAAATAACCACTCCCACGCATCCCTATAGTCTGGTTTTGTTCCCTCAGTTATGTTTCCGTTCCCCGTCCGTCCCTAGGTTCCCTTCCATCGTGACCCCGACCCCGACCGAACGAATCTGCGCCACCGAGGCTCAATCCCCTAGAAGCGGATGCCGTGACCTCGGCGGCCCGAAGCCCTGGATGATGGCCTGCATGGCGTCTGCCTTGTCTTCCCTCTTCCAGCGCGGCCAAGGACGCGCGGCCCCAGCCTGCTTTGGATTGTCGCCGACCTGCAAGACCTGCAAGTTTGTGTGTGCATCGTCATCCATCGGCAGCGTTCAAAGGGTCGCGGGTGGCGTCCTCCATGGCGGCAGCGTCAAGGGGCGCGGGCGCGCCATCCTCCATGACACAAGGCGACATGAGGCCAACTTGATTGCTTGTCCATGGGGTCACCGTCCAGGGCGTCATCCGGACGCCGAGGTCGGTTGGCACGTCGCGGTGAGGTCGAGGCGAGGACTTCTCGCGGCAACTTCCAAGATCACGGGACTTCCAACGTGGAGAGCAACGCACCACTTCCAGGATCACGGGAACTTCCAACGGGGAGAGCAACGGAGCCCGTAACTGTGGCAGAACCGCCCAATTTAAACTGGCTCAAGTGCGTCGAGCCACCTTAACTCAGGATAACTCCGCACGCACTTCAAACAGTTTAAACCCGGTAGTCTGTCGAGTGTCCCCGGGACATCCCGAATCATCCACTGACAACATTTTCTTAACCAAAGCTTAGGATCTTTTACCGAGTTGGAGATAACATAACAGGCATTACCTTTTTACATACATACGGAAAGATACGAAATATTGCAAACCGAGTTTTGAAATAACCTTAACGACAAACCAAAGTTCTAAGGTCCAAGATACAACTAGATTTATACAAGAGGAGTAAAGTAGAACTAGATACTTCTAACATCTAGAGTCATCCGGGACCTCCGATGCTCTAGAACTTCTGGCCTTCCTCCTCTCCTTCGGCCTGTGGAACCTCCTCTGGAAAAACAGAAAGGGAAGAACCCTGAGTACGAAGGTACTCAGCAAGACTTACCCGTCTTACCAAAGAAAAGACTCTCAAGGAGAATGATTAGGCTTTTGGTGGTTGTTTGGCTGACTTGACCCTTGCGGAAAAGCTTACTAGTAATGAGTCCTTATATAAAGCAGTTTTATTTCCATTTAGTATTAGCTAGTTAACTAAGTGGTAAATGCCTTTTTCACTCAAGTGATACTAGGTTCAACCAGCATTTTGAATCACTCACATATACTAGTTTAACTTGTTTCCTCTACGATGTTTAAAATTTGATCAAGTGCACTCATAACCAAGAGTAGTGTTGATCCGGATCCATATACATCCTGCAGGAGATACCTAGCCACCAGCCACGTACAGCTGCGCCAGCTGTCCGTAACAACCTTTCAATTAGTTGGGCCAAAGACCGGAAATATCCTTACCCGAACCCGGGAACGCATCCCCACGTGGGCCCCACGTCTGGCGACCACCCCGTGAGTTCCAGATGACGATCCCGCCTTTCTCCGACCCAGCAAGCACCGGTAAGCGATATTTCCAATCAACGAGCCAGCTAATCTAGTTGGCTTTACTGGCCCCATTACCCAGTAAGAAACCAGGTAGAATCACTCGATCAATTGCTTAAACAACGGAACGGTCCTTAGTGATTTTATCTAGTAGGCAGAGCTAGAGATCGAGTCTACCTCAATCCGTTCTATCACCCTCTGCCCACTCTCTCTTCAGTATCTCATATATGATTCATCTCTGATTAGTGAGAACCTAGCTCATCATTTTTATAACTAGAACCTGGCAAAGCATAGCTAAGTAGTTGTTCTCTAAACATTTTACTTAATTGCCCTAGCAAAGGTAGTTCTACCAAGGAGTAGTTCATGCATCAAGGGTTTGCATTCAACTCCTAACCTAATGCACACATAAAATCATAACCTTTGGACTCGTGATCTGTTGAAATAAAGTAGGTAAAGATGCATCCGGGGCTTGCCTTGGGTTTCAAAAAGATTAGCGGTCTCGACGGCTTCCTGAGACTCCTGAGCAACCACGAGAATCTCCTCGTACTGAACTGGATCGTCTGAGAAATCCACGTACTCCACTTCCGAAGCTTCAGACTCTATATGCGATGCAAGTTAGTGATGAGAGATGCAAAAGTTTGTAAACATAACACAAAGCTCACTTCTCGATACAGTTGCAAGCCAACAAAGATACCTAGACCTTTCCCAAAGAAAAAGTTATTTTATAAAGTGGGTAAATTAATCCTTATTTATTTTATTGATTTTATTAAGAAGAATTGCTAAGGATGCTCGAATTATTTTCTACACAAACCTAATCCTTTATTTACCTATAAAAGTGCTTACAAGACCTAAATCCTATTTTAGAATATTTTTAGCATCATTTTAGCCATTTTTAATAATTATTTTCTAAGATGGTGTTATTATTAAATTCTAATTACTACAAACTTAATGGTTTAGCATTTTTATAAAATAAAGGAAAATCTAAGGAAATTATTAAAATTTTTTCATATTTTTCTGATTTTTCTATAATTTTCTAGAATTAAAACAGTGAATAAACATAATTTAAACCTATTTCTAAAACTTAAATGGTCTTTTTACAAAAACCCCCCCGGCTTTCCTTCTCTTCCCCAGCGAAGCCCTTGCCCACGCGGAACAGAGTCCCCGCGCGGACCGAGCGCCTCGCCGGCGTTGACCCCGCACGCTCGCCGGCGGCGAGGTCCTCCGACGATCACATCTAGTCCTAGGGCCTATTTACACCCCCGCGCATCCATTCTAGGCCTAAGCTTGCTCGGAGAACCCTAACCCTAGTTCCCCCGCGGCACGGCGGCGGAGCTCCGGTGGCGTTGCGCACTCCGGCGAGCACAGCCCACCAACCGAGCTCGCAACCGGCTTCCAAGCTTCACCGAGCCTAGCAACACCTCACGCACACCCCTAGCCGCGCAACGCGACACCGCACACCCGAGCGCACCACGCCGGCCATGGCGGGGACACGCCCGGAGCACGCGGCGGCGAGCGCACCACGGCTTAACCACGGCGAGACAAACTCTAACAGCTACCCTACGAGCACCAGTGAACCCTAACGCACCTAGCGCGCACCCAAGCTCGGCCGGAGGAGGCCCGAGCGGGGCTGCACCCGTGCGGCTGCTATGGCGGAGGCACGCCATGGCGGCGAACGCCGTTCCCACTTGGAAGAACGTCGCACCCCACGGACTAACCCTCCAAACCTCCTTCTAGACCACTAAGCCTCACCACCTAGCTCTCTAACTCTGGCCAACTCAACGACACAAGCTCGAGAACAGGAGAGGAGCTCTTACCCCGGCGACCGTCGACGGTGAGCTCCCAGACTTGATTGCGCCGGGCGATGGAATGAGGGAAGAAGAGCACCAGTGGGTGGAATCGAACCAGGAGACCAAGGCGAAGCTTTTGGTGGCTAGAAGCAACGCGGAGCGGCTCAAACGGCGGCTGCAGAGCTCCGGCTCGACGGCGGCGAGGTCGGTGGGCAGAGGAGCAGTGCGGCGAAGAGGGAGAAGGAAAGGCGGTCATTGAGGCTTTAACAGCGGCTGAGATCACCGTAGCTTGACACCTTCAGCTGCGACGCCGCTCGAGCTGGCTCCTACCGCGACCGACGCGTGGCCGGTGAAGTGGGCCGCCGCTCGACGCCGGCAGCAGCTTGCTTGCCGTGACGTCACCATTTCCCCCTTTCAACCTCCATTTTTCCCGAGATTGCAGCTTCAATTTCTCCCAATTCCATATGGTAACTTCAAAAACTTCCAATATGAAACTTGTAGATGGATCATCCAATTTCATTTCATACATTGGCACTTCCCTCATCCGAGCTCGAATTGAAGTCGAATTTGAGCTTCAAAGTCACTGCTGCAACTTCCCCCAATTTTCAGAACCCTAACTGAATTTCACAAATTACTCTCAAAACTTGAATAGAACATGCCTCTGGTGCTGAAGACAAATTTGAAATTCAACTTCAGTAGAACAACTTCCTAATTGGAAGTTTTTGCAGAAAACTTCAAATTCAAACTCAATTTGCACGAATTTGAATCTGCTGTCAATTACACTGAAATTTCTGAAAACATAATCTGACTGATTTTCTTTTGTGTTTTTCTCCTTGATCCAGACCGTTTCTGCGTGCGACCCAAAAACAAAAGTTGTTCATCATAGTTCCCTTAACAACTTTGTTTAAGGCACATTGATCATACAACCCACAGATCGACCGTAAACGTGACCTGAAGGTTGCTGCATAATATGAAATTTCAGCCGGAATTTGAAAACGGCTAAGTGTTGTGTCGGACGGTGAATAGTACCATTTCCCATTTTTCTTCTTCCATTTATTTGAAACATCACTTCTCAAACTTTTCACACCATTGCTGGCCAACTAATTTGCTTAGCTTATAAACTTCACTTAGAAATTCTTGGGTTCACAAAATTTTCAAATCTGGCCCCTTTGTTGACTTTAGTCAACCATTCCTCTTTTCTCTTCCTCTTTTTCTCTTTAACTTTTCTACTTAACCTCCCATGCCAAACACAAGTTCGTAGACATAAAAAGGGTGGGATGTTACAGCCCTTCCCCCTTAAAAGAATCTCGTCCCGAGATTCCTGTAGTGATAAAGCTCCAGGTTTGACAATGGAAAGGATAATGTGTCATTACCCAAAGTTTTTACTTCCTTCATAAGGAATGGAAATATCAAGTTTATCTTACATATGTACAAGGACTTTCCTTGTCATTCACTTAAACAACTCGGGGTACTGGGAAATTAAATATGACTCTTGTTCCCAAGTAGCCTCTTCTGGAGTATGGTTATTCCATTGTACTTTATAAAATTTGATACTTCTTGCTCTGGTATCCCGGGTCTTTTCATCCAAGATTCGAATTGGCTTCTCTTCATAAGTCATATCGGAACTTAACTCTACTTGAGTGTCATGGATAATCTTGTCTGGTACTTGCAGGCATTTCTTAAGCTGGGATATGTGGAATACGTCATGCACAGTCGACAGCTGTGGACTCAAAGCTAGCCTGTAGGCCACGGAACCTTTTCGTTCCAAAATCTCATAAGGACCAACATACCTCGGAGCTAACTTTCCTTTTACTCCAAATCTTTGAATCCCCTTCATAGGAGATACGCGTAGATAAACGTAATCTCCCACCTTAAATTGCAATGGCGTTCTTCTTTTATCGGCATAGCTCTTTTGTCGCGATTGAGCAATCCGCAAGTGCTCGCGAATTTGAGCGACTTTCTGCTCGGCTTCTTTGACAAGATCTGGCCCAAAAGTGAATCTTTCCCCAGCCTCTGTCCAATTCAACGGTGTTCTACACCTTCGGCCATACAAAGCTTCAAAAGGTGCCATTCGAATGCCGGACTGATAACTATTGTTATATGAGAATTCAGCTAGATGCAAGCATTCATCCCATTTCTTGGAGAAAGTCAACACACATGCTCTCAACATGTCTTCTAAAATTTGGTTAACTCGCTCCGTCTGCCCTCCAGTTTGCGGATGATAGGCAGAACTTCGAATCAAGGTGGTACCCATTACTTGGTGTAGTTGCTCCCAAAATCGGGATACAAATTGTGAACCTCTATCTGAAGTAATGGTCTTGGGTACTCCGTGTAGAGACACAATTCGTTTTAGGAACAATTCTGCATATTTCTTTGCAAGGTATATAGTCTTGACCGGTATGAAATGAGCGGATTTAGTCAACCGATCAACAATAACCCAAATGGAATTGTATCCCTTCGATGTGGTGGGTAATCCCACAATAAAGTCCATGGAGATATCCTCCCATTTCCACACAGGAACACTTAAAGGTTGTAACAACCCTGCAGCCTTCTGGGTGATAGGCTTCACCCGTCGGCAGGTGTCACACCTTGCTACATAGCGGGCAATCTCCCGCTTCATTCGAGTCCACCAGACTCTCTGTTTTAAGTCATGATACATTTTTGTACTCCCGGGATGAATAGAGTACCTGGACAGATGTGCCTCATCCAAAATCTTTCTCCTTAACTCCCAGTCTTTCGGCACCACAATTCTATCTCTGAAATAAAAGATGCCATTCTCATCTTGCGTGAAACAGACAGGTTTTCCCTCAGCGATACGTTTCTTTAGGATTTTCATTTTCTTATCTTTTAATTGTGCCCTCTCAATTTGTTCTTTCAGGGTGTCGGGAATCACAATATTCCTGACAGAACCTTGCATAACCATTTCAACTCCCATTTCCTCCATTTCCTGGCATAGGGTCTTTGCCCTTCTATGAACAGTTAAACAATGACATTGAGCCTTCCGGCTTAAAGCATCAGCTACCACATTAGCTTTTCCCGGATGGTAGTGAATATCCAGGTTATAATCTTTAATCAATTCCAACCACCTACGTTGACGCATGTTTAACTCAGATTGAGTAAAGATATACTTTAAACTCTTGTGGTCAGAATAAATACGGCACCCACTTCCCAAAAGATAGTGCCGCCAAATCTTAAGAGCGTGCACTACGGCAGCCAATTCTAAATCATGTGTAGGATAATTCTCTTCATGCCGCTTTAACTGCCTGGAGGCATAGGCAATGACTCTACCCTCCTGCATCAACACACAGCCCAGACCTTTTCTAGAGGCATCACAATAGATATCGAAAGGCTTCTCAATATCTGGTTGAGCTAACACTGGAGCGGTGGTCAACAACTTCTTTAACTTCTGAAATGCTTCTTCACATAGAGCACTCCATTCATACTTATTGTCCTTTTTAAGTAACTCCGTTAACGGTTTAGCTATCTTGGAGAAATCTGGAATGAACCGTCGGTAATAGCCGGCCATTCCCAGAAAACTCCTAACCTGGGTTACTGATTGTGGTGGTTTCCAATTTAACACCTCCTCAACCTTACTCGGGTCCACTTCTACCCCATCAGCCGATAAAACATGACCCAAGAAAGGTACCTTTTTCAACCAGAACTCACACTTACTCAACTTTGCGTATAGCTTATGATCTCTTAACCTTTGCAAAACAATGCGCAGGTGCTCAGCATGTTCTTCCTCACTTTTAGAGAACACTAAGATATCATCTATGAACACCACTACAAATTTATCCAGTTCAGGCATAAACACGGTGTTCATCAGATACATGAAATGCGCTGGGGCATTCGTTAAACCAAAGGACATCACTAGATATTCATAAAGACCATATCTAGTGGAAAAAGCTGTTTTGGGGATATCCTCCGGCTTAATCCGAATCTGATGATACCCGGACCGGAGATCAATCTTAGAAAAGACCTTTGCTCCAGCCAATTGATCAAACAATAAATCAATCCGGGGTAAGGGATATTTATTCTTGATGGTTACCGCATTCAGAGGACGGTAATCCACACACAACCGTAGAGTGTGATCTTTCTTTTTCACGAATATAGCTGGACAACCCCATGGTGAAGCACTAGGCCGTATGAAACCTTTATCTAGTAACTCCTGCAATTGCACCTTTAGTTCCGCTAGTTCTTTAGGTGGCATTCTATAAGCCCTTCTAGATATAGGAGCTGTCCCCGGTTCAAGTTCAATAGTGAACTCCACCTCTCTTACGGGTGGTAACCCCGGTAGATCTTCCGGAAAGACGTCCGGAAATTCATTCACCACCGGTATTGACTCGAGAGTCACTGCTCTCGTCTTTCTGGCCATACAACCTAGAGTTTGATGGGCAGGTAAAGTGATCTTCACCTCCCGACCAAGAGCATTAGTGAAACAAATCTCCCTAGATCCGATATCAATCAATACTTTGTTCTGGGTCATCCAATTCATTCCCAAAATTATATCAATTCCTTGATCCTCAAGAACTAAGGGTAAAACATTTATCAAGTGACCCTCTAAGCTTAAAGCCACATCACTAGCCACAAGATTAGTGGTTTGCTTTGCCCCCGTAGATTCTATCACATACTTATGTCTTAACTCTCGGGTGGCTAATTGATGTTTCTCAACAAAAGCTTTGCTTATAAAGGTATGCGATGCACCAGAATCAAATAAAACAACAGCGGGTTGATGGTTGAGAGGAAACGTACCGGCCATGACAGGCTCTCCTTCCGGTATTTCCTCAACATTTATATAATGAACTCGGCCGGTCTTGGCATTAAAAACCTTCTTCCTCACAAACCTTTGACCCACGCCTTGCCCTGAAGTTTGGGCCTTGATAGTCGGATTGCCACCCTGCTTGGGAAGACGACAATCACGAGCAAAGTGTCCAGCTTGGCCACAATTATAACAGGGCTGCTTATTGCCTGGCGTTGCCGGATATCGGTTACCTTGAGACTGAGGATTCCCTGGGCGAGGTGCATTATAAGAACTTCTCGCCGGCCATGATGGCTGTGAAGCCTGTGGCTGCGGAGCACGGAAAGTAGGACGAGGTGGTCCACGATATACCAGCTTGTATCGTGGCGGAGCACTACTTGAGGCTCCCATGGGAGGGGTCTTTCTCTTCAAAGCTTCCTCCCGCCTGAGAGATTCATCCAATGCTTTCATCTTTGCCTCAGCTGAGATGGCCATACTGACTGCTTCTCCATAATTGTGCAGAGTGCAGGTAACCAGCTTCTCCTGCATCCTGACATTCAGTCCTCGGAGATAACAGTCCCTCTTCTTAGTCTCACTGTCCACATGTTCAGGAGCATACTGGGCTAAATGTTCAAAGTCACGAGTATAATCCAGCACACTCCGGTTACCTTGCTGTAACCTCAGAAACTCCTCCAACTTTAGCTTCAAGATACCATCAGGGATGAAGTGAGCACAGAAAACTGTTTTGAAATCCTCCCAATTCAACACTCCTCCCGCCGGTTGGCGAGATAAGAAACTTGCCCACCAAGTACCAGCGGGGCCTTGCAACTGAAGTCCTGCAAACTCCACCTTCTGGGCTTCCGTACACTGGGGAATAACTCGGAACTTCTGTTCCAAGGTCTGGATCCATTCCCGCGCCTCAAGTGGATGTTCTGCTTGACTGAAGACCGGTGGATGGGTCTCTAAGAACTGAGAGTACGTGACTCCCTGCTGACCAGCTTGTCTCCCAGACGAACGATTGCCCAAGTTCTGAGCAATCAAGTTCAACAGCCGGGTTTGCTCCGTCCCAGAGTTAATGAGATGTGCAAACGCGTCTGTCAAGGTAGGAGGTCCCGGTGGAGTATTGGGGTCCTCCCTTGAGCTCGACTGCTGGTTCCTTTGATTTGCCATTCTACAAAAGTTCAGTACAAGAGAACATTAACTTCCATTCAACTGGTATATCAAGCTTTGCACAAGAGAAAGGTAACTCCTTTCGGAAAACCCTTTTAACATATAAGCACCTAACCATCATATATCACATATACCTTCACATAAAAGCGGTTCAAACATCACATCAAAACATATACATGACTTCCTAGAAGTTAGAGCCTACAAACTCAAGCCATCATATAGACATACATAGCTATAACCCTAGAGTTCCAAGTACTAGCATACGGGTTACATGAACATATGCACAAACTCCCAAAAGAACCCTACAACCCACACTCCTCTCACGCTCCACCCTCCATCGGAGCAGGCTGATTGACGGAGTTCTCTCTTCCGTCAGACCTGACTGCACTGGAAGCCGACGACGAAGTCGAAGAAGACGAAGAACTAGTGACGGTGGTCATGCCGGACTCCCCCTGGATCTCACTGGGGTCTTCCTCATCACTATCCTCGTCCACCACCACGGGATTGAATTCCAGTGGTCCATGTCCCTCCGGATCGAACCCATCCGCATTTGCATTAGCCCATGCAAACGCGTTTGGATCCTCTGGCAGCGCTTCATTGTTTTCCTCGACCTCGAACTCAAAACCCTCGAATCCTTCCAGTACCTCATCGGCGAACTGCGCATCCTCTGGTGCTGGTGGTGCAGCTAGAGCAGGATCCATACCCACTATGTCCACCTCTTCACCTGCTCCTTCCTGAGCTGGTGGCTGATCCTGAGCTGGAGCTGGTGGTGCTTCAACATGGTGATCGGCAGCTGCTACCAGATGCTCATACTGCTCCAGTGCTGTCCTCAAGGCAACAATCTCATCTTGCAGCATCGAGACGCGAGCCTGCATCTCCTGAGTATTGACTCCCATGGCTTCAGCCCGTGCTGCGGCAGTCTCTGCTCCGACTTCCTGGAGATGCTGTATCTCCGCATCCTTCTCATCCATCCTACGAGCCATGTCCTGCATCGATCTCTCCATTTCATGCTCCCTATCCCGCATAGCCTGCTGGGCTTCTTCCAGACCAGACTTCATTCCCAGCATTTTCATTTTGAAGTCCGTGTTCTTCTCCCTCTGGCGCTGGTAACTCTTCTGGCATATCTGTAGGAGGCTGAACATGGACACCATGTAGTCCACTGAAGATGCCGCAACCTCATCGCTCTCCACCCTTGACTTGTTCTTCAAAGCCTTAACTCGCCGCTTCCAGACCCCATCCTCTGGATCCTGTAGCGGGAAGAACCTGGCAGAGCTTGTACCAATCTCGAACTTATTCTTCTGGCATAGCTCAGTGAGAGCGGTCAAGGCTGCAGTCTGGACCGTATCCTCAAACTCAAATCCCTGGACTCGAGTCTCGTCCAGCTTCCATGTGGCATGAGCCTCGGACTCTGGAATGTGTACATAGACAGTACACCCCACCTGCTGCAGAGTGTCGAACTGCTTCCAGATGTACAGTGGTGGCTCCTCAAAGCCCTTCTCCTGCAAGATCTGCCACAAAACTCTGGTGAAACCAGGGCGATTATGGTAGCACCCCTGGGTCCAGCCGTCCTGATCCGTGTGCTCCATTGTCTCCATCTGTAGAGACAACCAAAGTCAACAACGGCACACACCAAAACTCCCAAAGAAAAGTTTTGAAAACATGCAATGCACATGATGCAGCGTTTTCCTACGCCCTCACATACTCATATCTCACCCGTTATATAAAATGTGGTGGCATCGTATAGCTCTCCCTAATATAAAGTCTTCCGTAGCTAACGATATGCTAACAGTCAGCATCTGCAAAACAACAACCATTAGTCTACTGCCACCTAACGACACAACCTTTTTTTTTGTTTTATACTTTAAAATAGGTCCCTGAAGTTTTAAAATAGTAACACCTCTGAGTTACCCCAACCTACGGCTCTGATACCAGCTGTGGCAGAACCGCCCAATTTAAGCTGGCTCAAGTGCGTCGAGCCACCTTAACTCAGGATAACTCCGCACGCACTTCAAACAGTTTAAACCCGGTAGTCTGTCGAGTGTCCCCGGGACATCCCGAATCATCCACTGACAACATTTTCTTAACCAAAGCTTAGGATCTTTTACCGAGTTGGAGATAACATAACAGGCATTACCTTTTTACATACATACGGAAAGATACGAAATATTGCAAACCGAGTTTTGAAATAACCTTAACGACAAACCAAAGTTCTAAGGTCCAAGATACAACTAGATTTATACAAGAGGAGTAAAGTAGAACTAGATACTTCTAACATCTAGAGTCATCCGGGACCTCCGATGCTCTAGGACTTCTGGCCTTCCTCCTCTCCTTCGGCCTGTGGAACCTCCTCTGGAAAAACAGAAAGGGAAGAACCCTGAGTACGAAGGTACTCAGCAAGACTTACCCGTCTTACCAAAGAAAAGACTCTCAAGGAGAATGATTAGGCTTTTGGTGGTTGTTTGGCTGACTTGACCCTTGCGGAAAAGCTTACTAGTAATGAGTCCTTATATAAAGCAGTTTTATTTCCATTTAGTATTAGCTAGTTAACTAAGTGGTAAATGCCTTTTTCACTCAAGTGATACTAGGTTCAACCAGCATTTTGAATCACTCACATATACTAGTTTAACTTGTTTCCTCTACGATGTTTAAAATTTGATCAAGTGCACTCATAACCAAGAGTAGTGTTGATCCGGATCCATATACATCCTGCAGGAGATACCTAGCCACCAGCCACGTACAGCTGCGCCAGCTGTCCGTAACAACCTTTCAATTAGTTGGGCCAAAGACCGGAAATATCCTTACCCGAACCCGGGAACGCATCCCCACGTGGGCCCCACGTCTGGCGACCACCCCGTGAGTTCCAGATGACGATCCCGCCTTTCTCCGACCCAGCAAGCACCGGTAAGCGATATTTCCAATCAACGAGCCAGCTAATCTAGTTGGCTTTACTGGCCCCATTACCCAGTAAGAAACCAGGTAGAATCACTCGATCAATTGCTTAAACAACGGAACGGTCCTTAGTGATTTTATCTAGTAGGCAGAGCTAGAGATCGAGTCTACCTCAATCCGTTCTATCACCCTCTGCCCACTCTCTCTTCAGTATCTCATATATGATTCATCTCTGATTAGTGAGAACCTAGCTCATCATTTTTATAACTAGAACCTGGCAAAGCATAGCTAAGTAGTTGTTCTCTAAACATTTTACTTAATTGCCCTAGCAAAGGTAGTTCTACCAAGGAGTAGTTCATGCATCAAGGGTTTGCATTCAACTCCTAACCTAATGCACACATAAAATCATAACCTTTGGACTCGTGATCTGTTGAAATAAAGTAGGTAAAGATGCATCCGGGGCTTGCCTTGGGTTTCAAAAAGATTAGCGGTCTCGACGGCTTCCTGAGACTCCTGAGCAACCACGAGAATCTCCTCGTACTGAACTGGATCGTCTGAGAAATCCACGTACTCCACTTCCGAAGCTTCAGACTCTATATGCGATGCAAGTTAGTGATGAGAGATGCAAAAGTTTGTAAACATAACACAAAGCTCACTTCTCGATACAGTTGCAAGCCAACAAAGATACCTAGACCTTTCCCAAAGAAAAAGTTATTTTATAAAGTGGGTAAATTAATCCTTATTTATTTTATTGATTTTATTAAGAAGAATTGCTAAGGATGCTCGAATTATTTTCTACACAAACCTAATCCTTTATTTACCTATAAAAGTGCTTACAAGACCTAAATCCTATTTTAGAATATTTTTAGCATCATTTTAGCCATTTTTAATAATTATTTTCTAAGATGGTGTTATTATTAAATTCTAATTACTACAAACTTAATGGTTTAGCATTTTTATAAAATAAAGGAAAATCTAAGGAAATTATTAAAATTTTTTTCATATTTTTCTGATTTTTCTATAATTTTCTAGAATTAAAACAGTGAATAAACATAATTTAAACCTATTTCTAAAACTTAAATGGTCTTTTTACAAAAACCCCCCCGGCTTTCCTTCTCTTCCCCAGCGAAGCCCTTGCCCACGCGGAACAGAGTCCCCGCGCGGACCGAGCGCCTCGCCGGCGTTGACCCCGCACGCTCGCCGGCGGCGAGGTCCTCCGACGATCACATCTAGTCCTAGGGCCTATTTACACCCCCGCGCATCCATTCTAGGCCTAAGCTTGCTCGGAGAACCCTAACCCTAGTTCCCCCGCGGCACGGCGGCGGAGCTCCGGTGGCGTTGCGCACTCCGGCGAGCACAGCCCACCAACCGAGCTCGCAACCGGCTTCCAAGCTTCACCGAGCCTAGCAACACCTCACGCACACCCCTAGCCGCGCAACGCGACACCGCACACCCGAGCGCACCACGCCGGCCATGGCGGGGACACGCCCGGAGCACGCGGCGGCGAGCGCACCACGGCTTAACCACGGCGAGACAAACTCTAACAGCTACCCTACGAGCACCAGTGAACCCTAACGCACCTAGCGCGCACCCAAGCTCGGCCGGAGGAGGCCCGAGCGGGGCTGCACCCGTGCGGCTGCTATGGCGGAGGCACGCCATGGCGGCGAACGCCGTTCCCACTTGGAAGAACGTCGCACCCCACGGACTAACCCTCCAAACCTCCTTCTAGACCACTAAGCCTCACCACCTAGCTCTCTAACTCTGGCCAACTCAACGACACAAGCTCGAGAACGGGAGAGGAGCTCTTACCCCGGCGACCGTCGACGGTGAGCTCCCAGACTTGATTGCGCCGGGCGATGGAATGAGGGAAGAAGAGCACCAGTGGGTGGAATCGAACCAGGAGACCAAGGCGAAGCTTTTGGTGGCTAGAAGCAACGCGGAGCGGCTCAAACGGCGGCTGCAGAGCTCCGGCTCGACGGCGGCGAGGTCGGTGGGCAGAGGAGCAGTGCGGCGAAGAGGGAGAAGGAAAGGCGGTCATTGAGGCTTTAACAGCGGCTGAGATCACCGTAGCTTGACACCTTCAGCTGCGACGCCGCTCGAGCTGGCTCCTACCGCGACCGACGCGTGGCCGGTGAAGTGGGCCGCCGCTCGACGCCGGCAGCAGCTTGCTTGCCGTGACGTCACCATTTCCCCCTTTCAACCTCCATTTTTCCCGAGATTGCAGCTTCAATTTCTCCCAATTCCATATGGTAACTTCAAAAACTTCCAATATGAAACTTGTAGATGGATCATCCAATTTCATTTCATACATTGGCACTTCCCTCATCCGAGCTCGAATTGAAGTCGAATTTGAGCTTCAAAGTCACTGCTGCAACTTCCCCCAATTTTCAGAACCCTAACTGAATTTCACAAATTACTCTCAAAACTTGAATAGAACATGCCTCTGGTGCTGAAGACAAATTTGAAATTCAACTTCAGTAGAACAACTTCCTAATTGGAAGTTTTTGCAGAAAACTTCAAATTCAAACTCAATTTGCACGAATTTGAATCTGCTGTCAATTACACTGAAATTTCTGAAAACATAATCTGACTGATTTTCTTTTGTGTTTTTCTCCTTGATCCAGACCGTTTCTGCGTGCGACCCAAAAACAAAAGTTGTTCATCATAGTTCCCTTAACAACTTTGTTTAAGGCACATTGATCATACAACCCACAGATCGACCGTAAACGTGACCTGAAGGTTGCTGCATAATATGAAATTTCAGCCGGAATTTGAAAACGGCTAAGTGTTGTGTCGGACGGTGAATAGTACCATTTCCCATTTTTCTTCTTCCATTTATTTGAAACATCACTTCTCAAACTTTTCACACCATTGCTGGCCAACTAATTTGCTTAGCTTATAAACTTCACTTAGAAATTCTTGGGTTCACAAAATTTTCAAATCTGGCCCCTTTGTTGACTTTAGTCAACCATTCCTCTTTTCTCTTCCTCTTTTTCTCTTTAACTTTTCTACTTAACCTCCCATGCCAAACACAAGTTCGTAGACATAAAAAGGGTGGGATGTTACAGTAACAGACCGACAGGAGCTACGAAACGGATCCCCTGAAATCGGATGGAGTAGTATGAGTGGGGGGTTATTTGCAAAATTATCTCACCTCTTTCCTAGTCATTGGATCGACATCCAATGGTGTTAGGTGGAGTTTCCATAGTTTTCACGGGAACCTGGTTTTCATAGGATACGCTCCCAAAAAAGAAAGGCAAAATAGCCAAAATCGTCCTTAAACTCTTGGCAAAAGGTCAACTTCGTCCCTGTACTTCCAGTTTGGCCAATTTAGTCCTCGAATTCTTGTTGTATGGTTCAGTTACATCCTCCATCTCATTTAGACATTAACAACGTTGGTATAAAGGTAACGATGATCTATTTACCCCCGATTACTCCCAGGTTGCCTCTTTCTTCTTCCTCCCGCAGACCATCGACCCCATCCTCAGCGGCGGCGCAGCAGGGGCCATCATCAAGCTCTGCCAAACTTCCATTCATAGACTCCTAGTTCTGAATCACACGATTAGCTCTTCCAGAAGTTGTGTTGGGGCTAGGACTTGGAGACAAAGCAATGCAAATGTTTTTTTGCAAAGACCCCCTGCGGCGCCGACTCCCAAGCTCGTCGACTCATTTGACTACGGCTGCGGCTCGTTGTCGACTCTTCCAGAAGTTGTGTTGGGGCCAGGGTTCACCTTATCGGTCCGATACCCCCGATATATCCGATATATCCCGTTTATCAATGGGTCCCGATAAATTTAAGTTTATCACCGATAAATTTTGTATTTTGAAATTTGGCCTGTCAGTGGGTTCCGATTTTGAAAATTGTTTCACTTATGGACTTAATGTGGAATGACATAGCTTTATGGTGTCAAATCTAACGTGATACCTGTAATCTGAGCTTATTTATATAAAAAACTGAAATGTTTTGTCTAAATTTTGCCCGAAAAAATTTATTTATCACCGATAGAATTCCGATATATCCGATATTTCTGTTTGTCGCGAGCCACCGATAAATAAATTTTATCGATAAGGTGAACCCTGGTTGGGGCTAGGACTGGGAGACAAGCAATTAGCAATTACTCCGCCACATGCATGCGAAGTTGTGTCTGGCCACCTGACACATCTCTCAGCCACTCGAGTGAGGTTGTGTTTAAACTAAAAAAGTTCTAAAAAACACTATTCATTAATTTTTTATTCATCTCATCCTCCCACTCACAGAACACTGTTCATCTACAATGTTTTTTAGGTCTACAATATTTTTTTCAGGAATTTTCCCAATCTAAACACACCCTGAAGCTAGCTTTGGTGCCCGCGCCAGACTCTATGTTTACTTCCTAAAAATATATTTTACTTAGGGCACGTACAACCAGTCTTCTGCAGTAGACATGCAAATGTTTTTGTTTTTGCAAAGATCCCCTGCGTTGTCGGCTCCCAAGCTCGTCGACTCATTTGACTACGGCTGCGGCTCGTTGCCGGACGCGAAACAACAACCTCCGGCGCCCGTTGTGCGATGGGTTGTCCTTCGCCTACCGCCACGAGGTTGCAATGTGCGTGGCCGATGATGTGTTCATGTGTGTGTGCATTGCGTGAGTAAGTGCATGCATTGCATGCGTTTAGCAGTTACATTAGTGCATGCGCATGGCCGGGTCATTAGCTGAGTAGGTGGTCACCTCCAGCTAAATGCATTTTCGGCGTTCCTTCACGCAAACTCCTGGGCTTCATCGTCAGCGAGCGAGGCATCGAGGCAAATCCAAAAAAAAATCTCTACCATCGTAAACATAGAGCTGCGGCGCACAGTCAAAGACGCCATAAAGCTCACCGGTTGTAGGATCTCTCTCAACCGTTTCATCTCAAAATTAGGAGAATGAGGGGCAGGGTTCTTCAAACTTTTGAGAAAGTTTCCAATGGAGAGGAAGCTCCAAGTTGCTTTCGACAATCTCAAAATCACGCACTACAAGATTTTGGCACTGATGCAACGACTAGAAAACGCTACGATATGGGTATTTTCGTTGCAATTATGAGACATTGCAACCAAATTGAGTCGTTGGGAGGCGTTGCAAGTACCTCCGATGCAATAGCATATCGCATCGCCTGCGTGAAGCATTGCTATATATATGACATGATGCAACGCTATAAGGCGTGGCAATGCATTATTAACGCAACGACGATTTCACGTTGCATGAGTATTAGTAATTGCAACCATTCATGATGGTTGCAAATAATCATTATCGCAACGCTTGGGTTTAGTAGCGATAACGTCTCCCGTGTTGCAATATGAATAGACGATATCACCACAACGTATTGATCATTGTTGTACCCTTCTGGGGTATCACATTGAATTAAGTGGCGTCGCTAAAAATGTAACAAATGTCGCAACCAGGCATGTGTCATGGCTATACGTCGAGATGATATCACATTGCCAGTACAATCACGTCGTGGCTATATGCGGGTAGGGTATCGCAACATAGAAAGCGGCGTCGCTAATTGCAATCCGACAGGCCATTATCATCATTTCCTGTCAGTCTCTTGACAGGAAAGGCACAAACATACCAGCAGACATATCGACAGGAAATTGTCGGAGCCAACGGTTTTTTCTAATCACCCTCAATGATACATTTCAGCCAGTAATATAGCATTTGGTGTAACAGAATTACAGGCAGCTATAGATGTACAAATGGACGGCCCGGCCCGGCCCAGGCCCGGGCCTGGGGTGGCCCGGTAAAAACCGGGCCAGGCCTGGCCCGGCCCGGCCCTACCTCCCACCAGGCCGGGCCGGGCTGGCCTGCGGGCTAAGGTGACGGCCCAAGCCTGGGCCTGCGGGCCGTTTTTGGGCCAGGCCAGCCCGGAAAGCCCGGCCACAAATAAAGGGCTGGGCTGGCCCATAGCCCGTGAATAGAAAAAAACCTAAGTTTCAATGTTGAACATTCTAAATTTATAGTTTCAACATTTATTAATTTCTACTTCAACATCTTATATGTGTAGTTTCAACATTTTAAGTCTCAATTGTTGAACATGTTCAAATCTAATGTTGAGGTATTTCATTCATGTTGTTGAGTTAGCACAATTAAAATGTTGAAGATGGATAGGGGCCCTAGATGGAGGAGGCACCGGCCCTGACCGACCCGTTCTCTTTCCAACGGGCCGGCCCGCAGGCCGAGGTGACGGCCCAGGCCCGGTACCAGATAACGGGCCGGGCCGGGCTTGGGCCGAGCCAAAAATCCGAGCTTCTGGGCGAGCCACCGGGCTGCGGGCTTTTTGTACATCTATACAGGCAGCACTCTACCTCAAGTTCACATCACTAGCATATAGGCTCAAAGTTCAACTATATTACAAAGCATTAAACTAAATATAGAGATGTTAATGTTTTCCTTGTCTATGTCCAGACCATCCTTGTCCTCGCCATCTGTTCCTAAATCGCAGTAAAGATTCTGCAAGTAAGAAAGTATATTGAATAAAGATTCTGCAAGTAAGAAAGTATATTGAATAATAATACTAGGAGCATCCTGTCCGAAATAAATTGAGTTCAAAAGTGAAACCAGATATGTGCAATATCAAGTCATTGGTTACTTCGCCAAGCTTATCAACACAAATTCAGAAATTGCATCATAGTTCTACTCACATCTTAGCAACTAAGAACAGATATGGACACCAACTAGTTGTCACCAATGTTTATTCGTCTACAATATGGACAGCAGCAGGATCTGAAGCTGAGATAACACATACCACAGTGTTTTGTACTTTGCATAAGTTGAGTGCTCGAGCTTGAGCATTCACCATGTTTCTTCACCATCCACCTTTTGACCTCAAATAAATGCTGCACATAAAAAAAATGCAGGTAAGATTGCAAGTCCAAGCATCCCGAATTTCATATAGATGTGGATCAATGTCTAACATTAGAGCTAATAAGGAAGAACAGACACAGAAAATATGAATTCTCAAAATGCCCATGATTTTAGTTGTTGATATTTGCAGGAAACGAAACTAAGGTTCTCAAAGCTACCCAAACAACACTGGAGACAATCTGCACTTTCAGAAAATATACACCGCCCAAATGACAAATAATAGTTATAGCAAAGCTAGAATATTTTTAAGCTAGCTAAAGAATTGAATGGCTATGAGATTCCCTTTCTTGAGATCTGCAACGGCTATTAGTTTCTATCAAATAAGCATTAACAAGTGAAGTCCAAACTTTACACAAATTACTTTGTGTTCTACAACATATGCCCATAATAGAAATGTCTCAGTTAAGTCAATTATAAATGCATTAAACACTGAAGTACATCCTTAGAAATCTTCTATTCTCAAATTCTCATATATTTGTCGCTTAGGGTCATTATCCTATCATTCAACCATGCATTAGTTACTATTTGCCACTGGAAAAACAGGAAAGTGGCAGTTTAGTTGCATTGCAATACCTTCACTGGATCTTGTCCGTGCCGCTGGATCTTGTCCATGGCGACCGGACCTAAGCCCTCCGCGACCAGATCTGAGGTGGAGCAGGATGAACCTCCGTCATCGGGGAGGGTCAGCAGGCAGAGCTCGACGCGAGTCGGACCCGCCGGCCATGGCGGCGGCTGCACCCGGCAGTCGAGCCCTAGTGTGCTACGCTTGGCCTGTGGAAGAAGAGAGGATGGATGAGAGGAGGGAGCGACGTCAGCGGCCGCCGATGCCAGCCACCTCGCCCTACCAGACCCTTGCGCGGCCGCAGTCACCGGCCTCGTCCTCGCCCCGCCAGGACCTCGCGCAGCCGACGTCGCCGGCCTCCTCGCCCCGCCAGGAGGGAGCTGCTGTGAGCGGCGGCTCGAGAGAGAGGGGAAGAGGAGTGCGTGACTGAGGGAGGGAGATGGAGGGGATTAGGGTTTCTACTCAATTTATGGCATGGGAGCGCGATCAGAGCCATCAAACTGGAGATGGACGGCTAAAGATAGCTGGGCCTCTTGCCTGAAATGGGCCTTGCCCGCTTAACATTTTTCTTTTTCTTTTTTCATTTTAATGCACATTGTGAAGTAACATATAAAAATAATTAACTCACATATATAAGTGTATTGTTTACAAATAATTGACCGTACTTAACTTATCTTTTGAAAGTTTCAATAACTTTTTAAATTAATTACTATTTTTAGTACTTTAAATGAATCTCTGCATGTTTATTGAAAGTAATTACAATTTGAATTATATATCTCAAATCATATTTAAAAAACTTCCACGAAAATATATTTTAGATATCTCTATTCTATTATAGCTCACATATTGAAAGTAGATGAAAAAGTCAAATGTTTCATCGGATTTTAAGAAAAATGGTTTGTACATTGTTCACAAATAAGACAAGTCCCTCACATAGTGTCATATATGTGAACTCAAACATTGTAGATTATGTACCTCATAACATTTTCAAAATCATAATCACTTCAAATTCATACGCAAACTTGTATTTACTATATTGTTAGGATATATGAAGTTACATTAGCAATTTGTCATAAAATGGTTTTTTTATTTTGTACTTAGTTGGATGAAAACAAGCTATTACCAACAATATCTGAACATTAACAAAAATACGTCCATACTTGACAAGAAGTTGCAAGTGGTGCAGTGGTATGAAAGCCAGTTCTAATTGTCTTAAGTCTGTGTTCGGTTCCTCTTTACGTCACATTTTTTAAAATAAACTTTAGCGCCTGGTGACTCATTAAGCTCGTGTGTTAATTTTCCTGTGAGCAACGTGCAAACCGACAGGAAAATTCTATTTTTTCTGTGTGGATAGGTGCCTTTTTTCAATGTACTTTTCAAATCCGGTTTGCCACGCAGGGTTGGACTCCTATTGGCGTGAGGATGTGCGCTTGCCTTTGGGCTGACTGATGCTTCCGTAGAAAGTAATGCTCTAATAATTAGTGTTAGTCCTCAATATTAAGCCAGCCCAACAACAGAGCCCGGCAGCCAGCCAGCGGGCCTAGACGTATGTCAGTTTCAGCAAGACACATGCACTTTCTTCTCACTGCTTGCTGAAAGTCTCTGCTCATTTAGATCAAATGGAGTTTCTCAAAACAAAAAATAGATCAAATGGAATGTCCATGCATTCCTAATGCGATGGCCCAATAGTCTATAAACTCTAAAAGCCTCCCCGCTCCGGCCTGCTAATCCTGGCCGGCAGCCGCCCCATCTAGCTAGCCCAAAAAATTGATATAATGAACAACCCCTATTACCAACAGTACGCCCAATTGTTGTAATCGGACCTTGTAACTAGCAACGACTACATCGTGCGTTGCTATATCTAATATATTTGACAACACTGTAGGTTTGCGTAGCGATATCTATGATTACCCTTGCAACAAATTCGGTCTTCGTTGCTATACCTAACACTGCCTTTGCAACACCTCGCGTTTATGATGCCACAACATAGACTATTTTCGCGACGCTCCATATTCGTTGCAACGAAGACATCAATTGCATCCATGACAACAAAAGTGGCAATAACGTTGCCTTAATGCCAACAAATATATATGCGTCGCTATACTTCCTCTTCATTGAAACCAACCAAATTTAAAATTGCAACCATGGGCCCTCGCAACCAAAATAGCGGCTGGTGGCAATAGGGTCTATGTATTGCAACGAAAATCATATTATTGCCACAACTTTCGTGGCATTAGACCCAAATCGGACGGGAGTGTGCTCCTCGTTCTCATCAAACTCCTCTCCGAGCCCAACAGCAAGCGGCCCATATCAGCCCACGGAGTGTGCTCGCATATTCCCCTTCGCCATTGACCATCGTCTTCCTCATCTCCTCGGGAGTCATCCTCCCGACAGCGGCCTCTCCTCGGCGCATCCACCCGCAGAAGCCTCAGTTTCCTCTGCGCGTAGCCTGCTTCGCCCGCTTAAAAAAAGCCGGTGGACCTCCTGTCCCGGGAGCACGGGCAAGCTCTGCCCGCCAGCGAGCGTCGTGGATGAGCTCCACAAAATGACGGTAGGCATAAACAAGACCGGAACTGATGCATCGGCGAACCGAATCTTTTCTAGAGAGAGCCGACAAGGGAATCAATTCTCCTGTGGATTTGATGTTGGGCAAGAGCAAAAGCTTGGTTTGATAGGGAAAAAAAAATCAAAAGAGAAGGTGCTACTTGCTGCTGCTAGCTTCTTGCGCTCAAGCTGAAGACCTGTAGGCTTGTAGGCTGAAGCGAGATGAAGAGCGAGGCATAGCCTGACGGAGGAAGAAGAAGATATTCGGTGGGAGGCTGACAAGGGGGTCCCATATATGACGTGGGACCAAACAAATGCTTATTGGGCTGAGGCCCAACACCTACATAGGCCTTATACTGTTTCTAGTTTTCAGTTTGCAGGCGAGTTTAATGAGCTACCGTTCGATCGTAGCGGGACGGCTAAGATTGCCTACTGCAGGAAGCAGTCAATACGGCCGACTGCAGATGATCTGAATCCCTCTTTATCCCCTCCCCTCCTCTTCCTCTCCCGACGGCGCCGCCTCTGCTGCCCGTCTCCTCCGCCTCCTCCTCCGCGCCTCCGACCTCCGCTGCCTCCGCCTACCCCTGCCTGCCTCCGCCGTCGCCGCCCATCTGCCTCCTCCTCCGCCGGCTCCTGCCTCCTCCATCGCCCACTCCTGCCTCCTCCGGCCGCGTCAGACTGGAACGGCGTCGTCACGGCTCCGTACCTCGTCGGCGCAGCACTGGAACGGCGGTGCGGCTCCATCCTCCCCGGCAAGGCGGACTCCGTACGTTTGGCTGGTTAAGCGACGCCGACGCCTAGGTTTTTCCACCGCTCGGACGCCTTCGCCTAGGCGACGCTTTAAGAACATGTAACATACTAAATTCGATCTTTCTGCAACATTTATTGGGTGTACATGTGTACACCCATGTCCTAATACTGGGTCCGCCCCTGCTAGGGGGCTAGGAGAAGATGATTACGGAGAAGCCAAGCTGGATTCGCCACGAGGGCCTGCAGATCTTCTCCATCGACATCCAGATCGGCGGCCTCCGCTTCGCCACCGGCGGCGGCGACCAGAAGGTATGCTGTGTTTTTATTTTCTTCCTTCAGTTTAATTGGAGCCCACCACTGTAAATTTCCAGTTGCTCTTGTCCTTTTGCAAATTAATTTTTATCCCGTGATAGCTTGCCTTGCCTAGCCTTTTTGCTTCGTGATGTTCCAAAGTTGAAAGTAATCGGAAGTTAGGTATTGCTAGTAGCTTGTGTTCTTGGGTCCAGCTAGTATGGTTGAGGGTACTATTTCTGGTGAACTCATTGGCTTATTGGGGAGGTTATCTAAGATAACCGTAGAATTAGTGATGTAGTGACTGGATAAGCAACTGCAACTTCTTGAGCATCATTGTTTATCTCCTCAAATTTTAATGTCATATGGTCGATTTGAGTAATTTGTTTTGTTTGTAGTCCAGCTTATTAGGACATGTTGAGTGTTGCTGTGATTCTTTTCTGAAAATGATGGCAACTTTGTTGGAGTGATAGCTGAAAGTGTTACATTAAGTTTGTTTTGTTTTCTTATTATCTTGTTGAGTCATATTTCATGGCACCTTCTTCGAGATGTATAGCCACTGTTTCATACTTTCTTCTGTCTTTCCTAGGTGACCATTTCATTATTAAGTTCCTTTATTTGCTTCCTTGTGTAAATAGGTTCGAATATGGAGCATGAAATCTGTGGATAAGGACAATGCCAGCGATAATTCTAGCCCAAGGTTGCTAGCTACAATGCGTGACCATTTTGGATCAGTGAACTGCGTGAGATGGGCCAGGCATGGACGCTATCTGGCTTCAGGTTCAGATGATCAGGTTATCCTAATTCATGAGAGAAAAGCTGGTGCTGGAACATCTGAGTTTGGTAGTGGAGAACCTCCAGATGTAGAAAATTGGAAGGTTATTATGACCTTAAGAGGGCATACTGCTGATGTGGTAATTATCTTCCAAAATTGCATGAGTTTGCCCTTAAGTAACTATATTTAACTGTTGAGCTCTTATCATCGCATTTGTTTATTGTAACTGTCTAACTGTTGAAAGTCTCCTTTGCATAAAGTAGGTAGATCTAAGTTGGTCCCCTGATGATTCAACATTGGCTAGCGGCAGCTTGGATAATACTGTTCACATATGGAACATGGCTAACGGCATGTGCACTGCCGTCTTGCGAGGGCATTCCAGTTTGGTCAAAGGGGTTACCTGGGATCCTATTGGTTCTTTTCTTGCAAGCCAATCAGATGATAAGACTGTTATAATATGGCGCACAAGTGATTGGAGTCTTGCTCACAAGACAGACGGCCATTGGACAAAATCTGTATGTTATGTTTCCTGACTTTTATAATTTACTGTAACTAACATGCCATCATTGCCGAAATCCATTCTCATTTTCCTTCTTCCTGCAGCTTGGTTCAACATTTTTTAGGCGACTTTCATGGTCACCTTGTGGCCACTTCATTACTACAACTCATGGCTTCCAGAAGCCTAGGCATTCAGCCCCTGTGCTTGAGAGAGGCGAGTGGTCTGCAACTTTTGACTTTCTAGGGCATAATGCACCTGTTGTGGTGGTTAAGTTTAATAACTCAATGTTCCGGAAGAATTTCTCAAATGGCCAAGACACAAAGGCCGTGCCAGCTGGATGGGCAAATGGAGCATCAAAAACATCAACAAAAGAACAACAACCTTATAACATTATTGCTATTGGAAGTCAAGACAGAACTATTACTGTTTGGACGACAGCAAGTGCCAGGCCATTGTTTGTTGCGAAGCATTTCTTCTCTCAAAGTGTGGTTGATTTATCTTGGTAAGACATTTCGATTATTCCTCTATAGTTAATAATATTACCCATATACACAAGCTCATGGTGATACTGTGCTTTTCACCTGACAGGAGCCCTGATGGTTATTCCCTTTTTGCATGCTCCTTGGATGGATCAGTTGCCAACTTTCATTTTGAAGCAAAGGAGCTTGGATACAGGTTAAGCAATTCTGAACTGGATGAACTGAAGAGGAGTAGATATGGTGATGTCAGAGGACGCCAATCAAATCTGGCTGAAAGCCCAGCACAGTTACTGCTTGAAGAAGCATCAGCAAAGCAATCAGCTAGCAAAAAAGGGACTCCCATTGTCCAGCAATTGAACACACCCCCAAAAGTTTCTGTAGATGTGCCTAACCCAACTCCCGTTGTGCAAAGTCAGAAAGCTCCTGAAGCTTTACCCGAAGATGGGAAGAAAACAACAGGTCCTGCTGCTGATGATATAAATAAAGTTACTCGGTTATCTAGTCCAGTGAAGCAGAGAGAATATCGGCGTCCTGATGGACGGAAAAGAATAATCCCAGAGGCTGTTGGATTTCCTTCCAACCAGGATAATATGCCCAGCCGTTCTCAGAATCAGGTTGTGGATTTTTCATCCTTAGATCAGCGAATGAATGGAATAAGACCATCTGGCAGTAGCATTAACTGTAATAACTGTGGAGTTAAGGACCGCTCTGGTGTCACAGCCAGGGCAAACATTACCGAGTCTCTTGTCATTCAAAAAGCTTCAAACGGTTCAGGCAACGATGTAATGCTCACTTTAGAACATACTGGATCAGCTGTTCCAGGCTCTTTGACCTGCTCTGTGCTTTCTATCCATGTACTAAATAAGAAAGACAAGGAAGATTCATTGCCAGTATGCCTTGAAGCAAAGCCTGTAGAACGCGCTGCCGCTGATATGTTTGGTGTTGGTGGTGCCTTTCCAACAAAGGAAACTGAGATAAGGTGTACAAGAGGAACAGAAACTCTTTGGTCAGATCGTATCTCTGGAAAGGTGACTGTCTTGGCAGGTAATGTAAATTTCTGGGCTGTTGGCTGTGAAGACGGCTGCCTGCAGGTGAGTAATATTCCTTCTCAGAATTTCTTTATAGAGATTCTGTTTTTCAATATGGATTTTCTTTTTGCAAAGTGCACGTGCAGCCGAAGATTCAGACTTTTTTAATCTTTGACCAACAATCACTAGAATTTGTATATTGTACCATGCAATGTAGTATCATTCTATTTCATATTTGAAAGCGCTTTCATATGATTTCAATTTCATTGTCATCAACTTTATAATATATATAAGATATTAACAGTGTGACATTGAATACCACACTGGTTGAAACAGTGCCCTTACATTTTGGAAAGGAGTACTATGTAACCTCTGTCCATTATTGCTGGAATACGCTTTTGTTTTCTTACAATCGGTTCTTCTGGATTAACTAGGTTTACACAAAATGTGGAAGACGAGCAATGCCAGCAATGATGATGGGATCTGCAGCCGTTTTTATAGATTGTGACGACTGTTGGAAATTGCTTCTTGTCACAAGAAGAGGTCTAATGTACATATGGGACCTATATAACAAGACCTGCATTTTGCAGGACTCTTTGGCTTCATTGGTTGCTTCTCCAGATGAGCAGTCAGGAAACCATGGTGGTAAGTATTTGTGCATCCAGCCTTCAGGTCTCTTGTACAGCCTTAGATGGTTATAATGAATTTTGCTGCATCTTGGTGTTTTGTGGTGCTTAGTCGTTGTCTCTGCCTTGTTGACAGGTGCAGTAAAGGTTATATCTGCTAAATTCTCTAGATGCGGTTCACCCTTGGTTGTCCTTGCCAGCCGCCATGCTTTTCTTTATGACATGAGCATGAAGTGCTGGCTAAGGATTGCTGATGATTGTTTTCCAGCATCAAATTTTGCTAGCTCATTTAGTTCCCCTCAAGGCGGAGAGCTAGGGAAGTTGCAAATTGATATAGACAAGTTCATGGCTAGAAAGCCTATTTGGAGCAGGTCGGTGTGCACCTTTGATTGAAACACTAGAAACATATCAGAGTTTGTCTATACTAACTGATGTGGGAATTTCTGTTTCAGGGTTACAGATGATGGTTTGCAGACACGTGCCCATTTGGAGACCCAGCTAGCAGCTTCTTTAGCTTTAAAATCACCACAGGAGTACCGCCAGTGCCTCCTGTCCTACATACGGTTTTTGGCAAGGTTAATCATTTATACTTAGGCCCTGTAGCTAATCTGCATGCTACAATCTACAACTAAAACAAACAGAGCTGTAATTTAGTTTCCATGTCTATATATTATCCTAATCTTGTGGCTTTGCTTTTGTGAGCATCCTGCTCTATCCATTAAAGCGATTGATAAAAATGTGAAATTCTTTGTCTGATGAAAATTATTTGGTGACACTTTAGGCTTTACTGAAATGTTTTTTTTCCCCTTCATTATATGCAGAGAAGCAGATGAATCTCGTCTGCGTGAGGTTTGTGAGAGCTTCCTAGGTCCCCCAATGGGCATGCTTGGTTCTGCCCCATCCTCAGATCCTAAAAATCCAGCATGGGATCCTGATGTTCTCGTGAGTCTGCATGCTACTCGCCATTTGTATTGTCTCCAGTAAAGATGGACCATTTCCTTTCTAGATAACTGCAATGGTTCATGAACTATAAATAGATGGCACTCCAGTTCTCATATTTGTGATGCACATGATGTCAGTATTTAATGTAACTATTTGGAATTGTACAGGGGATGAAGAAGCACAAACTTCTTAGAGAAGACATACTTCCGTCAATGGCATCGAACCGGAAAGTCCAGCGGTTGCTCAATGAATTCATGGACCTCCTGTCAGAGTATGAAGCTGCTGAGGCCAAAACTGACCCGGTGGATGCCACACCAATACCGCAACCCGCAATAACAGAAGCCATTGACAAGGTGATCACCTCGTAGGTGCCCCTGTCATGCTCCTGCCCAGTTGCTGGAGTCTGGAGACTTACTGACCCCTCGGTAAGTATGATAGGATAGTAATGGGGCACCCATACTGCATGTCTGTTTCGAGAAGTGCTTCTATGAAACCAATCAACTAGTTGTGCATGTAGCTGTTAGATTGTTTATTAGCAAGGAAGGTGACCTCGACCCAACACTGATTTTCCAACCCGTTAGCTATAACGCTGAGTGTAACAGTAGAAAAGGCAACGAGGTCGATCGCCAGGTGATTATTGTGTAACAGTAAAAATCTGTAGATGGTCGTATAAACTCATGTCCTTTTTTGGTTGGTCTTGAACTTGGTTTGTGGCGTGCAGTGCAGGCCGCGTGTACTTTTCTTTTACCGAAACTTGCGCTGTGATAACTCGTAGCAGCTCATGTGCATGGTAAAAGATTGTGACAGGTATCCTCTTTTTTCCAAAACTGACTTAGGGTGTGTTTAGATTGGGGAAAGATTTCCCGAAAATACACTGTTCACCAAAAAAACACTATGGATGAATAGTGTTATGTGAGTGGAAGTGGTGGGATGAATATGGAAAAATTGGGTGAACAGTGGTTTTTTGGGGAACTTTTTTGAATCTAAACGGGGCCTTAGTGTGTTCATAGGGACAGTAACAGTAGAATTTTCATCAATGATCTGGTAGAGAGACGATGAACATCTTGTTAGCTTTGGTTGATTCTTTTGAGCAATCTTTTTTTATGTATCCCACCAATAGAGAAGCTTGAAATCGTCAGGTGGAGAGGAGGAACTCGCGAATCTTGGGCCTGAAATCCTCAGCAACGGCTGCCCAGGCGGCCTGCGTGGGGTGCACGTCGTCCCAGTAGAAGTGCTTGGCAGGGTCCTCACATAGCGTGTACATCCTCTTGCCGTCGTCGTCCTGCTGGCCGCAGTAGCCACCACTGGCGGCCATGGTCTCGCAGCACGGCCGCTTCGGCTCGGCGAACCTCGGCGTCGCTGCTGGCGCGTCGACGAGGGAGGAGAATGGTGTGTTGAGGTCGAGGAGGAGGAAGGTGCGGTTGGCCGGGTCGAGCCCGGCGAGCACTCGCCGGAGCGCGGCGTTGTGCTGGTCCGTGCCGGCGTTGGCGAGCGGGTCGCAGCCGCTGTAGTTGAGCGCCCATGTGAAGAGCGGCGTGCACCCCATAGGGTGCAGGTTGGTCACCACCACCTTGCGCATCCCGACGTCGTCGCGCAGCCGCCGCAGCTGCTCCCGGAGCTGTCGGATCACCGTCGGGATGTAGGCGATCGCAGCCTGCAATGCCAAGAGTATTCTGTTAGCCTTCATCGTGTTGTTTATATTTATATATATGTATATGTATATACCAGTAGTAATAAGATAGTAAGGTGATGATAGATGGTGGTCACTCACGTTGATGCCTCCGTCGTTGTCGGCGGCGTAGGAGTAGTCGTTGCCGGAGACGACGACAACGGCGACCCCGGGCCCGGTGCCAGCGCAGCCGCCGGGGTTGGAGGACGCGAGCTGCTGCTGTGCCTGGAAGAGGTCGATCTGGGCGCTGATGTTGCGCTGGAAGTTGCCGGTGTCCAGCACGCCGGCGCCACCGACGGCGAAGTTCATGCCGCGCGCCAGAACCCTGCTGGGGGCGACCCTGCGGACCTTGTACGCCACCGGCGTCGGCACCCCCATGGCCGAAGCTGCACGCAGAGATCGATGCATGGTTCCAAAGAGCATACATACCGACACATGGTTCATTAGCAGGAAGAGAATTAAAGGATACAGTATTACCACTAAGTATACTACTATAATAGACTGCATGTACTGCTGCTGGAAAAGGAAACGTTAAGGTTAGGTTGGGCCGTTGTGGGCATGGGAATCGAATCTCTACTTGCCCCTTGTACTAGCGCACCGTGCCAATTCGGAATTTCAGATGCACCGCTTCCATGTGCTTGGGGCTTAATTATATAGTGAGGTAATGACGCTGTCAAGCATGGCGTTAGCAGATACAGATTGCCCTTTTCAAACTCCTATTAGTACTGACAACTGAAAAGGTGGCCACATGCATATTCTAGCAGTGAGATGCAACGTGGTAGTCTTGCAGTGAGATTGCCTTTTTTTTCTTTCTTTCTTCTTCTTTAGGAATTGATGTGTTGACGGTGATGCACCACCACCTAGCTAGCTAGTAAGCCAGATATGCAAATATTTGGTGATCGAGAAAGATGTTTCGGACGCATCTTGGCATGAATTCCAACCCCATGTACAAAGCAGCTGCGTGGCCGTCTTTCAATTTAGACCACAGATGAAGGTAGGAGTAGGCTGCATGAAAGAATATATACTTTCCTAATTTTGAAAATGTTGCGTCCAGGAATATTGCTGTGCCATTGTGGATGGACTACTAGCTTTTTTTAGAAAAAAAAATGGCATCATGTGCCTAGGTTACATTAGCTGATTGATAGGCTGGAGAGACACGGCAGTGGAAGTAGCACGTTAAGGCAGCATGTGCAGCAGCATTGCAACTACTTCCAGTACCTAGTGCCGCCGAGAATTGTCAAAATGGAATCGCCACGATGACTCCCATGAGACACAAACACACGCATGCATGGGCCATGCATGCAGCTCGAGCAGAGCAGAGGGCCGCCGGATGGCTGGGTGCAGAGAATAGAAATGCGCGGCGACGGCAGCACTGTGTGCGCGTGTCTCCATGTGGCTACCATAGCTGCTCCGGTGTCCGTTTGCACGCAGCTAGCACACGGGTACAATTCCTTGTGTTTATTCATCATTCCAACAATGGAAGCTATATAGGTACAAGGTACTCCCTATATGCATGCAGGTGCAGGCTGATTAGATTGTGTGAGGCTACTATCTGAAAGCGTTCGGAACGCTCAATTCTATCTCGGCGTTCAATCTAGAAACGTGTTCAATGTATATATAAAAAAGAACAATGCTAATGTAGATATTTGGTCAGATTTGAGTTGGTTGACCATGGAGGGAGATGGGAGTGTATTGGCTGCGCTGCGGCTAGCTGCTGCTGCAGCCCAAATGACTTGAAGGCAGCGAAGGACAGGGGCTGCTGCCGCTGCAGCGACTGCACCTGTGCACTGGATTCCACAGCCAGCGAAGGACGAGGGTCGTCGTATTGATTGGAATCCCAACCAACAAAGGCGAGCACGCCATCAATGCGAGGCTACTACTCCTAGTGATCTCTCCTCGGTCCTTCCCGAGCTCGAGCTGGCTGTGGCTGAGCACGGGCCCGGCCGGCCGGCCATTGGGCCACATCCAACACGTCATGTGCTCCGCCGTTCGCTTGCATTGCAGCCGGAGGAGCAGGAGCAGGACGAGGCGTAGTAGTAAGTTACCTATGAAGTCGGTGAGGACGCGGCCGTCGGAGAAGCGTCCGGTGGGGCGGCCGGGGAAGGTGTCGCCGTAGGGGTCGTACCATGCGTGCGTCAGCTCCCGCCCGAGGTCGCCCAGGTTCCCCGTGTCCGCGTACGAGTCCCCGAACACCCACACCGCCGGAGCCGCCGCGGCGCCGCAGCCTCCGCCGCTGCTGGTAGTAGGGCGACTCGTCGGACGAGCGCCGCCGCCGCTCCTGCGGTGCTTGTTGCGCGCCGCCTCGGCCTCCGGCACGACGGCCAGGCCTTGACGAGAGGCATCAATCGAATCGATTATGCTCTGTGCATTGTGGGTGTAAAAACAAGTACAGAAAGAAAGGGAAGAAAGCTTACAGGAGAAGAGGAGGAGAAGGAGCGCCGTAGTTGGTAGAGCCGGAGGACCCATCGTCATATCACGCCGGCCTCTAGCTAGCTGATGGAAGAGGCTGGAAGAAGAAGAAAAGGCCGGGATGATGAATGGTGTGTGGGCTGCTGCGTGCGGTGACCTGACGGCGATGGGCGCGGCGTGGAGCTCTCGTATATAGAAGGCTCTAGCTACGCCGGCCGTCGGGCGTGGCTGCGCCCCCATCCCATGGCCATGGGTCGGTCTCTCGGCGCGCGGCAGGGCAGGTGCAACGCACACGCTCTCCGATCTCACTGATGGTCACCCGCGCACACGCAGCAGCCACACCGCTTGGTCTGGTCGTATCGAGTCGAGTCGAGCGGTATACGCAAGCTCCTAGTATAATTTGCGGGTGTATTGTCAATCTCGGATCTGCAGATCGATCACATGCACTCGTGTGTTGGATCGTTTGGTCAAGGCCAAATAATTGATCGATCGATCGGGCGCCTGCAATTAATCCCACCATCTCGAATGCAAATACTCGACTCGACGGGGCAACTGCCACCAAACCCTGGGCGGCTGCGACCGCATTAAACGCCACGCCGCGCGCAGCCGCTGGCGGTGCTGCGTTCCCTGCTGCATCGCTGGCCGGAGAGATCATACAGCAGCGCTCGCGGCTCCCCCGATGTACTTGGCACACATATGTGGAAGAAAAGAGAGAGAATAAGGCTGTGCTTAGTTGGGAGTAGAGGAAAAGAACTTTTTTTTTGGAAACATATTATGTGAGAGGGATGAATAGAAAAGTTAAAAGGAAATTGAAGAAGAACTTTTCTGAAAAACGTGTTTTGTGAGAGGAGTGAATATGAAAGTTGAAAAAATCTTTCTCTCCCCCTCAAACTAAACACGCCTAAAAAAGACTGCCCACTCGCATATTAGTTCCGTATTCAACTTGAACAGTCGTGGCAGCTTCGACGTGCATAAAAGGACCTATATACGTGCTGGTTGCATTGGTGTCGTCTGTATCATGACAACTTGCCAAGGCGTTTTGGTACGCAAAGGTGACAGGCAGCCTCGCGTTGTGATCCTCCTTGGCCTCACACATTTAGTTTCTATTCCTTCAATTTTTTTCCCAATGCCAAGGACGAGTACAGATCGATCGCTTTCAGTAATGAAGTCGTAAAAGATAAACAACGGTGGATGTTCTGTTTCTCCCTCTCTGGTCGTAGAATCTTTGGCTTTCAGGAATGCAGATACACGCACTCACTGAACCCAGTCATCATGCATGCATGCAGGCATGCTAATTTTAATCTAAGGTTGTGCGTTCATCTCATCTAACTTTCTCTAAAAAAACATTATTCATCTAACTTTTTCATATTCATCTCATCCCTCCCACCCACATAACACGCTTCCCAGCCAAGATAATAAATAGCAGATAGCGGGTTGGTAGCGGATTGGTGCCAGGGTAGCGGATAGCAGATAGCCGGCGCTATAGCGGACGCTAAGTTCCAATAGCGGGACGCAAATATCACTCATTATTTTAAAGTATATATGTCAAAACAAAACTTTTGAGCTTGTTAAAAACCTATTCAAAAATAAAATTATATACCTATATAACTTAAGAGTAAAAATATGCATGTATTTGTACTCAAAGTGTAGTTATGTAAACACTTATATGGTTGGTCGTTTATAAATCATCTATCAATGTCATCATATAATCACGAACACACAATAGCGGTCTAAAAGTGCTATTGCGAACTGCTATAGCGGCCGCTAACCCCAAATAGCGGCCAATAGCGACCGCTAAGTTCCAATCCGCTATTCTGAGGCCGCTACCTCGTAGCGGTAGCGGTAACTGGCCGCTACCGCTATAACGGCCGCTACCACCGCTATTTATTACCTTGTTCCCCGTACGACCTACAGTGTTTTTCCCCAATCTTAACTCACCCATGCAGGCTGCCACTACTGCTACTAGGTAGTGCCTCTAGTGCTCTTGCTTCCACTGCAGCTGCACGACGTACACTTGTAGATAGTAGTATATCATCTATGGCATGCTAATCAGAAGCTATTACTACTCCGTGGTGAAACAGGAAGATTAGCATCAACACTCCCAGGGATCTAATTTTACCGGTATCTATTGTTGATAAACTTTAAATCGGCGGCCATATATGTGTGCTGCATTACATCAACAGTCAGAGCTCGGATATCAGAACCTGTCAGGTTCCTCGTGCCATTGCTCACACACATCAGGGAGCGTTTAGTTTAAAAAGTAAAAAGATTTTTTTAAAAAAAGAGTGTTACGTGAGAGGGATGAAAAAGAAGGTTGGAAAATGAATTTTCTAGAAAGCATGTCGTGTCCTATGAGGAGGATGAATAAGAAAGTTAAAAAATACTTTTTTTTTACTGAACACGGCATTGGTGCCATACATGTTACTCTTCGTGTCATTCATTTTTGGTGTAGTGCAGTGCAGTGACTGTGGTATGCAGTTTGTAACAGCTTCTTGGCACGGGAGGCAATGACCCAGTCAGATGAATAAACATTTGCGTAAGAAATTATATATTAACGTCAGCTTACTAGTACTATTTACCACAGGCGGCACATCAGCACATGTGAAACATTCCAAACCCTCTTTATTCCCCCTTCTCTTTCTGTTAGTGTGTGCGCGCGCGTACTTTGCCTTTGTTGCTAACATATGTGATATGGCTGTAACTCTAATTAGACCCATGTGCCTGCCAAAATATGCAGCGTGGTGGTTGGACTGTGTGTCTGACTCACTGCATTTCCTCGGTGGCTACCATTGCAGCGGCAGGCTATGCGTGCCAAATTGGCAGGCAAATATGCTCTTGCGCCGTGCAAGAGCCAGGGTTTGCAATCCCGCTCAAAACTGGTCGGTTCCCGCAGGAACTGGTGAAACCGCCTCGGACCGGTAGCGGTTCGGGGTAGTTTCAAACCGGTTAAATTCAAAAATTTCAAATTTAAATTTTAAAATTTGAAAAATCAGATAAAAATTCTAAAAAATACTTCATGGTGTGTTGGATCTATTGGTGTCAAAATTTCTCATATATTTGGTCATTTGCTATTTTTTCGCGAAATACAAGTTAAATAAAAAAAGAAAAAGAAAAAATGCTGCTCGGCCCAACTCGGCCCACCACTTCCCAACCCCTGTAAAACACCCCCGCCCCCCCAACGGCACCGGAGGCTCCCCCTGCCCTCTTTCTCTTCTTCCTCCCCGCATCCGGCCCCTCCCGCTCGCATCCGCCGCTCCCCGCCGGTGTGCCGCCCTGGGAGCTCCGGTAACCGCTCGGGTGGGTCGGTAAGCCGGGCGGAGGGCGGATCTATACGCTCCGCCCCGGTTCCCCGACCGCAGCGCCGGCTAGCCGCGGCGGTTAGGTCGGTAACCGCCCGGGTGGGGCGGTTAGCCGAGCCGTGCAGAGAGGTAATGGGGGGATTTCATGTGATGAGATGGATTTAGGCTATTGCTATTACTATGAAATGGATGGATGCAGTGATGGATTTATTGCTATTTTCATTTACATATTACTTTGATTTGTAGTGATGAATATGATGGATTTATGAAATGGATGTAGGGATTTAATGGATTTATGAAATGGATGTATTGATGTAGTGATTGATTTAGGTATATTTTGGTTTAGGCTTTTGTGATTTAGGAAAATACGAAATGGTTGTAGTGATGAAGTGATTTAGGCTATTGTATTTTGTTAATTTGGAAATGGGATTATGGGGGTAGGTTTTAAGTGCATTTATCTTTTGTATTTGTTGTGAACTTCACATTGATAGGTTTATGTTCGTTCCATGTTTGCAGATACACAATGTCGAGAGAGATGTTGTATGAGAGCACGGTGAAAATCTATACCTCGGTTGGAGATGCAATTATTGTCATACCTCCAAAGGAGGTGGTGGTGCGACTAGGTTGAAACAACATTTGGCAGGACGCGGTTCTGAGGTCGTCCATTGTAGAAAGGTTTCAAATGAGGTGTGTCAGTTCTTTCAGCGTGAGCTTGAAAGGACTAAGAAGGCAACTGCTGACCGCAATCGTGAGAAGTTGAGAAAGGAGAAGGTTGCAGCGGAGGGTAACTATCCGGCAGGAGATGCTGCATATGATGAGGAGGCTGAGTTGGAGCGTGCCCTGCACCAATCGAGAGCTAAAGAGGAGTTCCGACGGGGGGTGCAACAGAGAGGAGGTGGATACGAGCATGGAGGGGGTAGTGGTACGAGGGGAGGGAATCCGGTGTCGCGGATGTTTGGAAGGTCTAGTTCGGTGCGACAGACTCCTGGGGTAGTGGATTATAACCTGGGGTCTACGAGAGGATCGACGCAGCCAAGGATTGACACAGGCAAGTGGACACAGAAGGGTAAGAATGCAAAGGAAGCTATTGGGAAAGCTTGGTCAAAGTTTTTCATATTGTGGGAGTACCTGGAAGACAGGTTGACAATCCATACTTTGTCAGTGCAATTAGAGAGACACAGAAGGTGGTGGTGGCAGTGAAGGTGGTGGTGGTGGTGGCGGCGGTGGCAGTGAAGGTGGTGGTGGCAGTGATGGTGGCTGTAACACCCCTGGTGTTAATTAACACTAAAAGGATGTTTAAGTTAAACTAAGAACAATTCAAAAGTGGAATTAAAGAAAACCAGGGAAAATTTATCCAAATTGAATCAAAAACCGTTTAAACGGAGCAATAAAGAAACTTGAAAAACTTTCTAAAAATTTGAAAAAGTGCAAATGGGAAAGTTGGAGTATAAGTCGAACCAAAAAACTTCCCTTTTCAAACCATAGCTTAAAAATGTCTGGAAGCATCTCAAATTTCAAACCCTAAACTTGGAATTTGAATTTTCCAATTCAAAGTCAAAGCTGAAATGGAATCTTAGCCAAATCTCAAGATTTTACCACAGAACATCAAAATCTCCAAAAAGCAAAGTTGTACATCGTTAAATTTCTGAACTTTGCCTCAATTGGCACTTTGGCCAATTTTGCCATCTAGCCCCTCAAATTTCAAAAATTCAGTTCAAAACAGGGATTTACCCCCTTTTGAATTACGGCCAAATTTTCAACTTTTTCTCAAAATCTCCAGTGCAGGGACGTGTCTCATGAAATTCTAAACAACTTTCATGTTGGAAGATTTTCGAGCCACGTTCAAAATTTTGGAATTTGAGCCATGCCAATCAGTTGACCTTTGCCCGGCAGAGGCGCGCTCACGGGTCGCTCACGCCGCGCTCGCGCGTGCCCGAGCTCGCCGCCGGCAGCTCCTGTCGCCGTCTGTCCTCGACTGCGCCGACCAATGGCACGGCCGTGTGTCCCCGCACGCGGTGCACGCTTCTGGCAAGGTCGCGTGGCCTGAGGCGCTATGTAGCGCTGACCCTCGCCTCGCCGTCGCGTCGCCGCCGCGGACCGCCGGTTAATGCCGTCGCCGCCGTTGTCCACCGGTCCCCCGAGCCACTTTCGCGACCACGCCGTCTCTTTTTCCTTCCTAGCCCTGTCTTCTCGCCTCGCCCACGCGCGCCTGCCGCCTGCAGCACGCCTGCGCCGCGCTGACGCCGCGCACGGCCCCAACACGGCCGCGGCAAGCCGCTGCCGCCACGACAGCTCACCGAGCTGCCCCAGCCCCCATCCCGTGCTGCCCGAGCACCCCCTTCCTCCCCTCTCACTCCTACTTAAGCCCCCAAACAGTTTCCCTCTCTTCCACGCCGGAAAACGCTCGCCGGAGTCCGCAGAGCCGCCGCCGAGCTCGCTCTCGTGGACAGCTCTCGTCGTTGCTCCTCCGGCCAAACCGAGGCTCGCGCTAGCTTCCCCATCACCCACTGCCACTCCTCGACCAAGCCCCGACCCATTTCCGCCACCGCAGCCGCCGGCGCAGCTCGCCGGAGTTGACCGAGCCTTCCGCCGCCGCCCGCGCACGTGCACAGCTCGCTCCACTCCTCCTCCGGCTGAACCAAGGGCACCAACAGCTTCACCGTGCCACGCTGGTGCTCACCGACCACTTCCCCGACCCTCTCCGACCCCGACGTCGCCGGTCACCGCTCGCCGGAGCAAGCAGAGCCACCGCCGTCGTCGACAACCCCGTTCCCGGCCATCCCCGACCTCGAGACCTAGCTCAAAAGAACCGCGGTGAGCCCCTCTCCGCTTCCCCCTACTTTCCCGGCCCGGACTCGCCGCCGTTTGGCCGGCGTAAACACGCCGGCGAGCCCAGGGACCTTAGTGCATCTTCAACCTCTTTCCAGGGGGCCGAGCGCAAAATGTAGGGACTTGTTTGTAAGAGATTCAAAAACCCTAGGGTTCACAGCGTAAAATAGATTCTATCTTTTAGGTTTAATTTGCTGAGATCTTCAAAAATTCGTACAAAATCGTAGAAAAATCAGAAAAATGCCAAACCAATTTTGTAGTGACCAGTGAATCTAGAAGGCCAACTTCTTCCTTTGCACCTCACTCAGTTGAGCTTTAGATTTTGAAATATAAATTCAAATCAGTTTGAGCACTTTTAATCATAGTTCAAAATCTACACATGCACTGGAGCTGGTCTTGGGATATGTTGTTAGGATGATTGTCATTAGCTTAATGCGCAAAGGGTGCACAAAAATTTCCCAGTGGATTTAGGGTTATGATTTTCCAAACATATACCCTGCTGTTTTGGCAAAGAAATCACAGAAAATAAATTACTCAGTGAAAAATCACCTCCTTCACACAGAAACTTAATCAAGACATTAGAAACCTTAGAAAAATGAAAATGGTAATTTTTGGACACTGGAAAATGGCTAAATGATTTTTGGTAGTTTAAACATGGTAAAATTCCACAAAAATAACCATGAATCAATATCACATGCAAACTTGCAGAGAGGTCACTCTTGGTATCCTAAGTCACTGTGCCAAGTGGTGTGGACAAAAACCTTGTAATTATTTTTGTAGGAATTTAGTTTGTTTTTAGGCAAAAACATAAGAACATTTTTAATAAATTATAGAAAAATCAACTTGAGCCAAATTTTGGGCTAGACTCCTGCCTTAGCATGAGTAAGCCTCTGGCCAAATGGCACATGGAAATAATATTCCTAAGTTCACCTTTTGAATAATGGAAAAAGGACTTAAATAGTGGAAAAGAGAAGAAAAAGAAAAAGAAAAGAGAAAAACCTAAAACTCTAAAATCAAAGTAAAGGTTCAAAATAAAAAGGGTATATTCACTTATAATTAATGTTTATCCTTTCCAATTCATCAACCAAGATTTAAATAAACCCTAACTATTTAAATCTCGATACTTAAGCATTTCATGCATTTCGTATAGATTCGGGTCTCGCCGACGGAGTCTACGAGCTAGTCCCCGCTGCCGAGGAGATCGCCCAGGAGTCCGAGGTGAACGTGGTGCACGTGGATCCGAGCCCCGAGCAGGAGTACCGCTTCGAGCCGGAAGGCAAGCCCCGGAGCATAACTCAACTTTACTTACGCGATTTAATTGATTATATGTTTGTGCATTTAAGTTTCAAGGAGTTGAATGAAACCCTAGATTGCATGATCATAGGTTCCCTTGATTGAACACTAGTATGTAGGTTCGATAGTCGCTATGCTTAAGACCGATAGAAGTCGAGTGTTTTCCGACACTCGCGAGATATAGGAGTTGTATGTCTACTTATATCAGAAACACTAGAGATGATGGACGGATGATTATAGATACCCGTCTATCGATGGTTTAATTGGAAACATGTGGTACTTTTGTGTCAAGCGTTTGAACGTACCACATATATGCACGGACTATGGGACCGGTAAGTCCCGGTATCCGATTGATGCGAGCAGGTCCGACAACTCTCTGTCTTGGAAACGTTATCCCATGGGCACATGAGGGTAGTTGCGTGAGTCCCAGTAGTGGTAAACCTTTACCCTGAGGCATTGGGACTCGGGAGCCACTCGCAGAGAGAGGAGAAAGGATTGGGGTGTGTTGGCATTTCCAACCATTCCGTATGTGTGGGTTTCCCCTGGCCAGGTAGTAAATTCGGTTCGAACTGTCCGCTTCTCGCGGTTAATGAGACTGCTTGACCGATGTATGACATATTATGAAGTGAAACTTGGAAGGATGAAATCTTTGTATGGAATAATTGTATTGCAAAACTTGATTGTTTAGCTAGGCTCACCTAGAATGGATAGACTAAAGAAATTAAAATCAAAATGAAGAAATTAGAAATCAGCTTAGTCGCTTTTGGCAAAAGAACCCCACTAGCCAAACAGCCTCTCATCTTAGGAGTCGGTGATGTAGTGATCACCAGTCGGTTAAGTCTTGTTGAGTATAACTAGTATACTCAGCCTTGCTTGTGGCTAAATTTTCAGGACCGTCCCCTCAGGAGGTAGCTGCCTCTATGGCTTGGGCCTCCCAGCTTCCTCCTGGTTACAGCATCGAGTGGGAGCCGACCTCTCCCGAGGATCATGAGGAGTAGCGTCACGGCTGACTTCATCGTGACGATACTATGGATCGTCGCTAGTATCTCGTTTACTTTCCGCTGCATGAACTCAAACTACCTTATTTATCATTTCAATTTGGTTGTAATAACTCTGAACCTTGTTGTAATTTGAATTGTGGAATGATGTGATCTTTGGAAACTCACCTTCGAGTGAGCGTATGGACGGACGATCTTCAGTAGCAGTTAGTCGAGCTTGACTCGACGGTCGAATCCGCACTTGGGAACATTTTTGTGTATTTGCACCAATGGAAGGTGGAATATACTTAAGTGGGCCCATTTCTCGGGTAAGATCGCTACAGTGGCGGTGGCAGCGGCCATGGTGGTGGTGGCAGGGGCGGTGGTGCTCGCCGGGGTGGTGGCGGTCTTCGTTTCACAGGTATCAAGTGTACATACGTACATATGCACATATGTTTGTCAATGTGAGTATTAATTGTATTATATGTTTGACTATAGGGGAGACGGAGTTCACACATGCTACTCAGGACGCTGATCATGGAGCACCGGAGACGCAGAGGATAATGGATTACGCTAATCCACAATACTCATCTAGCTCAATCAGCGAATCACCACAGTCCAGTTATAACTATCCTATACCTGAGTTGAGCATGCAGCCACCCATGAGATGGGTGTACGAATGGGAGGACCCCCATTGGTACAACATGTTAGTGCAAGAATGGCAGGCAACATCGGCTTGGACGGGGCAAACTTGGCAAGACTTCCAAGCTGAGTTGTTTCAAAGGCAAGGTTTGCAAGTCATGTCCATCGCCGAGTTTGAAATGGCCAAGCAATACTACCGTTGATCTTTTTCTATGGACATTTCTATTATGTTTGTATGGACATTTGTATGAACAATAGTATTATGTTTGTATGGACATTTCTATTAGGTTTATATGGTCATTTGTATTATGTTTGTATGTACAATTATATGTATGGATGTTAGTATGTGTTTGTGGTTATTTTTTCCTTAATTTACGCATATTTCATGCCAATTTTTTCTGTCGGTCCAACCGATCGGTAACCGGTCCAAACCGACCGGTTACCGAGCCAAACCGACCGGTTAGCCGACACAAACCGAGCACACGGGGGATTTGAATTCAAAATTTGAATTTGTCCGATTTTGACCGGTTCCCACGGAAACCGGACCGGTTAGCCGCTACCGTCGGCCGGTGGTTCGGTCAACCGGTTCGGTTTTGTGAACCCTGGCAAGAGCCAAGAAAAACAAGCTTCCAAACTCTGTTGCCGCTGCATCAAATCATTTTTTATACCAGTCGAATAGGAGCGCTGGAAAATTGCTTGCTACTAGTTTGTCATACTCCTTCCATTTCAAATAATAATTTATTCGACTTTTCGAACTCAACTCTGACCACTCGCCTTATTAAAAAAATTATATAAAATGTTATATTTAGTTTGCTTTGTTAATAAAAGTGCTTCAAAAAAGATTTAAATTTGACTATATTTTTTAAAAAAACTAATAAGACCAACGATTAAATATGGGGGTCAAAAAAAGTCAAACAAAACTTAATTTGAAACGAAGAGTTTAACAAATAAACACTGCACCGTCGCAGAATCTTGGTGTCAGGTATGCTTGGTTGGAACAGAGTAACCAAGCATGGGTCGTAAAATCTTGGCGTCCAGGCATGCTTGCCTGGAACAAAGGGAGTAACAAATAATTGCTTGGGTCGCAGAATCGTGGCGTCCAGGAATGCACGCCAACCATATGCACCTGCTGATCCCTGTCATCTGACGTCACAAAGCGAAGTGGGTCTAGCTGCTCTGTCCGTGTGTGGTTCAACTTGGGTGTCTGTGTGTGGTTCAACTTGCGTGGTGCGATTCTTCTCTGTACTCGAGCACAGCTAAAGCCGCCAGCGAAAGTGGGGACTGGCCGGAAGCCCGGAAGCGGCAAGTAAAAGAAACTTTAGTTTTCCACGATTTGGGCAGTATGCATAAGAGACATCTGAAATTGATTTGCAGCCCAGAGGCATTGAACCAATGAACTCTAGAAACAGCGTTTAATTGCAGTACGTCAAATGCGGATACATCTCTGCCATGTCAAATTTGGTGGGCATCACCGCGTATCAGGGCGTGGCGACAACGGTACAGCAGCTAAATGTCAGCCAATTTCGTCACTCTTTGGTGACGAGCTCCTTCACAAACGCGGTCACCTTGGTCACGTCGACCGTCCACGCCACCGAGATCGGCGAGTAGCCAGTCCACGGGTTCTCCGAGTTCCACCTGCACCAATCAGACAAATATATGGTGCAGCAGCCATGACCATCAGTGAAAAATCACTGAATCAGGCAAAATAACGCAATACGCAACGACAGAGACTGAGAAACAGCCGCTTACTTCTTCAGCAACAGGTCCATGGAGGTGTGCCCGGCGCAGATGCCCTGGGTCTCCACCCTCACCACGCCCTTCCTGAACGTGAACAGCTCTGGGCGAACCAGGGCGGCGAAGCTCACCGGATCATGGAGGAAAATCACTAGGCAAACGCAGAAAAAACATGAGCTCAGAGCCTCAGACAAGACGGCATCGTTCAACACAAACATACAACAACAACAACATAGCCTTATAATATGTTTGTATGTATGTATGTTTTTTTTTTGCGAGTAATATGTTTGTTTGTATGTATGTTTCAACACAAACATATTACTCCCCAAAAAAAAGAAAACACAAACATATTGTTGCAGCATACCAGGAGCACCGTAAGAGTGGGTGTGCCAGTCCAAGTAGAACTTGCATACGTCGCACAGGAACTGCGCGTGCTTCCCTTTCGAGTTCCTCAGCTCCAGGAGATCCTTATCTGCAAACAACCAGCAGGTTCAGTGCTTCACAATAGTGACTGAAATGAGAGAGGACTGATCATACTGCTTCAGAGGATCCAGGAAGACCAGGCACCTGTGAAGCTAACTTGCGTTGTGATGTTGAGGCCCACTACGTAGATGTCTGCCCCAGAAGTGAAAACTATATCGGCTGCCTCTGGGTCGCTGTGGATCTGTGAAGGGGAAATGGAAACGTTTGTTAGGACCAACAAACTGAATCAGAGTTCGAACTTATTGGCATGCACGGTTAGCAATGGCATTACATTTGCTTCAGCTGAAGGGGTGGCATTTCCAGCTGCAAAGAAGGCTCCACCGAGCACAACAATCTTCTTAACATTTTTCACAAATGAGGGATCCTTCTTGATTGCCTAAAAAACATTGTTGCACAATCACCACCATCAGCAATCAGTCCTATACTATAAGCCTGAAATTTCAATGGCGTCAGAGAAAGAACATACCAATGCTACGTTCGTCAGAGGACCCAAGGCGAGTACTGAGACCTCTCCAGGAAACTGCGAGACCTTATCAACCAAGAACTCAGCAGCGTTTTGGTCAACTTTCTTGATAGCGGGATCAGGAAGCTCTATGTTCCCGAGGCCATCAGATCCGTGGACAAAGTCAGCAACACGCGGCTTTCCTCCCTATTGAAAATACAAAGATGTGAACCATTCTGTGACACATAACTGAATGAATTACCCAACATAAGCAGATGAGGTATAAAGGCCACTTTCAGTCGACTTGGTGTCAAATGAGAAAGACACAGGCATTGCAGATTGTGTGGTATACGGAATTTTCATCCTTGACTGGTTCCTGGTTGAATTATCATTGTTTTAATAGAAAAAGATTGAACTTTAAATTCAATGAAGAAGGCCTTACACATTAAAATAATATAGATTGTCTATTTCCACTGATTTTTTTCGTGGCGCTTGAACAAAGAGTTGGGGGGGGAACAGTTAAATTACTAATGCCATATTGCCACCTGAAGGGAAAACAAAACTCTCTGATCCAATCCAACAAATGTTCGTAATATATGTGCCACCAAATTGCAGATTATGTACTATGAGGCTATGAGCAATACCTTCAGAGGCTCATGGCTGCCCTCCGCAACTGGAACCTCAGGATGGCCTGCCTTCTCGCACTGTCAGTCAGTATTACAGGTATAGCAGAATTAGCTGTGTAAGTAAAATGAAGAAAACAAAGTGGGAAAAGAGCATTTGCCATCAGTATCTGCTACTACTTGCCAGGATCAAGGCATTGCGTGTGGCGTGCTCCGTTGTGCAGTTGCCAAAAATGGTGGTGAGCCCTAGGACTTGCACGCCTGGAGACTGGAACGCCATCATAATTGCCACGCTGTCATCTGGAATCGGAGCATGCGCACAATAAGCAAACGAACAGTAGCAATAAGTCTTCAATTTCAGCAGCAACCTGTTTCTCCCACCCTATTTCGCTACTAACTATCCAGGAATCATAGAATGGCCAATTTCGGCGACATCAAGAATATAAGATGGATATACAACCCTCGTGGTCAATGTTGAGGATTCATGGAATAGCCCAATGGTTACAATTGTCATACTCAGGGTGTAGTACCTCTTAAAAAGAAAGAATAGCATTCCTGAATGTAAACACATAAAAGGGGGGAAAGGGGTAAAGGAATGCATCTTTTGATCTAAAAAAATTTGACTCCTGTCTTTCAGTGAGGATTCTCCCAGACTGTTGTAAAGTAACGGGAATTTGGGGTGGGATCTTTGGGCCAAAAGAAAGACTGTAGTTACAAGGGAATAGTACGCCCAATTCAGGACTACGAGGGAATATACGTCCCCTGTCAGGAAGTGCTGCGTAGATTGTGCTGTGCATTTGTGCAATTGTGCTGGTGTGAGTACTAGTATAAAATAGTACTTCGATGATGCAACGAGAAGGAAAAGGTGAGCAACTTTTGCATCGCATCACGCAGGTTGCAGCGGAAGCGTAGGCGAGGACCTCCATGAACCAGAAGTCCGGAACTGGATCCAACGCATAATGAACAGGAGAAACATCAGGGCATCGGGCTGAGTTGAGGTCGACCAAGCCAGGTAGGGGAGAGTCGAGCATTGGCAGGGGGGAGGAGACTGGAGAGAGAGGGTAGGGGTACCCACCGATGCCGGGATCCGTGTCGATGATGAGCTTCTCCTCCCTCGGCTGCTCGTCGTCGTGGTGGATCTGCCCGTTGACGGCCTCCATCCCGGGCTCCGATCGCTCTCTCGTCTCCCCTCCTTCGATCACCTTCCTCCTCCTCAGACCTCAGGTGCTAGCTGTCGTCGTCCCCGACTCCCCGCCCCTTCTTGTAGGCAGCTGGCAGGGAGACGATGGCAATTGATCTGTGGCGACTGGCGAGGATGGGAGAGGCCGAGAGGGAGACGGCGGTTGCAGCGGCGTCGACAAGTAAGCAAGCAAGAGGATGCCTCGATCGACGGATGAACAGATAGATCAATTCAGTGACCAGAGTTGGTTCTTGGTTGGTGGCGTCGCGACCTCATCATCCGATGGCGACCGATTGGCCGTGCACGGCAGGCTCACGCATGTGGCCAGCGGCGGCCAGCCGTCCGATCAGGAACCCGACGGCGTCGAATCGGCCTTTTGACGTGCATGGGGGACCTACATGACGAATCTCTCTCATCATTTCGTTTGCCACCTGCCCGCGCGTGCTTCGTAAAACTTGTTCCATCAGGTGTTGGCCATGGTAACTTGGTTCAACAAAGATATGCTCGTTGTCTTTGATCGGCGTTGGCTTATCACGCAATGACTCAAGATCACTGGTTTGGGCAATAGGCCTACGTCCAGTCGGAGGTTGGTTGCTTTTGTATTGCCCGAGCCCAAGTGCCTGTTGTCAATCCATACGTACCATATCTTACCGTCAAAGCCTACGAGAAACAAGCACCAGACTTAGTGATAGAAGTTTATCTCTAATCATTTACACGAGTTTTGATGAATTATTGATTTCAAGATACCACACCTGCTTTCAGAAGAAAAGCACGTTCAAGAGTCCATAAAATACCCCTCTAGAAAATCACAGAAAAACTAACGATAGCCATAGGTGAAGACGTCGGAAGTGAAACCTGGAGGTTCTCAACAGAAAAAGCGCGAGAAAGGAAGCAATATTGCACTTGTCTTCTAAGGGTGTGTTTAGATTGTAAGGAAAAACACTGTAGCATAAGAAAAACACTGTAGTATTCGTTGGGAAACGTGTTTTGTGAGGGAGAAATAGTGAAAAGTTGGAATGAATAGTGAATAGTTGGGAATCTGAACATGGCCTAAGAGGAAGCGTGAAGCACGCAAAGCGTGGAAAGATGTCATTTCGCTACCTAGTTTGAAATTACCTTGTAAGCGAGACTAGTGTGTTCTGATTAGAACAAAAAGATCATGTAAAACTAGTTGAGTCTACCCTATAAATAATGGCTTACCCCTACTAGGAAGGGTATGTAATTTTAAAATGAGAACTGAAATTGCATTATATCCTTGTCTTTGCCTTATGTTAGGTTTGGGTACAACACAACGAGTATATTAAATTTTGAGACCTTTTGGTTATATTTGTGGTCGGTTAGAGACTTATGTTATTAAAGTATAGAGAATGTCATTAGAGTATACTACGAGTATACTTTAGGTTTAATTAGCTGGTGGGGAAAACGTAATCACGCTCAACTTTGAAACGACAAGTTGTCACATGGGAACATGGTCGCTGTCGTTAGCTTTTTCATTGGGCCGATCGCATGATGTTTGTGACATGGCTAGCGACGATCAAACATGCTCTTTCAGATCCGGCGATGATCATGAGTATGATCCCCACTCACATGGAAAAGCAAGAGAGTAGTCGAATTAACTTAATTATCATCATGATATTATATGTTTAGGCATTTGCCACTCTCTTTGTTGCCACTGCGTTTATGCATCACGTCAAAATGACACATGAGATCATCTATATATATGTCGTGTGAGTAGTAATAATGAAAGAAACGACATGCATGTGTTTACATTGCGTACAAATATGTTTGCGACTTAATTACATGGTGGTCCTCCGTGTTGTTTTGCAAGCCCTATTTTACCATATCAATATCGATGTCATTTTGTGATATAAATGTATACCTTTAGAGCATTGTTTTTGCATGTGGATATAAAATTGTGTAAAAAGATACACAAAATAAAATAGTCAAATTAGTGAAAATAAACTATTTAAATGGTTGTATATATAGGCTTATAAATAAATATGGGTAAATGGTCGTGAAAAACTTGTATGTAGATGGTTGGCCATGAAGTATCTCCCCTATGGAACCTCGATAGAGAATTGGGCATTATACCCATGTTTACAAGAGACATGCCATCTTATATCTTATTTGTATTAATGAAGACAAGAACCAATATAAAAAAATAGCATCTTATAAGAACGCCTCTTGAAACAAAGTTCAAGATTATTAATTATATAACATGGATACATCTAGATAAAATGCCCGCATCTAACAATAGGCCCAGCAGCGATAAGGCCTTTTGCCCATGAGATGGATTAAACTATCGAATAGGGATGCAGATGCATCCCACATTAAGGCAGTGTTTTGGTTGCTGCTGGTTGGAGACCGTATCTGTGATGATACAATTAACTTGTTTTGTACGCCCGTACCTAGGTTTTTGGCCCTAGTGCAAAACATAAAAGGTGGCTATATCTATAAAAAAAAAACAAATTGTCAAAGTGTATGTAGACTTCATAAGTAATACTCACCCGTTCCAAATTATCAGTTATTCTGGTATTTTACTATATTCATTGAAGTTGTTATGAATTTAGACAAGTATATGTCTAGGTTCATAGAATATGCAATGAATTTATCTAGACTATAAAGGATTGAACAAATAGAGGACACTTCTCACCCACAAACACATCCCTTTAACCCTCACAGCGGACCCACCTACCAGGGCTGAACGGTGGGCCTTGGACAACCAAAGGGAGGGGGAGATTGATTTGGTCGTCCTCACCCAGTTAAAAAACTCCCCTCCCACCTCCTCACCCTCAAATTTTTTCACCAACAAATACACCCAACAGCGGAAGTAAAATAGGAAACATTCTCACCGCTCTCACTACATCCCATCCCAACGGCACGAAAAGTGAAAAGCCCCTTATATCAATGAGAGAAATAAAGGAAATAAAAGGAGATGCTATTAAAAGGAAATAAAAGGTGTGCTATTAAATAGAAATTAAAGGTGTGCTATTAAAAGAAAAATAAAAAGGTGCACTATTAAAAGGAAATAAAAGATGTGTTATTAAAAGGAAATAAAATGCACATTTCCATGACCACCGTTTGATTTCTCTGCATTCCAATGGCAAGAAAAATGGAAAGCCCCTTATCTTCTCTCTAACGCAAGAAATAAATCTCTCCATGGCCAAAACGAAAAGAATCTCTCCATGACTGTAACATTCCATAAATTGTAGGAAACAGAAAAAATTTTATAAGCTAAAGTTAAAAAAAAAATTAACTTCTTGACCATTCTTCAGATGGGCGATCAGAGGCCATAAATGCGTAAATCTCGTCAAAGTGATTCTGTTTTGCTACTTACATGCCATATTTGGATAATATGTGAGTCCACGATAAGCCGTTCAATCTGGGCCACTAAATCTATCTATCTATCCTATAAAGGATGAGCAAATTGAGGACAATTCTCACCCAAAGTTATACCTCTTTACCCCTCACAGAGGGCCCGCTTTTCAGATCTGAGTAGTGGGCCTATCTTCTATCTATTCCTATAAGGGATGAGCAAATTGAGGACAATTCTCACCCAAAGTTATACCTCTTTACCTCTCACAGAGGGTCCGCTTTTCAGATCTGAGTAGTGGGCCTAGGACGACCAAAATGGAGGGGGGAGATTGATTTTGTCGTCCTCCCACGTTCAAAACCTCCCCTCCCACCTCCTCATCCCTAATTTTTTCCACCAACAAATACACCCAACAATGAAAGTAAAATAGGAAACATCATCTCCCGCATGGTCTCACTGCATCCCATTTGAACACATCAAGAAGTAAAAGGAAACAAAAGAAGGTGCTATTAAAAGAAAGATAATAAATGAGTGTTATTGAAAGGAAATAAAATGTGTGCTATTAAAAGGAATGAAATAAATGTGTATTATTAAAAGGAAATAAAATGTGTGTTATTAAAAGGAAATAAAATGCATATCTTCATGGCCACCCCTTGCTCTCTTTGCAATCCAAAGGCAACAAAAATAGAAAGCCCCACATCCCTCTCTCACGCAAGAAATAAATCTCCCCACGGCCAAAACATAAGGAATCTTCCCACGGCAAAAAATCTCTTCCATCGCACATCGATATGGTGGCGGTGGAGGAGGGTGGCGCTGGAGGATGTGGCCATGGCCGGGGTGTTCGAGATAGTATTGACGAGGGCCAAGCCGTCGGCCACCTGTGTGTGCTTGAGACGCGCCCGACGATGGACAGTCAGACACCCGCGCCTTGTGTGCCAATGGGTGCTTAGCGTGCCGCTGCTGCCAAGGCCAACCGACTCCTTCCCTTCACGTCAGCCATGAGCCCATGACTCCTTTGCTTCCCCGCACGGCAGCGACAGCCCTCATCCCCGTGAAGGAGGGAGCACACGGCACCGGTGCCGATGCCGCCAGGTACATGACCTAGGGTCACTAGCACACGAGTTTCTCGATCTGTTTAGGGTTTACCCCTGCTGCACAAGATCCATCTTGAGTGATATCGCTTGACCAGGCCGGTGACGATTGAGCTCATCCATGATGGGTGTTGTGTGTGTGCGCGCGCGCGATCTGCATGGGTTCATATGTCTGTTTCTGTAAGATCTCTTATTTCTTGTATCGATTCTTTTTATTGCAGGAACAATGAGAAAGGTTAAGATTAGTATACAGAAGGTTGATGCAACATGTCTGCTGCAAGACAGATCATTTATCTTTTCATTCAAATGTCAAAAAATGCATGCTTGGATCTGGAGCCAATACATGGTAACAAGGCAAACTCTGCACTAGATGATCTACCAGCACATCTACCTGGCTACTGAATGTGGTTGCTTAATAAACTAATATCCGTGAGATGGCGGTTGTAGTCAATTCCATGACCCACACATTGCTTGTGCCCACTGCAAAGAGACTAGTTCATATGCCTAGTTTCCCCAAACAAATGTCAAATACAGATTTCCAATGGGTGATCTCGATCACCATTATATGCAATTTCTGATTGTGGAATGCCAATTAAGAAATATAAAAAGTATCCGATCATCGGGAGGAATTCCTCTAATATAGAAGGCGAGGCATTTCCCTCAATTCATCGAGGTAAGTATTGGTATTGGGTCCCTGCCAAAGCGCCTTCCCGAGATCGGACTCGAGGGAAGGTAAGACATCCCGCCGGGATGCGGTAGGAAGCAAGAGAAGCACAACGAGGTCACTGATCTGCTCTCAGAAAGGCAATGGTGAGAGGATCTTGTAGATGCCTAGAGGGGGGGATGAATAGGCGTACCTAATAAAAACTAAAAATTCTTTCTTCACAAGTCGTCAGTGAAACCGGATCTTCCGAGTACCTCTAGGAAGATCCGATATCCGGATCTTCCGAGAATTACTAGGAAGTTCCGATGTGAAAATAACCTTTGCTCGAGATTCAAAATCTAACAAGTTATTCGCAATTCCACTTGAATAGAAAGTTCACAGGGGTACTCTAAGAGCTATATATGATGATCAAATAAAGTGGAAACCTCTATGGAGATAGATCGGGCAATATATAACAAAAATGAGAATATATGAACAAAATGAAGTAAGCAACACAAATAGACACGAGATTTGTTTCCGGAGTTCACTCCCAAGGAAGCTACGTCTCCGTTGAGGCACCCACAAAGGGTAGAGTCTCTTTCAACTCGTTTCCTCCCTCAATCGACCACAAAGATCAAAATTGAGTCACTTACTAGATGGTTCCACACAAGGAACGGGTGATACAATCCTCCAAGGTGCTCCCACAAGCTAGGTGCTGCACTTGGTGACCTCTAACCGTCTAGGAGCAAGCTCCAAGAGTAACAAACGTGAATCACAAACCAAAGATGCTTCAAGTGCTTCTTGAGATGAACAAATGCTTCTCTTCTCTCAAAGTCAACACCCAATTCTCAAATCTCTTCTCTCAACCAATCCCCAAGTAAATCTTGGCTAGGGAAAGGTTTGGAGGAGAGTGGAGTGAAGGAGAGAGAGCTCAAGATGTGTTCTGTGTTCTGTTGGGCGAGAGAGAAGTGAAGGGGTAAGAGAGGGGGTATTTATACCCCTCCCCAAAATCTATCCGTTATGTTCTGAATCGGGCAAACCGGAACTTCCGAGTACTACTCGGATCTTCCGAATAGGCTTAGATTAGCTGTAAAAAATCCTAAGTGTACTGCCAAACCGGAACTTTCGATTCACAAAACCTGAACTTCCGGTTTTACACAGAACCGAACCGGATGTTCCGAAGAACAAAACCGGATCTTCCGATTCTATGCAGAACCGAACCGGATGTTCCGAAGAACAAAACCGGATCTTCCGAAAATCTCTGAGAAAGTGAGTTTCGCCCCTTTTTCTTCTCAAAGTTAGTTTTCATCTCAATATAGCACTTTAGCAACCTTGATTTATCAGACACGTCCCCCTTGATTGTACGGTGTTTCCTATACTCAAATTCAAAGAATAAACTCAATTTAAATCCTCCATATGAGCTTCACACCATATAAATCGAATTGGAGACCTCCTTTGTATATATTCTTTTTCTTATCTCATTTAGCACCTGCACATATCTTAATAAAAGTATGAAACCTCCAAATTGTGGTTGTTATCACCACCAAAACCACTAGAGGGCCAAATGCACTTTCAAATGGGTTACTGATGCGATATTCTATAATTGTTTGTGTTATTTTTTACCAACACCAGAATTATGACTTGTGCGGCCTAATGTGTGGTATGTTTTTAGATTTTTTTACGTATTGGTCTACTATATAAAGAGTCATGATTGAAATATTTTAATTTGTTTTTTAAATAGTAACGTGCTTATCTGATAATTAGGATTGCAGACTCTATTTTTGTTTACTAGAATAGGATCTGTAACTACATACTATTTTTCTTTTTTAAGGCATTAGTGGTTTTGAATACACAGTGATTTTGGTGGTATTGTGATTTTGAAAGGTAGTAGCTTTCAAAGGGAGTAGTCCAGTGAACCTGTTTGTTCAAACAACACATTCAACTATTGGTATTTTGAAACAAAGGCAACTAAATGAATACTCAATTAAAATGAGTTGAATTCTTGTTTTTCTTAAACTTTCAATACCTTAAAATACCATGGAGGATGATTTTAGAGGATTGAAAACATATCAAAAGTTCCAGATAACAAAAATTTACAGTTGCGCTCTCATCTTAATGATCTTATAGCTCTCAAAAGTTCCAGATTTTATTGGAATGTTCTCTGATTAGCAGCAAACCCCATAACTCACTACTCTTCTATGATTTGGCTATACTAAATTATCTTTTTATTATTTTATAGGGAATATGCTTTGGCTCTCTACATCCTATTGGCCATTTGGATCACAAACTTCAAATTTACTTTGACAGTTATATAAATGTATGTCCAGTATGGAGCTTTGCATGGCAGAGACAGAGGACCTTCGGTTGAGCTATTTAGTGTAAAGACTTGTGAATTATATTGAGAGCTTATGTTTGTGTGAAAACTATTTGATTTGTGACCCTAAGAGATTTTTGTATGTTTGCTTTGCTACCAAATTAAATTACCAGGCTGAGAGGTATGTGTTATTTGCTAGCATAAACCACCTTTTGGTCATTAATTTTGCTTTAGTAATTAAGCTTTAGTGTTAGCACATGCATTATACTGATTCCTTGATTAGCAGCTTGCAGATGCACTAAAATTGGCGCTTGAAAATATATTTCATGGCATGGGGAGCTGTGTTTCTTTGCATTTACTCTATTTTAGTTTGAGATCATTAATGTAATCCTTGACATCATTGTTAGTGTCACAACCCATCTCAGCCAATCAATTATGGGAGGTTAAAATAAGAGCAATAATGTTGTTGAAAACGACAAGAACACCACAGCCAGATTTCCAAGACATCCCAATTCTCCCCAAACTTGAAATATGAAAGAACTTTAAGAACAAGTTTTCATGTACTTTAAATGACCTTTTGTTTATATTAAAAAAAAGAAATTCTAGCTGTACATGGTCGAATTGAATGTATATGTTTCCAACTAGTTAGTTTATATTTGTTTTGTATTTTTATGTTAGTTCTACTCACTATTATGCATGAAACAATCCAGCTGTTGTCCTACAGTACCAACTCACACTCAATCCAGTGACTTAGCTTTCCTTCGTCAGGTATGCTGCAATGACGGCGATGCACATTGAAACTTAGTCGAGGCCGATGTGGATAACCAAATGGTCACGGTACAAAATGTTAAAGTGGACAAAACAAATATGTGTGAGAGTACTCTTCTCTCTATAATTGTCATGACTTTTTAATTGTATCTAAATAACACTATGAAGAATGCCAGCAATAATATTATTTGGGTTACAACGGGTTTTAATTTCAACAGGGTGCTTGGTGGCTAACAACATTAGTACTATGAATTTTTGGAAAGCCAGAATATACGCATCTCTATCAGCACTCAAAAGAAGTTAATAAGAATATCAAATTATTGTTAATATTTTTATACTTCAAGCTAAATTTTTATTGTGTAACATTTTTTTAGATTTCAGAAATTGTATGCGCAGACTATAGGGTCCATGGAGGCATTAACCTCGACGTTGCAAAGCGAATGGAATGTATTGAAGGTATCTCTGTTACATCATTGCCGAAGTTCGAAGACATCCCAAATCTCTCCAAACTAGAAATCTGAAATGAGTTTAAAACAAGTTTTCATGTTCTTTATATAACTTTTTTATATTTAAAATAAAAAAGTTTAGCTCCACATGGTTAAATTGAATGTAATTGTTCTAAATTAATTATTTATTTTCTTTTCTTTTAATAGCTCGTTCCATGTGGGTTAGACAATACCTAATGTATGTATATATACCTTTCTGAGCCTGTTTTTTTCTCAAGGGCATTTTGTAGGTGGCATTGTTGAGAGGTGTTTATTGGAAACGATGTGGGTTCTTGGAAAAAAGAAATAAAGATATTAATCACATTAAAAGAAGGTACAAAGACTATTGTCTATAGGGACATCTTGGAGTATTAAGTTGTATTGTATTTAAAAATTATTAGGTATTATATAATTCCTATTTTAGTGTGCATATGCTTTATTCATGTATGTGATGAGATCAGATCTCGTGACTGAATAGTTATTTTTTAATATAATTTCTTTTAATAGCACGTGCATGTCGCACGTGCCAAAAGACTAATACACTTAAAATGATACTTAGAATGACTAACGATTAAAGGGCGAATTGGGGCCTAGGAGTAAACTTTAGCCCTCAATTTCTATGCCAGTTAGAATAACTAGATAAGGGTAATTATAAAACTAATTGCATGTCACATATAATTTGTAAGTAGTCTAGTGTCATTAATTAGCTCATGATTAACCTATTATTAGCCCATGTAATGATAAAGTAATCATGGGCGAAAACAAAAGCCGCTGCAAAGAAGCTGGTTTGGCCGTGCGGGTTTGGCCCGAGCCCCAAGATTTTGTCCTCCTCGTGCCTCATGTTAGGATAGATTTAGTCCGTGAAAACTAAACGTGAAAAAAATCAGGATACCTCAAGTCCATCCGAACAATTTTTTTTAGATTATACAGTACAACGTAGACGCTCACACACACACTCACCCCTATGAACACATGTAAGCAAACCCTACCTCTATGAGCACCTCCGAAGGACTGAGCCGGCAGATCTTGAGATTCACGAAATCACCACAGGCGTCTCGCAGTCGACGGGGACATCGCCTACTACCGAATGCATAGCGCCGGTAAATCCCGAAATAAATCCAGAAAAATAAGAGCACCAGGATTTGAATCCTGGTGGGTAGGTTCTACCACAAAGAACCCAACCAACTGATCTAGGATCAGTTCGCTCCGAACAATTTATTTTGGGGAAAATTGGATCCATAACATCAAAAGAACCAACATTTAGATATATATAATCAAAAAATTTAGTTATAGATATTTAACATAAAAAGAACCAATATTACAACTATCTATCATTTTTTTACATCTGTTATTAGAGATAATTTACTATAGTACATTATTGTCTAGTCATAGCCTAATTGGGTTTACTAGATTTGTCTCGCAATTTCATCTGAAAATTATAAAACGAGTTTTATCAGTTATTGATATTTGATACAGCTAATCCGTATTCAAATATTTCTATGCGATGAAGAAAGTTGTGGAACTAAACGGGACATGATATGATAGATCTAAACGACACGGCAAAGTAAAACATATTCTTTGCCACCCCAAGAGGCCGGAGGGTGCACGAGCAAATTCATCTACACAGGATGCGACAGGACTGTTAGAAGTACATGTAAATGGAAAGAAGGATTGGATGAATGATTCTCTGTTGTATTGATTGAAGAATGGGATTACATATTTATACCCCACGAAGGGGTATGATTCATGCCTGTTCGGAAGGGACGCAACCCCTCCGACATGGCTGTTCGGTTTGTACAGGTGTCTGCTCATGAGCAGGTGTCCATTCGGGAGGGACATGCCCCTTCCGAATGGGTGCTACAGTAACCCTTCATTAGACAACACTAATGATGGGATTAACTACCTAATACACTTAACTAATCTATGATTAATGACTAATTGATCACACCATTAAATGTAATCTTAACACTCCCCCTTGAGCAATTAGTAGTGTATTCTTCATGTAATCCTTTAATGTCCTCTTGATGTTCATCCAAAGAATATGGGAAAAACTGCAGGAAAACCTTGTAGGAAAAATTAAGGAGAAACCATCGTGTAGTATGTTGTGAAAAACTCCTCCAAAAACCCTGTGGGAAAAATTTGAGGAGAAAACAACATTGTATAGTCATATGCTATTAAAACTCCTTAAAAACCCAGTGGAAAAAATATAAGGAGAAAACGTAGCATATGTGTTATTGTCTTAGAAAAACCTTGAAAGGAAAGCTCATAAACAAGTTTGGAGATCAATAGTATGATTTGTGGATCATATTTGAATAATCTCCCCCAAAACCCAATGGGAAAAATATGAGGAGATATAATGTCTTGGATGCCTCCTTAAATTCCCTGTGGGGAAAACAGAAGATATGACATATGATGTCTCGATTACCTCTTCAAAAACCCCGGTGGGGAAAATTAGAGATATGACATATATTCTTGTATTGATATTGCCTCATTAAAACCTTTTATGAGAAACCTTGTGAGGAAAACTCATTAAGGAAAAAGAGTACAATATGATGATAGGATAGGTTCATAATTCAGAGAAAGAGCCTCCCCATGAACCTTGCAAAATTTGAGTTGTCACATACCTATCATAGTAGGTAATAACTTTTGTAAGAATGCTTGCAGGATATTTATATTCTCATTTTATTTGTAATATATGAGAATAAATTAGGCAATATGCTAGTGATATTGCTCATATATAACCTGATTTCATCTAAGCAATACAAGCCACACTATCATATATAGATAATGTTTAATGATTTAGTCATAGTTAATCATTCATTGAAGTCTTATATACTCATGTGATGCTTCAGAATGATAAGTTAAAGTTTTTCGCTAGAATCTATTGATGACTCATATAAAAACTTTATTATGTTGATATCAGTTTATGTTCTGGCATAGGGATTAGTTAGCCAGTATCGTGATATCCCACTTTGGTTGTGTTCTAATTTTATAATAATAAGTCAAGTCTTTTTGCCATTTAGATATCTATGGAGATCCAATTGGACTCCCACCAATAAGATGTTGTTGGAGTTGCGCTAATTTGAGCTAGCAAAGAATTTACAAATGCAGTATTAGGCCTGTTGCAATTTGTATAATACATAAGCGCTTTGTTGGCACTAAGTTTGTCATCCCACGGTCTAAATGGATACTGATCCATTTTTGTTTTTAGGGAATGATAGAACACTAGTGTACAATATCAATTGTATATTTGTATAAACTGATGTATATACTTAAGTTGAAGACTTAAGCTTAGTTTGGTTTTACCCAAAAAAAATCATCTCAAAGTCCGTCATAAAATGATTGCTTGCTTGTTTGTGTGTTGAGATGATATAACAATCTAATTTGGAGATTATTTGTTAACACACATATGCAATTGTAGTTGTTAGAGCAATCCTTTTATGGAAGATACTCATATAGTCAGTTGTACCACAATCAACTTGACTATTCTAAGTCATGAAGTGACTTTTACACAATATATGTTGCGATTTTTCGTTTAGATTTTGCATACAAAGTCCCTTATGGACTTATAAATCCAAACTATCAAATTCAATTTATCTGCCAATAATTAAATATGGGAACAATATTTTCACACATACCATTCGGGTATGTTTCTCGGTCTCTGCGTGAAACCATGTGCTACAAGCTCTCGCTGTCTCACCACCTTATTTCTTTTAATAAAGAATTATGAGATGTAGGTAGACACTTCTCATTTTTGGACGAGATCAGATCTCCTTAATTGTTACCTTTGATTTGACCGATTTGAGTGTTTCTACACTCTGCCAAGGACTTTTGGTCTGGATCCAGTTGAAGGTATATAACAATTTTGAATAGGAGTGTATGTCGACATATTTGTAGTCTTTAATTGATTGATCACAACCAATTGTAGCTGGTGAAAAATTTATCCTTTTTAATTCTATGTCATTTCCCACGATCATAGAATAGGGTGTTCCATTGACCCAGTGCCTGAATTTATGTGCACATATACTGGGCTTTTGAATCCTAATGATTCATAGGCTTCGGATTTTATATCCATAAAGTGTCTGACAACATGCATGATGTTGATTAGCATTTACTATCTTGGAGGATCGATGTCTCCCCCTATTCCGCGGATGCTTGAAATAAGTTGTAGTCCTAGCTTGTGGCCATACTTCTCCCCCTCTTATTTTGACTTGGGAGTTGAGTGAAATTGCTAGGATTTTCACTCTTTCTGGCACACTTATATTTGACGACACTTTAGATGAGTAAATGCATTTGGCAGGTTATTTGCTAATGTATTGCAAATGTAAGATGTTCTGATCGTCAGTCAAGATATTCTTTGTACGTACGTGGATATGAGGATAGAAGTGCGTATAGAATTCTTTTGTGATTTCTAGTATTAATATCTCCCCCTAATGTCCAGAATTATTCCTCATAGTGTTGTCAAGCATACGGGCATGCGAATGAATCCCTTTCATGAGTGATCTAAGATATTCTATGAATGACGGATAAATATCTTGTATATATAGATCCTCTATGCCCATGGATGTATGTTGAGGTGGTGATATCGGTATATGCATATCATATCCGAACGCAGATGGAAAATATTGGCTAAGGCCAAATTCCACGTACTCACTACAATGGAGGAGCCGTGTGATTGCAGTCAGATGAATTTGAAATAATAATGCGGTGTGTAAGTCCGCATGGTACCAAGTAAATAGTGGTACATGCAATTCTATTTTGTTGGTCATGCATGATTAATTTTGATATGATATGTAATTAGACCATTATTGGTATGGAAGTATGTACTTAGTTCCCAAATCAAGTAATTCCATATAAATGGTTTGATCCTGCGTCCAGGATATTTTGCTCTAAAAAACATTTTTTGAGCGAAAACTTGATGAACCTATGTGATGCCTTATGATCAGTAAGGATCACATGCGGGATTATTTTATGGATGCTACAATGAGCATTATATAGTACTTTTATTCCAAATAATGGTTTAAAAATAAGGCCACATTTCTTGAATATGTTCCAAAAAAATAGTATTCTGGCTCGTTATTTTTAAAGATTTTAAGGTAAGAGGACCTGTAAAATTAATTCCCATGTGGTGCATGTAGTGCACATAAAATTTGAGTATATTGGGGAATATACCAAGAAAATTGATAATAATTTTTCTAATCACATATATGCTTAAGTGACTATGGTTATCATATCTAGTCTTTTTGTGATCAGGGTTGAAAATTATTTAGTACGCAACATGAAATATATTGATATGAGATTTATGTATGTGTAATACATCCCAGATGATATGAAAGGATTTGTCCATTGTATCGAATTGAGTGCTGATATTTCACCACTACTATCGGTAATTGGTTTTAGTGTAAAACCATACAAATGGATATTATAAACATATTGAGTATTTTGTAAGATTTAGATACATGAGTGCATCTATGATGATTCATTAATACTCACAAGGAGCGTATAATCTCCCATAATTTTGTTAGTGGTAATATGGTCCATTAAAAATAAATCCTTTGTTGTCTGGTTAGATCTCAAATCATTGTTTATATAGAGTAAGATAAAATTCAATATGAATTTAAGTCTATATAAATTCAATTATAAATGCCATGTATGATAGTATTTTGTGATGGACAATGTACTAAACATGATATAGTACAAAATGCATTAATGGTTTTCCTAAAATAATACGAAGACTGCTAGAGTCTTCATTTGTTGAAGTGAAATTCAACTTGATCCTCGTGAACTTACTTGCCTCCAATAATTGAAGGTTTCATTGTGCCAAATATTTGGTTTAGTTTGGCATTCATGTGTACAGTAACTGTACAACCACACTTTAAACAAATGTAAAAATTTGTAATTATGACCACCTTTGTAAAAAAAAATGGTATTTGTGTCACTAGATCCATTATTTTGTAAATTTCCATAGATGTGAAGTATAGATAAATGGTTGAGTGAACAACCTTATATGTGTGGAAATTTTTATTTCTTTATAACTCTATATAGAGTTGTAAATATTAAATGGATCTTCTCCTTTGGATATTCAGTATTTTACCGATCTGAGTGGAGGAGATATATGCACTAAGTACATGTGTGGTACTGTCACGAATGGGATAAACACTTTGGTTATGGTAGATACATGGTGGCAAGGTGCCATAATCCCCAAATGATATTGTTGATATCTAGTGTCCATATTGAGAATTAATCCCATTCAAATTAAGCTCAAAGGAAAAATAAAATAAAATGCCAGGAAACATTAACCTATGTCCTACATGACTGGATCATGTATTTAATTAATTCACTATAAAAGTAAATTATTTAGCATGAAAATATTGATGTGCAACCCTTAAATTAAGGTGATATTTGATTATAAATGGACCATTTATAGTTGATTGGCGACAAAGTCGCTGCTAATTTATATACTCCATTCTTGTGTGAATAGTATATCACCAAAATTTATTGCACTATTTTCTACTATTGATTTAAGCAAAGTAAATGCCTAAAAATTGTCCTTGTAAATTCAAGATGTGTCTTGAACTAATATCCGTAAAATCCCTTAGATTTAATAAGTTAATCTACAAATGGTGTATGGCCCTCATATTGGATAGGCGAATAAATTCGCTGCTATTATCAAGAGTGACTGATATTCACCACAAAGATATAGACTCTATATTAACACATGAAAAGGTAGTCGCGTAAAGAGCGTAGACCTCATAACAGTGGACGAGAAACTCGTTGCTATAGGCATGGCTTGGCATAGCAATTGGTGCCATAGACTACACTCACATGTGTTATAACCATAGATTTGATTAATTTGCATGGAGTGCAAATAAAAAATCATCATGGCAATTAAATGCAAAATATTTTGAAAAACAAGTGTGAACTTGCTAGTAGTGTGGACCTCAATTTGGAAAAACAATATTAATTGGTGGTACGGATAGTCACTTTAGGAAGTGTAGATCGCATATCACATTCCATGTAATATATCGGGTACGTACGTTGAAGATTATCTCACTAAGAGTGTATCTCACAGTAGTAATCTCGTTACTACCTTGTATATGGCCGATATGGATGGAATAAATATTGTTATGTATATTTCTGTTTTATCCAAATTAAATTGTTGGGTACGCACGTAGAGGGTAGCCACTTGTAAAAACATAGTGTAAAGCCGAGTAGAAATATCCAAAATTCTACCTTGTGTATGGCCAACAATAATAATGGATTAGGTAGTCACCTAAAAAGGTGTAGACCTTTGAAAAATATACATTTACATATATGTGAGGTTCGCACTTGATTTTTTGCATTATCCATATAGCCTATATGTGATTTTATAGGATTTATTTGGTTATTTATGTGGCTTTAAGCATATACTTGATAATATGGCATAATGAAAATAACCAAATAAAATTGCAAGTAAATAAGTAATTGCAATGGGTCAATGGGTTGGTTTGATCTGGTGGCCAAATTTTGGCCCATGCGGGCATCGGTGTCGGGCGGCAGGCCGCAGTCTTGCCTGGGCTGCATGGCAGAAGCGGCGGCCATGGCAAGTAGGTCTCTGGTGTCGAACACCAAGGAACGGGCCACGACGGTGGCGAGTGATGCCATAGCGATGAACTCGCCGAAGAACAGAGGCACATAAATCTTGAACCAGTTCATTGACGTAGAAGGAATTGAAAGGTAAGAGTCTCGACATTGTGTACCAGTCGGTGGTGGCGGAGGCCCAATGCCCCCCCCCCCCGTTCTTCTGATTCTGGCGACTCCAATTCCTTGCGATGTCTTCTCTTCTAGAGCAAAGTGCTGATAACGTGTTAGAAGTAAATGTAAATGGAAAGAAGGATTGGATGAATGATTCTCTGTTGTATTGATTGAAGAATGGGATTACATATTTATACCCCACGAAGGGGTATCATATTTTTCACTAAAACAAAATAGCTAGGACCACATATATAGGACAAAAGGAGATTAGCAACGCTTCTGGAACTACTATACCCATTTCAGATGGCAATGCTAAAGTACAATACAAGAAAGCACATTGAAAAGAAAAATATAGTTAATACCAGTTACTCTACCAAGGCCTTCCAATGACTTTGCTTTAAGCAATATGGCCTCTAGAAGCAAGCTTACAGAATGCATTGACATATGCATTAGCACATTCCGTTCACTTGTTAGGTTTTCCTTCTTGAAGAACGTGGAGGCACTCTAGACTTGATACTTTTAGCAATAGCACAGGTCATTCGCGGCCTCAAACTTCTTATATCAATTCCCTGAAGAACCTGCAATGCTGCATCAAAATTTCCTCTCTGATGTTTCCAGTCTACCTAACAATGCCCGGGCCTCCTGTTACACTGAAACAGAAATCTATCAATTAGCAAATATAAGAAACACAAGATAGCCAAATTTCCTCGAAGATTGAAGGGGTGCAGCAAACCTCAGAATTTAATGAAAGGGTTTCTCTGAGGTCTGATTCTACTTCATTTACTTGGCTATCATCAGGCGTTGTTTCTCGACTTGCTATCTTTGAAGAAGAGCCATTTGCTGAGAAATCACGTGTCGCAAGAGATTCTGGCGATCGAGGAATATCTTCGAACCTGGATAGCGATAAGGCACGGGCAAGGGAAATCTGCTTAAACAAAACTAATGCTACCCTCGGAAAGGGTGGTTCCAAATCCAATAGCGGAACAGCGATAGCGAACCTTGCTGCGGATGTGTAATAGTTGTTTCACTTTTCCAATGACGGTGTAGGTTCCTACGAAAAAGGGGGTTCCTACGAGCGAATAAATGGCGAGCTTTAGACCAAGCGCTATCCCTTAGACCAGGGGAAGGGGAATATGTACGCATGAGTTTGTTTGTTGGGTGGGATGAATCGGCATGGGCGCTTTTCCGTCAATTTTGCGGCTATCCAGTGTGGGTTAGGGGGTACGGTACCCATCCAACCATGCCAATTGGTATTTAGCGTCGATTGCACCTATCCAACGAAGCATACGAATTAGGATTTAGCGGAACGGATTCCTTCCAACGGCTCATCGCGGATGTCATGGGTACGGGTGAAATCTATTCAATGGTTGTATTGGCAAGGCATGAAAGGGATTTTAGAATGCTATCCGAAGACGAATCCTCATCCGAATTATCCCTTTCCCCTTTGCCGAGTCAGGAAGAAGATGGATTTACCTTGCGTAGGATTGCGTATGTTTCGTATTCGTGGGCCTATTCCTATTCGTATTATATAATCGTAGGAACCGTACCAGAAGTAGTCATCGCTATCGCTGTTCCGGATTTTCCGCCTGGTCCGCCTGGTGGAGGCTAAAAAAAGAAGACAGACTCTTTCCAGTAGATGAGCTAGGGAGAACGTCGACTTTTTCTCTCGCACTTGCACTTATTGGATTGCTCTTTGCGTTTTTTACCTTGTTTTAGAAACAACTTAGTCCCCCTGCCTATTATACCTATTAGTAGCAGCTTACTCTACTATACGTGAATACCTTGCTTCTGCTTCTACTTCTACTTGACCGGTGCTTGCTTATTAGATTAGCTATTCCTATCCGTGGTGAATATCTGCTATCCCATCTCTTCTATTAGTTCTAGTTACTTACCCTCGAATACCGTGCTTTCTTACCTAGCTATTATGCAAAAACCAGTGCTGCTAAAACACCTAGTCCTTACTTCTATCTCTACTTCTCAGTCGATGAACTAGCCCTAGCTCATGCTTTTTACTATTAAATACGCCTAGTCCTAAACCAAACAATTTCCTTCAATTTGAGTAGAGTGCGTTGGCTGGAAAGTAGTAAAGTCGAAGTGAACCTCTATTTAGGGTGTGTTTAGATTGTAGGAAAAAACACTGTAGCATAAGAAAAACACTGTAGCATTCGCTGGGAAACGTGTTTTGTGAGAGAGGAATAGTGAAAAGTTGGAATGAATAGTGAAAAGTTGGAATGAATAGTGAATAGTTGGAAATCTGAACATGGCCTTAGTGCGGTACTACTGAAGGACAAGGGAATACCGGACCATATCTGCTTTTGCGCCATGACAATCTCACTCGAATTACAGGGACCTACACATATTAGTACAGTATACCGGGGTCCCCGGCCAGAACCACACGTGCAAGTTTCCCTGCATGTGGCTCGTCCGTGCTTTTATCCGAGGCGCTGCCTGCGACTCTGCATGGGAGAAGAGGGCTGAACAGCAAACTTTCGTGTTCAGAGCATTGCATTGTCTAAGGGAGTAGGGTGAGTAAGCTGCGCCTACCAGGCTAAGCTTTCGTCGAAAAGGCGTCACTGCTTCCTTTTCGGCGCCCGCCCTTTATTTAGATGTTGGGGCAAGGCAAGCCCAAGGAAAGTCTAGGTTGGTGCTCCATCTCGGCCGGCATCCTGCTCTCGAGAGGGTGTGGTCCTTGAGCGAACTAGTCATGTGCTGTGTTGCCCCAACGCAGGGGCATTTGGTGAGGAGCTACGGTCCGGTGGTTGACAAGCCACTGATCGGAGGCGACTGGAGTGTTTTCATCAAATGATGCATGTGGGCTGAGCCATTCCCATCCCAAGTGGTGGCCCGATTCGGCCTGACCTGGTCGGAAAGAGATTCTAAATCTCGAATATGCGCACCGAGAATAGATATCTATGTTAGCTAGCGGGGGCGGGCTTTCCCCTGGTAGTCCCGCTGCGTCCTCTGACAGTCCGTCTCGTCTCATCTTTCTTTGGCTATACTTGTAGCCAGTCATATTAGCTCCACATTCCACCCTTATGATTCATGCCTGTTCGGAAGGGACGCAACCCCTCCGACATGGCTGTTCGGTTTGTACAGGTGTCTGCTCGTGAGCAGGTGTCCATTCGGGAGGGACATGCTCCTTCCGAATGGGTGCTACAGTAACCCTTCATTAGACAACACTAATAATGGGATTAACTACCTAATACACTTAACTAATCTATGATTAATGACTAATTGATACACCATTAAATGTAATCTTAACAAGGACTACATGAGGCCCATTTCGTTGAAACTACAAGCGCACGGGAACCGCGAAGGAATAGCTCACTCGTCTGATCCGATCCACGCGCACGCCTTGGAAAACCCGCTGGCGCACTGCACGCGTGGTGAACTCGGGACACACACGGAACCCGCGACCCGACCCGACCCGATCCAACGAGCCGACACCACCAAGTTGGATCCGGGGGCCCAACAAAGCCCGCACGAGCTCCCTCCCTTCCCTCCTGTCTCGCTCACCGTCCCGCGGTGCACGCACCCGCGCATACCGAAACTACCCTCCCGCCCCGCGTCTCGCCCCGCCCGCACGGCGAGGGTAGCCTCGTAACTTCCCACGCCTTCTCTGTTCCTCTCCCTCTCTCCTATCCTCCTCCCCTTCGCGGCTTCGCCTCAGATTCCTACCCCCTTCCCCTCTATCTCCACCCGGTTCCTCTTCCTCTACCACCACCACCATCAGCACCGCACAACCAAACCCTAGCCGCGGCTTCTCCTCCAGATCCCGGCGCGCCTCCCCTCCCCATGGCGGCAGCCCTCGCTCCGAGCACCATCCTCAGCCTCCGCCGCCTCTAGCTCCGGATCGCCCGCGCGCGCACGCACGCACGCCAAGGCACAGCAAGCCAGCCATGGAGCCCGCCGAGGACCCCGCGGCCGCGGCGGCCGCTGCCGCGCCGGACTCGTGGGAGACGGCCGACATCGACGGGCCCATGAGCCGGCTCATCCTCACCGCGCGCCGCGTGTCCTCCTCGCCCGACCTGGCCGATGAGCAGCACGACCCGCCACCGGCGGCGCAGCCCGCGCCGCAGCCGCAGGGGGGCGCTGCCCCTTCCCCTGCGCGCGACGATTCCGTCGCCCAGGTCGATCAGTTCCTCCGCGAGGCCCTCGAGAAGCCGCGCGAGAGGCTCTCTGGTAAAAATTCGAGCCGTCCTCTCCTCGACCCTTAGCTTCTCGCGCCCGCGGTTGGTTTGTTTGTGGTGCCAGGTTGCTAAATTCACGGTTAGGCAACGTAAGGCTTCAAGTTAGATTTCGTGCCAATTTGCTCCTTGCCTGTTTTGCGCTTGGTGGCCAGCCTGTTTGCTTGTTTCCTAGTGTACATGTTGCATTCCTGTAACAAACAATTGACTCATGCACCGCTTGAAGGCTTCGTGCAGTAGTCTGGCCTCAAGTATTGAAAATTTGACTCATGTACTCAATACATTGCAGCTGCTTTTAATCTGTCTAAGCACGCTTGGCCCATTAAGGATGACTAGCATCATAACTAACTGCTTTAATATGTATAAACACGCCTATCAATAGGTTGAAAGATAAGACATTTAAATGCAGTATTTGTATAGTAACATTTTGTATGGAAAATTTTATTTTGATATATGAGTGGGGCCTGTAGCAGTTACCCAAGTTACTGGCTGTTTGGTGCAAGAAAGTTGTGCATCTGAAGCTCAAATGCGGTACAATTTACATGCTTTAATTGTTTTTTTTTCTGTTGTGCTTGCCATATGCTTCCCACGCTTTGGTGCATTGCATTTCTGTGTGTTTCTCAGCTACGATTAGGGGCATATGCATGTGGTTGCTGTAATCTTAATACAATCTTCTCCCTTTGCAGTGCTACGAATGGAGCAGGATATTTTGAAGTTCATCCGTGACCCTAGACAGACACAGTTTGAGTTCACAGGTCTCCCAACTTCATATCTGCGTCTTGCTGCACATCGCCTGGCACAACATTACTTCCTCCAGTCCATCGCCATACCAGACAACAGCTTGCCTGACGGAACCGGTTCTCGTATTATCCTCCGTAAGACGTCGTCTGAGTGCCGATTGCCTGCTGTGCGCCTTGCAGATATTCCAGTTAACCTGCCACAAGAAGAAAGCAGCGCTGTGGCCAAAGTAGCTATCAAACAGAGACCTCAAAAGAATTTCCATAGCCTCAACAGCTCAAGTGCTCACTCTTCCAGAGATAACCTCCAGAAAAGTGTTGAAGAAAGAAAAGAGGAGTACAACAAGGCACGTGCACGGATATTTAACAATAGCAGTAGCAGTAATGCTGCTGATGGGAGACCAGCTGAGGAAGTGACTTTGCCCAATACTCTGCATAGATCTACTTCCTTGGAGTTGAACTCAAGCAATAGAATGGGCCAAGGGGCTGAAATTAATCATATCACTCTTGAAAGGAGTTTGACTACCACTTCAGCCAGTGGCAGGTCAAATAGAAGCAAGATGGAGAAGGAACCTGGAGTCAGTAGAAACAGGCAAAACAACAGGGTTGCAATTTTCAGAGACCGTGAATCAGAGCGCAAAGATCCTGATTATGACAGAAGTTATGACAGGTCAGTGTCCCATAATACCTCTTTGCTGCTATCTTAATAATTTCACCTGGTGAAGTCTCAACAAGATAAAGAGCTTCTATAGTTACTTTTAGTATTCTACTGCTGCATAGCTTCTTATGTACCACTGACCCTGCCTTTTAGTTTAAATAAGTTGACTCCTTCAGTCAACTATCACCCTAAACATTTTAAGCCAAATTGATAATGTATCAGCTTATAAATGATGCTACTAAATGATGGGATGCCAGTGAAACATGCAACTATAGGGATCATGTGATGACGGACCGAAAAAAAGTGTTTTTGGAAACCAGTTAAAACTTAAATCCTTCTGATATACTCCTAACTTATGAAAATGATTAAGCTAACCTGACTTGAGTTGCACATTTCAGGTATTTCTCTTTCGCTGTGATAGGCTAGCTTGATCCCAGAAATTTCTTCACTCACTATTATTGACGTTTGCAGGTACATGCAAAGATTTGATCCAGGATTTGGATTTAACGGAGGCCCATACACCATTCAACCCCTGTATGCCCCTGCTGTTAACTACAACACTGAATTCCCCCAGCTTGGCTCAGCACACAGATCTCCTGTTGCTGTTGAACAACAGCCTCACCCAATAGCTCAGCACATGCCTGGATCTTGGTCAGCTGGACAACAGCCTCATCCAGGACCTAATGCAATCGGCTATGGGCCTCCAGATGGTGTCATGGCACCTTACAGTCCTGGTCACACAGGTGCTCCTGTGAGACCGTCTGTTTTCATGCATGCTTCACAGCAATATGCCATACCCTCACGTCCTGGAGTGCCATTTGTACATCCACAGGAATCCCTGGGACCGTTTGCCCAGGTCTGTATATACATTTGCGATCCTGTGATTTCTTTGATGCCATAATTAATATGCATGAGATCCTGTGATTTCTTTGGTACCCTAGTATTTGTTAGGCACTAGTTATAGCTATGGCTGCCTGATATCATCCCAGAAACTACTGCATGGTATTCAAATTCCTCTTGTGAATCACTATGCTTGTTTTAGCCAGTGTGGTGTAAAGCATGTAACTTTGAATGAAGTAAAAAATCCCAAGTCGCACCTGTTAAGCTCGATTCATGCTTGATGCACTTTCTTTTTTTTGGTGCAGACTCACCAACAACAACCAGAAGCTAGTTTGCGCTTTGCCCGGCCCCGGTGAGGGGCCCGGGCATGCCTGCACCTACCAGCATGCGCTCAACATGCCAAATTGGATGAGGCATCCAATTAAATTGTTGCTGGCAAACTGCAGGCATAAGATGACCAAGAAGCGATGGGCACAGGCACTCATCTGCTCAATCATGTCAGCTTCTGCGCTCTTGGTGTTGTTGCTCCCTGCATATTGAGATGTAGGGAAGTGTACTGAGTAGTCCGTCGAAAGTTATTTGATGTTCGTTGGACAGACCCCAGGTCCATTGCAGATTGCACCAAAGAAGCCAAGTCAAGGGCGGGACCAGTCACCTCTGTGGCCTTGCCAGCTCCATTCTTGGCGTTCTTGCCTCCTCTCAGATTAAGATGCTGGAGGTTTAATGGACAGATCCTTGGAGTCCAATGTGCAAAAGAATCTGAAAGCAGGTCGGAGATCAATTTTGTGGCCTTGCCAGCTCCATTCTTGGCGCTCTTGCTTCCTCCTCTCAGATTAAGATGCTGGAGGTTTATTGGACAGATCCTTGAGTCCAATGTGCAAAAGAAGCTGAAAGCAGGGCGGTGATCAATTACCTCCTTGCTCTTGCCCAGCTTCGTTTGTTCCGACGAAGATGCTGGAGTGGAAGCATCCTTTTGCTTACTCCTTTGGACTCTTGGCTGATGATGATGATGAAAAAAAGATTGGTGAATGGTGACTGATGATGATGAAAAAAGGACGGGATGGACCAGAGGAGAGATTGGGTGATCCAGCATGTGGATAGGCCATGAGGATGTCGGTTAGTGCAATTCCCATTGCTATTCTTTCTACTTAAACCTTTGGTCTTTAGCTCTTGTTGTAATAAAGGAGATTAACCACATGCAGCTTCTGAAGAGCTGGATTGAAGATGAGGCACTTGTTGTATCGGTGGCTCTAGATGGGGACACTCTTGAAGAGCTTGCCTAGTGCAGCCGCGGCTTCTTGAGGACTAGAAGACGCCGGCGTCTCTGCTGCAGCTGATTTGGAGTTGCTCTCGTGGCTCAGATGAGGCCTAGTGTGTCGTGTTGTACATGAATGTGTGAGTTTGTTTGAGTGACCCAGCATGTTTACTGTACCATGTGAAGTAAGAACTCTAGGTGTTAAAACTAAGATGTGACGGATCATTATGCGATAGTGTTTACGAGTTATACTGTCAAACTGGGAGCATTCAGCTCCCCCAACTCCACTAAAAAAACACTATTCATCCAACTTTTCGTTATTCATTCCATTCTTTCCACTCACATAATACACTTCTCAACACGACCTGGATCTACAACGTTTTTTCTCCGATCTAAACTCACCCCTTAGAAGTTTATTGGGTGCTTTGAGCCCCCATCTTTGTGCTTGTGCGTGATGTAAATAGGTCAACAACGGTTGTGCCAATACACTACTGCTACTCTGCCTTTGCCGCCATGACCCATGATCTTGGAATTACTACATTACTAAAGTGAAGCCATTTTGCCAAATGTTTTTTTTTAAAAAAAACAGGTTCTTCAGCTAGGAGTCGCAAATGGAGTTGTTTCGAGAGGAATAGGAGCACAACTAAACGGAGTCTTACTATCACGCTATAAACAGAGTTAGCAGCATTAGTTGTAATATTTTTAATAACCGTTGTTGACACTAGTTATTTGCAAAAAATGCTGTCAAGTGATTCTCTAGTTTTCTACGTGCTCACAGTTCAGAAGACATGATAACAATTGAGCATAAGCCTGCGTGCGTGTCCAATCTAGTAGATTTTGGCACTCCAGTACACAAACACGTTCTTCCAACGGAAAGAGGAAAAAAAAAACAAAACAAATTCACAAGAAACAAGGCTAGTATCTAATTGACAGCCCATTGCATTTTCAGCCCACAAAAAGAGGAGCCCATGACCGGGTCACGGGGATCGGATCCGACGGCTGGCAACGCCGCATCAGGCAGGCGAGGATGCATCGGCGTCCGTTAAAATATCCAGGTTTTGGCTTTTGGCCATCTCTCCATCCTCCTCCTCCTCGACCGCTCTCTTCTCGCGCCGGCGCCGCACTTCCCGTCCCGTCCGCCAAGCCCTAGCAGCAGCAGGTAGCGATCCATCCGCCTCTCCTCTCTTCTCCTCTCTTCTGCTCCCGATCCGCTCTCAAATCGTGTTGGATCTGTTCTTTGGTGTTGATCCCATCGCCTCCTCTCATCTTTTCCGCGTTGGTTTCCTGTATACAGGTGGATCGGTGAGCGACGGACAGCAGCCATGAGGTACCTACCAAGCACCTATCTTATATTTGCCTCCCTTGTTCTTCTCTAGGTTTTCTTTGTCGGATGGACCGTTTGTATCTCTCTGATTAACATGTGGTTTGGGTTTTTGTGGGATTATCTCCTTGGGGGTAGTAGTAGGGCTTTAGTGATTCCGCTGATCCTGAGTGTAGTGAACCACACACCACTATTTTTTTCATGCATAAATATATAGAGTAGAGTCACATTTTGTAGATAATGAAAACATGTTACATTTTTTAGAGTAGAGTCCTTACATGAGTAGGGAATATGCGAAACATGTGGATTGTGTGAACAGGAGTACACTTGATCGTTCTGGACGTTCTTGGATCGTGATCGACATAATTAATCTGTAGTATATCAGGGTGTATATCATCCTGTTCCATTGCATCTGATTTCCGACAAATAAATGGTTCAGACCCCAATAACTATCTGTGGTTCAAGGTGTCATAGTAGTTGTTCAGTTTCCCAGTGATTTTGCCTTGGCGTCTTGCACACACCAGATCTACTAGTTTTTTGAGTTTTGACGCACCGTAAACTTTTTGACACTTCCTCTGCTTTGCAGTAAGCTCCAAACTGAGGTCCTCAAGGATGCCATCGCCCTGGTTGTCTTGGAGGCCAGGGAGAAGAACAGGAAGTTCACAGAGACCATTGAACTCCAGATCGGCCTCAAGAACTATGATCCGCAGAAGGACAAGCGCTTCAGTGGCTCTGTTAAGTTGCCCCACATCCCTCGCCCCAAGATGAAGGTCTGCATGCTTGGTGATGCCCAGCACGTGGAGGAGGTACGTCTCTTACGGCGCTGCTGTTGATTCATCCTTTTTCCTAGGACAAAAATGTCATTGTTAATGAAGTGTGATTGCCAAAAGTCTGTTAGAAGTAGAACCTTCTTAGTACCGCTGTTGACGGTTGTGGAAATGTGAAATGGGACAGATGATTTTAGGAAGAAGTCTATTTGACCCCCTTGAACTCTTGCCAAAGTCTGATTTACCCCCCTGAACTCTAAAACCAGATATACATCCCCCTCCAACTATCAAAACTGTTCGTTTTACCCCCTTATCCGTTTTTTTGAGCGGTTTCGTCCGCGTTGCTGGTGGGGCCCACATGTCAGGATGCCACGTTAGCGCTGTGACGCCCACTAAAACTGGATCTGAGATGAAGACGGAGAGGGTTGTCGTTCTTCTTCGCGGATGGTAGTTCGCGTCTCCGGGGCGTCGGCGGTGCCGCCGTCGAGGAGCTTGCAGCCCCCGAGCTTGGCCTGTGCCCTTGCCGGCGGGGGGCCGAAGCCAGCGCCGACGCCACGCCGTTAACATCGCCACTGCTACGCGGGGTGGCCTCTGTACCGTGCTAAGTTCAATCGCTGGAGCAGTACTTGCTGCAATGTCGTATTCTGGGCAAGCTTCTGTAGTTCTGCGCGTTGGGAAAAGATTGATGAGTCCGATGATTGTGACTTGTAAGCATGAATTGCAGTAGGATTCAAGTTCAACATGTAGATGGACCATGAGCGGAAAGGGAAAATCAGGAGATGTCAACCAAATCAGTAGTTGCTTGAGCCAGCGATGTCTGCTCTCATTCTACGATTCCAGGCTCGGTTCCGTGTTCCCTCCAATGTGCGGCTCCCGAGCTCGGCTCTGTTCGTCTGCGCTCTCACGCTTCGCCGGGGAGCCGGCAGCACCTGAGCTCCGCGCCGCCGGATTTCGTGCCCCACCAGAGCTCCCGCCAGCACCGGAGTCCCGCCTACCTCTCACCCAGCTGCAGAGCTCGCATGGCTCGCTGGCCGCTGCCGCGGGCCACGCGTGCAGGGCTGAGTTCGTCGGGGGGCCGCGGCCCCGTAAGCGCGCTAGTCGCAGGCCGAGCTGTCCAGGCGTGCGTGGATCTCGCCGGCTGGCCCGGGCCGTGCGCGTGAGAAGTCTCGGGCGCCGCCCGGCCGTCGCCGCTGGCCGTGCGCAGTTCGGTCTGACTAGGATGGCCTGTGCATACGTGGACGCCAGCGAGGACGGAAACCAGTCTGGTATGCGCCGAGGGTGTTGAATGTCCGGTTTTGTAGAGATGGAGGGTATGAATTAGATGGTTTTGTAGATTGAGGTTGAAATTTAGACTTCGTGAAGAGTTCGAGGGGGTAATGTGGACTTTTTCCATGATTTTACTATATATTATGTCCAGATACATACTACAAAACATGTATGCTGTTTGGATTTAGATCCCAAACCTTTGAGCTGAAAGGATGCCCTCTTCTCTCTTTAAAGTTTTTATTTTTGCTACAGATGTTGTGCATTCTTCTGTTTGCAGGCTGAGAAGATCGGTCTTGATTACATGGATGTTGAAGCTCTTAAGAAGATGAACAAGAACAAGAAGCTTGTTAAGAAGCTTGCCAAGAAGTACCATGCTTTCTTAGCTTCTGAGGCTATTATCAAGCAGATTCCCCGTCTCCTTGGTCCTGGTCTCAACAAGGCAGGCAAGTATTTTGATGTGTGAACTGCTGGCTGTCTTCCTTCATAGTTAGAATGAGCTTTATCAGTTCATGCTACTATCTGCCCATTAAATTACTTTCTATTGCTGTTATTTCTTATATGTTATGGCTCTGTTATTTTCCTGTAAAAAGGTATTTATCAGCCTCATTTTTTTGAGTGCATTAAGTTTTGTGTGTGGCATTCTTTTGTACAGCTTGGCTATGTTGCAAGATTTTGAACCTTGTTGGTATTCGTAGTTCCATATTGTTTGTCAAACTTATTCTATGATGGGCACTCATTTCTTTAAAATCGGAATCTACCGTTTGTAATGTAGGATATTGTAACCCTTTTTTCTCTACACCTTAGCTAGCACTGTATCTCATCAGATTTCCAGGTGATAAGAACAGTGTCTCTCATATCTTAATCACATTAAAATTAATTGTTTTGATTTTGTTTATTCATCGTTGTGTTTTCTGTCATCTCAGGAAATCACATTAAAATTAATTGTTTTGATTTTGTTTATTCATCGTTGTGTTTTCTGTCATCTCAGGCAAGTTCCCAACTTTGGTTACTCACCAGGAGTCTCTGGAATCAAAGGTGAATGAGACAAAAGCTACTGTCAAGTTCCAGCTCAAGAAGGTTCTTTGCATGGGTGTGGCTGTGGGCAACCTGTCGATGGAGGAGAAGCAGATCCAGCAAAACATCCAGATGAGTGTCAACTTCCTGGTTTCGTTGCTGAAGAAGAATTGGCAGAACGTGAGTCATGCATGATTTTACCCCCACTTTTATTTACTTCTGTTACATCTGTGTCCACCACAAGCGAATATGTGACAGAGCAACCAACTGGAACTAAGCAGAAGGTGACTTAAGGTTGTTTTTTATTTTGCAGGTGAGGTGCCTGTACATCAAGAGCACCATGGGGAAGCCAAACAGAGTGTTCTAAGTTGCTGTCTCGATGCCTTTTAAAACCAATTCCTTAGTCCGTAGTGGAGCTTGTTATGGGATATATGTTTATGCAGTAATCTACCGTACTGTTAAGCAAATTTTGTACCTGAAGTTATCAAGTGTGGCTTTGTGATCCACTAATGTTTTTCACCCTGCACATGGCATGATCAGCAGTGGCATAGGATTTGTGAATGCATGTGTATCCTATTCTGCGTTTGTGAATCGGTGCATGTCTGATATATTGGCGTGCCCTAATTTCCAACATAGTATTCTGTTATGCGTTACAGAACGATCATGTTCCCGTCAGCTTTATAGATGCAAAACGATGATGGGGTTGTCTATGTGATGTAGAGTCAGCCGAATAATCTGTATTCATGCAAATGCTGCTTTCATCGTCCGAAGGTAAAACGTGATAAAACTGAAATTAGTTATTTTGCTAAAAAAAACTGAAATTAGTTACCCTGACCGCGTGTGAAAAATGACACTCACAATCGAGGTAACATACGGCCGTTATGCTTTTGGGCTGGCTATAGGAGGCCCACAATGGGCCCAGACTGGCTGAAGCGGCCTTCGTGAAGTAACCCAACCCACGCGAGGCCACGCCACCACGCTCGCTACCGAGCAATGTCGTTGCTTGCGCCGCCTCCGCCTTGTTCCCTTCGCCTCCGCGCCTTCCGCCGCGACGGAATCCTCTCCTTTGGCTGCCGATTCCCCAGTATCCCCGGATGCCTTGCCACCCGCAACACTCTCCGCCCCCGTGGCCGCGGCGGACGCGCCTACTGCCTCCTCTCCGGCGGCGATAACCGCAAGAAACAGGTGCGCGCAACGCGGAATGCGTCCCGTTTGATATTAGCCCGCGAATTTCTTAAAGTTGTTGGATCCATCTTGGAATGATTTTTTCTAGGGCTTCCGTATGTGGCGATAATCCCAGAGATTCTGGCATCGCAGGGCCGTGTCTTCTGTCCATGAGACTGAGGACATTGCGCCGTGGATAATGAGATCGACTAAATGTGTATGTGGTATTTGATGATCAAATGAACACGTGTATGTGGGTGGGGGGGGGGAGTGAGGAGCCTCCTTGTTTAGCATTGGCTCATGTGTTTCTGACCTTCTGTGTAGTTTTGTTATGAGGATGTTCATAATGCTTAGTGCTGTAATGTTGGCAGATAGTGGCATTTCTCTCCTGTTTGTTCACTGTGTTTAATGTTTAGACATCCCAGTTGATGCAAATTTGTGCATATGATGCTGGTTTCCTTTATTAAAAAAAAACTGGCATTGTTATAAACAATAATGTGTTGAGCTAATTAACACTGCTGTCTTCTGCGAGAATCGAAAATTACATACACAATATGTCAATATTGGTTTAAAGTGAATACAAATGTCCTCACTGGATGAGACTAGGGGAGTCTGGAAAATCCTATTACATAGATTCTTATGGGAATGTATATGTATACAATGCTTAATGATGTGAAGCCACATAATAATAGAATAAAGTTGATGACAAAATTATTCTACTAGCTCATTTCCCTCTTTGTCCCCAAAATTTGAACAACCTTGCACTTGCTGTAGCAGAACTGTACATCTCCTAGGATCTAATGGTCCCTCTTCAGCATACAGCAGTTTTATGTTCTAACAAGAAGTGTTAGCATTATATATCAGACTAACAGCCTGTTCGGCTTGCTGGTGTTCAGCCAACGCTGGCTGGGGGCGTGGGGTTTGACGAGTGGGGCCTGACTCCCACCCAGCCGCTCCCAGCCCAGCCAAAAACATTAAGCCGAACAGGCACTAAGTAGTTCTACTGTTTTCTGTGTGAATGAAAACTAAACATATAAATTGTTGCAAAACTAACAGTATTTTTCCTACAGAATGAAGCCAGGAAAGCGCTGGAAAATGCCCTGGGGCCGAAGAAGGCAGAGTTTGACAAATGGGATATGGAAATTGAACGGAGACGGCGAAGGGGCCAGCCTGGAGGTCCTTCAACTGGTGGTGGAGGATGGTCGGGAGGAGGCCGGTGGTTTAGGTGGCTTACCAATGGAGATTTCTGGGATGCAGCCAAACAATCTGTTCTTACAATCCTTGGAATTATAGCAGTGGTAAAATAAAACAGCCTTATTGCATTGTTGAGCTCCCAATACAATCTCTGCTAACTGTTGCTCAATTTGATCTGCAGTTTTTCCTGATTGCAAACTTCAACGTACTGGTAGCTGCTGCTATCAATTCATTGCTGCTCGTGTTGCGTGTAATACGGCGCACACTCTCCTTCATAGCTCACTGTGTTTTCCAGGACACATTGGTTGAAAGGCCTGGACCAAAATCAAGTACCCTGGACAAAAGCAATGTGGCTCCAGTGCCTGTGAAAGAAATTTCTGGAATGTCTGCGAGAGAAAGAGTTGTAAGGAAATGGGGAACGGACTGAAATAGAGCACAGTAATGTCTTGTGACTTGTGAGCTAGTCTTTTTCACAGTTTTGCAGTTATCGTGCCACCACTGTTTTCTCGTCCAACAGATGAAAATTGTGGAAGTTCTAATTAGCATTCATGAATGACACCTTCGACAGTTCGCAATTTTCTTTGCAGCTTATGATTGATCTGAACCCTGAATTTTATCCACAATACTTCATTGAAGCAATTTTATCTCAACTTCACCCACTCAATTTCAAGTATTAAGCGTGCAGAAACGTGTTTGTACAGCTTTCCTGATTCATTCTGTAACCTGTAGGGCTGGCTTTTTTCCTACGTGTTCTGAGTCTGGATTACATCCAAGATTTTTTTTCTGGAGATGGATTATGGCCGCTTTCTGTGGATAACTTTGAACAGTTGCAATAATTTTTCATGTATATACAAAGGAAACGACTGAAAAATAAAGATGAGCATTTGGTGACCCTACAAGTACCAGGGACTTTCTGAAAACAGCCAATTTCCAACATTATCACAGTAAACCATTACCATTAGAGGACAGAGGCCTTCTAAATATAATTTAATTATTAGTGCCAGACCTTCCATATGGACACTAGAACCTTTGGCAATAGGGTATATGGCAATGATGATGGTCCTAATTGGTTAGTGTGTTCGTGGGTTTTGACCAAACCCCCAAAAATATGGACATACGACTGGATGTTCAATAAAATCAGTAATGTCTAACCATCATATTTGTGATGCCGTACATAAAACACTATCAGGAACAGAATTCTAATTGCACCACCGGAGAGCTGGGACTTGATAGCAGCTGGACACTTGAATTACACAGCACCATGTGAAGTCTACAGAAAGTTTTGCGGTAGAGGTAACATGGAGCACATTGCGTTGAAGTACAGAGGTAACATGGAGCGTACAACAGCATACACACTACTGTATGTTGGTTTCTGCATGTAACTCCAGCAGAAAGCTAATCGTCATTCTCCTTGGCATCATCAGCTGGATCATTTTCCTCCTGCGGAACAGGCTCTTCATTTAATTTCCTTCTCTTTTCCTTTTGTTTTTTGTTTGCTTCTGACCTTTTATCTGCATTTTTGTTTCTGAATTCTGGAACAGAAAGAATAAGATACGAGGAAATAAGATCAGATGGCTATAGATTAGACTTGACTACAAAGCCTGAAAATAATTGTATGAAAACTCATGGATTTGGCCATTGGCAGAACATCATGCAAGGCATGAGTAGTTAGGGGAGAAATGGGATGGAATCACCCTAGAAATTTTGATTGTATTGTTAATATCCTTTTTGTTAATAAATGCACGGCATTGAAGCTTAATCGAGTATAGAAATGGGTAAAACCAGATGCCACTTTACTTCCTTTAGATATGAATAACCCCATGGAGCTAGGAGTGAAGTTTAAGCAAGTATGGCAACGAGCAAAAACAGGTACAGTTTTAGTACCTTTACATATTGATAACCCCATGGAGGCATGGATCATCTAACAAGGTGATTAATTAACATGATGAAGGTCACTAACCTTGCAGTGAGGTCCTAAGGGGCTCTACAAATTCTGAAAATTCCATCTCTTCAAGTGCCTTGAGGACATCATCAGCATTAATGGTTTGCCTCTTTGATTCCTTGCACATATCATTGGCGCTGCAGATAAGATCATCGTCAAATTACAATTTCAGATGCATAAGGAGAGCCTGACTATGATAAAATTGGAAGACATTGTTCGTTTGTTTGTTGAAAAATCGGGAATCTTTGGTTACAAATTACAATATGCAAGACTCAACCTCAGAATTTGGATTACACACATTTCCCTTTCGATACCCTCTCCAGAGATCACAGATTATAATCAAACACAAATGCACTATTAGCATTACTCCGTCATAGCAAAATATAGTACCACAAATGTTACTCACTTCTCCAATAGGCAGTAATCCTACAGCCCCCCCCCCCCCCACACACACACACAATACCCAGAGATTCGATTGTAATACGTACTAAATATTCCTGTTTCTTTTTTGAACGAAACTAACTATTCCTGTTTCTTGATTTCTCTCTCGAGTTACGAACTCGCAATCCAGATTAACCGAGGACAATGACAAACAACACTAATAATCACAGCAAATCGGGGGCAATCTGAAAATCCGAATCAGATTGCGGAGGGGGGAATGGGGAAGGTACTGACGTGGCGGAGAGGTAGTGGATGAAGATGCGGGCGCTCTCGGCGAACGCGGTCATGGCGTCCTTGTTGACGATGACCTCCGCTCCTTCCCCGCCGCCGGCGATATGGGCGAGCTTGTCCTTGACCAGGCGGCGCACGATGGCCTTGGGTAGCTCCTCCACCTCCGCTTCGGTCATCGCGGCCGCCGGCGCCGCCGCCGGAGCCGGAGCCAGCTCCTCTTGCGCGGCGGGCGCTGGCTCGGGCGCGGCTTCCTTGGTTGCCTTCCGCGGCATCCTCCCTGGCGCGAGACGGCTGGTGGCGGTTCCCTGCGGGGGTGGTGACGGGCGATCCGGTATGCAGTGAGAAGCGGGAGCAGCAAACCCTAGCAAAATTGGCGGCCTTTCCCGCCCTCTTTCCCTCCCCTTTCCCGCCCACCGCTCCCTCCGTGTGACCGTAGGTTGCGACGGGAATGGAGTGTCGTCTGAAACTCGAAGTCTGAACCCAACACTGTTGTGCAAATCCTGTTTTTTTTTAAAAAAAAAAACAACTGTTGTTCAAATGGCACACGGTACAACACTTTTTAGGAGACATATTCACGAAGAGATTTCCGAGCTACTCTATTCCTAAACAAAAAACTCATGCTGCAACCCCGATGTAATTGCGAGACAAATCTATTAACACTAATTAGTCTATGATTAGACAATGTTGTGCTATAATATCTAATAACAGATTCATTAGACTTAATGTATTCATTTCACGTTTTCATGTCCATATAATTAGTTTTATAATTAGATCATATTTAATTCTTCTAATAAAGGTCTACGAATCAATCCGAAGCTATGTGTCGGTTCAATCTTTAAAAATGAACACGTACTTGATCAATGCATATAACATTAAACAAATGTATAATGCATATATAACATTAAGCAAGTACTACTATATACGTACAGTAACCAACCATCGCATGTTTGGCTGTCTCACTAGTGGTTTAGTTTTTCGGGAGGAAGGAACTCTAGATGATTGTTTTTGTTTCCAAACGACAGTTGGAGTAGAATAGTAGATCCTCTGTCTGGCAAAAGAAAAAAACTCAAGAGTCAGCTCTCGCAATGACTCAGAAGCATAAAAAGCTCATCTAAACATGCTTAAGTTAAATGGAATAGAATGTAACATAGATCACGCATGCTTTGGTCTCGCCATTGCGGTTATCTTTTATTTCTAGACTTACTCACGAGCTAAAATCACGAATCATGTCTCTCTCGTTTGCAAGGAAAAGCTGCTGCAAGCATCTAAAAGAAAATAATTGTTTTGACCATTTGTTTTTAGAAAATCGAACTCGCAGCATTTTAACTTTTTTTTGAGACGATCGCTACATTTTAACTGGTCTATGGACATCTCAAACTGAAAGCCTCATATTATTGTTTATATATATAAAAAGAAGGAGGCCCATGACTGGGACGAAAGCCCAGCACGGAGTAGGTTCAACCGATATACAGTAGTAGTAAAAAGAAAAATGATGGGGTGTTGCGAGAATCGAACTCGCGACCTCTCGCAACCGAAGCGAGAATTATACCACTAGATCGACAGGTGAATCAAGTTTACTTTATATAAAAAATATTTATTGCGAACGTGGACACTTAAAACTTCATTTCGGCTGGACAGAAAGGCCGGCCCGGCCCGGCCCGGCCCAATGAAAAAACCCTAGCGCAGGGAGCTCCTCCCTCTGTCGCTAGTCCCTCCCCAGGGTATAAAATGGAGGGGCCGCCGCCCTGCCCATTCACCCCGCTCTTTCCTTCACGAAGCCGACGAGCCGCCGCCGCGCTAATCTAGGTCCTAGGAGCTTCGGAGGAGGGCCGGGTTGGTCAAGATGCAGATCTTCGTGAAGACCCTGACGGGGAAGACCATCACCCTCGAGGTCGAGAGCAGCGACACCATCGACAATGTCAAGGCCAAGATCCAGGACAAGGAAGGTAGGCTATCGGTATCCCCATCCACCCATTTTGATTTCTGGATTTCTTGAGGAGCTTTGGCCTAATTCCTCTGCATCATTGATGCAGGCATCCCGCCGGACCAGCAGCGCCTGATCTTCGCCGGGAAGCAGCTGGAGGACGGCCGCACCCTTGCCGACTACAACATCCAGAAGGAGTCTACCCTCCACCTCGTCCTCCGTCTCCGCGGTGGCATTATTGAGCCTTCCCTCCAGGCGCTCGCCCGCAAGTACAACCAGGACAAGATGATCTGCCGCAAGTATGCACCTTTTCGTCATCTCAGTGTCGATGGCCCCGTTCATTTAACCTTTTTGTGTGCTATCATCTTTTGATGTGATTTCTGGATGTTTATATATTTGTCGATTATGTTATGATGTACGGAGTAGATACCTATACAAAGAATATTTTGAATTATAGTTGCATTCTTGATGCGATAGTTAGATAGGCATATGCTGTCCCATATCTTGAGCTGGGATGCAATTGGAACTGTGGGTTCGTAACTCCCTGACCTGTATTGTGTGGCATTGGGTTTCCCCATGGGTCCAGATATTGAACCCACCCATACTTTGTCATCTGCCTTGTCCACTCCAGCAGTTGATTTTCACGGGTGGAAAATCTGATCACATTTTTTCCATGTGCAGTTGCATACCTAGTGTGTTGGCAGGAGTGATGAATCAATTAGATGTGTGAGGTCACCTTATGAACTTAAACTTTTGAGGCATAAATTATGTCTGACCTGCCAATGCACCGATTTACATTCCATTGCAATTGTTGCGTTTCTTTTGTTGTGATGTCGACCTTATAATATCAAACTTTGCCTTTGCTGTTACTTGTATGTGCTGCCTTTTTATCTTCTCCCTTGGCAGGAGTGATGAATCAATTAGATGTGCGAAGTTATACCTTGTGATCTTAACTTTTGAGGCATATAATTTGTCTGACCTGCCAAGTTAGTGATTAGTAGTATTCTTCTACATTCTGTGAAACTATTTCAATCTGATCTGGGCAGCCGTTCAGTTGTCTGACAACGTTGATCTGAATATACTGAAACTACGAGTTAACTGCAACCTAAAGAGTATCCAAGGCATGCATAGGTTCAGGGCAATCCAATGCACAAATAGGTAGCGTGATTGGTTGTTGTAGGTAGCATAATGTATTTGCAGGAATGATGAATCAATTAGATGTGTGAAATCTTCTTATGATCTTAACTTTTGAGGCATAAATTTGGTCTGACCTGCTGATCAGAATTCTTTTGCATCTGTTGCTTTGATTTTTGGCCTTATTTATTTGCCCTGTTAAGAATTACAGTTTTTCTTTGTGAATTCCACAAGTGTTTACTTATGTCTTTAGATAATGACATTAGCTGTTACATCCTCTTGGTATGAATATCACTAGATAGTAGTTCTTTTGCATTTGGTTTAGTTAGTATGCATTAATTTATTTATAATTTCTTTTTATCGTTCTTTCAACAGGTGCTATGCACGCCTGCACCCCAGGGCTGTTAACTGCCGCAAGAAGAAGTGTGGGCACAGCAACCAGGTACTCACCACCATTCTAATGCCATTGTCTTGTTTCTTTTGGCACAAATATTGCAAGTATCATTCTATCCTTTAGGATATTCTATTTATAATGTGAATATCTAATGTTTTTTGTTTATCCCATTTCAGCTGAGGCCCAAGAAGAAGATCAAGAACTGAGGCTTGGCGTACTGGTTCCGTGGGTCGTTTGGATCAACAAGATCTGAGTTAGAGTTTTGCCGCTGCATAATGCTGCTTCTGTTTAAAGTCAGAACTTTGTGGTCTTTCCGTTCAGGGTCTTCAGCAGGTTTTGGCTGTCATAAATGGTGACAGGATTCTGGGTTATATATTATATGGTAGCTTAACTCTATACTATTGTGGTTAGTTTGGTTGCTGTTCTTATGCTGTCTAGGTCATCTATCTCCATAGTGGTTTCCACTTATTCTTGGCTTGGGCTTTGCTTTCTCCTATCGTGGATCCAAGATTTTTTGCGTGTTTGAGATTTCAATGGTTTCTGCGTAGGATTGATTTTGATCCTCCTTATGATCCTGGTGTAGTTTTCCGTTGTTACTCTGCGCTGACTGCACTGTTTCGGTCCTGTTTGGTTCGATATGAGTTAAATCCCTTCAAAACGCCCAAATTTCTCTCATTTCGTAGGACCCGTGTAGGTTCGGTAGGGTAGAATGCGTTTTTTAGTGGAGATTGTTGTGGCCTCGTGGTGGACCTAGATTATGCTCTTAAACTCAGTTTTCTGTGCCTCTTAAAGGTATGCCTGGAACTCGAAGTACTAAACAGATCCACATAAGATCTGGGCTAAGGTCCGCACCACAACTTCGAAGTTCAAAAGGTTAGAATTATGGTAGAAGGGCCGTGTGGGACTTCGTTTGATGGGGTTCTGTGGTATGAATGCAAAACTCAGTACTAAACAGATAAACAGCGTTAAACAGATAAAATTATTTGGTGGCAAAAAAGCAGCCTAGAAAAATTATTAAATAGATAAAAAAAATCGATCATAGCCGATAAGAAATCGGCATAAGAAAACAGCTAAAAATGGAAAGAACATTTTCTTTTTGAAGAAATGCCTTGATTGTCATACATTCAATAATAGACTAATCGTTAGCATTTCATCAGCGGTTTAAACTTGGCTTATCGGCCTATGCCTGTTGCTCGCACTCTTGGTATCGCCAAACTTATATTGATTCGATGCTGGATGAATGTCGAGCAACGTAAACCTTTTTTTTTTTTAACTAAGCTCAAGAATGTCTCTCGAAGTTTTGGTCAATTCTTGAAGGAAATGGATCATTTGTAAGACTACCCCCACAACGGTGAGTGGTGCCAAAAAAATTATTCCTCATAGGTACCGAATAGCAGTGCATCACACAATGTTCAACCTGATGCCAGCGGGAAGGTGGACCCATATGGTCGGATCCACATATTTCCTCTATTTGCTTTGGTCGGTGTGAAAACAATTTTTTATTTGTCGGTGTGAAAACAGTTTTTCATTTGTTTGTCATTGACGCAGCAAGCCAGCAACATGACTCGCAAGTTTGGTTTTTCGTTTTGATCATCGACCCTGCAATGGTTGCCTCATGTTCAAATCGTCTCTCTTGTTTAAGCATCAGTTTCCATGCACCACCGTGGCTAGCCTAATACTTCCAGCTACAGTTGAGTCACTTCAACGCACTACACTATGAAGTACCGCGGGTGAGTCTTGTACTCAAATCCCTTAAATGCGCGAACGTAATGGGCAAAGATTTATGATCCTTCGGCACTTAACAACAACTTGAAAAAAATGCGCTAATTGCTTGCCATCAGGTTTATCTTTTATTATTCAGAAATAGACCACGCGCAGGCACAACATCTTCTCATGTCAAAAGCGCCAGCTTATTCGTGACCGGGGGCCACTGTTCCCTCATCACAAGGCGATCGAGAACGCCGCGCCAACGCAGAGCAGCGCCGCCGCCATCCGCGGCAGCAACGTGCGTTCTCCGACGGCGGAGGAGCTGGGCGACAGGGACGACGGCCCTGGCGCCGCCAGGTCGTGCTTGAACTCCTTCACGGTGTAAGTTTTCGCCACATTTGAGTCACTGCTCACAAATCCACCAATCTTAATATCTAGCGCAAACATCCCGTTCCTACCAGCAAAATGAATCGCAACAAAGCAAGGCAAACATATCGAATCCTATACGGAAAACAACAAATCCACTCTCCTGCTTTATTAATACATAAACGGTTGAACTCCTTCTCGTCTTCTTTAAAAAAACTAATCCACTAACCCACGGCGATTTAACTGGCTGCAGTAAGTGGATCTAGGATGCGTACCTCTCAACCATCCTCCATCTTCGGTCAAGAACCCTCGGGTTCTTGTAGCCCGCCGAGGCAGTAGTTGATATGTGGCTTCACAGGTTTCACCTGCATCCCGCCCCGGTCGCCTCCTTATGGGATGGGGATTTAGGGTAAGTCGAAAGGAAGAGTTCAGTCACACACCCGACCGGCCCAACGAACCCATCTTATCCTCGTGGTTATGGGGCAATACAAGAATATCGAGCATTGTAGCTGGTTCAAAGGCCACAAGAGACGTAGAAAATGGCATATCTCAGTAAACACGAGAATTGTAATGGCACGATTCAGAATAGATGAATTTATCTAAATGTTAGTAATTGTAATGGCACAAAAAAAATAATCCAACTTATATTGATTCCATGCATGATTGCAGTATTGGACGAATACTGACCAACACAAACTTTTTTACTAATAAATTTTTACTAAGCTCAAGAACATGCTTTTGCTATCTCTCCAAGTTTTGGTCAATTCTAGAAGGAAATGGATCTCTGCAATACTTCTAGGTGCAGTTGAGTCACTTATGCGCACTACACTAGAAGTACGACAGGCGAGTCTCATCCCTCTAGGAGCACATGCACGATGTAGTTTCCCCATACCTGACCCTGCCTCGCTTGCAGAGAAGCCAAGCTTTGGCAATGTTGACTGCCTGCTACTAAACGAAGAGTCTAAAGCCTGTCGGCCACCCCGCCGCTGCGGGCAGGATAGGGTCCCACCGGAGCTCCACGTCAGTAGGACCCATGGCAACCAGCCTCCTGCTTCTCCCACCACCACCTCCCACCCCCATTGACGCCCCTTCCTTAGCACTAGCCCAACTGGCCTCCACCGCCGCTGGCCTCACCGCACCTGCACCCACCTCCACCACCGGGCAAGCCTATTGCGCCGGTGGCCTCACCGCTCCTTCCAAGCATGGAGGTGAGCCACACCTGCAACCCAAAACCCTAACTCCAAAGCCTTACCTTTGCCAGAATCTTGACGGAATTGAAGAAGAAAGGGAGGATAGATGAGAAAAACATTGGGTTAGAATGAGATTCAAATCACTTAGGTGAGCGATAGCTTTTCCAAAAACTAAAGAAGGGTTTCATCTTGCGAGGTGCTATTCACTTTGCACTGTCGGTGATCTATTGTTGAGACCTAGGTACGGTAGATGGCGTACATTGATGAGTTAGTCTAAAATTCCAGGTCCAGAAACTTGAACGCTTCAGCAAGTCAGGATTTACTATGTGTGTCTCAACCCTAAATTCATTCTCCAACAAGAGTTTAGAGACCGAGAACCAGAACAATAGCAATGACTGATGAGACGGATAGGGACACAGTTCGTGTGCAGTCGAAGTGTCCACTACAACTTCCGGCCTGTTTAGTTTACAAAGTTTTCAAAACGTTTTTACATTGATGCAAAAACTTTTCGCAAAATCGGGAGAACTAAACACGCTAAAATCGGGAGAACTCAAGTACTATGCGCACTGCATAACTATGTAGCATCAGTGTTTCCGAGCATATTGACAGGAAACTGAAGGGCCACCTCCACCATCACGTGCAATTGCCAAATTGCAGTCGCAGTAGCAACTGCACCTAATCTTGGTGCAGATAAGAAATGCGCGAATGAAACATGGCAACAATTTATGATCCTTGGGCACTTAACAACAACAGCTTGAAAAAAGTGCGCTAATTGCTTGCCATCAGGTTCATCTTTTATTATTCAGAAATAATGTAGCACGCACAGGCGCAGCATCTCATGTCAAAAGCGTCAGCTTATTCGTGACCATGCCACTGCTCCCTCATCACAAGGCGAGCGAGAACGCGGCGCCGACGCAGAGCAGCGCGGCGGCGAGGCGCGGCAGCTGCGCGCGTCCTCCGAATGCCGATGAGCTGGGCCCCGGCGGCGCTAGGTCACGCTTGAGCTCCTCCACGGTGGCCTCGTCGGTGTGGAACGATTTCTCCAGGACGGCGTCGTCGATCCCCGTCTCGAAGAGCGTCGTCGGCAGCGAGATGGTGCCCGGGCTGGCGCTCCCGAACGCCGAGAAGGCGCGCGCCACGTCGCTGCCGTTGTTCCACTGCCAGTGGACCATCCCCTTGGGGAACACGAACATGTCGCCCGTCTCCAGCGCCGCCGTGTACACCGTGCCGTAGCGAGCCGCGTCGACCAGGCCCACCAGCAGAGTCCCCTGCACCACCACCAGCAGCTCCGACGCCCTGCGTCGTGTCGTGCCATGCAATGCCACGGGTGATATTAGCTGGGCGTGCACGGTGTATATATGTGTGTGTGTGTGTGTGTGTAACTGTGTACATGCACTAGTTGTATATATACATATATATATATGTGTACCTGGGGTGGATGTGGGGAGGGTTGACGGTGCCGGAGCCGTAGACGAGAGCGGCGTAGGAGACGGACTGACCGAGCAGGGCGGGGAACTCGGCGGCGGTGGCCTTGGACACGGTGAACTTGTCCGTGTCGCCGGGGAGCACGCTGAGGAGCCTAGTGTAGGTGAAGAAGTTGCCGTCGATCTGGTCCGGCCCCACGCCCATCGGCGTCACGAAGTCCGTCAGGATGTTGGGGTCTCCGGCGAGGGCGCAGCGAGGAAGCTGGTGGTGGACGGCCGCGACGGCGAGCAGCAGCAGGATCCGGCGGCCGAGAGCCGCCGCCATTTTATACTCTTGGGTGGTGGTGGCGCGAGATTGTGGAGCTGTAGGCACCAGCAACTGCTTTACTTTGCCATTTTATACTCACTGTGAGCTAGCTGCTGGCATTGCGGCCTTGGAAGAGCTGTGTGCCAGTGTGTTTGAGAGTGTCTGGGCATGGGCGGGCGAGGTAGCCCTGCCCTGCATAGCACAATCCTGAGTAAGTTTTGTCTGTAGTTTCCTAAGCGCAAACGGGAATTCACAGCAGCTCACTGTGGATTATGTGTCACAACAGCTCACTGTGCATCGTGTCAGCTTAGAGCTAGCCGTCAGGTATATTCCTGTGTCACGACATAGACATGCTTTGGAGACAACAAGAAAGAGTTCTCATGTGAACGCTCTGGGTTCTGTTTTTGCTGCTTAACAAACGCTCGCAATTTCGCCGGAAGCTGGTAGTAGCTGTGTTCCGGCTGCCTGTTCTCAGTTTTCACCGGCCTTCTGGTTCAGAGAAATGACATGGATTAGTTAGCTCTATGATACAGATAAGGTAAGATGCACAATATATTCTGATTTTTCCGATGGACAGCTTGCCTTTTTTTCCCCCCTAAAGAGCAAAGTGTTTCTGGGATATTGTTAATTCAGAGTTCGTTTATATGCTGGTGAAATACGTTGGCATGAGCATGCTAATTTTGTACTCCTTCGCTTTTAAATTTTAATCCGTTTGGTTATTTTATCCACTTACTTTATTCAAAAATTTGTGTAAAATACCATATTTTTTGTTATGGTTTTCTTTATTAACAAAAATTCTTCAAGAATGACTTACATTCGACTATGTTTGCACATATTTTTTGATTAAGAGAAACGGTCAAACTTAGGGTTAAAAAGTCAATAAAATTATAATCAACCACCATATACATATCAAGCTTAGTACTGAGGCATAAATATCTTCAAGTGTATGTTCATTAAAATGGCATGCTCATCATTAGCAAAGTTGTTTCCAATACGCGTAACCCTGTACATCCTGATCAGTGTATGCTCCGAATTTTTTTGGCTGCTTAGGCTCCCATGGTTTGTTTTCGGTTGGGACAAAGTTCCTTTTTTATGGACAACTTGTTCGAAACATGGCTTCCTTTACGGCAGAAACACTTTGAGGTGGTTTGTGTTTGCTGCTATTGTCTGGCCGAATTCAACTACCAGGAACATCAATTAAATTTTTGGTAATGATTAATTAGCTGGCTAATGCTAGATATTATTACCAGCAATAGGATTATTCAGACACACATCCACCCAGCTACAGTGCAATTAATCTTGCTAGTCACAGGGTTTTTCTCTCAACTATTCCTATGCAGCGGTAGTCGACCGTTAGTAGTGGATCGGTACATGAGAGAACCAACAGCCACATATACAAACGATCCGGTTTACTCCACATAATTTCAGTATGTTGGATTTGTAACAGAGAAGAACTAACTGCTGTAATTATCATAATCCGCTTAGCTTGCTTGGCTGAAAAGAGTCTGATGGAGCCACATGCAATCATTCGACATCACAAACGGAGGAGCCAAAAAAGAAAGGAAAAGCACAACGGTAGCTCAAAAGGTTGACAACATAATTTTAGGACTTCCATTTCACACATACTAGTTAGAGCCAGACAAAAGCACGATGGTAAATTGGTAACTCGTCAACATAATACATGGCACCGCTGATACAAGATCGATTATTTGATCCACGACTCTCACAACCCCACCATGGCAGGTTATTATTCAACAACGACGCGGCCAGGAAAGGGGCACACACGACTGCGACGAAAAAGAAGACGATGCACGCGATCAATTCGGAGCAAGCTAGGTGGAGAAGCCGATCAATCATGGCTTCTTGGGCGGCGGGGTGAGGGCTGTCTTGAGCTTGTGGACCGTGTCCACGTCGGTCTTGAACGACTTGACGAGGACGTCGTCGTCGATGCCGGTGCCGAACACGGTGACGGGCACGCTCACGAGCCCCGCGGCGGCGCTCCCGAACGCCGAGAGCGCGCTGGCGTTCTGGCTAACCGCCGCGTTGTACTGCCAGTGCACGGTTCCCTTGGGGAAGATGAACATGTCGCCGGTGGCCAGGTCCTTGGTGAAGATCTTGCCGGCGGTGTCGATGAAGCCGACGGAGAGCTCGCCGTCGACGACGAGCAGCAGCTCGGAGGCGCGCGGGTGGGTGTGCGTCGGGTTCACGGAGCCCGGCGGGTAGAAGAGCGACGCGAACGACACGCTCTGCCCGTTGAGCGCCGGGAACTCGGCCATGGAGGCCTTGGTCACCGTGAAGTTCACCGGAGCCGGGCCGGTCAGCGCGGCGCGCAGGCCGCCGTACGCGAAGAAGTCGCCGGTGATGTTGGCGGGGTTAAAGTTCGCCGGGATGATGTAGTCGGTGAGGATGTCAGGGTCGCCGGCGACTACGGCCAGCGGGGCCGCCGAGAGCGCGAGCAGCACGAGCACAAAGGAGCTCACGCCGTTGTTGAGAGCTGCCATTTAATTTCTTGGGGAAAATAACTACTGAAGTGTTAGCAACAGACAGCGATTGAAACTCTGAAACCGATGGTTCGCCTTTGCCTGTGTGGTGGAGGCAGTGAGGAGTGAGTGAGTGTGGTAGTAGCGATCGTGCCTCCCCCTATTTATACAGAAACACACACGCATTGCTGCATTGGGAAACTAAGCCAGGTTTTAAAAAAAGAAACGGTAGTTCCTCCAGCTTAGAGATGATCATTGATAAAACTTATGATGATGACTGAAATGGTTAGTATATCTGGACCAGCTGAATGTTTCTCCAGGCATCCAGGTTCCTGATACGCCTGCCCTGCTACGTTCTCGCGTTTTAGGCCGCGTTTAGTTTCCCAAAGATTCCCCAAAAATTCACTATTCATCCAACTTTTCCCTATTCATCTCATCTCTTCTACTCACATATCACTATTCATCTACAGTGTTTTTTTGGTGAACAGTGTATTTTCGGGGAATCTTTCCCCAATCTAAACACACCCTTAGTGATATGCCTGACGACGCCAGCAGTTTTGGGCGGCAGTTGTATGGTATGTACGGAGCCCTGCATTTTCTGAATTGTTTGAGAGAGAGTTGTGGGAAGAAGACGCGAACTAAGGCCGTACAAGGAGCTGGCGATGTAACTCTTCGTACGGAGAATACAAGTCGCACAGCTGCGAGAGAATATCTCAACTGCCACCAACAGTTCTTGGGTCGCTTCAGTCTTGGTTTCTCCGTTGACAATGGCAGCTCAGTTCAGTAGGTGTGGCCTGCCTTGTTGTTTGCGCAAGGGATACGTGCTGCCATCAAAGGGCTGTTCTTCGGTGGCAAATTACTCCTATTATAAGCTAACAATCTGTCATTTTTAAGCTAATAACTCTGAAATTGGACTCTCAATCTGTCATTTATAAGCTAATAACGTCATCCATCCAGCAAGCAGGTGGTAAAGTGTGGATGTCCAGAACTGTGCATGCTTTTACGTTGAAAGTGTGTATGGAGATTTGGCGATTTGCTTTGCCAGAATGTATATACTAATATGGGCCGTCAAATGTACCTTCCCCCTTACTCTTTTCTTGAAACAAGCATATAAAATAAAAGTAGCATATTTCAACAAATGCAGTTGGTAAAACAGTTGAGAGAAAATTGTATGCATTTTATTTGTAACGGAAACATTTTCTCGCTGAAAGCAAGGATGAGTGCTGAAATGATTTCATCGGTTACGAAGGGCAAATCCTGATTATTCAAGAGAGGAAGAGACAAAGGGTTAAACACAATTAGTAGCTACCAATGGAGATGACAATCAATTGCAAAGTCAAGGACAATACATTTCGACAGCTTTCAGTACAAGCTGCTAAGATCGTCAAAGTGGAAAATGGAATTGAGTTTGCATTCGGTTGTAGTTCTTTCACATAATAAATGAAACATAAAAGAAGTCCCAAAAAAGTGACACAAAAAATAATGTTCAGTCTTCCTGTTTAACGCTCAAGTTCAATCTGAAACCAATTGCATCTGAAACAGGGGTGCAGAAGAATTCAGAAACACAGAAAAAAAAATTAAAGTTTCAGTCTTCCTGTTTTCCGCTGTATCTACTTTGCACGGTACAAAGGAATTCAGAAACAGGGGTAGTAATTCCATACTAGGACATCTGACCTTCTGAAAGGATATGTTTGTATACAAGTTAGTCTCAGGAAGGCCCCAGCCACATCAGATCAATGCAATCTTTGAGAATTGCATTGGGCTATAGCCTATAACCATTTCTCACTTCGATACACATACTCGTTCCATCCAAAAATACTTGTCATTCTGAGTATCTTTTTCGGTGTCTAAATTTATGATATTTTCTATGAACCTGGACGTGTACTTGCCTAAATTTATATCATCTTCAATGAATTTGATAAAATATTAGAATCTTCAATGAATTTGATAAAATGTCAGAATGACAAGTAATTTGACGGAGGAAGCGTTATATTTGACCTGGCTCACACCAGACATAAGTCAACAGGGTGCATGGAATTCTCCGCAGAACCAGCAGTTCTTTGCCCTGTTTAGATGAGGGGAGTAAAGTTGGTGAAAGTTGGCGAAATGTCACATCCATCTTTTTTACACTAATTAGGAGTACTAAACGTAGACTAATTATAAAACTAATTACACAGATAAACTCTACATCGCAAGACGAATCTATTAAGCCTAATATGTGCCGTCTTTAGCGCATTTTAATGACGGGTTACTGTAGTATGACCATGTCTAATGACGAATTAATTAGGCTCAATAGATTCGTCTCACGATGTGGAGTTCATTTATGTAATTAGTTTTTTTTACACCTATATTTAATAATCCTAATTAGTGTCCAAATATTCGATGTGACAAGTTGGCAAAATAAGTTGGCGAAAGTTGGCGATCCAAACAACCGTAGTTTATTTGTTGGGGAGAGCGCCCAGGCTTAGCTTCAGGATTGTGGCCAACGTCGGTCTTGAAGGGGCAGGCACATCGTCGACCATGTTGGCGCTCCTGAACGCGGAGAGCGCGGTGGCAGGCTTGCTTCCCTAGTTAAACTGCCAGTGCACAATGCCCTTGGGGAACATGAAACATCTCCCCTCGTTGGTGGTTGCACAGAAACATCTCCCCTGGTTGCACCACAATGAGGTTCTCTAGCTTCCATTCTTCTACTATCGATATCGGGTAGCATAAAGGATACCATGTCCAGGTCCCAGACACACCAACCAGCAAAACCCATCCTCATCAGCGTCATACTCATACCCCATCTAAGCTAAGTAGAGAGCAACTGTTGGGAATAGGAATGAGCACAGCAATTGTTGGGAATGGGAATGAGAAGCAGTTTAATACTGAATTCATGACAGACAACTTTAACAGCATTCGTCGATATAACTTGTGAAACATCAGTAAACTGCGCTTCAGTTAAATGGAGCTCATATAGCCAACCGCAATAAACAACCAACGAACGTTGCTGGATAAACAGATAAATATTAGGCTGGCAACATGAGCTTAAAATAGTACCATTATCTTATAAGCATTAAACATTCGCAACGGCAGAATTATAACATCAACTGAGTCATGATCGAAACCAACTTAATAATAAGACAGCAACTTCAAGTCCCCTAGACTAGATAACTTCAACAAGATGCAAAACATCTCTCATGTGTTTGTTGCCCTGGTGTATATCTGCTGGCTGGAATGAACAGAGACCATCCTTATGAGCCCCCTCGCCATCAGGTCCTTGATTGCCCTCCGTGCCAGGGATCCATTGACCTGTGGGAAAAAAAAGAAACACAACTAGACTTACAATGCTGGTTTAATGAGATAAATTGATACTACAGCACAGGAAGATAGTCCTACACACTGCAAGCTAACAATTGGGCGATGAAGAAACATAATGTGCATGTCTACTTGCCCTAAGATACAAAACCTTCTAATATTAACAGCAGCTAACAGTGCACGTATCCAACCTCAACTGAGTAATACATGCAAAATTGCAAGCACAAAGGAATAGATAGTGAAAAGCTGCAATTCATGTACACTGGTACGAATTCCAGCTTCTTTGGACAGTCTTAAAATCATGGGCAATGTTAACAGTTTCATGAGGTCTGTCAAACAGTGAATCACAAACAAAGACATGTCTGAATTATTCACCTGCAAGATCCATCATGTTAACTCTACAAGCTCATGAGGTTATGTAGTTACCAAATCCTTGTTGTTTACAACCAATGAATATAAAAGTAATCACAACTACACATAATATCAACAAACTTCACAATGCAAACCGATCACAAACTAAGTGAACTGACAACTGCAGTAACAATGGTGCTGAGTAGTTACCAAACGAATGTGATTTTGCATCCACTGAATATAAAAATGATCCTGATTACATAGAATATCAACAGATTTGACACTTCGAACTGATCATAATCGCACACGAGCGGCTCGACTTCAAGTTCGCAGCTAGCGTCGAAAACTAGCATATACTGTGATGTCTGACATCTACACAAACCTATACAGTCCAAAGGTTGGAAACTCATGCTGGCATCCATTCTCGTACTGCTAATGATAGCAACAAGCCACAAAGCTACTAAGCCCACCAAATATGACGCATTATCTAGAAGACGGGAAAGCACACAAACAGGGACAACGGACGACATCCCGTAATAATTCCAAATGAGGAAGATGATTACCCTGAGGCGCTCGGAGAGGACGGATGGGGTGATCTGCTTGTACTTGGGCACCTCGGAGAGCAGCTTGTCGTAGGTGGCCTGGTCGAACAGCACCGCGTTGTTGACCTTCTCCTTCTGCTTCCCCTTGCTCCACTTCTTCTTCTTCTGCTTCCCGCCTCCGGACTTGGCCGGCTTGGACGACGGCGGCGGGGCCTTGTCCTTCTTCGGGGCCTGCCAGAACAAACGAGACTGTCAGCAACGTCGAGCAGGCTGTGCGGGTGGGTGGAGTGGAGAGGAGCGAGATGCACCATGGCGGCGGAGGCGCGAGGGAGGAGAGGCGAGCGACGAGGACGAGGGGTGCGGCGGCGGCGGGAGACGAGGAGGGTGAGGATGAGCAGCAGGTATATGAGTTGGAGGCTAGGGTTTTCGAAGGGTGACGCGTGCTCCCCACCGTCCGATGCGATCGGAGGGCTAGGGCTCCGCTTTGCGGGATGGATATTTCGACTCTTCCCCCCAAATGTTACAATATAACAAAAGCACCCCTGTAACCGCTCGAGCTACGCACACACCTCGTAATATGTGGAAATACCCTCAAACTATATGTATATCATACAATATGCCCCCTCTAAAAGGACTGCTTAATGAAACTTTAGTATTTTCGGAGGGTAAATAGGAAACATAGCACGGCTTGGCCTTTGTTCAAAGAGGGCTCCAGTCCAGCCAGAATCAGTTCACAGCAACTCATTTCTTTCTTCGGGAGAGGGCAAAGGCAAAGGGGCGAAGCCGGAGAGCGAGTGACGTCATCTTCCTCCAGGGTTTTCTCGATCAGCGGCGATGGCGGCCAGGACAGCGGCGAGGTTCGTGCAGCGGAGGCTCATGTCCTCCGGCGGCAAGGTACTCAGCGAGGAGGAGAAGGCCGCCGAGAACGTCTACATCAAGGTCCAGATTTCTCCCCTCCCCCCTTCCTCCCTCTAGTGCGGTGGTGCGCCCTCCGGTTTCTGATGGGGAGCGCGATTCCTGCAAGCCGTGCGAGTGTGGGACTGGTGATGCGATTAAGGACTGGCCTTTAGTTCCGCGGGTGTTTTGAGTCGTGATGTGGTCTCTGTGTGAGCCGCGTTCTTCTGACGCCCTCCGTGCACCGTGCGTGTCGGGACTTGGGGAATTTTTTTTCTCCTAGGGTTTCCTTGTTTCTGTGTTTTTCTAGGAAAAGTAGGGTACTGGTGACTGGTGTTATGTTTTGGTGCAAACAGTTACTAGTCCCTGTAGCAGTATGCCATAAATTGATGTGGTTAAACTGTTGATTGCCTAACCCTGCCATCTTTTGGTATTCTTAGTACTGCTTTGGTCAAGGTGCTTGACACCTGATTATGTGAAGTCTGAAATTGTGGGATGTTTTGCTTCTGGAACTTGTTTATGTGCAAGTGTTGCTGCAATGACTTACTGCTTATGCTTGCGATTTGGAAGCATGATGTTCATAAGAGCCGTTTTACATTACTTTTGCCAAGGCATAAGGTCCCTAGATTTTCTTGCTGAAAAATCATCATGTTACAGTTTGTAGTTTCTGTATCAGCTATGTTTATTTGTTCATCCATCTTTTACTGCTGTTGGTAAACACTACTAATTACTAGCGTGTAGTTAGGTGATAGAATATATCACAGTTTATGATAGTTCCAGAAATCCATATATACTAATTTCCTATTTATTTTTTATGTGCCTGGAATTTCCTGCTGTTAAAAAACTAGTGTGAGAATGGTTGGATATTTGTACTTATAACTTGGTGGATAGATATATTGCGATGATCTGATCTGTGTAAGCACGTGTTTCTGGAATCATGGATGTGAACATTGTGACTGTATCTATTCTTTTTGCTTTTAGCCTGGTTAGTTTCCTTCTGTTTGTAACTAGTGTCAAAATGGTCGCACATTTGTACTGATAAACTTGTGGATAGATAAATTGTGATGATCGCATCTGCATGAGCGCGTGTTTCATAATGTGAACATTGTGACCATATCTGAGTTTTCATTTTTAGCCTGGTTAGTTTGCTGCTGTTAAAAACTAATGTTCAAATGATCGTACATTTGTACTTATGAACTGGTGGATATAAATTGTGATAATCTGATCTGCATAAGCATGTGTTTCTGGAATCATGGATGTGAATATTGTGACTGTATCTTTTTTTTCTTTTAGCCTTTGGCCATTAAGAAGTATAATAATGCTTAGATAACTAGACAGCTTGTAGTACTTTAGTTTTGATGTGGCATTTCTATCTGTCTGTGCAAGCTTGATGCTCATGGTGATCTCCACATGTCTTGCGACTTGAGAACATACTCTAGGTCTCCTTTATACTGGTCAATGTGGTCATGTAATGGTGTAAAACTGTTTTTTTTTGTTAGCGACATGGATAGTATCCTGCACCCCTGACCCAGCGACACATTGATTTATGGTGGCTGCCTACCTGGCCATAGTAATAGTGTTGGTATGCGTTTGTTTGAGATGCATCTTATTGTTTCTTGGGATCTTGGCTAAGATAGTGGGTTAATTTGGTTTCTGGGAATTTGAAGGTCACTCTGTACGGTCCTGTTACTGTTGGATTGTTGCACTGATTGAAAAGCATATGTACTACTCCCTCCGTCCTTAAATATATGACGTTTAGGACAAGCAAATTAGTTCGAATACGCGTTTGTTTCAGATGCATCTTATTGTTTCTTGGGATCTTGGCTAAGATAGTGGGTTAATTTGGTTTTTGGGGATTTGAAGGTCACTCTGTATGGTCCTGTTACTGTTGGATTGTTGCACTGATTGAAAAACATATTTACTACTCCCTCTGTCCTTAAATATATGTTGTTTAGGACAAGCGAACTAATTTGCTTGTCCTAAACGTCATATGTTTAAGAACGGAGGGATTATTTTTCTTCTGTGTATGCTTCTTTCATTAGCTCACTGTTTGGCTGTCTGTCTGCAATGTTTATGTTACCATCTTCTAATAAAGTGTTCCTTAATATCTCACGATCAACATAAGCATATAATTCTGGAATCATGAATTTGAATGTTGTCAGCATGGCAGGTTTTCACTTTTTAAGTCTTAACCTACTCTGTATTGCTACATTTGGATTTTGATACCATCTGTTGGTAGGAGTTCATGCTCATCAGAGCTCTACAGTGTTGTGATTTTTTATAGTTTGGCTTCTTATACTGTAGTTTGAGGCTAGAGTATACTGGTGGATGAGATTGTGATTTTTTATAGATTGGCTTCTTATACATGTTTATTATTATTAGTCCCCGTTTGGATCCCTTTATTTTGAGGAATTGGAATATACTTTAATAAAGTAGGCTGTTTGTCTTGGAATGTGGCATTCCACAACTTTCCAAAGTATATGCATACATGCTTATCTTAAATTCATGGGGTGGGAGATGGAAATCGATTCTATAGATCCTCATGCTATATTTCTAATGTACAATTTATAGTGCACTCTTTGGCTCGCTTCCCTATAACATAAGTGCAATACATAAATATCTCTGACTGACAATAATATACAAATATATTCCACACATAATTTTATTAGCTTAATTAATTTATGTCTAAATGATGATTATTAGATTGAAATTAAATTCCAAGGATCCAAACGGCCCTTATTGACATTGGGGTAGTATTTTTCATCCCTAGTCCAGTAATACACCAATTTATATGGAAAATCGGGTCCATACATTGCCATGCACTGTCTTGTCGGCACGTGTTTGAGATGCATTCTTATTGATTTTTTGCCATCTTGACTGCAACAGTGGGTTGTTTTTATTTATGTAATATTGAAGACCGTTAACTTTGAGGTCCTGTTAGATTGTCTTGTGACATGACTCATAGAAATTTCTACTCCCTCTGTCCCAAAATTATGGTCTTTCTCACTTTCCGAGAAAATACTACGGCCAATTATATAAAAATAAATATTAAATTTTATGATATAATATAAATATCATTAGATAGATATTTAAGATCTAGTTTTTTATAAAAAAATATTTGGAGATTTAAATGCGGAACGTATTTTCTACAAATATAATCAAACTCGTGGCACGAACACCCAAAATGACTGTAATTTTGGGACGGAGGGAGTATACATTATTTTCTGAGTTTGGTTCTATCCCAGGACTGGCAGTTCTGATGCTTGACACTGTTGATGCTTGTCACTTGTTTTGGACTGTACACATCTCACTTGTCTCACCCTTTTCAAACTTCTAGCACGTTTTATGACCATATTTTTTGGTTGTAGTATTGGAGCTTATAATTTTCTCCTCAGTATTTGGAGCGTATCATTATTTAAGCTAGTCTTACTGTCTGCCTTTTGCTTCTGTAGAGGAACAAAATTAGTTATGTGTATGTAATTAGGTTCTACAATTAGAGTGTTTAGAAGCTTCAGAATTTCTAGTATGCATAATTGCATATGAAACTTCCTTTTTGTGTGCGTGGCATGTAATATAGACATTATCGTTGGGCCTGATTGCAGTGCATAATGAATTCTGGAAGTTGAATAGTTCATTTTGTCTTAAACTGTATACACTGCAGTGCCAGGAAAACCTTAAATCTTCCTGAATATACCTTTTCTGGCAGTTATTCTGTCATGCTATTATTATCTTGAAGCCATGGTAATAACATGACCAGTGGATTTTGTTTTTACTGCAGAAAATGGAACAAGAGAAGCTGGAGAAGCTCGCACGCAAGGTATGAAACACATGTTATCCCTAAGCATTGAACTGGGCAGCACTCCTTTCGTGTTCAATCAATAGCTTCTGTTTCGTTGATGCGTTTTGTGGGGAACATGAATTCTTTTACATGAAACCATGAACGTATAAATTCCTCTACTTAGAGTCATGATCACATTACTGTATATATCTTTGGGTATGTATGTTCTGCCAGGAGCACTGTGTGCGTTCGTTGGTGCTGGAGGTTTCATTGCATGATACTGTGTGGCTTATACAAGATGTAACATTATTTCAGGGTCCCAGCGCAGGAGAGCAAGCTTCGTCAACCACAAGCTCTGCAGCAAGTGACGTGAAGGCCGCAGGCGGACCAGCAGAGTCAGCATCTACGTCCACCGACAAGAACAGGAACTACGCTGTCGCAGCAGGCACAATTGCTGCCCTGAGTGGCCTGGGTTGGTATCTCTTATCAAAGCCTAAGAAGTCGGAGGAGGTTGTGGACTGAGGGGGGGGGGGGGGGTTGTGAATGGGATCTTCAGATGGTCTGCCTCGTCAGTTTCACCCTGGTTTACTTTCTGCGCATAGACCTGCACCTTCTTTGTGGAAATAATTGTTGAAATGTACTCTGCACTAGTTCTGAGGCGGCGTCATCGAACTTTGAAGTACGCACTTGAGACGTTCTGTAGTTCTCCCTCCCACATGACAATCGCAATGTTGTATTGATGCTATGCTACCTACATCGCTGCTGAAGAGGTTTTTGGGTTCTGCTGTTCTGAGTGTATGGAATCTGTTGCCTCTAGCTTTTCATCCGAATGACATATGCCTTGGTGCATTCTGTGATACTGAACGAGAATGACATAATACATGCGTTGCCATTTGCCTCGGTTTTGCCATGATGGTAATCTGTACTTGCAACCTTATTTCTGTAAAGTTATACAATGGTTATATACTTCCGCTAGCATTTCTCTACTTACTGGAATGCCGTAATTGAAATCAACCTATGAATAAACCCAGCTGATACTGTAGTGCATGGTTCGCTTGCAAATCTTTAAATGATGATGCAACATTATAAATAAAAAAAAAGACACGACTACATGAGGGCTCTCCATTTAGGATTACGTGGAGAAGCCCGTTAACGGCCAGCCTGGGAGACCCGGTTGCGTAAGGGTAGCAGTTACCATGAGAGATGAGACCACAATGAAATACAAAGCCAAAAAAGTTACAATTTTACCAGCAAACATCCAAATAAAAATTAAATTGCATCATTATATTCTCCTCCATAAAATCTTCATCTTAATTGAGTATATTTTGATAAAAATGGCGATGTTATTTTTGTATCATACAAAAATATAAAAATGTTACTTTCTACTCATTAATATCATCGATAAGTTACTTTGTAAGCGTGCACGTACAACTACAACATCTATCCAGTAGTAGAATATTGGGGGAGTTACGTCCTAAAGAATGTACTATGGTAAGCAAACTGTAGTATTTCTGCGCTCGCAAGGATGAGATGCATTTTCAGCCCACGTGCTATATAAAGTCGTCCCGTTACGTTTTAGTCAGACTCATAGTACGTTTTAGTCAGACTCATAGCTTGACCTGCAGCCACCAATATATATATCTTAGGCCCTCTTTAGTTCTCCAAATATTCCGAAAAATACGCTATTTATCTAACTTTTTTCTATTCATCCTGTTTCTTCTACTCACAGAACACTATTCATCTATAGTGTTTTTTTTGTTGAACAGTGTATTTTTGAGGAATCTTTCCCCAATCTAAACACACCCTTAATAGGTGAAGTATTTGCTCTTGTACGGGGTGCCGATCTTAAAGTCGGCCGGGATTAGGCAATCTGTTGATTTATCTATGGCTGGTTTCGCTGAGTCACTGAGGCCAGAAAAGTTTTCTGGTGTGAACTTTAAGATCTGGAAATCCAAGGTTCTGGTTTACTGCTATGCACATTTGGGAGACGAGATTTGGCAAGCCTGAGGGCGAACTAACTGCTGAAGAGCAGAAAAAGTTCGACGATGCCAATAATCTCTTCGTAGGATGTATCATGAGCAATCTATGTGACGGGCTGGTCCTTGTTTACATAGAAGAGACAGATGCGAAGGCCCTGTGAGATGCTCTGATTGCTAAGTATGATGCAACAGACGCAGGCAATGAGCTATACCTCATGGAGAGCTTCCATGACTACAGGATGGTTAACAACCCTTCTGTAGTGGAACAGGCGCATGAGGTGCAATGCATTGTCAAGGATCTTGACCTCCTTAAGTGTCCTATTCCCGACAAGTTTGTGGCTGAATGCATTATTGCAAAGCTGCATTCCTCATGGAGGAGCTTCGCCACAACTCTGAAACACAAGAGACAGAAAATATCAGGTGAAAACCTGATAGCATCTCTTGATGTTGAAGAGAAGGCTCGGAAGAAGGATGCTACTGAGAAGAAAGATCAAGGTCAGTCCAACGCCAACATGGTCCATAAGTTCTCGCGTGCAGGCAAGAACAACAACAACAACAAGGGGGAAAAACAAGCCCATGAAGACTACTACCTTCAAGAAGAAGAAGAAGAACAAGGCTGAGCTGAAGTGTTTTACTTGTGGTGAGCTGGGACACTTCTCCAAGGATTGTCCAGATCGTGCAGACCGTAAGGGAAACAAAGCTAAGGAGCCCAAGGATGTCAACATGGTGACCATTGGCAATATTGATGGGTATGGTAATTTACCTACCGTACTTTTAGTTTTTCAATCTACGAGTTGATGGCTTGATACGGGTACTAATGTTCATGTGTGTGCTGACATATCCATGTTTTCTTCTTATCAGGCTGTCCGGGATTCTTCCGTGCTGATGGGCAATGGGTCACATGCTTCTGTTCATGGTGTTGGCATGGTCAATCTGAAATTTACTTCGGGAAAGATCGTGCAGCTGAAGAACGTGCAACATGTCCCCACTATCAATAAGAATCTTGTGAGCGGGTCAGTCCTAATCAAGGACGGGTTTAAAGTAGTGTTAGAGTCCAATAAATTTGTTGTGTCGAAACATGGACAATTCATTGGTAAATGCTATGATTGCAGAGGCTTGTCCCGTTTTTCTCTTGCTGATTTTTGTAATAAGTCCATGAACCATATTTGTGGCAATATTAGTGATGATGCGAGCATTTGGCATTCATGTTTATGTCATGTGAATTTTGGTTTGATGTCTCGGCTTTTCAGCATGTGTTTAATTCCGAATTTTACCATTACCAAAGGTTCTAAGTGCCATAGTTGTGTGCAATCGAAGCAACCTCGGAAGCCTCACAAGGTAGCCGAGGAGAGACACTTGGCACCACTAGAACTCATACATTCTGATCTCTGCGAGATGAATGGTGTTTTGACAAAGGGTGGAAAGAGATACTTCATTACGTTAATAGATGATGCGACTAGATTTTGCTATGTTTATTTGTTGCAAACTAAGGATAAAGCGTTAGACTACTTTAAGATCTATAAGGCCGAAGTTGATAATCAACTAGAGAGAAAGATCAAGCGTTTAAGGTCTGATCGTGGTGGAGAATATTTTCCTAAAGTGTTTGATGAATTCTGTGAGGAATATGACATTATTCATCAGATGACACCTCCCTATTCACCCGAGTCTAACAGGGTTGCTGAGAGAAAAAACCGCACGTTGACTGACTTGGTTAACTCCACGTTAGACACTGCTGATTTATCAAAGGCATGGTGGGGGGAGGCTATATTGACTTCGTGTCATGTCCTGAATAGAATTCCTAACAAGAATAAAGATCAAACTCCGTATGAGTTACGGAATGGAAGAAAACCATCACTTTCTTATTTACGCACATGGGGATGTTTGGCAAAAGTAAATGTGCCTATTCCTAATAAGCGTAAGTTGGGACCTAAGACAGTGGATTGTATCTTTCTAGGATATGCTCAGAGGAGCATTGCTTATAGGTTTTTAGTGGTTAAATCTGAGGTACCTGATATGAATGTTGATACTATTATGAAATCTCATGATGCAACATTTTTTTAGAATATATTTCCTGCACAAGATATACATAGCATTTCTAGATTTTCTACTTACCAGTTGCATCTTTTGAGTCTTTTGAACAACCAATTGAGAACGAGAATATCCTAGAGAAGGATGACAATAAAGCTCCTGGAAGGAGCAAGAGACAGAGGGTTGCTAAATTATTTGGTGATGATTTCACTGTGTACCTTGTGGATAATACTCCCACGTTTATAGCTGAGACATATGCATCTCCATATGCTGATGATTGGAAAGAAGCTGTTCAGAGCAAGATGGACTCGATTCTTTCTAATGGAACATAGGAGCTCACTGAACGACCCTACGGGTGTAAACCAGTGGCTTTACAATGGGTGTTCAAGAAGAAGCTTAGGCACGACTTGTGGCTAAAGGTTACACACAAAAGGAAGGCGAAGATTTATTTGATACTTATTCACCTGTCACTAGACTGACCACGATTCGTGTATTACTGTTCTTGGCTACCTCATATGGTCTTATCATCCATCAGATGGATGCAAAGACAGCTTTCCTGAATGGAGAGTTGGATGAGAAAATTTATATGGATCAGCCTGATGGGTTTGTGGTGAAGGGTCAAGAGAACAAGGTGTGTAAGCTGGTGAAGTCTTTATATGGCCTGAAATAAGCACCTAAGCAGTGGCACGAGAAGTTTGACAGAACACTAACTTCTGCGGGCTTTGCCATTAATGAGGCTGATAGATGTGTGTACTATCGCTATGGTGGGGGTGAAGGAGTTATATTGTGCTTGTATGTGGACGACATACTGATTTTTGGCACAAATATTCATATGATCAGTGAGGTCAAGTCTTTTCTATCAAAGAGTTTTGATACGAAAGATCTGGGAGAGGATGATGTTATACTTAACATTAAGCTAATTAAGGAAGAGAATGGGATTACTCTTTCGCAATCTCATTATGTGGAGAAGGTCTTGAACCGGTTTGGCTACATAGACAGTAAGCCTTCTCCAACGCCTTATGATCCCAGTGTGATGAACAGAAAGAACAAGAAGATAGCCAAAGACCAATTGAGATATTCTCAGATTATTGGTTCAGTCATGTACTTGGCTAGTGCAACGAGACCCGACATAGATTTTGTTGTGAGCAAATTGAGCAGGTTCATGTCAAACCCGGGTTTAGATCATTGGCATGCACTTGAAAGGGTTATGCGCTATTTAGCAGGTACTATAAGTTATGGGATTCACTATTCTGGGCACCCCGCTGTGCTGGAGGGATATAGTGACTCGAACTGGATTTCTGATGCTGATAAGCTTTACGTCACGAGTGGGTATGTGTTTACCCTTGGATGTGGCGGTATATCACGGAGGTCTTGCAAAGAGACTATTTTGACGAGGTCAACCATGGAAGCGGAACTAACCGCTTTAGACACAGCCACCGTTGAGGCTGAGTGGCTGCGTACCGGCTATCCTTATGAACTGTGACAATCAAACGGTGATAGTCAAAGTAAACAGTGCTAAGAATAATGCGAGGTCATCCAGACATGTCAAGAGATGAGGAAGTTGAGAAACTCCGGAGTAATAAGTGTGACTTATATTCAAACTGACAAAAACCTGGCAGATCCTTTTACAAAAGGTTTTTCACGGAATGTAAAAGAAAATGCATCGAGGAAGATGGGTGTGAGACCCGTGTAAGTTGCCACAGTAGTAACCCAACCTATGTGATCGGAGATCCCGTGAATTAGGACCTGGGAAAAACAAGCTGCTGGTTGACTGAGGAGAGTAATTACTAGACCCTCTCTGAGTGAAGATGTAGTACTCTCAAATGTTGTAAGGAAGATTAGCAATATGCTTTAATGTGTTTCTATTGGCTTGATTAAGCGAAGTTGTTGTCCTACAGAACATTCTTGAAAGAACACACCTATATGAGCCCGATTGTAAAACGTCGCAGTCTATGAGATTTGGGTGATCTCTAGTAAGCTCAAGAAGAGACCAAGGAGTACGACGTATATGCTCCACCCGTGGGGTAGGCTACTGGTAGCCAAGTACTAGTTTGGTCATTGAGTGAAACTTGTCCGCACAAAACTTGCAATTCAAGGTGTAGTCCATTGTTCAAGTTGTGGATGAGTGTAGCTTCAAGCTCTAGGCAAGAGTTCAACTTAACAGTCCTTGCTGAAACACTGGTATATAAACAGTAGTGAGAAACAAGCAAAATCTCTATATGGGAATTTGAGATCTGGTGGGGATTGTTATATTATTGGGCTTGGCCCATATGAATAATTCTAAGTAAATCTCAAAAGCCCATTAGCACTTGAGGGGGTACGTCATCTATTAGTCCCATATTGCTAATGGACGAGTGTATGGAGGGTTTTCCTTCAAATAAATAGAGACCACCTTCCTCATGGAAGAAGTACACCATAGACTCTATACGGGAATCCCCTAGGTTTGGGAGTCCCTAAGAAGGTCTATACGAGTTAGGGTTTTGCTACATGTCATCACTGCATTGTCTCGTAGTCTATTCTATCCCGAGCGTCGGCGTGCACCGGCAAACGGGAGAGCAGGTCTCCGGAACCAGTCGTTTTCGAGATCCTGCACCGGGAGAGGGCGAATAAGGTTTTTGGGAAGCGCTGCGCGCGACTGCTCAACACGTCTTCACCACAGCTCGTCCTCCGTCCAAGTCTGGTGCTGCGGTGTACCGTCGTCTTCAACATCATCTGCTGCGCTCCGTCTGTAGAACCGTCGTCGTTCCGACTGCGCCGTTCGTCTTCCCTACGACAATTCCTCAGTACGTGCATTGTGTTTTAATCATATTTTCTGATGTCATGATTATGTTGTTCGTACTGTCTAGTCTGCTAGAGAATTGCATGCTAGGATTGTTTATCGACATGTTTAATCTAGTTCAAAAATTAAACTTACAATTGCCTATTTTTCCAACCGCATTTATTGTCTAAACACCACTTTTCTAGCACATTGCGGGTGCCCTAGAGCTGCAAGATGGGTAATAAATTAAAATTTTATTTGTTTCTTCAGAAAAAATTTCTCGTAATTCTGTAAATGACACGCCAACACTATAGGCAGATGCATCTGCTCTTTTTTCTTTAGGCCTTGTTCAGATTACAAACTAAATATTATTTATTCCAACTTTTCTCTATTTATACTCTTCCTCCCACTCACAGAACACGCTTTCCAAAACTTAACAACAGTATTTTTCTTATAGCTACAGTGAATAGTTTGCAATCTGAGCACAGCCTGAAAAGGATTGATGGATCCGCTCTTCCTAGAAATGTGATCTGCACAGGCGAGAAGTACTCTAGGCTCCTACTACCTCCGTTCTTAAATATACGACACCATTGACTTTTTCCTTCAACTTTGACCAATGATATTTTATTAGTTACTTTGTTAAATAGCATAAAATGGGTACCACTACATCTATTATTGATAATACTTTGGATTTAACTAGTAGACTTATCTAATTGCATAAATATTTATAGAAAAGACGAATAGTCAAACGAAGAAAAAAAGTCAATGGTGTCATATATTCAAGAACGGAGGTAGTAGTTACTCCTTGCCATTCCCTCTGCAAGTACTGTGCAGCTGACCGCTTCAGTCTCTCCTGCCTCTGCTCTTTCTCACTGTTGCGCGGCGCGCTCTCTGCCTCTCTCTCCCAGTGAGGTCAGCGTTGTGTTTAGTTTCAAAAAGTACTTATTCTCAAAAAAATTAATTTTTCCTTTAAAATCTAAACACAACAAGTGCGGTCAACTGCACAGTACTTATGCTGAGTACCTGGGGCAGATTTTTTTACAATATTTTAATTAAAAAATATTTAAACTAAAAAAATTCAGGTATGTCTTTGTTTATATATACCTCCAAGGTTGGTGCGAATGCCTCATGATATGATAGCAAGCGTTGCCGATATAGTGAACCGTCGTACAACTACCTCACCAAAGGGGGCTTCAACCGCCTTAACGGCGGTCCGACTCGGGCCCACCGGGCCGATCAGTCCCGTGACACTGCCTCTCGGCCACCACCTTCGCATGGTGAGCTATGAGTTGGATCTTTGGGCCTTCTGTGTTGACGGTAGCTTACGTTGAACTTGGTGTTTCGAGCCTTTTTATTTTCTTGAGCATTTTCAGGGCGAAATATTTTTTATTCTTTTATACTCTTTTTCATCAATTTCTACTCTTGATCCCTTAAATCATATAAAGACAAAATACAAGTGAAACCAAGTCATACTAAACAAAATATGATAGCAAAGCAGCATGTTCCTTGAGATATGGACATGAATATTTAGTATTTAAGGACCGTTAGCAGCTCTCATAGACACGCTTCCTGCGTGATGGCCGACACCAAAGCCACCAGCATTAAAGACGAGGGCTCAAGAATCTTGCAACAGCTCGTACTAAGGCTTTGTTTAGTTCGCCAACTTATTTTGCCAACTTGTCACATCGAATGTTTGGACACTAATTAGGATTATGAAACATAGGTGTAAAAAAGTAATTACATAGATGGACTCCACATCGTGAGACGAATCTATTAAGCCTAATTAATTCATCATTAGACACTGTCATGCTATAGTAATCCATCATTAAAAATGTGCTAATGACGTCATTAAATATCAATTTTTTTGTTATGACTTGTTGTATTAATAAATATTCTTCAAGAATGACTTGAATTTGACTATTTGTACAATTTTTTTAATAATACGAGCGGTCAAAGTTGGGGTCAAAAAATCAAACGACTTATAAATTGGAATGGAGTATTATATTTTGTGTAAAATCAATAAATTTTTGTCCCAGAAATACAAATGAATTCAGTATTTTCGATGCGTATGACTTCCAAAGTAAATGCTAAATCCAAAAGAAAAGGAATGGTAGATTCTGCTGTCTAAGCTAATGTCTTAAAGTAAACGGGTTTGGTTGGAGATCAGATCCAGAGTCTCCCTTAAGCCTGCTGTCGACACCGATCGAGTATAGCAGCCTCCTCTAGCTAATTCAAGTTGCGACCAATAATCATGCGGCGTTATTGTAGATCAACTGCATCATTGACATGGAGCCATTGGTGAGCCTGAGTTGACAGTAGGCGACGGACTCCGATCCTGCATGCCTGGGGCAGTAGACCTCTGGTTTCTGCTGCGACGGACTCCGATCCTACATGCATGCCTGCTTTAGATGGGGAAAAATTTTCCGAAAAAATATTGTAGAAAAAAAAACATTATAGAACCATAATGTTCTGTAGGGGAGGGATGAGATGAATATGAAAAAATTAGATAAATAGCGTTTTTTCGGAGGGATTTGGTGAATCTAAATGCGAATCTTCCATTTGTGTACAGTGGCCAGCAGCCCCTGGTTGCATGCAGTGTGGGGGTCGGCTACCGCCGTGTGATCTGGCGGTAAAAGCCCGATGCTGCCGTTTGAATCGGTGGGAGCCCCGTTACCGCCGATTGTAATGGCCATAACAACCTTGTTTAACACCTTACTAAATAGCGGGCTAAGACGTTTAGCGGTAGGGCTGCCATTATAGGATATAGTTGGGATATAGCCGGATAAATGTCATAACGGAAACTCTTTTCTAGTAGCTATAGCCGGCTATAGCGGTAGTTTAGCCGGCTATTTAAAACATTGGTTTCAAGTGGCAATAGCCATTTCGTTTGGCGGTAGAGGTATATTTTTATAATTTTTTCATCCCAATTTTATTTCTACAAATTCGTAAAATAAAAAATATAAAAAATGGAAACAAAATCTATTGCATCGGTCTCTTCTCTAAAGCTAAATAAATGGTCGGCCGAAATACCCCGAATAAAGGTTGGGCCGGCCCAGAAATACAACAGTGACTTCTTCGATTACGAACGAGTTGATGACGACCGTTGACGAATGACGACCGATCAAACAGCTGGAAGCTGGCTGCTGAATGCGCGTTGATCACGATTGGACTGACGCTTAATTTGGAAGTTTGCTTTCTCCCTCCGAAATTGTCGCTTTGGATACAAAGATACGTCAGCATGCCTAGACGCGATGTGTAGAACAACGCTAAGAGACAGAAGTGTGGTCTTTAAGCATGAATGAGAATAAGACCATGAAAACAGTGCCGATTCGTTCAGCATATGGAAAGAGCTTTGGGCATGGACGACAATTCTTTGAAACAAAATCGCTCGCTATCACTTTTTTTACGCGGGAACTTATTTAAGATTCTAGCTTTGAATTAGTTAAAGATTTTGTAAATGGAGGCAAACAAAATTAGAATTTGAGCTCAACGCCATGGTCATGAACAATAGAATTTGAGAGGTATAATACTACGATGATTACGTTAAAATATTGGAGACCATGCCAGCTCAAATCGCACTCCACATTTTGAAAAGGATCAAATTAATGACAGCATAATACGCCATTGCGGTCGTAAATATGCTGAGACATTACATTTGATTTGTAGCGTAGATGGAGTATGCATTCAGGGCATTCCTGGTGCAAGTTTCATGAGAGCTTCATATTGGTGTCATGTTAGTATTTTAGATGACGTGGCAGTGAGTTAATGGGCAAAAAGATGAAATGTGTTTCATCACGATGAAACCATGTATGCATTGTTTCCAACATCGTCTTGCATGTGTTATCTATAGAACATGAAAAATGAAACTGTGTTGTGCGGGCTATTTACCCATCAATTAAATATTGTTGATTATGTGGGAATTCTTGGAAACGTAAAAATAAAATCTCTCATTGGGATTGCCTCATGGATCATCAACAATTTAGCATAGACTTGTAGTCGTAGCAGGTAATATGTATACGTGCCAAAGTTCGTCACTATGCACACGTTGGAATTCTATGTGAGGTTAAGATGTACTCTCCTCAATTTTTTCAGAGACCTGTTCACGGTTCCTTTTAGTCAGAACTGACTTTCAGATTTTACATCATGCATTCATGCATGTGGATCGCTGAGTCATCAGATCAACATTCAAGTATTCAACAACATTGTGATCACGACATCCATGCGTGCGCGTGCGATGAAAACGTGCCATGCTTTATCCCCCCGGCTGCCCGGCATGTTCGTTCGTGGCAATTGTACGTCCTGCAGGAATTCCTGAGCGAGCTGCTAGTCAACAATCCACAGAGCAATGCAGAGCTACGCAAACTCACTTTGCCCACCCTCCTCGTACGTGCACGGCCGGCTGGCCCTATAAATTCGCCAACAACCTCCATCTCTCTTCTCATCATAACCAGTCACCAATTCATCGATCACACAATTCACAGCCAACTCCAAGTCTTGTTACCATCCAGAGCACCTGAATTTGAGAGTGTGTGTGAGCACGAGAGACAAGATGGCAGCACCAGTGCAAGCCATGGCGGCTCTTGAGCCTGCGGCGGCGGTCACCTCGGTGTTCCAGCCAGGGAAGCTTCCCGTCGAGGTGATTTCAGTGGATCACGACACGCTCCCAACGCTGCCGCCGCCGCTCCCCGTCTGCATTCCAATGCACATGTCACTTTGTTGTAATTCACAATATAACGATGGTACTGAATCACTGATGATGCATATGCAAACATTGATGTATATACATATGCTGCTTGTTTTGTTTCTAGTTCCACACCAGTCTCATCTCCAACAGCGACGCCGACGACATCGACGCGGCAGCCAAGGTCACTAACTGGCTCCCGGAGGGCCTACCGTCCGTGCTCCCGGTGGGCGTCGACGCCGACCTCTCAAGGCTCGCCTTGGCCGGCCATAGCCGCGGCGGCCACACGGCTTTCTCCTTAGCCCTCGGCCGCGCCACGACCACGACCACGACAACTCTCAACTTCTCCGCGCTCATCGGGATCGACCCGGTCGCCGGCACCGGCCGGTCCTCGCAGCTCCCACCGGCGATCCTCACCTACGAGCCCTCCTCCTTCGCCTTCGCGTCGCCGGTGATGGTCGTCGGCACCGGGCTCGGCGGCGACAGGGAGAACGCGCTGTTCCCTCCCTGCGCCCCACCGGAAGTGAACCACGCCGAGTTCTACTACGAGTGCAAGCCGCCGTGCTACCACATCGTGGTCAGGGACTACGGCCACCTCGACATGCTCGACGACGACGCGCCCAAGCTTGTCACGTGCCTCTGCAAGCAAGGGAACAGCTGCAAGGACGTGATGCGGAGGACCGTGGCTGGGATCATGGTCGCATTCTTGCGGTCTGCGCTGGGGGAAGGGGGTGGTGAGGATCTCAAGGCCGTACTGGGAGACCCTGGCCTCGCGCCGACCACACTGAACCCTGTTGAGTACCGGTTGGAATGAGCAGTTTATTACTTCCCCACCACCATATATATTTTTGTAAAATTTGTTAGTTCTTTAATTTGTTCTCCCTGTATGAAACCGGCCCTTTACTCTCCAGTCATCCTTGAGCTGTACGCGAACACTCGCAGTAATAAGATTTGATTTGTTTGCTTCACACAAATCGTACTCTCTCCGTTCTATAAAATTTACAAATATAGTATTTTTTTAAAAAAAATCCTAGAAAGAAGTTCTATCCTATAATTTGTAGACAAAAAAGGCCCACTGAGTAACCTTTGAATGTCTAATCAAGTGGCTAAAATTGGTTTGTCAGTCTTAATTACCATATACCTGCTGCGTGGTTTACGTCACAAAAAAGGAATAGCAACACAGCTAAGTAGATGGACGTGCTAATTAATAAGGTAATTTGACAACATTTTATAATCTATCTAAAAAAAGTATACGCTTCATTTGCTTCCCACCTTTTTAAAAAATTTAGCATGAACGAGCCGCATTACCTGCTTTACTAAGCTACGAAGGCACTAACTTATATGATTGAGACAGTAGACATGTAGCCGAGCACAGCCTGATGGCAATGCCTCAAACCAGAGCCATTAGGCAGGGAGAGCGTGGCTATTGCTGAAAAAGACCCCCGCAGACATCCACACAACACAAGCAGGAGAACTCAAACACCGTCGACACATGGCCAGGATTGTATTTGCACTCATCGACATTACCGCTCTTGGGATATGAACTTTCCTAGTGGCACATAGGGAGCATTTGTTTTTTCAGTGGTATAGAGGGGATTCTCTCAATACAATGCCAAACCAATTAGCCATGCAAATCAGATATCGATATTGCAACGCCTAAGTTAGTTAAGAGACAATCCACGATCAGATTCTGGAAGCAGATGCCACCATGTTGGTCATATATGGCACTACACTAGGGGATGCACCAATGTTTCTTCATAGGTCTCAACTGCCCTGGTACTGTCAGACAGAAGCAATCTGCATTCCGCTGACAATCTGCAACCCCACAGCATCAACATTGTCTCATACTGTCCGCTGTTCCCAGCTAGATAAGTTCTTTATGTACAAGATACAGGTGACAGTCATGGGACTAACATCTTGCTCCAAAGCGTCCATCATCCTTGAAGCCACCATCTTGCAGCTTTCATCTCAGATTCTAAACCCCGAAGTTCACAAGACAAACATGCAGTTGATATGATCAGCAATTAGAACAGGAAAACAAGAAACTGATTTTGAAAAGATAGTATGATGTGGCCCTGATATGGTTAACAGAGGGTCAGAAACAGTTTCGACAGGCTTCCCTTACTAAATGTATAATTCTGTAATTATCGCATATTGCGTTAGGTGCCAAATAAAATAGAAGCTTGTGCCCAGTAAATTCCTTATTCTGAAAGACAGTTTCAATCCAGTGATTGCTGTCTTCACATTTAATGGCTTCATATTTAATTTGGAGAGCTGATGAAACTTTGGCAGTGACATAGTAGGCATGTATAGTACATGAGTTATACCAACCTGAATATTGATGTGAAAGTGAAAGCAACAAAAGTATATACAACTAACCAAGTTCACTTCTTTTATGGATGTTTTGGGTCGTTTTGTTCACATGAGTTCCAAAGCTCTACTATTCTAGCAGAAATAAAGATAATGCTTAAAAATGGATAGGCCATGTCAAGTGCATATATTACTATCAGCAAAAAAACTTGTTTCGCGTGAAAATACTGGCTATCGACAGTAATTGTGAGTACAATACCAAACTAAAGAAGCAAAAGTGAGTTCAGTCAGAATCATTACCAGTTAGGGTGCACATCCCATCTAGTTGGTCGCTTTCTATTAGAAGGCAAGGTTTCCGCAGGTTTTGGTATATATCCTTTTCCATGATAATTGCCGGCCTTACTGCATTGGAAATCATTTCGCCATCCTCTGATTCACTTTCTGTTTCAGACTCTTCGCTAATCCATCCATAGCAGGGACGCCTTGTACGAGCAGCTCCTGTAGCTGGAGGCACTGGTAGTACATGATCCTGGGGAAGTGAACTGTTGGGAGAAGCTTGACATTCAAGGGCTGACCAAGATTCAGTCGGTGCATCACTATGTACTCGTGATACTTCCATATCATTTTCTGGTGATGCCTCCTCGACAGCTGCTGCTTCTTGTTTCTGCATATAAAGCTAGTCCACTTAAAATCTGACTGGATGGCAAAACAAAATCCCAAGCAGCAACTTATTCAGAATGAGCAACTATGTTATTTTTGTTAAGATCTATGATGTGGTGGTTAGTTCATGCATAAATTTGATACTATTTTGTTTTCAGTTACTAGTTTTGCTTGCAACTGAAAGCATCTTTAATATATGATGCGGAAAACTGGGCACTGTTGCCTACACAGACCCTAGGTCAGGGGTCGTATTTCAAGATCAAAGGAAATGTTGCGGGGAAAAAGTGACCACACTATGCAATTATCTGGGGTTCTTTCCATTCCAATACCTTATGTATCAGTGGATCAGTGCTGCAATGGCTTAAGAGAGTATACCAAACTGTGGTGTAATATTGGGCCAAGAAGAACAGAGACTGGTGGCCTGGTGGGGAAAGGAAGGGAGTTCACCTCCAGCTGCGTCTGTTCTTCCAGGAGTTTTTCAAGCACAACACGGTATGATCCATCCTCCAGGAAGGCCCAGCCATCTCTCCCATACAGCTGAATCATTGAAGCATTGAAAACAGAATTAGTTAGCAGTATTCCTTAGTCCTCAATCAAACATTTGCCAGAAAAGTAAAGGAATTCCTCGATCAAATAGATTTTCACTTTTTTAAAATTGTAAGAATCAATCAAACAGTACTTGAATCATGAAAAAAAGTTCAGCGTTGCAACACTCCTCACCCCAAACAAATAGGAAAAATATTACAACAGCTCTCTCGCGTAGGATGGAATCAAAGTGGTTTCTTTGCGCAGTTGCGCTTATAAAAACTAGTATTTTCTTCGATAGGGAAAAAAAATTACAGATGCCTCTGCCATCTACTCCACTGCGCTAGATGATCCAGCAGCGTTACGATAACCGCACCCCCCCCCCCCCCACCCACACACACCCACACACACACAAAATACAAGGCAACGAACGTAGCAAAATTTTGGCCGCCCCGTCATTTCTTGAAGCAGGAAAAGGGCCCACCTTTTCTACTCCATGCGCACAAGGCGTCGATCCGCAACGAAATCGCAATAATCTAGGACGCATAATCTTGGAAGAAAAAAAAAGAGGCGAAATTCTCTCTTCCGTCGTTCGAGGTACAGAGGATGAAGTCCTAGGAGAGGAGGAAAACAAGGATGCGGCACAAGCACAGCCAGATCATAGAGCAGTGACTTTCATTTTTTTTTCTTTTGAGCGAACGAGCACAGACTGTGCACATTTATATTAATAAAGAAGGACCAATAAAACAAAAAATATTAATAAAGAAGGACCGAGTGACTTTCTAGGATCACCCTTGCGAAACAAATGCTAGCTGATGGCAAGATACGAAGAAAAAAAAATCTGAGGAAGGGGAGCAACAGCTACCTTGAGTAGGTCGTTGATGACCTTGCGGATTTGAGGCTTGGGGAAGCCGTACGGGGCGAGGTGGTCAATGGCGGCGTCGATCCGCCGCTCCCCACTCTTGAGCTTTGGCCGACCCATCGCTTCCGCCGCTGCGCTCCGCTCTTGGTGTGGTGGAGCTCTGAATGCTCCGCTATGATGGAGGAGGAGACGGCACGAGCAGGGCGGATCCAGAAATTAAAGATAGGCGGGCTGACACTGTAGACACTCTACTGTAGATCCGCCACTAGTCAGCGGCCCTCAGGCCTTTCCCGGCCTCCTGCTCTTGCCGCCGGCCAGCTGCAGCGCCCACGCTGGCGCCGGGAGGCGGGGACGAGTCGAACAGCCGAGGTCGTGCTCGTGCGGAGAGAGAGCTAGAGAAGAGAAGAGAGAAGGAAGGAAAAAGGTCCTTTTACCTCCACCGGACATGGCCGAGTTTAATATGTGTTCCTCAATAAAACTAGGTAATCAGTCTCTCTTAACTTTAGAAATCGTACGTTTTATCTCCTTAATCTGTATATAAGCTGTTTTGAAGGTTGTTTTGACTTTTTTATTTATTTATTTTGGTTTAAATTTTAAAAAATCATAGTAAATCAAAGAAAATTCATAAAATTGAAAATATAATTTTGTTGGACTTCACGTAAATATATTAACACAAAAAATAATATAGCATGCTTTAGTATAAAAGTTTTATTACAAAATTTTTATTATAGATTTAGATTTTTTTTACTATAGTTAACTAAAGTAATTCATAACTATATTTTTATGATCTAATTATGGTGAAATTGTCATGTTGAGCTACTTATTGTTTGCTTCAAATGTATTAAAAAAATTCATACTCATTGGATCACGTATAACTTAGTTAAATATTTATTTAAGACAAAACATACTATGAATAAATCTAAAACTAAGTTATACGTGATCCAGTGGGTATGAACTTTCTAATATAGTTAAAACATATAATAACTGGACTGATATAAATAATTTCAGCATGATTGGACCATAGAAAATGTAGTTACGAATTATTCTATTTAACTATAGTTAAAAAACAGATATAAATCTATAATAAAATTTTGTAATAAAACATACTATATTATATATTTATGTGTTAATATACTTATATGGAGTCCAACAAAATTAGATTTTCGATTTTATGATTTTTCTTTGATTTACTATGATTTTTTAAAGTTTCAGCCGAAATAAATAAAAAAGAAAAAAGTCAAAACCACATTCAAAACTGCTTATATACAGCTCAAGAAGGTAAAACGTATCGTATGTAAAGTTATGGGAAGCTGGTTACCCGGTTTTGCGGTCCAAGAAGACAAATTAAACTCGGCTCAATGTCTAAGGAGATCAAAAGACTTTTTTCCGAGAAGGAAAAGAGAGAGAGAAAAAAGACTAGGCCGGCTGGGCTTTGATATTTGGGCCGGCTTATGTTCACATGCGGTTTCTCTGATGAGAATTTGTATGAATGTTACGACCAAGGATTTGATGTAACAACGATTGCCTGCTAATAAAGTAATAATCGTAGTGGATAGCTAGTACAGACTAAAGAGTTATTGTTTTATGCATCAAGTAATATTTCCAAGGCCCATCTACTGAAACAAAAATAATCCAATAGTTCTATCAACAAATTACAGTGCCAAACAGAATAATAAGAGTAGAACAAGAATCAGGAACATCGTAGTGTTCATGGAGACTGACCCGTCTATTAGATTGTGTAATGTGACCCTCTGTCTAATGTTTAGCATACAAAATGCTAATATAGGTGGATTTTAATTATTGAAAAACTCCATTGAAAATCAAATTTGAGTTGCACAGCAATATCTCAACATGCTCTTAGTAAAAATACAAGTATAAAGGACCACTTTTGGAAATAGAATATGTTAGAAAAAGGTAAATAAGACCCCTATGTTCTCTTCTCTTCTGCTGCATCTGGTCCTACCCATTTTCAGTTGTAACTAGAAAAGGCCGCGGCATTGCCGCGGATGGCCAGTGGATGTACCTGTGCTACAGTGTTTTTTAACGTTTGGTCGTATAATATTTTTTGAAAAATAAATGGCAAAGCGGGTTTGACCATAAAATTCTATATTGAGTATATTTTAGTTTATGCAAGAGAATCGCAAAAGAGCATTAAATTACGTTTGGTACATATGAATTTTGTAGATTTTAGTATTGTAGAAGAATTTTGATGTTGAAAAATTACTTACTTAAATTTTTTGTGGTGTTAACTTAAAAACATTTTGATGTTCAAATGTTAGCTATAATGAGAAAATTGGAGAAATGAGTTCTTTTTTTTTATTGTTTGCTCTGTAATGTATTGGATTTTCAAAATCATTTTGGTGGTCGGATGCTAGCTATAATGGGGGAATTGATGAAGTGAGTTCGATTGTTTTTTTACTTTTCTATACAAATGTTCTTAATTTAAATTTTTGAGTAGTTTTCATGGTTATTTTTTAATTTAGAGATGTTTTAGTGTTCGAATCATACGTGGGAACTAATTACGGAAACACTTTGAATTTTAAATTTTACGGTGTAATGTTAGTTATAATGGTGGGAATTGAAAACGTGAGTTTGTTTTTTTCATTTTTTTGTACAATATTTTTTTATTTTAAAATTTTGAGCCATTTTAGTGGTCAATTTTTTAAATTTGGAGATGTTTTGGTATCAAATCATAGGTGGGAATGAATTATGAAAAAAATTTGAATTTAAAATTTTGTTGCATAGCAAGATTTTTTAAAATTTTGATTTTTTTTGAAAACTTTTTAATTTTAGGATGTTCCGCTATCGGCATCGTAGGTACGACAAGTCCTATATAAATATCTAGCAAAATTATTTTGGGTTTAAAAATATGTACTGTAATAAAATTGTAGATCTCGAAATTGTAAGCAAATTTTATGTTGGACATCTATTGGTTCGAACGCATTTTGATGGTCGAATGGTACGTTTAGTGCTGTTTGTATGGAGGTAGCTAGTAGTATGGGGTTTTGCCCTATTTAAGTATAATTCGAGGGTTTTTTCATACAAAATGGTATGAGGCAAAAAGAATGGCGGATTGATTTTATAAAAGTTTAGGGATTTTTATGGAAATATGGCTTGGCCGGTTTGGTGGACTGCGGGTTGATTTTGGATAAGTTAGAGGGCTTATTCGCAAAATATCCTGTGAGAGAGGGGGAGGACGGTGGGTTCTATTTCCTTGGAATCCGAGGGGTGTTTTGCAAAATTACCGGGAGAAGGACGACCTCTGCCGTCCGCCCGGCCGATCCGACGGCCGAGATTCGCCGGCGACGTGGCTTCCTCCCAGGCCGCGGAATTCGCCAAGAATGGTAAGGAGAGATTGGAGATGAACTATGAAACAATGTTCCAAAATGATTCAAAACCCTATAGTAACTTTTGGATGTTCTGTAAAATAGTAGAATAATTACTTTGTTTTAGAGGTACTAACCTTTACTTTGAAAATAATTTAACTTTTTCCTTTTTTTGTAAATGTTTATCAACATTTTTTAATTTTGTAAAATTTCAATTTGAGAAATATTTCTTTGGTAGCATATTTCCTTTATTTCTTTGTAAAATTTTATAAACATTTTATTTTCTTAAAGTTTTAATTTAAGAAATATTTCTTTGGCACACCTTTTTTGGTTGCATTCTTTGGCAAACTTAGCAGTAACCATACCACACACATGGGAAATATTAATAGGGGTAGTATTGGCATTTCAAATGTTTCTCCCTCGGAGTTCTATGGTTATAGTTGTTGTATCGTCATATGAAACATGAGGATATGGTACAAAGTGTTTTTTTTTCTCTAAATACTCTGTAATGACAACACACTTTTCAGATGGAACTGCCGCCCACTAGCTAGAAATAATTAACTAGAATATCATAATATCAATCAAAGCAAGATAATGTCTTGTAGCAAACATGTCATTTTTCACCCTTAAAAAACCAAACAAGAACCGAGTCATATTGCCTACATGGTCAATTAATCAAGTGGCGATCATATCCACCGAGACTACAAGAGAGAGGGAGATGAAAAACCAGATAAGAAGAGACCGCGATTCCAAGGCCACGGGAGAGCAGACGAGGCGCAGCTTCCTCCACCTCACGCTTCCCCTCGAGGCCCACATCAGACGGTCCACGTCGCGCCACGCGGCACGAATCCGTCGGAGATTCGTCTCCTCTTCCTCCTCCACGTCCACCACCGCGCCCGCCACGGACAACCGCGGCGGCTCCCCCATAAAATAAAATCTTCCATACGCCACTAGAAGGGGAAAAAAAAGAAAAAAAGGAAAGGCGACGCTAAAACAAGGTTGTCGGCTTCCCGACGAAACCTCCCGTTCCTCCGCGACCAAGCGAGGCCTCCGCCGCCGTCGGATCCTCCCCCCATCGCCGCCGGTGCGTATCGCCTCCTCCCCCACCTTCCTCCTTATCTTCTTCTTCCCGCTGCCTTGTGCGCCTCCCCTTCCTTCCCCCCATCCACCCAATCATTGCTCGAGCGCGCGCGCCCCCTTGCAAATCCACACAAGCTTGGCTTAAGCTTCAACTTGCTGATTGGCCCCCTCCCTTAAGTTAGTTAGGTGCTTTGCTTTCTCTTTTTTGTTTTAATAACCCTCGGTGTTCTGTTTGGTTGTTCCGCTCGATTTCTTCTCGATTGGAGCGTGAGCGATTCGTTTCTTCCTCTTGCAGGCCGATTCCGTCGGGAGAGCAGGCGATTGAAGCGGGCTGCCCCAACAATTTCGGGACTCTGGGATCTCGATTCGTGCGCGCCGGATCCAGCGGCCATCATCATGGTTGTCGATACGGTCAGCGCGAGCACCTCCATTATTGCGCCCCACCTGTTCGACCAGAGGTCCAGGGGCCCCCACCGTTCTCTCCGCCGGGCGTTCCATGTGGTCGCCTGCCGCCCCCTGTCCACCGCCTTCGCCGGCCGCCGCCTCGTGGCCCGGGTCACCAGGCAGCCGTCGCCACGGCTCGCGGATTGGCCGGTCAAGGCGCTGGCTATGGGGGTGACCAAGGAGGCCAGCCCTCGCAGGGAGTACCGGGGGATCCCCGGGGACGGCGGCGACATGGGGGATGTTGGGGTCACCAACCCTGTGCCCCCGCCGAACAGGGCCGATGACCCAAAGCTACACAACCCGCTGCTCCGCCTCGAGCGGATGGGCTGTGGTTGGCTCGGCGTCATCTTCGAGTGGGAGGGGGTCATTGTTGAGGATGATGCTGAATTGGAAAGACAGGCCTGGTTGACGGTAGCACAGGAGGAGGGGAAGTCACCGCCTCCGGCTTTTGTGTTGAGGAGACTTGAAGGGATGAAGAACGAGCAAGCAATTTCTGAGGTTCTCTGCTGGTCTCGAGACCCCTCGGAGCTCCGGAGATTGGCCTCACGAAAGGAGGAGATACACTCCAGCCTTCGAGGGGGCTCCTTTTACCAGATGAGGAATGGTTCCAGGGAGTTCATGAGCACGCTAGCCAATTACAAGATCCCTATTGCCGTGGCCACCACACGCCCACGGAAGGTTATCGAAGAAGCCATCGAAGCCGTTGGCGTGCAGAGCTTCTTTGACGCTATTGTGGCAGCAGAGGATGTTTATCGGGGGAAGCCTGACCCTGAAATGTTTCTGTATGCTGCTCAGCTCCTAAGTTTCATCCCGGAGAGGTGCATCGTGTTTGGGAACTCCAACTCGGCGGTGGAAGCAGCACATGATGCCCGTATGAAGTGTGTTGCGGTCGCAAGCAAGCATAAAATCTATGAGCTTAGTGCTGCAGATCTTGTGGTGAAGCAACTGGACGAGCTATCTGTTGTTGACTTGAAGAACCTCACTGATATTGAGTCTCCAGAATTTGGCATGGAACCTCAACCAGAGATGGAGGAGGAGGAAGATGCATCCCCACCATCATCGTCAGTGGGTGTAGATGATTTCTGGTAAGAGGCCAGATTGTACATTTGATTGATTCCTCTCCTGCACAGATGTATTATTGTCAACTGTTGTAGCGATCAGGAAGAAGGGCTTATCATCCTTCTAGTCAGTAGAATGTGATATGTAAAAATGTTGTTTAGAGCTCAGACACTGTATATATACTCAGAAAGAAAGCAGGGATCTGAATATATCAATCAGGACACTTGAAACGACAGTTTCTGAAACTCATCAGGACACATGAAATTGCAGTTCCTGAACCTATGTATAACACCACAACGTTTCTATTGTGAAATCAGTGTTCCAGGTGCTACCTATTCAATACTTTGCAGCCTTCTTCTCTTCATCTGCACTCTTGTTTTATACTCGATTGAAAGTATTGTTTGATAACCTTTGTGGGTAATGTTTCAAGGAATGATGATTGTTTTTTTATTACTTTCCTCAACTCATTATTGGAAATGTTTGTTGGAGTTGATGTCTGAGTCTACCAGTTTGCTTTGAGGTTCACGCTGGCACTAACATATGGTTTTGCGTATAACCATCCTTGAGAGCATATTTCTGAAAGTGTTGTGCTTCGCCAAAACAGGGTTGATGATGGTGGCACTAAATTATGTTTCTGCAACACATCTGTTTAGTCATTAATGTTTGCTAAAGAGTTTATACAATGCATCGGTTTGTTCCATGTGAATTTCTGTTCTTTCCTTATATAAGTGATCAGCTGCCTGAAAATTGCTTGTTGCTTGTTATGGCGTTATGCTATGGTCCTGGTAGGTCCTGTTTGCAGTCTGCTGTGATGTATACCGAAAGTCATTCATTGTGAGTCTAGTTCTAAACTCAAATGGTTCCAGTTCCTTCATTTCATCCCGAACCATTTTAACGGTGTACGCTATCTGGTAGGAAAAGCATGATCTTTGTCTCGAACTCAAATGATTGCTGTCTGAACAGATTATTGGACACTGCCAAGTTGCAATGATGATAAGACCAACAACTGTCAACGATCATGCATGCTGCTTTGCTAGTTCGCGTTCCAATGTGCTCTATCGCTGCTGCCTGTTCAGTGTTCACTCAAGCTAAGATGTGAGAAGCAGCAGTAGTAGCAGCAGCAGCGGCACCGGCGCTGCAGGCATGACGCACAGAGGCAACCGGGCATCGGGGCTATGGCGTTGGCAAGGAGAGAAGCGCGTGCGAGCATGTGTCCGTGCGTGTGCCCCCTTGTCCACTGGGAGGTGATCAGGAGAAGGGAGGCGACGGCCGCCGCGGCCAATCACATGGGCCCCATGTGCGGCGCGCGCCAATCCTCCCTCCCCGGCTCGTTCCTTCCACGATGGTGGCGAGGGGGAAGCGAGGCGACGACGCGGAGGCGCTCCAAGCGTGCGCGCCTCCTGGCCATCGCGGCCGTCCATCCCTCCACACGTGTCGCCCCCGAGCGGCCACCGTGCCAGCCATATCACTCCGAGCCCCAGTGGCACGCCGCCGCACGCCTCGCACGCGTGACTCGAGCAACTGTGTTGGTCTGGTCCTCCACCCCTCCTCTCCCCTTGTTCCTCTTCCCCTGCGGCGCGAGATCTGATCGGGATGCAGCAGGCGGCGGGCCCGGGAGAGGACGGGGACGAGGAGATGGGGGTCAAGGGGGAAGGGGAGGAGGAGGACGACGACGACGAGGAGGAAGACGACGCGGAGGACGGCTACTACATGGACCCCTGCCCCGTGCCCGTCGTCGCGTCCCCGGCTGGCAGGGCGGCGAGCACGGGGCGGCGGCGCGCGCGCGAGGAGAAGGAGCGGACCAAGCTGCGGGAGCGGCAGCGGCGGGCGATCACGGGGCGGATCCTGGCCGGGCTCCGCCAGCACGGCAACTACAGCCTGCGGGCGCGCGCCGACATCAACGAGGTGATCGCGGCGCTGGCGCGCGAGGCCGGCTGGGTCGTCCTCCCCGACGGCACCACCTTCCCCTCCTCTCCGTCCGCCGCCGCCGCCGCGGCTGCTGCGCAGGTTGGTCTCTCCTTCTCTCCTCGCTTCCCACCCACTCTGTCACTCAGTCTGCTGTCTGCTCTGCTCTCGATTGGGGAAGAAGGCAACGAAAATGTGCTGCTGCTGGCTGAGTGAACTGGCAGCCGGCCACTGGCTCTTGCCAGGCAGCCAAGTGAAAAGCAGCGAGTGAGTAGCTATCCGCAGCCAATTTTTATGATGTCATAAATACAGTAAATACCCTGGGTTCCAAAAGATACAGTAAAGACAAGCTAGTATATTTAACAATTTATCGAGTTTTTTCCCTGGCCGTCCATCGCACGCAAAGGGAAAAGGGGAAGAGGACAAGCAGCCAAAATAAGCAAGAGGCCTGAGCCCATCACGAGGCTCACGGCACGGGCACGGCATTTTCCGCTGCTCGGTTGCTCCCCCGTTCCCGCCTCCCGAGGGCGCGCTCCACCACCGCCACTGCCGCCGCCTCCTCCTCCCCGGCCTTCCTTCTCTCTCAAATCCCGGGGCCGCCCGATCCGGATCGGAATGCTGACGCGTGCGCCTCCTCCTCCTGTGTGCCCCCTCCTCCAGCCGCCGGGCCCTCGCCCCGTGATGGTCGCCGCCTCCGCCTCGCCGCTCGCGCTCCCGACCTCGCCGGCGCTGCCCTTCCGCGGCATCTCGCCCGTCGCCGCGCGCCCCATCTCCCACCGCCCCGCGCCGGCGTGCTCCGTCCTCCTCTCGCCCCCGCGCGCCGCCTCGCGACCCCCGGCCGACGAGGCGGTCCCCGACGGCACCGCCTCGCACCTCCTCGCCGTCCCCGTTCCCGTCCCCATGGACCCCGCCGCCGAAGACGCTGCGGACGTCAAGAAGGTGAGCGACTCTGCCGCCGCCTTGCTTTCACTTCGCGCGCCTTCCCCTCAGATCATCTGTCTCTCACTCACGGTTGCCGGGCTTCTGTCGCAGGTGCCCGAGGTGGCGCCGCGCCCGCCGGAGCGAGATTTCGCCGGCACGCCCTACGTTCCCGTCTACGTCATGCTCCCTGTGAGTACCCGTCTCCTGCTCTTTCATTTCCTTCTAATGGACCTGCGTGATCGCGTTCCAATTCATGTGCGCGTTTTTGGCAGCTTGGGGTGGTGAATGGCAACGGCGAGGTGGTGGACGCGGACGAGTTGGTGGGCCAGCTGCGGGTGCTCAAGGCAGCCGGGGTGGACGGGGTCATGGTCGACTGCTGGTGGGGTAACGTCGAGGCGCACAGGCCACAGGAGTACAACTGGACTGGCTACAAGGGCCTCTTCCAGATGATCCGGGAGCTCAAGCTCAAGCTGCAGGTCAGATGTCTCAGCATCTCAGTGTACCTCTCTTGATCGCTGTCTATCGCTTGATGATATACTTCTACATTCAATCATCTGTTCGTTGCAAAATGTTGTGCTTCAGGTTTGATTTCCTTTGCTGATGTTGCTTACATGCTTTCCCCATCGAATTGCTTAGGTGGTCATGTCATTCCACGAATGTGGTGGTAATGTTGGAGATGACGTGTCCATTCCTCTCCCACACTGGGTAACAGAGATTGGAAGGAGCAACCCGGATATCTACTTTACTGACAGGTCAGGAAGGCGTAATACCGAGTGCTTATCATGGGGGATTGATAAGGAAAGGGTTCTACATGGCAGAACTGCAGTGGAGGTAGAATAACTTCGATGGATCATGCTCTGTACTTCACAGTTAACACTCTGAAAGTTTGACTACGATCTTGCTCTGTACAGTACTTATCACTCTGAAAGATTGACTAAAGCTTGTTGATTTCCACTTGCCTCCTACAATTCTGCATCTTAGTCTTGTTGGCCAATTTTGATACTTGAAGCTGTGATTGGATTAGCATGAAACTGTTATTGTTTTTTTTTAACCGAAAACACAGCGAGGGAGGCCCCCCACTGTGAGAAATTCTATTATAAAATCAGAAAATAAGTTACAACCATCACAATTACTTAGAGACACAAGCTAACATGTGCAATAAGGAGCTCCTAAACTGAAACTTTTATTGTTACAAATGCATTGTCATGTGTGGTTTTTTCATGATAGTGGTATAATATTTTAGGATGTCTGCATGATGATACTGGTTTTGTTATGTTACAGAAATGCATGTTCTGTATGTTCACACATTTCAATTCATTTTCATTGGAAGGCCATTTGTGTTTACAAATTTCTTATCTTATTCCCATATATCAATGTAGGTATATTTTGACTTTATGAGAAGCTTCCGAGTGGAGTTTGATGAGTATTTTGAGGATGGTATCATCTCAGAAATTGAGATTGGACTAGGGGCTTGTGGAGAGCTGCGATATCCATCTTATCCAGCAAAACATGGTTGGAAATACCCTGGCATTGGAGAATTCCAGGTAAATCTTCATACTTCTTTCTGTTGCACTTGGATTATTCTCACTGTCCAGTATATACCTATTGGTATATTTTTATAGGCCATTGAGAATGTGTTGTTCTTCAGTGCTATGACAGGTACTTACAGAAAAATTTGAGAAGAGCTGCAGAAGCCCGTGGGCATACTATATGGGCAAGAGGACCAGACAATGCTGGCCATTATAATTCTGAACCAAATCTCACTGGGTTTTTTTGTGATGGAGGAGATTACGATAGTTATTATGGTCGTTTTTTCCTCAACTGGTACTCTCAGATGTTGGTGGATCATGCAGACCGTGTACTGATGTTAGCAAGGTTGGCTTTCGAGGGCTCAAACATAGCTGTTAAGGTCAGTTATCATTGCTATCTTCAGTCCAGTTTCAGTACTTTGGTTGTTTTGTGGGCATTTATTCTTTATTTAGAAACTTGATCTTACTAGCGTTAAATGGAATCCATCTTTGCCATTTACATCCCCCAAATTAAATAAAATGTTTTTATATTTACAGGTCTCTGGAGTGCACTGGTGGTACAAAACTGCCAGTCATGCTGCTGAATTGACCGCAGGATTTTACAACCCATGTAACCGTGATGGCTATGCTCCGATTGCTGCAGTATTGAAGAAGTATGATGCTGCTTTGAACTTTACATGTGTTGAATTGCGCACTATGGACCAGCATGAGGTATACCCTGAGGCCTTTGCAGATCCAGAGGGCCTGGTATGGCAGGTACGGATCCTTTCTTCCGTTCCCTATTTTAACATTTCCGTAGCAACAGCTCAGTAGCTGATGTAGTATTCTCTAGTGAGTAAAGACCTGTGATACTATTTGGCAGGTTTTATCTGAATGAGTAGTTGGCACCTCCACAGTATCATATGTTTTATATTTAATTACAAACATTTTTATGGTATTAGTGTTTTATATCAATTGTATGCGTTGTTTTCAGGTGCTAAATGCTGCGTGGGATGCTGGTATACAAGTGGCTAGTGAGAACGCACTGCCTTGCTACGACAGAGATGGGTTCAACAAGATTTTAGAGAATGCCAAACCACTGAATGACCCAGATGGACGGCATCTGTTTGGATTCACCTACCTGAGGCTTAGCAAAGTTCTGTTTGAGAGGCGCAACTTTTTTGAATTCGAGCGCTTCATCAAGAGAATGCATGGTAAGATATACTGGCAACGGGAGTGGTCTGATCGCAATCCTATTTTAGCACCACTTATTCCTCTTTTTGACCTCTCGAAACGTGTTCTTTGTAGGTGAGGCGGTTCTTGATCTGCAAGTATAGATTCCTAGCGCATTATATACTCATATACAAGTGATTCTGATTAGCGTAGGCCTTACGGCTTACATTTTTGCTCATTTTTCTTTGGTTTAGTAGGTAGTAGTATTAGCTGATTTTTGACCTGTTACATAGAACTCTGCTCTATTTGTAAAGGCTATCAATACATATATATATATATACACTTAGTTTTCAGGAAGGAAGGCCAGTTGGTTTACTTGAATTGTGCTGGGTAAACACTATAAACAGTGATAACGCCGTTGGCAACAGTACATCTGCCCTGCATTGCATGGCCATTGAGTGCGTGAGGGTCTTGTAAAGGTTCACGAGGCTGTGCAGCGTAGACCTTGGGCGTGAAACCTGAAAACCCAGGCATTCTGATGTGATCCATGTCTAGTCCAAGTAGATGCTGTCATGCTGATACCATGATACGAACGGGCCTCAAATCCTTTGACTCGCCATATCAAACGCCTCAAGGCTATGTTGGGTACTAAAGAAACAAAGAAAAAAAAAATGCGCCTGAACTGATCTGGCCAATTACACCTTGATTATTCCTTCACAAAACTTGTCTGCACGGACCTCATGCCAACATATGATCAAGCCGTGCATAACAGGAAAAAATATTATATTCTAGTATAAATGAATGATACTAAACCAAATTACACAAGAATGTCTACTACTGGCAGTGATAAGAATTAAAGCGAATTTACAACAGGTGTGCGGGGGGCGCGTCAAGAAAAACCGAGCTGCGCAGCACGATCTGGCCATCCTCGTCCTTGTCGAACACCCGCTCGATCAGGTCGTTCCAGCTCATCCGCTGCCTAGCCCCTGCCGGCGGGAAGCTCTCGCTCCTCTCCGGCTGGTGCTCCAGCTGCCGCCTGCCATCGTCGTCAAACGTGCCGTACGGCGATAGTGCCCGTGCATCCGGCACCGACAGTGTCACTGCCCGGCGCAGCGCGGCTTTGTGTTCTTCCACGTGCTCTCTCTGCAGCGTCTCGTTCCGCTCCATCCGCTGCTCCGATGGCACCGCCATCGTCTCCTCCTCAAGCATCAGCTGCACAACAGCAACAAAATCATGTTCATTAGTATCAGGACAAAATGAGAGAAGCATCAAAGCTCCCACTTGTAAGCTGTAACATGGTGAACAAATCGTCCTATGTCTACCTAAATGATCGACAATCCATGTCTTTTAGCAGTGTCTCCTTTAGAAAAAGAAAACTGAACAATTGTACTGATGGAACTGCATCTCACCAACATAGAAGTGAATTCGGAACAAAATTCTTATCACTGCTTTGATCCTTCAGCACTTTAACATCTCTAGTTTTAGAATCATGCAAATAGAATAAGAAAAATCTACCCCATAACGTGAGGTATTTAAGGGGTGCAAATGGGTGAACCTTAGGGCACCACCAACTCTCTTTAGTTCAAATATTTATACTACTTTTCCAAAATAAATATTTGAACTAAAGAGGGTTGGAGAATGCGGTGCTACATAGACTAGAAAGCAAGGATTAGTAGCATAGGCAACTCACATCCAAAGCCTTCTGAGCTTCCCTCTCAATCCAAATAATGGCATGGTCTTGTGTGGCGTTGCAAGAAAGAACTATGTGCTCAAATCTGCCATCAACCGGCACAGCTGATTTGACTACCGGTGGGTATCTTCCGCACCTGTGTATTCAAGGAATTCAGTTTGCTCATGGAAACATTGGACGCCAACACAGTAATCTGATCAGGAACATTAAACAGCAGAGCAAGTTAAATATCAAATGGTAGCAGTAGCAGTATGGGTTTACAATTGTGGCGTATGTAATAGTTGAACTAAATATTTACTGCATGAATAGGTACATACAAAGTGACAGTTGATGGTTCTCTTAAAACAATAAAGGCCGAAGATTTACTAGCATAACTTCTTCTCTACTTCTGACAATTGTGAACAAATGATGCTTTTTGCATTGTAGAACACCAAATGAGGAAAGGGTACCTGCACATTTTTCTTTCTACTATGTGATATATCCGACCTGGTGCATAAAGCCTCCTTGGATCTTTTAGCATAGCATCTTCGGGTATACATGTATCCCTCAAACATCTCAAGCATAGGAGGCATGGCAAGCTGTCAGAGAAGAAGGGATGGTTTAATTTCAGACTTGCTTGAGCACAGTAAGAAGTAAACATACTGATGCTCAGGTACAACATAAACAGCACAAACATAAACTTAAAAAGTAGAAAATCAGATTAAAAAGAAAAACCACCACCCATGTAGAATGAATGTCTGGCTATCTGTCCAGCTCATAGGACTAGCTGGCAGTCTGGCAATGCACTACTACAGTCATTATGCTCATTAGACACAACTGTAATATGATATATCAACAGGCATTCAGTTTCTGTTTCAGACAAATGGTGAGTGGTTTGTGTAAAATCCAAATAGAGTAACTGGGGCTATGCAAGAGGAACGTATGAGCCAGTAATGAATAACATTATCGATTGGAAAAACAAAAACCTTTGAAACACAAAAACATGTAGACCATTAGTTCATAGGAGTAATCAAGAAAACAAGAGCACTGTGTACCAGAGGATTGACTTGAAAATGTCTTCCAATGGCGTAGCTGTCCGGGGCAAGAAGTCATCCTGCCATTGGGAAAGAAAGATGAAGCATGGTTGGAAGAAGTGGAGTAATTATTATACATAAGAATTGTTAAGCCTGAATGACTGACCTGTAGGACAACAGAGTTGATGACGTCGGCGTATCGGACGGCAAGGTTGAGCGACATGCACCTGGCCGGCGCCATGGCGTAGCAGCGCGTGCGGCTCCTCTCGACGTTGCCGAGCTTGTCGAGGTTGAGCACGACGACCATGGTGAGCATGGCAGCGATGCCAGCGCCGAGGGAATGGCCCGTGAAGGTGAGCGTGTAGTCGGGGTACCTCTCGAGGAGGTCCCTGAGGAGGTCGTACTCGGCGTCGAGCACCCAGCCGGCGGCCCTGAGGAGGCCGTTGTGGACGTAGCCGCCGTCGAAGCGGCGCTTGCCGAGGCGGTTGTCGAGGAGGAGCGCGTAGTCGGACTCCTTGACGAGGTTGAGCCCCCGGAGCGCGAGGACGATGTCGGAATGGTCGTGGTCGAGGTAGAGGAGGTAAGGGGTGACGCGGCCGCGGGTGTCGGCGTAGGTCCGGCGGCGGAGCACGCAGGCGGGGTCGATGCCGTACCCCCCCGGCGGCGCGAAGAGGAGCGGCGCGGAGGGGGAGAGGTCGGGCTCGTAGTTGGCCATGACGAGGCGGCACATGCGTGGCACGGGCTCGAAGTCGGCGGCGGAGGCGAGGCCCCAGGTGGCGCTGTCGGACTCGCCGGAGTGGAGGCAGCGCTTCCATGCCCACCGCGCGCAGGCGAGGCAGTAGACGCACTCGAGCAGCGGCAGGCCGCAGGCCAGCGACATGGCCACCCGCCGCGCCGGAGCACTCGTCGGCGCCCGGGGCGATCAGTCATCCATCATCGGACACCCCCCGCACGCGGCGGCGGTCGTCGCTGAGAAGGAATTGCGTCGAACAGGTGGAGCGCGCGCGCGGTGCAGATTGACTTGGCAACCGAGATGCGCAGGATCATCCGAAGGGGCGGAGTCGCGGAGAGATCTAAATCCGGCCAACGATCGGATGGGATTTTTTTTTAAAAAAGAATACACTCGCGAGGAGGAACGAATCCTCTCGTGATTATTCTTTTTCCTTTTGGTCAATCCACTGGGCACTGGCGATCTGTGGAGGAGTGATAACCTGCTGCGGAGGGAACCTGGCGATGTCAACCGCTGGTTGAGGTTGACGACGAATCGGGGGACAGTGAATTAGTATCTACTAGCGGTAAACAATCGGAGGTAAAGACAGAAACTGCCGGAGGCTCTCAACAGATCAGACTGCAGGTCATGGAAACGGAACGGTCCAGGGAACTCTGTCTGGTCCGGCGCCTTCTAGATTCATTGCAGTCATTCTGAGGATGTGTTTAGACCGTAGGAAAAAACATTGTACGATAAATACTATAGCATTGTTAGATAACGTGTTTTGTGAGAAAAAAATAGTAAAAAGTTAGAATAAATAGTAAATAGTTAGGAATCTGACCTAACGACTCGTGACCTCGCGGACAGTCACACAGCCGCTACCAACGCACATCACTGTCCTCCTAGTCGTACACCGCCCCCACCATGCGTGCGTGGCATTGCCCTGCGTGGTCAAATTGCTAGTATTATTTTTGCATCTGGTTTCATTGGAATATCCTTGTTTCATCTTCCAATTTCAGAAGAATATACCTTCCTCGGATACTAACAGTGGGCTAATGACTATCCAATACCAACGCAAACCTAAAGCTTCTGAATCACATTTCCAACAGTTTTTTTTTTTAATATTGCCAACAGAGTCACAGACAGATAGGAACCAAGAATCAAAGCACATGAATAGTAAGCCAATAGATTAAAGTTTCGGAACGATCACAGGTCTATTGTACAAACATTAGATGTTTTGCGATGATTAGATGTCTAATGTACAAACAGCGTCTAATAATCTAAAATCAATGGGGGAGAAACCCACAGGCATTTCCAGCACATTCACGCGTGTAGTTCCCTACCAAAACAGGCTCCCGGTCCCGGATCCAAAGCATCAGCTTCTCTGTCTATTCACTCGTCACTTGCACAGCAACACTCCATTGCAGCGATGTACCACGATCAACAGAGCACCCCTGCATTGGCCTCAAAGCAAGTAGAACTGCGAGTAAAGATGTTCCCTGATCTTGTAATAGTCCTCGCACAGGGGGCCCTCGATCACGATCTGTTGAGAGCCCGTGCTGCCCTGCAACACAACACCACAAGCATAGCCGTGTAAGCGTGCACCAACCACAGCTCCACAGAACCATGACCTTGCAAGTTGCAACCTCGTTGCGATACTATTTCTACTGCTAATATGTGTGCCATAAGGTAAACAATTGCTCCTAAAGGGACGTTAAGGTTAACCTTCTGGGAATCGCCAATCTTGCGCACCGTGATATGTTCGCCACACCGTAATGCACCACCAGAAAACTCCACCTGTAACAATTGTTTCCTTAGTGAGGATAGCCAATGGCTTTAGTATATACATCAACAGAGATTTGCTAGCCCTGTGCCCTTAACATTAGACACCCAAAACTCATGTTGCAGTTTTCAACAATCTAATCTTATAATCGATTGTAAACATTGACAGCCTATGTGCGTTCCAGGAAACAACATCTAAGCTCCTGAAGTAAGCTAGACTAGTGAAAGTTGCCATTTTCCAGCTCCAATTTCTTCTCAACATTCTAATATCACCTGAGCCTAAACACATTTATCCTCTTGTATTCAACTAAAGAATCCTACTTGGTAAATAAAAATATTCCTCATGCCCATCCTAAAACTAAAATATTGGAAATGTTATTTTAAGTACAGTTGGAAGATCGAAGACTCAGGAATGCAATAAACCTACCTGCCAACCTTTATTTTCCAGAAATTGTTTAAAATCAGACAATTTTAGATCACCAACAAGAACTGGCTTGTGGGATGGTGGTGTTGATGACGGCGGAAGCAAAATAAGCTTTTCATCTTCTTTTCCAACTTCTGCATCCACCCAAGCAATTTCATGCTCACCCAACTGCAGTCCATTTTAGTGTTAGTGACTTCGTAATTATGATCCATAATGAAGCAAGTGCACAACAAAGTGCTTCAAAAATTTAGTTGATTCAAGCTTCAAGGATGAAAATATAGTTACTTGCATCATAAGGATCCATAACTACAGACTCACTAAAACTAAATGGGTTTTGGTAAATGGACAACCTTTTGGCATGCAAGGCCTTTGAAGTTGACTAATGAAATCAGCTGATTCAACATTATTTGCAGCTAGCAACTGAACACACAGTAAGCAACCAATTGAAGAAACATTCTAAAATCAAAAGATGCCATATAAGATAGGAAGCAACAATATTTAGATTTCAACACTTGATGAGGTAAATATCCAGTGCAGTATTATAAGAATTGCAAAAAAAAGGTGCAATTTGCAAAGGATTTTTTTCCATAACAATTTTGCAAGGAATAAGTTTGGAGGCTAAACTATACAAAGAGAGAACTTGGACCATTACATTGTCATAACAAAGTTCTCTTGAGTTTGTTAAGAGCAACAGAAACGATGAAATGTAATTAGGGAAATATAACTCGTACCTTCTTACAAATGATGTTACTCATTAACTTCTCTGAAAGTTGTACCTGAGACAAGATAGCAGAAACTAATCACAAAGTTCGCAAATGGAAGCTTGAGGGGATGTGCAGCATATAAATTTTAGATGATATAGTTATGTTGAGCAAGGCTCCTAGCTTCATAAATAATGGCGTGTACACAAGGGTCTTACTGCTGCCAACAAGAAAAAAGGCCACAATGATGCATAATAACTTGCAAATTTAAATGATTGGCCCATAAAAGAGATTTGATTTTGCCTCTACTTGTTTGAGCCATCAGATAAGAAGCAGCACATTAATATTTTAGGCTGCCTGACCTTCACGGCCTCCTAAGCTTCTACCTTATTTATATTACTTAAAAAGAGTTTTTAGTTAAATTGCGAACCTTATAGGCACATAAATCTGATGTTACATCAATTGTTTCCTCAATCTGAGGAGCATAAACATGAGAGTCTAACGTCTTTGCACAATGCATTTTCAAATGTTCAGTAGCCTCCGCTGAGCCATGTACCAGAACCTGAAAAAAGTCAAGCATGCTTCAGCGTGAAATAAGATTTTCTATACACAGGATAACCACTCACCAGAAGCATAACAATTGCAGTTCTAACTGATAAAAAACGAAACAACAAATACTTGTATTTAAATATAATTTTGCTGCGGCATTTCAACCCTAGAAAAATGCATAGAAATGACATAATACACAATATTTTGTGTCATCCAAAGAGAAGTATAAGCTACATGGGCAGTATTCCCCAAGAGCATGCTTTAGTTAAATCTGAAAAATCTAAACCATTCAAGTACAAAAAAAAGAATCTAGAATTAAAGCCACATACAAGCTTCAGTGGGGCCACATGAGCTATAACTGACTTTACAGAACGCCCATCCGAGCGACCTTCAAAGTCCATATAAACCAATGAGCATTTCACTTGAACCTGGAAAATTTTCAGTATACCAGAGCAAATGTAAAATTTAAATCTGGATATAGACATATAGCTCCGCAAATAACACACAGACTAATGAAAGAAAACAAAGAGGAAAACACATACAGTCATCTCATTGGATATAACTTTTGAGGGTGTTGAATCAAGAAGAAGACGTGCTGAGCCATCGTCAATTTTACCATCTAAACCATCTCTAGGACCCTGAAGAAAAAAGGCATTCAAGTAATAACCTAGAGTGCATAATTGAGTTCCTTCTTCATTGAAGATGGCAACAAGGGTTTCATGTATTTCAAGTTATTATTTAAAGCAGTTTTCACTGTCATGAAGCATGCACAAAGTTGGCTCATGTGCTCCAACGGAACCGCTGAAGTATTAAGTAGATCCATATGAGTCAGTCATGCAACTTAAGTAACAATGAGCAAAAATTATATGATAGCCAGCTCATTTACAAATGACAACTGTCAAAACTCAAGAGGCATAATGGATGTGTAAGCAAACTTACAAGCATCAGAGAACTATCCATTTCTTCTTGTTTCATCGTATAATCATCAGGATTAATGATCTCACCAAAGTCATCCCATTCGGCAGTATTTTCAAAGAAAGGAAACATTGGAGCAACACTGGTTGAAGGAGGGGCAAATCCATCAATGAGAATGTCATTGTTCCCACCAAAATGCGAACCCACTGGTAGTACCACAAAGTAACGGACAGTCAACTATACAAAACATACAATATCCTTACATCACAAAAAAAGTTTGGGTAAACTAAATGGAGCAGAAGATATGTTATTATAAGCATCATTGTCCTGGTTTCTGAAGACGGTCAACAATCATGAACTGGGGATACTGAACCTGATCAGGTAAATGAAAGGCAGAAAAAAAGTGGAGCGGGGTCAAAGAAATGGCAAGTGTACTCTAGAACTTGTTATCAATAGATAGACCATATTTAAGATTCCACATGTGGTAACTGGTAAGTTCTGAGGGAGATTGACCATCAAAGTTCACAAAAATGTTTAGCAATAGTATACCGTTTGCAGATTTACGAGATGAGCTTGCATCAATGACCATCGGGTCAGAAGCCTTTGCATTCGATCCATGAGAAGTCTTTAGTTCCTCTTCTTTTACATGGCTAGCCTTTATCGCTTCTTCCTTTTTTATCCGCTCCTGTTCTTCTTCATAAGCTTTTAGCTCATCACCCACCAAAGGAATTCGCTTGCTCATAGTGACCTTTACAGCTTTAGGGGGTGGGTCCACTTGAAGCATTCGAGCAAGTGTCCCAAACTGGAGAGCAAATATTTTTCTAGTCAGAAAATTATAGAAAGATAGTACATCAATTATGTTTGTAAGAGAAAAGAGCATTTAGATTAAAAGACTGGTAGTTTAATGGAAATTAGGCTTCATAATCATATATATTTAAATCTACAAATTACAAAAGCTATATTTAGCATCTAGTTTCCACTCTCCTAGCCACCTTCAGTTCATGTGCTCTTCAAGAGCAAATATTCATCTTTCAATATCTGAAATTTCAAGTGTGCTCATAACATGTCAGCAGCCATAATTTAGAAGCATTAACAGTTATTTTTCACAACTGACAAACCATTTCAGATTGCTAGCTACTACAAGCACATTAAGATTGATGACAAGAACACGTCTGCATAGAATTACAGACTTATATGCCGCATTACAAGAACATACCTGTCCCTTCTCAGTAAAGAGCACTAAATTCCTTGCTTCACTTGCCATCTCCACAAATATGTCATGAGAAAAGCCAACCTCCAAACTTGCCATGGATGCAAGAACCACCTGGTAAATAACTGTTAACTTCATGGTTCCAAAAGTAAGGTGGAGAGCAGAGAAACATGTTACACCCTAACCTTTGGAGAATCTCCCAATTTTTCAAGCTCTTCTTTGTTAATTATCAGTGTGACTTTTCTGCAGCACAGAAACATCGACAGTTTTCAATGATAGAATCAGATGGACTTGAATTTGTTTATAAAAACTGTTCACTTGATGCAAAAATCCAAAATCTGAAGTGCAACATAGGTTAAAAAATATGCTTAACTTGGCTCAAGTGATAGAACTCAAATTACAGAACAACTCAGGTAAGACATAATAAAACTGTAACTACGTGAAACACAAATAAGAGAGTAATATTATTTAAACTTTTTTTGCTGCAAGAGTACTATTATTTGAACTTAAATAGTGCACAAAGCACAAAAGGAACCAAAACAAAGTTTTAGTTAGAACATATTGCCGTTTGAAGTCATACTTTAACAAGAAGGCATTAGCTCTACTGCTTTCAAAAGATTTTGCAATGTGATCACCCATCCATTCAAGAAAACTCTTGACAAAGTCGACAGTACTTGTAGAAACATTTGTCAGAAAGTAGATAGGGTACTCCAAACGCCGGTCACCCCAGTACTGCAACATATCAAGACAAAAGTTTAGCACATTATAAAATAACAGGAAGTCAGGAATACAGAGTCTAGCAATAGTATCAGATATTTCACCTTATCCAATATCAGAAGAAGCTCCAATACTCTACCAGCGGTATCAACTGGAAGTAACACACTTCCACCACTTGCTAGAACTTTTACTAATGAATCTGCATGAAACATGACAGCATTTAACAACATCGAGACATGGGTGTATCCCATATCAAAAAGAAAGTGTGGTAAACAACACATCATTTTGGAGCTATCTAACAACGAAATTCCATCATGAAATGGCAAACAGGGTAGAAGCTAGCACATAGGAATACTAACAAAATTGCAAAACTCAAAAGAAACAGGAAGAATAAAAGCAAGTGTATCACTGGGTGCCATACCAATGAAATCTTGATCCTGTTTTTTCCTGTAGCCTTGATTATTCAAAGCATTGTAAGCATCGGTTATCAGAACAGCTGGGCGCACAAAAGATCCCAGAACGGTACCATTTAAATGCCTGGAAAAATATGATAATTTCAGTGGTTTATGCAAGAGAGCACTAAATTTATTCTGGAAAAACACGAGAGGATCTAACATCTCTTTCCGATGGTTGAAGTCAACAGCGTACACAACATCCTCTCCATCTTTTGTTATCTTCCACACTGTGCCCCCCAAAAGATGTCCAGCCACATGTGGAGCAATAACAATTCCTTCACCTTTATCTGCCAAGAGATACTATGTGAGCAGATGCAGTGTAGCTTGCTAAAACGATGTGAAAGCATGATCTTACTGACCATTCAGAATGAAATTTTGCGAGTATTTCAATCTCACAACGTTTTGGAATGCAGCATCGACATCATCCAAAGTAAACAAGTCAAAGTCTGAGACTTGCTGCAAAAGAGGTAAGGGTCTACTGTGAACAGATATAGACTAGAAAATGGAGCCCAGTGTTCTTTAACATATTAGGAGGGAGGGCAGGAGACTGTATGGTAATGTAGATGAGTGTGATTGAAAAGCATACACCTTAGGAAACCATTGTGTACCAAGAAGCTTACCCATCGAGACAGAAAATGATCATACATGGTCAAAAGGCCAAGTCTAAACACAGGTTCTGTAGCATATACTGGTGCAGAGAGTCCAAGATGTTTCATAGCATAGGGCAAAGCTCCTAGATGCATCATGTCAGGATGTGACAAAAGGACAGCATCTACAGTCGGTGCAACCCTGAAACATATAGATTATTATAGAGTGCTCTTATAAATGTAAGTGAAGTGACATTGAATTTGCTTCGAGGATAATAGCATATTGATGGCAATGGCATGAGGCAATCTGCAGTGATGGAAAGCATCTGCTTTATTGAACTACTGAGTGAGAATTTTGGGAAAAAATATGTAGGGGTGCATCCTTGCATCTGTAATAAGATGTGCAAAGTTACAACTGGCAGGAAAACAAATGGTCAGTACATAAGTCACTAGAGAGGCTATGCACTGGTGATTGGCATGGCGACACACAAGGATGCAAAAGTTTGCAGAGCCACGTTTTAACATCATGAATCAGAGACTTATTTGCATCAAGCTACGAGAAACTATTTGTACGAGCACACACATGTTCACCAACTGGAATAGACTACACTTCAACACACATCAAAACGCATTTCTGCGGATACATGTTCTTATGGGTTCCTGGACATCCACCCTCCAACGCACAAGCAGGAAAGCACAGTCTCGTCAGTAAATTTTACAAATAAGCAGGAGGTTGCATTGCTTGCCACACACAAAACCCTAGGACTTGCCAAACCACGAGCTAGCCTCCATCTGCCAAGCAGTGGCACACCAACCATCAGCAAGAATTTACACTACTCCCCAGTTTTTACAACTGGGCCAATCAGTGGGGCGCATTCCATCAGGTTACTACCCCCATCTTAGCAATGTGCCAGCCAAACTCCTGAATCGTTTTGAGAGAGACAATTCGTCGAATAGGTGTACTAATGTGGCATCGGCAGCGGGAACAATTCCCTCAAAATTCCGTAGGCAATTGAATACACGACAAACTAAGCTCACGAGGCCAAGAAGAGGCGTACTTGGCGAGGGGTTGGAGTTGGGAGGTGTCGCAGAGGTCGGTCCATCCGCAGTCGAGGAGGAAGCGGAAGCCGTCGACGGCGAGAAGGTAGCACAGGGGCCCCTCCCCGTACGCCCCGCTGAGAGGCGTCACCTGCACCGACGTCCCCATCCGATCTGATATCTCCTTCGGCGGCGCCGGCGGCTCGACGGCGAGCGGAGGCGGAGGATTCCGCCTTGGTGGGGCAGTCGTGTGTGTTCGAAGAAGTCCGAAGCAGCGTAGCTAAACCCCCACCAGTGTTGGGCCGTGTTGGGCCGAGCAAAGTGAGGGCCCCGGCCCGTACAGCCCTCGAATCCTTTTGTGTCCACGTGTTCCCCAACACGGGGTGCGGTGAGCGAGAGCCCTTCCCTCGCCGCCGGCGACCCCGAAACAACAAACGCGGGGGGAGAGGACGGCCACCCAATCCGCAACGAAGCGAAGCTCCTCTGCTCCGATCGGGTGAGCTCCCTTTCCTTGCTGGGTTGAAATGCTCGTGTGGTGTCCCTGGTTGGATGGATCTAGGCAGAACCCTAACTCGCGCGATGTCTCTACGCAGTTGCTTCCGATGGACGGCGCCGCCGCTGCTGGAGGATCTGGGGAGCCGGCGGCCAACGGGTCCAAACACGAGGGGCAGCAGTTCGATCCCAGCCGAAGTAAGCAGAGGCTCCCGTCTCGACTTGCTTTATCATTTGTTTCTGTAGACCCTACGTTCTTCGTTGGTTCTTTCTTTGTCTGTAGGAAAATCATGATACATCTCGGTAGGATAATTTTGATGGAAGATTGAAATTTTTGTTAACTTTTTGCTGGTTATTACTTGCGCACGTATCTGAGCACAACTTTGGAAAATCGTTTTGGTACTTTCAGAAAATTTTGAAATGATCTTGCTAGATTACTTTATGATACTATCGTACTATTCTGTAACGACGGTGTCTTCAGCATGTTGTCAAACTGAATGCTCAGTTGTATTTTTGGCATTATCTCGAAAAGAGCACTAAGACCTTTGAGTTCGTCATGTGTTATTTCTCAAAGCTATGCGTTTGGCTAGTTTATTAATCTTGTGGGGTGGTCCGACGCCTAATTTTCTTGATGTTTTGAAGTGATTGGAATAATTAAAAGGAAGGCTTTGATTAAAGATTTAGCTGCTGCTTGCCATGCTGAGTGTATAGCATCCTGTAAAGAACTCCTGCAGCTTCAGAGAAAGTGGGATGAGGTACTTGCCCCTTCATCTTCCCAAATTTCACCTGTAGAGTTCCCTATGTTCTACCATATTGCGAAGTGCTGTAATTCAGAGGCCTTTTTTTGTGTATTTGCAGCAAAAATATTAGTTAATTCCCTTGAGGGTTGTGGTTATTTTGAACTGAAATTAGGGTTGACGAAACCACTTCATTACTGTTTTACCCTCTTTTGACACCGATGTCATTATGACTGCAGTTCCTTCAATTTTTTATTGAAATATTAAGAGTTCAATTTTTTTTAAGTATTAGTCATTGAGAAACTCCGCCTATGTTGATTGGAAGACTTCCTTGAGTCGTTTCAACATAGCCGGTCCCAAGCCCGGGTAAAGGAGGAGGGCCGCGTTAGGTTTGGCGAACCAGCGGAAAATATTAGCCACTCTAATGGATTTGAAACCCATAAGAAACTCGTTGGGGGCATAACCCTCTTAGAGCCTTGAGCTTTGTTTCTTGGTCTAGCCTACCCCAACTTGCTTGGGACTAAAGGCTATGTTATTGTTGTTGTTGTTGTATTAGTCATTGAGCAGGCATTTCATATTCTTTTTCAGAGACAGTAACATATAGGCCTATACCTCTAAATAGCTAGAACAAGTGATCAACTGCCTAATGTGATTGAATTGCAGCAATCAGTGGTATCCCAAACATCTATTAGATTATATCATTATGCTATTTGTGACAAGAAAATTCATGTGTGCCAGACTTAAGTTTTCTTCAGTTCATCTACACATACCAGCTAGCTAGGCTTTAGCATCCCTTTAGCCATTTAACTAATTTTGTTTGAGCTATAGAATCATGAATTGACTTGTAGTAGTCATTGAAAATGATGTTAGCTGTGCTAGCATCATGGAATTACCTTTACAGTGGTGAAATTCTTAGACAGGAGCTGCTTTTGTTTGGTAGTCCTGACTGTACCTTCTCTTTTTGGTAACAACGTGTCTGAAAACTAATATTGATTCACAGGAACAGTATGTGGAAGTCAAAATCCCCGAGGAACCAAGGCCGCTGATTATGAAGAGCTCAAAGCATAGGAAGAAGTAGGTTTAGAATCTTAGTTTCTTTTTTAAAACAGCATCAGCTAAATCGACTGCTGTGCTTGTTAGCTTAACAGTAAACCAAGTACAAGGAAACGTTGCCCCTAGGTGGGCTTATGCTGTAAAGTATCAATTGCCTGCTCCCCGGTGCTCTTTAAACAAGCATTTTAACCCAGAACAATCCACTTCAAGCATGACTTTCTCTGTCTCTCATAGCTCATCTCCGCAGCCAGCTCAAACCCTCCTTAACTGCTATTTCCTGGGACATTGGAGCATCAGGACGATCGTCAACTAATACAAATCAGTGTTCATTTGGAACAACCATCCGTACTAATACAAATCATGAGTTTCTTAGCGATCTATGTGAGTCCTTGTATGATATTGTCATAGTTAATCTTATTCCAATTTAATGTCAAGTTAAATTGCTTGATTGTTCTCATAGTCACGGTGACTAGATTTACAATATCTGATATATCAGTCTTGTATGCATACTTTGGACCCTTTCATACAAAATGGTAGAACCATGACAGGATTTGAGTCTAGTAGGATGGTCGGTGCTGTGGTACTGAGGCCATGTTTGAATTCACCTTGTTAAAGTTTAACAAGTTGTTAAAATTTATCAACTTCCAAAAACAGATGTTAAAATTTAGCACCGATCTGTTTGGATCCATGTTAAAGTTTAACATCTCACTTCAGCAATAGGTGTACGAAAGACTTTCTTGCCCCGCATTAACTTTTTTTTCAAACTAGCCACCTTTTAACAATAGGGGTACAAAGGTCTTTTCTCTCAAACCAGCTACCTTTTAACAACTTTTAACAAGTTTTACCACCTCAAGGTAAGCATTTTGGGGGGTGTTAAACTTTAACACCTCCCTTTCAACATGGGTGTTTGTATGACTTTTCTGTTAAAAGTAGTCAAAAGATAGGTGTTAAACTTTAACAAGTTGGATCCAAACACCCCCTGAGTGTGAAACCAAAGTAGGGATTTAAAGATGCTTTGAATGAGAGGTTTGATCTATTTATTATCTATATTTGGAACTACAATATATGTAGATTGGCAATCTCTTACTCATATCTGTCTGCCGTCACCTATCGTTATATCTTTCGATTCATCAATATTAATACGAGGTGATGCTAATTGTTCATTTAATTCTATAAAGTTTTAATCAAATAATATTGGTGTGGTTGTTTCCACAGATTGTAAAATATACAATCAGACCCTCATACTCACAAAAGCCATCTTTCCTGTGTCATTGTAGTTACCTCCCATTACATAATCATCTATAGCTTACCACATTAACAATAGCATGACATGAGTTGAACTAAGTTTTTGTGTGGATGATGTCTACGGATAATCATAATACCATTTGTAAGATACTCTAGTCATTTGTGTATAAAACAACATTTTTAATAAAAAACCATAATCTATATAAGATTCTCAAACAAGGGCGGCAATAAGCTCCCAAAGAAGTATTCATAACTGGATCACACCGATTTTGAAAGTATAAAGTGGTACAGCATGCATTGCATGCAACCAAAAGAAATTTAGCATCCTCAATATTTTGACATGCTTCCTCAATATTTATTTTCGACCCAAAATTGTTCTTCCCTCACATTCAAAACAATATGATCCGAATGTTCTTTTGACCTAGTTGGATCATTTTCTTTTAGAACGAATGTATACCAAATTTGAATACTTTCTCCTATTTTTCTATAATCATATTCTATTTTTTTATTTCGAAGCTCTTAACGTATGAAATGCAATTGTGCAATCAAAATTTGATTTGAACTTCACATAAAATATCCTTTTAATTATATAGGAATGATATCATCCATTTTGGTATTAACCATCTATCAAAACAAAAGGCCACAACCTTAATACCCATATCTTGGGTCCGTGGGCTATGTTGAGAGAGATTTGTGCGCCTTATTAATTTTGATTTGAACAAAAGTTCACAACATTATTTGAGCCTGAGGCAATATGTTAGATAAGCATGTCCAATATCATGTAGATGTCGTCTCGTCCATGTAGCCGGATACAACTCAAATTCTGTCTCAAGGAAATAAAGATGGCGAAGTTAGATAAGCATGTCCAATATCATGTTTTGAGGGCTAATTATTACTCAGATGGTAAATTACTTGAAGCAAAGCCAAAACAGGGGAGTTCCTTAACATGGCAGAGCATTATGGCAGGCATAGAGTGCTTCAAGAATGGATACATTTGGAGAGTTGGGGATGGCACCCAGATCAGGATCTGGGAGGACAGTTGGATTCCATCAAGTCACAACCTCAAAATTATGACATCTCGGGGGCATAATTTGGTTACATCAGTGGATGAAGTGATTAGTCCTATAGATGGACGATGGGATGAAGACCTGGTAAGATCAATTTTTTGGCCAGTTGATGCTAATAGAATCTTGAAAATCCCACTAGCACCGGGCAGGGAAGATCTTGTGGCATGGCACTACAACCGAAGTGGAATCTTCTCTGTGCGATCGGCATACCATGTTCAGTGGGAACATAGATATGGGTCTTGTGAAGTAAGTGGAACCCAAGGAAATATGTCAGGTAACCTGGAGGTATGGAAGTCATTATGGAAATTACAACTGCCTAGTAAGATCAAGATCTTTGGTTGGAGAGCTCTACAGGGACTAATACCATGTCGAGGTATCCTGGCAAACAAGCATGTTAGTAATGTGGGTAACTGTCCAATTTGCCCATCAGACTGAGGAAATAAAACATATGTTCTTCATCTGTGACCGAGCCAAAGAAGTCTGGACATCTCTGGGAGTCTAGAGCTATATTGAAAACCTACTACACGTTGATCGTTCTGGCTCGGTAATTCTACAGGAAATAATTCGTATGGGAAGCAAGGTCACGTCGTTGAACGACGTTGCAGTGTTTAAAAGGCGTCGCCTAAGCGTCCAGGCGAGGAATTTTTCTGGGCGTTGGGGTCGCCTGGATCAGCGAAGGTAAGGCGTCCGCCTTGTCTGATTAGGCGTCCGCCTTGCCCGATTAGACGTCTGTGCATCGCCTAGGCGCCCATGGCGGACGCTTTCCTCGTGAAAAAAGCATGCCACCCGCGGAAAGAAACGTGGGACGGGAAGAAATCGCGCCAGCGCGGCTGCGCCCAGAGCTTCCGGCCTTCCGCACCTGCTACGCGGGAAGAAATCAGGCAATAGACTAGAGAGCGGGAGGTATAGATGAGAGAGGGATAGAAATTAGACAGAGGAACCAGGGGCCTGCCGCTCGGCTCCTTCCCAGGGCGGCGATTTGGCGATTCCTGTCGGCGGCGAATCGATTCCGCGCTCCGCGCGGCACATTCGACCTGCCCGGCACGTCGTCCCCCTCCAGCAGCAAGGGAAGCCTGCAGTCTGCAGCTCCATTGCAGCCTTCCGGCTGCAAAATTGACCAGTCTGCTCCCTGCTAGGCATCTCTGTACCCATCTTCTCGTGCCTTCCCGCCGGTCCAGATTCGATTTGCTTCCCCGCCGGCCACCAGCTCCAACCTGTCTCCTCGGTGGGCAACTGGAAGCAAGTTATGCAACTCCTCCTCTCAATCTCCCATCCCTCTATTACTTTATAGCTTGTATTGGCTATGCGCCTGGCCGCCTGTGCATGCTGAGTAAAACAGAGCACTCACATGCGGTTGTCCACTTGTGTTTTGTTTTGTAGATGCAGATTCTAGTGCTAATTAAAGAACTATGCTTCCTGTGCCAAAGTGACTCTGATTACTGTTTTCTGTGCTAAAAATTGGCAATATTAAGGTCTAATATGTTTCTGAATTTTATTTGCATTGTATATTATCATATTTTTATGGTGTCGCCTAGACGTCTGCCTTATTCGCCTAGGCGTTCGGAAGGGGTTCGCTTGCCTCGCCTCACCTTACCGCCTTTTAAACACTGCGACGTTAGTTTCGCTGAACTAATTCAGACGGGCGGCTGGTACATATGGTGGGAAAGGAGACAACGTGTCCATGGTGAAACTATTCAGAGGCCCTCAAAGTCGGCAGTAGCAATCGCTGCAATGACATGTAACTATAAGAAGGCGAAGAAAAGAACAACAACTATCAGGGAAGGCTAGAAGAAACCACCAGAAGGCAAGTTAATGATTAACATTGATGCATCGTTCTATGCAGACACAGGAAGTGGTAGCACTGGTGTAATCATCAGAGACCACACCGGAGGATTTACAGCAGCTGCTAATAGTTTCCTACCTCATGTTGATGATGCACCAATGGTGGAGGCATATGCTTTAAAAGAAGGCCTTATGTTGGTGCAATATATTGGTTGTAACAGGTTTATCACCCAATCAGATTGCATGGAAGTTGTTGAAACAATGAAGAATAGTGGATTCTCAGAGTTGGCAGCAGCAGCAGCTATCTATGATGATTGTAGTGCCCTTTGGAGAGGTTCTGTAGCAGCCGATATCGAACATTGTAACAGGGAGGTGAATCATGTTGCACATGACTTAGCCAAAGTAGCATTTTCCAGCCAAATTTCTTGTAATTGGATAGATGAACCCCCAGGTTTCATTATAGGAGCTCTGGCAACTGATGTAACTATTTTATCAGATCAATTAAGACTGCCAGATGGCTTTCCCTAAAAAAAAAAATGGTGAAGTCGAAACCGAGCATAGTTGAACTGGGTCAAATGAAAACAAAACCATTAAAAAATTATTAAAGACGGAGAGATGCAAGTGCCTGGCACAAAACAAACACAGGCCAAACGCTAAACAGAAGCCTCAAGCGCAAAGCGGCATATGGTCGAACACCTTCCGCGCGTCAAAGCCCGGCCTGGCCGTCGCCGAGAGCCTTGAGCCGCGCCGCCGCCTTGTCCGCGTCGATCGAGTACTGCAAGGCAGAGCGTTGCTTGCTTAGACTATGAATCCGTCGAGGTGGACTTGGACGCAAGCAAGCAAGCAAGGTTGAGATCGAAGCAGGCGTAGATGGTTTGGTTGGATACCTTGGAGAGGACCCATGACGAGTGGGTGTGGGCGCGGCGCAAGAGGGCGGCGAGGTCTTCATCGGCGGAGAGGTCGCGGTAGTTGACGAAATTCTCGCGGGCGTACTTGGCATAGTAGGGCTGCGTCTCCGCCGGCAGCTGCCGCACCAGGCGCAGCACCTCGCGGTACGCGCGCAGCCCCGCGTTCGTCGCCATCGCCAACACCCAGCAGCAGGTCGACTGCTTGCTTTGCTCAAGCAAGAGAAGTGTGTGTGAGGAAGGCCACTACTTTTTTTTTTCCCAGGCCGGTCTACTCTACCCCGGCCCGGCCCATGACACACACCGCGGCGCGGCGATGGGCTTGGGCTTCGAGTCGACAGACGCCAGCCCGCCACCCACGCTTGGGCTTGGCTACATCCGGGGGTTCCACGGCCTCTCCGTTCAGATGCACGGCAAGGTGACGCACGGCTTCCTCTGGACATCGCCGTCATCGGAGGCCGCGTCAAGTTCGTCCACCAGCAGCTTCACTAGAAGCCTTACCAATCTACATGAATTCCTATATCCCAGATGGCTGCCACGTAGCAGGCTGGTTGATAGCCCCATGAAGCCAGACCAGTGCAAGTACAACCTTTCAACAGGCTCAGCGTTTGTCAACCCACACTCAGCTTTGGAGGAGTGTGTGGTGATGATGCTATTTGCTTCATGGCCAAAAACGACAAAGAGGACGAGGCGGCCTGGGCGATTGCCGTAGGGAACGGCTGCATGAATAATAACAGTACTACAGGTAGTGCTGGTTCGAGTTTGGCTGTTTGACACGGCCTGTTTGGATTTCGCCATCAATAGCGTATGAGACTGAACCGGTATTATAAGTGGGCCCTGCAGACAGATAAGGTCGACCTTGTTATGTATCAGATCGAGATGAGTCTTTATGGTGGGTCCCGCTCAACTGAATAAGGGGTTGTTTAGATGGTGGAGAAGTGGGGAAAAGTACTGTAGCAACTGTGTTGGAAAGCATGTTTTGTGAGATGGAGGAACAGTAAATATCCAATAAATAGTAAATATCTGGAGAAGTTATCCGAGAACTAAACTACTCCTAAAAAACAATCTTTCTCTCGTGTTCTGCAGTTTGCTCGTACCAGACCACGGAGGAAACGCCAGCAACGCTAGAGAAATCATTATTTTAGTAGCTGAGGCCGGGCCATAAGCTTACGATCGACCCTAAGCTTTTTCATCTTACGACCTCCCTTAAGACCGGCACGATAGTGTATAGTGTCGGCTCTAAGAACTTTACGACCCCTTCTTTTACCACACTAGTGGTGCCCAGCAAAGTTGTAAACCAAAATACCTGGACAGGATTTCAAGGTAATTCTATCAGTGTGCATCCTTAGTTTTATCGTGTGGTTACATACACAAATCTGCATAAAACAAATACACACAATGACACAAACATGTCTCTAGCCACTACTTGACGATTGAGTAATACAGTATATTGGTACTGCTGATTGATATACATTGGATGATTGCCAGTATTAAGGGGGCAATTAAACAGGCCATCATATACAGATGAGGGAGGCTTGTATCAGTTTAGCTCAAGCACATGAAAGCTAACCAATTTTCCAAGATACAGGGCAGGCAAGAGTTCCCAGATTCATTTGAGATTGCTATACAACATGGTGAGGACGTCATTGATATGAGGTAGAGCTCCTCATTAGCGAATAAAGACTGCTCTAAAATGGGTTAACGGATACATGGGCACAAGCAAACCATAATGTTGAACTCGAAGAGGGTGTATGACTGATGCCCAGTTAAATTCCAGTACATGTAGGACTTTGAACCGCTATTGGAGCAGTTCCCTCTAAAATGCGTCTAATAGGCTGCAAACAGGGGGCTTGTGCTCTGTTACAACATAGTTTCTTGTTGGGATAAGACATGGGCGACCAAAGGAACATTGATTACCTAATTCTGTTACTTTTCGGATCAAACGTTTCCTGTGGGTGCTCCAGATATAAAAATGTTCAGAATCTTAACTAGAGATTGTGGCAATGAAAACAGCAACAAAAAGAGCAGATCATTTGAGTGGTGTGCCCTATTACATTTTAGTTGTCTATATTTAGATGTTTTAAATTTAGGTAACATGAGAACATTTATCTAAGTATTTGTCCAATGTATTTCTTATGTAATCGTGTCACCAAAATTTTTGAAATACAGGGCTGAAGGGAGCTCAAATTGACAAAACAATGGCCATGTAAATAAGAAATTTAACCTTGATATTCAGTTTAGCATCATTCAGTAGATCCAAACAAATTCCTGATTACCATTGTTCCATAGCTTTCTCAATTTCTAGTTACCATGGTTAGGTAGTCAGAATATATGCAAGAAAACGTGGTGCATGTATTGCTGAAAAGAATATCATACATGATAACTCAAAATGCATGCTCGCATAAATAAGGAACCAGACTTTTCAATTCGTGAATCAAACCTAGTTACCTGAACCCATTGTTTCAGGAGTTCTGCACAGCTTGGCTTCAGAAAGAAAGTAAACATGGTAAATAATTATTGCAGTTAGATATTTTTACTCTTGCAGACCAATGATCTTCGTCGCATATGGTCATGGGCAGAGGGGCAGGCTAAACCACTGCACAACAGTTTCATTTCTCCAGTAATTTACCCTTCTCACTGTTGGATAATATCAGGCTGTTTGTGAGGCACAATTTGGTAAGAGGCTAGGAGGTAAGAGCAATTAATTGTAATGCACACGTGAGTTCAAGTGTGCATATGAACTGTGGTGTTATCTGATGCCGGTCCAAGAACTAAATGTGATGATTCAGTTTCAGTTTGAGGAAGAACACGTAATACAGTGCCTATGAACCAACCATATACAGATTTCAATTCGTACACTTGTACGGTACCGTCCCAAAATTAGAGACGGTAAAATTTCTTGGGATGAAAGCTAATGCCATTTCACAGTTTTCAAACTCATCTGGTTGGCTGGTGTCTCAGAAACTCAACTGGGGACATACTAAATTCAATCTGGAGCTATGTGTAGCAGAAAATCATCAAGTGTGATAGTAGTGTGAGGAACAACGTACTCGATCATGTTTTGCTCCATGGATTCTCATTCAAAGGAATTGTAGATCTACAGAAGACATGTATGGGAAAGGGGAAAATAATGTTTCGATTCCGAAGAAGCTCGAGCTCGTACAGCGATCTGAGAGGCCAGCGGGCCTCTCTTCTCTAGGAGGACTGCGTCTTGGAGTTGATGTCGGGGCCGACGGAGCAGGACGATCGGAAGGCGTCGATGTGCGCCTGGCACTTGACGCGGTCGCCTTTGTTCTCCTCCAGGCACCTCCGCAGCGCCTCCACGTCGCAGGCGGCTGCCCTAGGCTGCTTTGGCTCGTCTCTGCCTCTACCACTGGCCACCGTAGCAGATGGCAGCGGCGCCGCCGCCGCTCCTTCCATGGTGGGTTCTGGCCTTCTGGGTCTCTCTGCTGGCCTGGCCTTCTCGGCTTCTCGCCCTTTTTTCGATCGAGGGAGGGGAGGATTTCCCTTTTCCGCTTCTCGTCTGCTAGGACCTATCCGCCTAGGGAGCGGAAATGACGTAATTGCCAAAATATGCTTTCCAGACCACAATACATGCATCTTTTCGTATGATCTCGCAAAGCTAATAGTTGCCAAAATACGCTAGGATAGTTACGTCCAACTGTACGAGGAAAAATCGAACCCGATGCAACGAGGCTGAGCTCGTGCACAAGTCCGCAAAGTCCTCCCCATCGTCCCTATCCTTCTCCGCTCGCTCGTTGCAGCAGGGCGTACAATGACGGCGCAAGGACAAAAGAGTTGCTGTGTTCGTCATCAACCTTCCTCTTTGCTCCCTAGCTCCCCGTGCGTGACCAGCATGTGCTTGAGCTTGCTCTTAGAGTAGGTATAACAGTGCTGACTAAACGGGCGAGTCTTCGTACACATCATAAAAAAGCTTTGCTAGCGAAGAGAGAAGATAAGAGAGGTAGAGATGCAGGCGGGGCGGGTTTTTATACGAGCCCGCAAACCTGCCCTGCAAAACCATAGTTTGTGGTTAATGTGGCCCAGCTGCAAAACTTTAGTGGCCCGATGTGGGTCGTCCCGCAAACACCCACGGATAACATCGAGAACCCACAAGATCCCACAAGCGCCGCCACACTCGTCGCAGTCCCCTTCGAGCTGCGTCGCGCTGCCCGTCCGCCCGTCCTGCGCCGCCACCGCCGTCGCACTTCTCCTTGCGCCACTCCTCTCCTAGTTCCTCGCACAGCACGACGGCTGCCCCTTTGAAGGTGGAGCTAGGGAGGAACCGGGGACACCGTCTCCGGCCGGCCATCTCCCTCCAACAGCTCCAGAAGTTCCTCTCGATCCATGCATCACAAATCCACTAGTAATTAATCCAATTCAGTTAGCTAGTCACGAGAGTCCATCGGAATTGGATGCCCAGCCAGCCGACCAGCGCCCAAACAAACAAATCGATCGATCAATTAGTCATCGGTGCAAGCCTGCGTCCTCTGCGGCGCCGTCCGCCGCCCAGCCGCCGGCCTCGCACAGGCTCACCACGCCTCTCTCATTGACAGGCCTCGTGGTCACCGTCTTCCTGGTAGCAACCTTCCTCTACAATGAGGACGTCACCAAGAGCAGTGCCGATGTGGCCGTGGCCAGCAACGTCGCCATCAATCAGCTCCGGCTACTGGCTACCACAGAAGTGACCAGAAGTCCTAGGTCTGAGTGACGAGCGGGTGAGGAGGAGGAAGGGGAAGGGGGCGCGGCACCGCCGCGGGCTAGGTCGCCGGCAGCGGCGACAGCGGCCGGGCCAAGTCGGGCGGGGCCTTGAGGCGTGCGGCGTCACCCTTCGAGTCGCACGAGACGCGCTTCCTCTGTTTCTATGCAGGCTATGCGGGATCGTGCGGTTCCACTACCATGTCCACAAATAAATTCCAGCACCTAGTTTTAACCAGCGGACAGCCACAAACCCGCAAACGAGTTTGGTGGGTTTACGGCCAGCCGCAACCCACCCCACCTGCACGCCTAGAGAGAGGCGAACGACTCATCGATCGCTGGCTGAAGCAGGCGTAAGAGAAGTCTTGAGACTCCCATTGGTTTCACCCTGTCGCATATGAAGTTTCGGATCTGCAAGGGGAGACACCACGATGATGTTGGGCAAACTACTTCTAGAGAATCGCTCAATTTACATTTGGTTTATATGAAATCATCGATCAATCCTTTAAGATGAGAGCTAGCACGCGTCCGTCTCTTGACTTGCCACGTAGTAACCCACATCGAGAGGCTCATGATAAATGCAATATCACATAAAACAATGCAAATCCGGTAGTCCCGGTATGTGTTCCACAACATGCCCAAGATCAAGCATACACATACCGTTCATACAAATAAACACATCACCAAATCCACCATAGAGAGCAATTTTGGTCATTACATGAGAGTTCAACATTGAAAATATTACAAGTCCAACATAGAGATTCAAATTTAAATGAGAGCTCCAAATACAAGTCTTGAGCTCAAAATAAAACATGAGTATCATGAATTAAAGGTTCAAGTTTCCTATGGCGATCTCACAACGATAAAAGATAAAACGCAGCGGTAAGACAAAAGCAACGGTAAGACAAAAGCAAAGATGCCTAGCACGAGCACACCAATGGCACAAACATCACATGCCCGGCCTACTCCTCACCCGTATGAGGATCAACGGGGTAGAAGAGACCAAGCACGGCCTCCGGTTCGCCTGCAACTTGATGAAATATAGCAACTTGAGTACAAAGGGTACTCGCAAGACTTACGCAAATATAATATAACCAAGGAGTATGCATATTTGGATGTAGCAAGGAATGAGGCCTTAAGGTTAAATAAATTGCATAAACGACTATCTTATCCTAGCCTTAACTTTTATATAACATGAGCAAGTGATAAATCATCCTATAGACCTAGTCAAGTTTTATTTGTTTTGCCCATCCCACCTTAATTTTTAGTGAGCAACAATATAGCATAAACATGTGGACATCATTCTCATCCATGCGGTAACTCTACGATGAATCCATGGGACATTGAGCGGTGCCATAACCAAGAGCGTGGCAATTCGAATTGATTTTAAACCTTGCAAGGGTGTACATCTTTACCAACACGACTCGAGGACCTTACGGCTCATACACTTGGCCAAAAGTGCATAAGGGGGTACTCATGTCAACCTTTCCCGAAAAGCCTTGGACGTCCGGAAGTTCACGCCTAGCTTATGCGGAGGGTTGCCTAGGCCCACTATGAACACTCTAGGGCCCTCACCATACACACATATCTAGGACCGTGCCCGGATGACCAATTCAAATTCGGTAATTAGCTTATCCTCCCATTCATGATATGTGGTAGTACGGAAAAATGCTCAAGCCGACGTCAACAATGGACGGTCCTTAATCAACTCAAGCGGATCTATGCCCGAGACTCCATTCTCACGGCCCTACACCATATCCGCTCAAGTCTCGTAATTCAATTCCATCAACAAGTTTCATTAACCATTTTTAACCAAGGACCATAATGACATCATTGTTGATTAACCTATCCATTCCATTCCCAATAAGCCTATCACTCTACCACTAAGCATGGCTAAGCATTAAGCAACTTAAGACAAGTTAACCCTTACTACTCGAGTGACAAGGCATAAGGTAGAAACATCAAGGAATGGTAAATGCATCAAATAGGATCTACAACATAACCACAAAATACAACCCAATGCAACCCATAACTCATATTGGAATATATATTTGCAAACATAGGTATTTCAACATGCTTAGCTGCTTGCCTTGGTTCTCCTCGGTGTCAACCACGTTCTCCTCCGGTTCTCCTTCCGCCTCGGGCTCAACGGTCTCGCACTCCGGCGTCTCGCTCACTAAAAGAGTGAATGCATGCATGCATTAGAGAATGATGACATGATGCGAATGAGAATGAAATGCATGAGCATAATTGTTGATAAAAGCACTTCAACAAACCATTTTAAAACACCCGTAAAACTAGGACGCGGATAGAGGTTTACCGAAAAGGTAGAACTACTAGCAAGCAAAGGAATAACACAAACAAATTCTAAAACATGGAATTAAGGCCTAGATAAAATATATAGCATGCTCACTGTTATTACAAGATTAAAGAAGTTGGCTATGCATTAAAATTACTTTGGCATATTTAATTATAGATTAAATCAAGTTACACCTAAGGAAACAAATTAAATCCTAAAAGCCAGGTTTAGCAACAGAACAATTATGAAAGGCATTTTTCCTAGATTCTATACAGTGAAACAAGATTAACAAAATTGGTTTTACTATTTTATCATTTTTGAGCTATTTACTATGCCATTTCTCATTTTCGGGCAGCAAGCACATATTTTAATAAAAACAGTGATAAAATCATATAAACATGGGTAAAAAGTTATAGATCTAGCATTCACATGATACAAGGGTTCTAACAAAACTAGATTTGACATTTTTAGAGCAGTATAACATTTAATATGATTTAACCAAGCTTTGAGCAATATAAATTATAAATAAATATACACAGCAGTACCACATGCAAACATAGAGTTTTATGAAACTTCATCCTTCTAGGAACCCAAGAAAACAGGTTTCACAATTTTTGGAGCAGTATACAATTTTCTATGCATTTTACAAGTTTTCAGCCGATTCAAAACAAATCAAAAACGCTTTTGCATCTAAGTCCCTGGGAAACCACAGATCCACGCGCACGACCACCAGCACAGCAGCCACTGACGCGCGGGGCCCGCAGGTCAGTGACCTGGCCAGAGCAGCCATTGTCGGCGGCCAAATCCGGCGAAATCCGCCGCCTCCGGCGAGATTCCGGCGAGGGGAAAGGCATGGGGAGCAAGAGGGCGACGAGAGCAACCCATTCCCCACCTTGGATTGAAGGATTAGTGGACGGGATGGGGTCGTCGGCGAGCGGCGGCGGGCTGCTGCAATGGACGGCGGCGGTGGTGGTGCTGCAGGTGATGGTGGCGGCGATTGGGTGGTTGGCGAGGTGCAGGGAAGGTAGGAGAAGGTGTGGGTGAGGTTTAATCGAGCCGAGGTGGTCTGCAGTGGAGAAACGGCGGCGGCGGCGAGCTCCAATGGCAATGGTGGTGGCGGTTGCAATGGAGAGGATGGGGCTAGGGTTTGGAGGCCGGTTGCTCGGGGTTTAAGTAGAGGGGGAAGAGCGGGGGCAAGTGAGGCATTTCGCGTGGTCGGGGAGGTCAAGAACCGGTGGGCTGCTGCGACGTGGAGGCGCCGCCCTCGCTGCCCAACCAGCGAGCAGGGAGGTGACTGGAGGAGGAAGAAGGCGCTGACGAGTGGGACCCACGTGTAAGAGAGACAATTTTTGAAAATGAGTTCAAACGTTTTTGCTTTAAAAGAAATAGTTCCCGAAGTCCAAAAATCACAAATAAATACATTTTGTGAAGCTTAGAACACAAGGAAGATTCTGCAAGTTCAAAAAGTTGAAAACTATTTTTGGTTTGGTTGCAGTTTTGAATTCAAAAGATACGAATTTGGATTTTCCACTAATTTGTGACCCCTGCAAATGAACTCCAAAAATCTTGTAAAAATACTCTAAATTCCACATTTGCAATCTAGTATTTTATAAAATTTTGAACCAGCACAATTGCAGCACGAAATTTGGACTTCCTTAATAAAGTGACATTTAAAATAATTCAAACAATTCAAAATGCACACAATGCTTATGTCATTGTGGCGGACCACTCCGAAATTATTCCAAGTTAAGTACCTCGGGACCACTAATTAAGTAGTCAGGCACTTAATCCGGAATAAGCTGGAGCGCCGTCGGATTAAACCCGATTAACCACGTTCTTTTCTCGATAGAAACAACAGCACACCCACACGAAGGTGAGTTCCAGAGATTACAACATTCCACAAATTAACTTACATAAATAGTAACATAAGGTTATTACAAACCGAGTTCAAATTGAAATCAGAGTATTAAAGTCTTGCACCGGAAATGAAAGTTCATTGCAGCGGAAATAGAAACTAACGACGATACTAGTAACACCATGATGAAGCCTGCCATGGTGCTACTCCTCCCGATCCTCGGCAGAGGACGGAACCCATTCGATGTGCCAGCCAGGGGGAACCTGGGTAGGCCAAGTCAAAGCATCGACGGCCACATCCAACATGGTACCTGTAAATCAATGTCACAAGCAAGGCTGAGTATACTAATACTCAGCAAGGCTTACCCGTCGGGTGAAAACTACATCACCGACATCTAGACATGAGAGGCTTTTGGCTAGTGGGTTTGTTTGCCCAAAAGCAACTAAGAGTGGGTCCTTCCTTTCCTGTTTTAGCATCATATTCTATTAGATTTAACCATTCTAGATTTGCATCCTCTCTAAGCATACAAGTGGTGCAATACAACTTATTTCATAGAACAAGTTCATCAATCTCAAAGTTTCTCTTGTTACTCAATGTAGCAAGGCGGTCAAGCAGTCTCATTAACCGCGAGAAGCGGACAGTTCGAACCGAATTTTGCTACCTGGCCAGGGGAAACCCAACACACACGGATACTATGCTTGCTATAAAAGGTACAAGCATTTCCCAACCTTTCCCATCGATCCACAATTCGGAACCGGGTCCACTTCCTTAGGATAAAGGTTTACTGCTTCACTCACAGTCTCACGCATATATCCACAAGTGTACGGCAGGGGAAAACAAAGTTTCCAAGGAGAGATGGCTATCGGCCCTAGCTGCTTCAATCTGGTACCGGGCTTACCGATTCCCATATATCGGCATGCATGTGGTACGTTCAAAACTTGACACACTCAACCACACATTTCGACCTTAAATCAATTATCATACACGGACGGGAGATCTACATCTATCACCCCGCCCGTCAATCCTTATGATTCCAACATAAGCAAAGACAAGCAATTCCTAAGTCTCGCGAGTGACAGGAAATCACTCGACTTGTAACGGACCTAAAGCATTGCCCTATCGATCCTTTCATACTAGTGTTGCAAGTCATAGGTACTAGGAAATATGTAGCTAAGGTATTCAATCAACTCCTTGAAACGTAAATGCACAAGCATAGGGAATTCATAAATGCATAATTGGTAAAGGTTAGGTTATGCTCCGGGGCTTGCCTTCTTGCTCAAGCTGGGGGTTAGCCTCCGGGTTGGTCGATCCTTCGTCGGCACCGTGCTCCGGGATGCTTTCCTCGTCAGCGGGGATGAGGTGGTAGTTGCCGTCCGGAATAACGCCTTCTACACGAGATGCATAACTTAAGGTGGCTGCCTAATGATTCTAAGATTAAGGCCTTGAAGGCCATATTCACCTAGACATGCTTAAGTACTATTATTTTCTTCACAAAAACAGAGTAGAGGTGTGGAAAAGTTTTATTTGACTTCGACGGTGATTGTGTACATATATAAAAGAATTCTTTTTTATTACTCACAAATTAGGGTGCTGTTCTGGAATTTCAGATTCCCTTTATTTTATTCTAATTAATTAACAAAAAGGTTTATTCTTTTATATAATTCAATTTCCACCTAGATTGCTTCTCATTTTTTTGTTTCTCCATTTCTGTTCATCATTTTTATCTATAAACTTTATGACAGCTACTGGAGTATAAGAGCTAAGCTCACTCCAAAATTTAGCTAAATCTGAGCTACACATAATTTATTAAAATTAATACAATCTACTGCCTGCAGAAATAAAATAAATTCATAATAAATTGAAAATACATCCAAATCAGGAAATTTTCCTACCAGAGCTAGTCATCAGCATGAGGAGGGCTCTGGCCAAGTGGTGGCTCAAAATAACCCTTGGACAGTCCTTAATAAATTTCTATCCAAAAACACATATCTATTTATTTGCTAGTCTAAACAGAGCATAAATTAAGTTTTGCATTTTTAACAGGTGTGCTAACAAGTTTTTAGTCCTCTGGAGAAAAAAAAAGGTGATTTTTCACTGCACAAATTATTTTTAATAATTTCTGGACTACAAAAAGACAGGAAACACATTTTAATTCATAACTGAAGCTACACTTCATATTTTTAGGTCCCCTTTGGACACAAGCTGTCCAAAGTCACTACAAACAACATATCCAAAGATCAACCCTAGCGGAGCTCTGGATTTGAAATGGTGCACAAGTTTCAATTTCTACAGTTTGAATTTTAATTCAAAAATGGTTCATCAAAAGTATATACATGCCTAAGTGAGATTGGAGTTTACAATCTCACGAATCCAGGGAGTATTTTTGTGAATTTTTCTGTTTTTTGTACGATTTTTAACGGATTTTACAAGATTCGGGAAAATTAAATCTAGGGTTAAGAATCTTTTTACGCCGGGGACCCTAGAACTTTCAAAACTTCACGAACAAGTCCCTAACTTTTACACTGGGAACCGTAGAAAAACGAAGACGATGAACTTATGCCCTCGGCTCGTCGGTGTTGCTACGCCGGCCAAACGACGACGAGCTAGGGTCGGGGAAGTGGGGGAAAAGATCCAGGGGCTCACCACGACTCGATTGGTGACGGTTGGGAGGCCGGGGAAGCTCGGAGGTTCGCCGGCGACGATGCAGTGGCGGCGCGGCCGCCGCGGCTTCTACGCCGGTGAGGTCGGGGGCGTTCGTTGCGGTTTGAAGGGTCCTAGAGCACCAGTGGAGCTCGAGGAAGCTAATGGCATGCTCGGTTGACCTCGGGGACGGCTCGGAGTGAGGTCTCGACGTGAGGGTGCTCCGGTGGCCGAAAATCGCGATTTGGGGGAAATCTTGATTTCTCGCCGGAGAAGCGACAATAGCTCGGGAGAAGTGGGGGGAAATGGAGCTAGGGTAGAGGTCTAGCTTCGTGCGCGATGAATTTGGGAATGGTGGAGTGTGCAGGGCGAATTTCTCGGCGAAGCTCGGCTCGGTCCGTGCGGCGCGAGGAAGAAGACGACGGAGCGAGCGCGAGGAAGTGCAAATGGCTAAGTGCGAACTGAGGGGAAGGGGTGTGAGTGCTCGGTGGAGTGCTTGGGCACGCGAGGGAGGCGCTGTGCTGCCCCGGGAGCGTGCGAGCGCGTGCGTGGCTGTCGCGGTCGCCATTGATGGCGCGGCGAGCTTGGGCAGAACGCGCGCACGGGATTGGGGGTGAGAGATCGTCGCGTGAGGGAGTGGAGATCTTCAGCAGGGTCTTTGGCACCACGCGGACGGATTCTACCGCCTGCAGGGCGCGCAGCGCGGCGCGAGCGCGCGTGCGGCCACGGCGGCGCGTGACCGGCATGATGGCGTTCCGCGGCGCGAGGCGAGGCGACTCGACGGCGGCGACGTGATGGCTCGGGAGGGGCAGGACAAGTGCAAGGCGACAAGCGCCAGCGTCCGCCGTGGCTCGGCCAGCTCGGCGCTGCCTGCGCCGCTCGCCGGCCACGTGGCGGCCGAGCTCCGGCCAGCGCAGGGGCGCGCCAGGGCCACTGTTGGCGCCCGTGGAGCTCCGTTTTCTATTTCGAATTTTCTCCAAAAATTTGAACTGAACTTGAAAAAGTGTGAAAACAAAAGTTGGAGTTTGAGAGATGGGACACATCTTTCTTTTTGGGGCGAACCTGAAATTTCAAATTTTTCGAGCTCAAACAACCCAAAAACAAAAAGGTGCCCAGAACTATATTTCGAGTTTTTAAGGGACTAAACTGCAAAATTTTCAAAAGTTCCAAACAGTGACTAGGCCTTATTTGTGATTACAAACAACTTTTATTTTTGGAGAGTTTCAAGTTTAGTACAAGAATTTTGAGTTTTCAGTTGGGTGTCAAATAACCCTTGTTTTTGAATTTCAAATTTGAATTTTTGAAGGATTTTTGAATTTCAACCCATAACTCCCTTTTGCATTGGTTTTAAGTGCACTTTTAATCATGTTGACATCAGAGATGTCACAGTCATGATGCTAGTTTTGTGCACTAATGATGCTCATGATGCTAGTGATTACATGTTGATCATGGGTTTAAGATTCGGGTCGTTACACTACTAGGTCTCGACCATGACAGGACGACGCGTGTAGAAGCCGAGACATTATTGGTGTGCCCATTGCTAGAAGGGTGGACCTAAGCCTTGGCATACCCTAAAAATGGGTCTGGAAAAAGAAGAGTTTTACAAGCCTCCGTGGGCTAGCGTTGTCTTCCGGCTGGACTTGGCACACCGGCTGGACTTGGCACTTGTCACCAGGACCTGCATCATGGATTTCGTTTGATTGCTAATGCTTTGTATATTTATTTTTGTAGAATTTCTAGACCATGAAGAGGAATGGGACATTGTATAACTTTCCAAAACACATGCAACAAAGAAACATTCTTAGAGCTCGATTCAAACCTATTGCACATCAGTTTCCCAATGAAAAATTGCAGATAGAGACCATTCATTAGACTGGTTAAATCGTTGAATTCAAGATAATATGTTATTTCTTACTTGTATCCTTAAATCTTTAGTGATTTTTTACTGTCATTTGCAAACCTAGGTCCACCACTAGCCACACATCCAAAGTCCAACCATGTTAATTATTGTTGGTGCACCTTAGCGACATACTTTTAGTGCTATTTAGGTGGAGTTTTTGGGCTAATTCTTATACTAACCCGCCACTTGGCACTTGAAATAAACCCGTGTTCGCATATGTGTTGTGTTTTGGAGCATGTCATGTTTTGCAAGAAAACGGTCTAATTTGGAGCGGTTATGTCCAAAGCCCAAAACCAACTATAAGCCCGAAGGAATCAAGCCCACGATGCAGATCGAAAGCCCAAGAACTTGAAGCTCGTGCACACGTACAAGAAGGCCCAAAGGACAGCCCAAGTACTTTGGGATCAAGGCGAAGCAATTGCATATTAAGGAAAGGTTCACCTCCTTATCCTTATCTCGAAGATATCCCGAAGGAAAACATCAGCAAAAGCCTATCATCAAAGAAGGACGCGGACTCCAGAAGATCAGAGGAGACACGAGGAGAAAGGAGAGGGCGAGCCGGGCCTGGAACAAGGTAGGCCGGCCGGCCCATGGGCCCCCTAGCCAGCTGGCCCAGGCCCATCTGGCCTCGGCTAGTGCCCTCCTTTGACCTAGTTCTCCACGACTACAAAAGGAACTCCAATCCCGATGTCCAAGGGGAGTTGATATCGAAGAGCTGCCGAATCGAGGGACACACACCGGAGGAAGCCGACGGCCGTTGTCCTTGACGTTGCCTAGGAGATGGCTTAGGCTAGACCCTAGCCGCCATGATTGGACCTGCGTGGTGAAGCCATGGTGGGATTCCAGAGCCATGCTTTGAATTCATTCAAGGCATATGTACGTTAATGGTGAATCAATCTAATCTTGTCTCGTTGTTTTGATCTTCTAATATGTGTGTTTGATCTCATATGCCTAGCTAGCTTATGATTAGATGTAATCATGGCGATTAGTCTATAAGTTCGTTAGCATATGTTCTTAGTAGGTTTAGATCTAATCGTGGTGATTAGTCTATGTCTTACGGATACATCTTAGTGGTGCGCGGGAAGCCAGTCACTGGGATCCCTCGTGTAGTGACAGTATGCAGGAGAGTAGGGCCGGTGGAACGTGTATTGTGGAACCATGTCCCCTTACAGGTTCTCTTTGTTTGATGATTGACTACCCCTAGTGCTGTGTGACGAGTGTGGGAGGGAAAGGCATCAACTTACGGAACTTTGGGGGATCATGTCCACTTATCGGAGTACGAGATAGGTTAGGTTATCACTTAGGCCGGAGTTGTAATGAAGGAGACTGTGGGCTCGTGCTACCGAATATTGTGTTATCTTGAGGAGGTTGGTTGTGATTATTCACTCATCCCTCACAATGTGTTCACATCCACCACTTTCACAAGTTAAACCCTGTATGCAATATGCGCTTCACGCTAGGATTAGATCCGTTAAGATAGGTAGAAAACCTAGTAGTTCATTGTCGATCCACGGATTGATAAACTTTGGGGGAATACTTTAAGGGAAGAGCTATAACCGATCCGTGCACTTATGGTACATAATCGATGCGGCTAAGCATCGTCAACCAATTATCTAAGTGTTTCTGCATTGTTACAAATAACAAGGTCTAAGATTAATTTGATCTTGCTGGAAGTACTAGCAAAACCTACACATGCTAGTAATACAGATTCATATGAGAGAAAACACCAAACCCTACACATGCTAGGAACATGACTGGTGATTAGGCGTGTGTAGGGAAATTAGAGATGCAAACGTAATACTCATAGTGTCACACTTGAGATCAAAGATGGCTGGACGACAAGGTCAATATAGATGTGTACGAAGTCGATGAATATGTAGACAAGGTTGGAGTAGAGGAAGTAGTGACGAGCGATCACTAGTACGCTTCCTAGTAACCTGATCGCTGGTACTCATGCAGGCCTTCAGATCACCGAGGTGGTTCGGAGACACCGCTCTCCCTTGATCCGTTGCATAGCTGACGGAGGGACGACAATAGCTCGAGAAGCGACACACACAGTAGAGAAGATGGAAAATGTGTGAGTTGTAGTATTGTTCCTCGTCCTCGTCAATAGGACATCTCCTTTATAGAGGAAGAGCAATGTAGCCCATGTTTTGATCTGCCAGATATCAAGGAACGACCCCATGGTATCTCTCAATGTATCACGCGAAAATACGTGATCCACGCGCGTGCGTGTGTGCTCTCCAGTGCATGTTCCACAATTTGGAGTCCGTCACAAGAGCTCCCCTTATATGTTGGCTTCCACCTCCATATCTTGGCCAGGTTGGACTAACACCCCCCCCCGGCATCTCTACACATCACATTAACTTTCATATATGAAATAGTAACCCAATAAGTGCATCCCAATGGCTGCCCAATTGTAGCACATGCAGCTTCTCAAGATGAGCCTAATTCCAACACCTACTTCCTAGAAAACATGCTGTTTTTAAGGCCCTCTTTGGGCCTTCACCGCTGGCTTAAGCTGAAGCCCTACCCAAACAGTGATGTAGAAAACAACTTCAAGGGTGAAGCTAGAGAAGAAGCTGAAAACAGCTTTCACTGGAAAAGTTGAAGCCAAAATTTATAGCTTCTCCGGCTCCTTCTCACAATACAAGGATGAATATAAAACGAAACTGTTTTACCAAACGTTTTCTAAAACAGCTCCAACTTTATCAAAGAATCCACTTAAAAAAAAAACAGCCAGATCCATTTTAACAAAAGTCGAAGCCCTACTAAACAAGCATATCACATTAATATGTGTTCGGACGGTGTTCGTGAGACGAGCACGTTATCGTTGCAGGCCCGCCCCGAAAGCCCACATACATGGTTACTTGTGTACTTTGGCCCCTAGCTCTGTTTTCATACAAGCTTAAGGTGCACATCTAGTACTGAAGAAGTATAAAGAGAGGGGAAAAGTACATGGGTACAAAGGGTTTTTGTTCCTATTTTATCAACATGCTCACAACTTAATATAATGAACTTACTAGTACTATTTACATTATTCAGAAGTAATGCGTATCTCCGATAACGAGACGCGAGACGTGTTTGCTGATTTTGTTATGACTTTCTCCCGTGTAGACTGTAGTAGCCAGAGTGTGTTTACACTTTACAGAGCGTGGTTAATACTTAATGACATGAACTATGAATTTGAGTCCAAAAGTGTTTGACCGATTGGTTGGCCGTTAGCGTGCCCGGTCAGTCACGGTCACGGTTAGCAGGCATGCGGCAGTCAACAGAAACATGCATGGGCGCAGCACAGACGACCGACCCATTTGCGTTGACCAGCTGTGGCGAGTGATGACTGACGAGTTGGGTTGGGTGGTGCACGAGCCACGGGTCTTGTCCCTCGTTCACTTGCGCATTATATTGGGGGCCTGCCTTGCAGATGCAACGAGCTCTGGTGGTGGGTCTCAGGTTGTTAGCTGCACCCTCAGCTAGCTTCTTTGGATCCATGGTGAGGAATGATACACATAGAGCGAGATAGGACCATACCCATCGACCAGCCGGAGAGGAAATGACGTGAATGATAAAAAAACAATATAAATCCCCGGGCCCGAGTGGCCGTCAAAGTCAACCACTGTATATCTGGCCAGCCTGCTGCCTAAAATCGAATCGATCGATTGGTCGTCTGGTTGACTCAGCAGAGATGATTATTTATATATATGTATATACATATACATACACACATATATATAATCCATAATTGCAAACGCTGATTGAAGGTCGTCACTTAAATCAGTGACGTCGATAGCCTGAGAGAGACATATTGGGCGGCTACGCTGCGCATGATTGTCGGCGCACACAATGCTTGCAGGACGGAGGGACGCGGTTGCTTCATGCTCCGCCACACTTGGCTTTGTCTATCGTCTCTACCCTGTCGTGTTAACACCGAGATCGAGCGTGGAGCAGACGAGGACGAGGCATCGTACGTCGTCGTCCTCGAATATACCACTCAGTATTCCATGGTCCCCTGTTTATATAAAGAAGCCAATGCGTATGTTTCATATACAATTAAATTATTATAAGGTTGCAATTGCAACTCCAAGCGTTGACCTTCCCAACAACAAGAAGCAGGATCTTTTTTCATATGACAAGTTGATCAGCTTCGGAATGCGTGCACCCACCAGGGCCAAGCTAGAGGCTGACTGGGTGAGCGAGATCGACGTGTTCCGTTTATGCCAAGGCTGTGGAGGATCATCTCAAAATAAAGTGCACGGTAAACCAAGGATGAGACGAGAGTATCAATGACCACACCAGGTATATTCCCGGCTTCCAGCTGTACAGGAATTCAAGAAACCATGCCGTTGTACTGAGGCCAATAGCATCCAGGAGGAAACTTCTCCGAAACCGCATCTTCAATTCTCACGGCGAATCGTCTTTCTTTGCACTCTGCACATATGTGTCTTCGCCGAAAGAGGCTGCACGTACGCATCCCTTAGGGTGTGTTTAGATTGGGGAAAGATTCCCCAAAAATACACTGTTCATAAAAAACACTGTAGATGAGTAGTGATATGTGAGTAGAAGAGGTGGGATGAATAGGAAAAAGTTGGATGAATAGTAGATTTTTGGGGAATCCTTTTGAATCTAAACGGAGCCTTAGTTTATCAGTATATTTTGACTGCACAGCCAAACAGTGATGGATCTTTTGTGGCAGTACGATGAATCCGACCGCTAGGCTTTAGGAACCATGGACGAGCTCGTGCAGACACACGTATAGGACAGGAGTGGCCTTTTAGTTTTGTTGCTTCATCCTTGCCTCCATCTGTCTATCATCTGCTACTCAATTGTTGCCATCAGTAGCCAGCACCAGCAAGAAACAAGGGCATATAGTAGTTAAACCATCCTCCTCCTGCACGACATATATATTTACTTATATACATATATGTGTATATAAAGAGCTTTGTTTCTTCTCCTGTGGTGCTAGGTGCAGAGGTGCTAGCTGGAGTGTGTTAGCATAATAGCAAACCCTCAGCTGCACATGGCTGCGGTCAGTGCCCGGGGCTCTCCCCATTCCTTCCCCTCGTCACCTTCGTCGCCGCATCCTGACGCCGAGAGGATGTTCATGCGCGGAGGGAGTGGCCGCTCGACCAGCAGCCGGAGCGCCAGCCTCAGGGACATTGACGAGGAGGCCGTGGCGGTGGTCGCCGGCGATGGCGGCGGCAAGCTCTACGTGACCGTCGGGAAGGACTTCAAGGACGCCAAGTCCTGCCTCGGAGCGGTTCGGAGCCTCGGGCTCCTCGGCGGCGATCTCAGCCTTGTCCTTCTGCATGTCCACCAGCCTGCAGACAGGATCACCAACGGTAAGTAAACCATCAACTTTTGTTTTGTTTTAAATCTCACTTTGTATCTAGCTCTTGTTCTTTTCTGGAGCCTAATTCACATTACAAACGCTATATATAAGCCCCTAGTACAATTTTCGATGTCTTTTTATGCCCGTCAACGTTTGCATTCACTCTCGCTTCAGACTCAGAGACATAACAACCCATCTACGTATACACACGATTTGACCCACACCACGTATTTGTTGTCTCTTTTTTTTACCCCCCTTTTATGGGCCACCTGGGGGGAGAAACATCGCCTCTGAAGTTCCATCGAACTTAACTTTGCTTGTTTCACGCAGGCTATGTGCAAAGATTATACACACACATATGAAATTTAACATCTCTACGCATGTTTCCTCTGTTAAATGCTCTGTAGGATTATGCATGGTTCTTGCAAGCCGGCTAGAAGAAAAGGAACTCCAAGCATACAGGAAGATTGAGCAGGAGGAGATGAACACACTACTGAATCAATACATGACTTACTGCAGGCTATATCTCAAGGTCAGTCTATTCCGTAGTTCTATTTCTTAGGTTCATTGCAAAGTTTACTTCTCAATTTTCCCCTAGATTTAGCTCTGGATGCTGGTCAACTTGGGATTGTCTCGAGGGGAAAATAATAAAGTTTTAAGTCGTCATGGTTTATGTCAGGCCTAGTTGAAAAGCAATTTAGTGACACTCATGGAATTTTGTTTTAGAAAAATCAACTAGTAATAAGCAATAATATAATACGCTAGGCAAACCTTTCTTGTTTTACCTTCTCCTTTCTCACTAACTGGTAAGAGTTTGTATTACCATATGTCATCTCACTAAAACATGAACTTTACAGGTGCAAGCAGAAATACTGGTCATTGAGAAGAACAATGTAGCAAATGGCATCATAGAGCTAATTAATCAGCATCACATCACAAAGCTTGTCATGGGAACGTCTTCCTTCTCAACGTATGCAGAGATAAAATTATTCGTATGCTATAATGAGACTTCATCCATCTTCATAAATCGTACATGATTTATTCCTAAAATGTGTAGATTATAGCTATAAATGAATCATCTTTCTCTTATTGGAATATCAAGGAACCATCTGAGTCGTGCAAGTATTATGATCAATTTGTTAATAATCGCATCTGACACTTTTTCATGTTAATAAGTAAAGGCAACATGATAACAAGTAATGACCAACAGAAAAACACTTCTTACTAAAACAAACTTAACAAAGTATATGCACTAAAATCAAGTGCTATTGTTTCTTGCATAATTGTTACATGGTACATGACAATTACAGGGTGCCATTGAAATTCTGATAAGCAAAGCATGATTTATTACTTTCATCACGCCGTTTAAATTAAAAAAAAAATGTATGTTGACTATTAATTTCCATGAGCAGGACGAGGAAAGTACCCAAATCAAAAGTTGCATCCATTGTGCATCAACAGGCCAAACATTATTGCCAGATCTTCTTCATTTGCAAAGGGTCCCTTGCTTGCACTAGGTACAAATCATTTATTTTCCCTGCAGCATGAATCCAACTATAAAACAATCCCAACCCAAGCAATGACTCACCATTATTATTGGGGAAACCTGGTAAGACAATAGTGTGATTCCTCATCATTTTCAGGGATGCTACTCTGGATTCTATAAAAGCTGATTCACCCAGAAGCAGTTCTGCAAGCACTCTGTCAGATGAATCTGAGATACCTGCAAGATCAGTGTCACTGCCACCCGGGCATCCTGGTTACATGGGGTCTCCTGACCAACCATTCCCTCCTCGACGGTCAAACTCAGTTAGTTACTCGTCTCCAGGATTCGTAACAAACAATGTGGAGAGGATGTTGCATATAGCGCAGCATTCGGTACATGTGAAACCAAGAGATTGCTCGCCAACCTCCAGCCTCCCAAGCAGTGAAGGTTCCTCCTCATCAAGTCCAAAGGATACGGACAGTATGGATGGATCACCGTCGCCAGCTTCAATAGTCAGGCCTGAAGAGCAACAAGTGTCCATGGTACATCATACCAGACTGAGTAGTCTTTTTAGTGTTAAGATGAAATCAACTGCTACATGTTAAAAAAAGGTTAAGTGTAATGTGCCCCTGTGCTGCAATGAATCTCAAATATATAAATATTACATGTTCTGAACTCTACCAGATGACATCATTGGCAGTTCATTATTCCTAAATGGGAGAAAATGCATGTAAAACCTCTAGGTAATAATCTTCATGCCATAGGGATTTTTCATAGCTTTAGATATATGACTGTAACTGTGAACAGATGATCAATCGTCTACAAAGGATCTTGCACAACAAATGCACATGCAATCACCAGCATGATATTAATGGTTTTAAACCAAAGGCAATTGCTTTGGGGCATGACCAATGGCCATAATCTAGTTCTGGTTTCATTCAAACTCTCTTTTATCTGAATTGATCTAGGAACAAAGCCCCTCGAAGTTTTGGGCATGCTGTCTAGGAATCTTATAGTCAAGTAGGTTGTAAGTCAAAGTTATGAGGGAGAGTTCCCTTGCTATGATTTGGTTTAGTAAATATTTTTGCTTTTGGAAAAGGCACTTATGGTAGTTGGATAATGCTATGATATTTATTGAACTCAAAGCAAATCATAATATTTTATAGGTGGAAACTGGCATGCAAAATGAAGTGTTTGAGCAGCTGCAGCAAGTCCGCATTGAGCTTGAACGCTCACGAAAGGAAGCATCTGAGGGCCGGCAGAAAGCCGAAAGGGAGCTGTTCGAAGCTTCCAGGATGGTATGGTTTTTGTTTTCTGTTGTTCTTGCTTAATCATACTGTTATATGCTCACCATTATATCCAATAGAAGCAATCCAAGGTTTAAGAACGTATTTTCATTACATGGTCAATTGATCTTTCATGCATTAATTAATTTTCATGCAGTTCAAAGCACGGGAAAATTCACTCCTCAAAGAAAAAAGGGAGGTAGAGGAAATACTGGAAAAAGAAAAGGCATTTCTTGAAAAAGAGAACTTCGAGATTTTCAAAGAACTGCAGAAGGCAAATGAGCAGAAGGCAGAGCTAGAGAATAAGCTTCTCCAGACCAATTCTCTGTTGGAACAGCTCCAACAGCTGCAAGAAGATCTGCAGCGTGAGAAAGAAGATGCTCTAAGAGAAGCTGAAGAGATGCGTAGACGATGTGGCAACAATGAATTTATTTCTTCTGATGAAGTATCCTTGACAGAGTTTAGCTACAGTGAGATTCAAGAAGCAACCAACAACTTTGATGAATCTAGGAAGATTGGACATGGTGGATGTGCAAGCGTGTACAAAGGTTTTCTACGTCATACCACTGTAGCCATAAAAAAGTTCAACCGAGAAGGCATTGTAGGAGAGAAAGAGTTCAACGATGAGGTAATTTATTTCAGCAACTTCAAATGTAAGCTTGTTTTCATGGGAGGAAACATGTATCTAAATCTGTGATTTTTTAAAATAATACAGGTGGAAATTCTATGTAAGATGAGACATCCAAACCTTGTCACTCTCATAGGAGTGTGCAGAGATCCGAAAGTGCTGGTTTATGAATTCTTACCAAACGGCAGCCTAGAGGACCGCCTTCAATGCAAGCACCACACCGAGCCACTCCAATGGAGAATGCGCATCAGGATTGCTGCTGACATCTGCACAGCGCTTATCTTCCTCCACTCCAACAAACCAAAAGGCATCGCCCATGGTGATCTGAAGCCTGACAATGTCCTCCTTGATGCTAACTTTGTAGGCAAGCTGGGGGACTTTGGAATTTCTCGTTCCTTAAGTCTAACAAACACCACTGTCACCCCTTACCACAGAACAGACCAAATAAAAGGCACACTAGGATACATGGATCCAGGGTACATTTGTTCAGGGGAGCTCACAGCACAGTATGATGTATACTCCTTTGGAGTAGTACTGCTGCGTTTGCTAACTGGTAAGAGCCCCCTAGGCCTTCGGAGTGAGGTGGAGACAGCCTTGAGCAGTGGAGTCCTGCATGAGATACTTGACACCTCAGCAGGGGACTGGCCTCCTGAGCTCGCTGAAGAGTTGGCACGCCTAGCTCTGAAATGCAGTCGGTATGATAGAAAGGATCGCCCTGATCTTGCAAAAGAGGCATGGGGTGTCCTGCAAACTATGATGAATGAACCAACAACTTCTTCATCACTTCCTCCAGAGACACCATCATATTTCATCTGCCCAATGACACAGGTCAGTTAGCAGCTGTTGAAGCTGACTCTATGTTACTGGATTAAATATCTCTAGTAATCAACATGAGTAGAGTGGATGAAAAAAAAAACAAATCTCAACCTAGTCAATATCGCTAGAATAATAGAGAAACAAAGCAACTTATTAATGCAATGTCTCATGTGAAACAAATAAGTACCATGTATATCATAGCAATCACATGCTACTCTTAAAATTCAGCCGTTGCATGAAAGTTTTATTTCCTTTTGAGTAGGTGGTCTGTATCATAGTCACGGTCACCTCCATATGTGTTTCATTTTGGTTCCAACTAATATAACATCACATTATTGCATTGTTTCAGGAAATCATGCGAGATCCGCACATCGCTGCTGACGGATTCACATACGAAGGTGAGGCTATAAAAGATTGGATCCAAACGGGGCATAAAATGTCCCCCATGACATACCTTAGTTTCACACACCATCAGTTAATTCCTAACAATGCACTTCGTTTCGCTATACAAGAATGGCAAACAAAACAGCAGCAATAATTTGAGTCTCTGACCCTTCAATATGTGTATATATGCATTCTTGGAAGCTTTTTTTTACTTACACAGAAAATATTTTATCAAATTGGAGCTCGAAAATAATGCTCCATGTACAAGACACTGTGAGGGCTCCAAATCTGGGACGAATTGATATTTAATATGTAATACATTATTAGCAAGAAGATGCAACGTGTGAATGGCCAATATATGTGTCGTGTGTGCCCATTTCTCTCCATATTTGAAATATAGAAGTTCACTCACAGCAAAACAACAGTCGGCGAAAGCTTCAGTGGTTAACTGAATACCCATCACCATGGGTGGTTTTTTTTATCATGTTACTTACTACTTGAGAAACGAACTATAAGAAATGTGATTCTCTAACTATAAATCAGTGAAGATATTTGTGCATTGAAGCTAGTAGCACAAAAGGGGCAACTTAGTAGATTGTTTGCACTGAAAAACAAGTTGGTCATCAGTAATCAGGAATGGGGATCACTGAACCTGAATTTCCTCCCCATGACCTGCTGGCTAGATTAGCGTTGAGCCGTTGACCAATGTGAGACTCAGAGTAGCAGAGGAGACGAGAAACAGTATATTAAGATTGTTCCATGGAGCGTCGGCATACGGCATGGAATAAGTTTTACACAAAAGTTAAAATAAGCAGAATGAAGCTGAGCGCATACCGCCGAACACCTGGCGGACGGCAGCGTCTTGCCACTCTCCCCGGCCGCCGCACAGTTGGACCCCCGCCGCGTCAGATGGAGTAGTGCAATCCGCCGCTCCCTGTGAAGTGGTAACCATTCGTGCCTTTGAAGGAGAGGACTGAGCCGCCACGGAGATGGGGCGTTGGAGGAGAAGGGAGGTGCGGTGGCTGGCGGAGTAGTGCTTTCTTTCGAGTTTCGACGGTTCGAATATGGGACCAGGCATGGTCGACCCCTCGTATCGAATTTTTCTTTTGCTATTAGAAAAATTTTCATTTTTTACAATTTTTATATCTGAAAATATAATAACTTATTTATATAACATTGGCGTACAAGTTAACTTATGTATACAATTTTATCCGATCTATAACTTGGACACATAGGAGTTTGGTTGGTGCAATGGTAATGCAAACGTAAAGGAAAATGAGATTATATTGTAATGGGCGCAGGGGCGAAGCTAGAGCACAAGAGAGAGGGTGCACCATTGTCGACGCAAATCTGATCAACACACAACAAGCGCTAGATCGTGCGGTTGTCGGAACCAACTCCAGGTGAACTCCCGCGCAAAACCGGTAGGAGCAGTTTTAGGCCAAACTGGTAGGCCCGGTTTTGTTGGGTCTCGCCGGAATTGGTGGTGACCAGTAGAGAGGAGGGATAGCAAGAAAGGTTGACCAGCGAGCCTAGAACGCCGCCATCAAAATAGAACTTCTAATTCGGACGTGTTGGGTCTCGCGTCGGCATCGCCGGACGTGCCCTAGGTCGACCAACGAGCCTAGAACGCCATCAATGGCCGTGGAGATAACGATGAATAGCAAGAAAGGTTGAAAAAGTTTAGGGTTTAGAGGTAGACAGTAGATGCATTATGTTTGATTCGATATTGCCTCAATCGGTCGTGGACCCTTATATTTAAAGGGTGTGAAGGTCTAGACCCAGTAGGAGTCGAAGGTTATACACATCTCGTGTCAAAATAGAACTTCTAATTCGGACTGCACGGGAACAACCGGTACTTCCGGTTCTAGAAAACTGGTACACCGGGTTTTCTATACTGCAGTTCATACCGAGGTCATAACTCTCTTGTACGGACTCCAAATCGGACTTCTATATATGCATTTCGATCGTATTGGCGATGACTACACATTGGTGAAGTCCAATTAACATTTTGAGAATATTAGTAAACCGGAAGTACTTACCGGTTTGCCCAGACCAACAACAGAAACCAATAAGTGCCAATTTTAGTTGTCAACAACCACATTTGAGTTTTTGGACAATGAGTGCATAAGGTTGAGCAAGGGGGTGCAATAGTGGTGAAAAAACAGAGATTTACACTAATTTTGATTTTTTTTTCATGGGTGCATAGGCACCCCCTGCCTACCCCAAATAGCTTGGGACTAAAGGCTATGTTGTTGTTGTTGTGCATAGGCACCCCCTGGTCAGAGAGTAGCTTCGCCCCTGAATGGATGGTAGAATGGGTGATCACTCTCTTTGTTTGGTTGCACAACGATAATGTGTTCAGATAGAAACATTGTTGTGAGCATGTTGATTATGGTGAGGGAGGGGGGATTCAATTACAGAATCAACTGATTCCAGAGAACTGCAAATAAACGCTTGTAACATGATGTGTTACCTTCTGTAATCAAATTACGTTACAATTGAGCGAACCAAACATCTCCATAACTTATGTATACAACTTTACCCTAAAATATTATTTTAACATAATTTTTGGGGTATATATAATTTGGTACATAACTTGCTTGGTCTCGAGGATATGATTACAGATAACTTATGTATATTATTTTGCCCTAAGGATATAGTGTTAACATAACTTTTGGCATATATATAAGTATATAACTTATATACATAGATTATGCATGTATATGTTCAAAAATAATATAAAAAATAAATTAAAAATTAAAAAAAGGAAAAAAAGGAAAAGAGGGACTGCCCCGCACCTGAGGGGCACCTGGGGCTTGCTTGGAAAAAGTCTCTCATAACTTTTTTTTGGAAAAAAAATATTTCCACCGAACTTTTCTTTTTGGAAAAAGTTTTTCCATAACTTTCCACTTTTTGGAATTTTTTATTTTTTGTTACTTTTTATTGTTTGCCTACCCCAACTTGCTTGAAACTAAAGGCTATGTTATTCTTTTTTGTTGCAACTTTTTATTGTTGGAAAATATGATGACTTATATATATAATTTTAGCAAATTATGTATACAACTTTGGCTCGGAATATAATTTTAACATAACTTATGTAAAATACTTAGGTTCGAATATGATGAGTTATATATATGCATACAACTTTACTATGGAATATGGTTTTAACCTAACTTTGGGGGCATATACAGAGTACACTTCTATGCATAGCTTATACGTACAATTTTTTTTAACATCATTCAGTTTTATATGTATAATTTTCTTCCTCCCAATTTTTTTAGCATAACTTACACACATAAATATCAAAAGAATAGTATAAAAGCAAATAGAAAAAACAAAAAAAAAGAAAAGGCACGGGTCACGGGTCCCCTAGGAGCACTCTCCCACGGGCGGAGTCGACCGCCAACAAGCACACTAGCGGTCACCCACCAATTAAGGGTGTGTTTAGATTGGGAAAAGATTCTCCGAAAATACACTGTTCACCAAAAAAACACTGTAGATGAATAGTGATATGTGAGTAGAAGAGGTGGGATGAATAGGAAAAAGTTAGATGAATAGTGGATTTTTGGAGAATCTTTGGGAAGCTAAACGAGGCCTAAGCATTGCGGTCAAGCAGGGGCAAAGCTGCGCTTTGCTGCCGAGGTTCCCCCATCCCGATGAATTTGTACAAATTCAGTGTAAAATACTGTGCTGCACTGTTCTCCAAAGGCAAAGACCTCATCGTGTCTGGCTTCGCCCCTGTGGCCAAAGGATCCTTTGGCACGTGTCTTGCCCCCGACACCTTCCTTTGTCCACAAACGTCTTATTTATTTTTGTTTATTCTAACATATGGTAAGCGAGATTAAAACATTAAGAAACGAAAGCAGAAGTGAGAAAATCTTTGCTTAGATTACAATCAAAACATGGTTGAGAGAAGCGGAGATAAACATGTCATACAATATGTTATTGATTTTTCTGGTTTATTTTTATAGAAAATGATAATTGGTTAATAGTCTTCTTTATATTTTTATTAAAGAGAAAGTGTTTTAGTTAAATGAGCCAATTTATGAATGTTCCTTATAAAGTGACCCATGGTTTTTGTATTAGAAAATGGTGGTTGAGAACTATTTTTTGGTAATTTGTTTTCCATGTCAGGCAATTTTCAAATTAGACTAGAAAACTACCAGGTATCGGCCACTTGACATGGAAATTTTGAAGATAAAATTGCAATGTCATCGCTCAGCTGCCTTGTTCCATCAATTCACACGTAGGTGGGGATTTTCCCACCTGAATTATTTGAAAATGTTGACGACCAAAAATGGCTTAAAGCCGATCAGGCTGAGACAGCCGGTCTAGACCGCCTGTACAAGCGGTTAGACCGGCTGGGCCCTGTAGCCGATCTGGCAATGTGCCATGCGGTCTGACCGCCTGTCGCGAGTCCGAGTAGAATCAGGTTTTTGCACGTTTTTAGATCTGTACAAGAACTTCCTTGCGGGGCAAGACCTCCCCACCCTATAAATATAAAGGGCCGTGGCCGATTGAGGACCTCTACCCAATCGTACAAAAAATTGTCTTACTTTTTATCTCCAAACCCTACCTTTTCCGACCCTTTTGCTTTCGTTCTTCGTCTCCGCGACGTTTTAGTACGTTCTAAGTGGCCTTGCCGACCTTAGAACAACCCTAGGTTCACAGCCTCTGAGGGGTCCCTCCCGAGGTTGTGATCGTAGGATTTCGCGGCGCCTCTGCTACAGGCGGTTTGACCGGCCCTGACAGGCGGTATGACCGGCTGCTCTCAGGAGCTCCGGTGAGGAGAATTCGACGACTGCGCGATCTAACGCTTTCGTGTGTTGACCAAAAGTGCGTCAACATATTTTGGCGACTCCACTGGGGAAAGAAATCTGGTTTTTGAAGACCGATCTACTATCCCTAGCACAATGGGCTTCAACGTTGGAGAAGCAACATCGTGACGGTCTCGCTTGAAGATCTTTCTTCTGAAGATCATGAGAGGTTCATGGCGCTCCAGAAGCACCTCGAGGCAGAGTTCTTGAACACGTTTCGGAAAGGTCGTGAAGATCGTTCGGCAAAAAGTGTTCGAGACTTCGTAATGCCTTCTTTCAAGATGAGTAAGGGGCAAATTGAGGTAATTGACAATGTAAGCACTTCTGCACCTCAACCCCCTGCATCTACTCCTATGGCTTCAACTTTTTCGGATCGTGATTCATTAGTTGAACAATTATTAGAACGACTCGAAAAATTGGAGGGTAAATCCATAGATACTCGTGAATTACCTGAGCATAATATCTTCTATGGTATGGCACCGAATTACTTTGCTGGACAAACCCCGCCACCACCCAATATGTCTAGACCGAACACGGTCAATGCAAGTGGGTCGGCAGCGGTTGGGTCTGCAGCCGGTCAGACCGCCCGCACAGCCGGTCAGACCGCGACAGGCGGTCAGACCGTGGCTATAGGTGGTCAGACCGCGTGTTCTGGTGGTCAGGCAAATTTGACCAATGCTATGGTGTTCGTGCCGGAGCAACCTTTGCCGCTGTCTACTGTTCTAAACTCGGTCTCCATTGGCCGTGCTAGTCCAGTAACTACAGCAGGCGCTACTTATTCCACGACTATGCATACTGCGAATTCGGGTGGTATTCCCGATGATGTTTTTAATGCACATAGAGATATGCAGAATAGACAATCACCTCACTTGAATTATATGAATGCTATGCAATCTTCAGCCCAACAAGACCCTCAATGGGCCGAATTTACTAGATTCAGGGATGAATTGTCTGATGTGATGAGAAATAAGCTAGGTGTTGATTTTGGTAATACTAGATTATATCAAAAACCTTATCATTCTAGCTTTGATACTGTTTCTTTTCCCAATGGGTGGTGCTTGCCTGATTTTGTAAAGTTTAGTAGAGATGATGAGCGCACCACTTGGGAACATGTTAGTCAATATGTAGTTCAACTAGGGAAGGCTGGAAACTATGAAGCATTTAGAGTGCGTTTGTTTTGATTGTCACTTACTGGTGCTGCTTTTGCTTGGTTTTCTTCATTAGCCCCTGGTTCTATTATGAGTTGGAATCAACTAGAGCGTAAGTTTCATGATCATTTTTATAGTGGTAGTCATGAGATGAAATTAGCAGATTTAGCATCGGTTAGACAGGGTCAGGATGAGTCTGTCTCTCATTTTATGAGAAGATTTAAAGATATTAAAAACCGTGGCTTTAATTTGTCTATTTCTGAAGTTAATCTTGCTGGCTTATGCTTTAGAGATTTGAAATCTTCCATTAGAGAGAAGATAGATAATTGTGATTATTATTCGGTCGCACAAGTGCATATTAGAGCTGAATTAGCTGAAGGCCGAATGAATAAAGAAAAAGAGAGTTTTAAGACACGTCGGTCTAATGTTCATATAGTTGATTATGAATCCGATGATTCGACCGACGATGATAAGGATGTTTATTTAGCAGAGTTTGTATGGCCTGCCAATAAGAAAACTGTGTCATGCTCATCTCTTAAGCCGATTCATAAGAATCGGCAAGAAGACATAAAGTTTACTTTTGATGTATCCAAATGTGACCGTATATTTGATGAATTGCATAAATTTGGTTATATCAAGATTTCTCATGTCATACCACCTACGAAAGAATTGAGGAAGAGTGCTTATTGTAAGTTTCATAATTCTTTTTCGCATGCTACTAATGATTGTAATGTCTTCCGTCGACAGGTTCAATCGGCTATTAATGAGAGCCGTTTGAAGTTTCATGAGATGCAAATTGATGAGACTCCTTTTCCGGTCAACACCATAGAGTTGCAACAGCCCAAGGTCTTGGTTCGGCTGCATCAAGCCGAATCTACTAAAGGGAAGAACGTGGTGATTGGAGAGGTAAGACCGTCTTCAAAAGAGTCGGTTAGAGAAGTGACTTATGAGAAGACAGCTGATGGTAAGGAGTCATTCAAGGTCACTGTCAAATCCTTTGGACAAGGGGGGCAAGGATCGGTCACTATTCCTGGATCACGGGCGCCCGGGACTGGTCTGCTACAGGCGGTCAGACCGGCTGCTCCAGGCAGTCAGACCGCCTGTCCCCATGGACGCCCGAAGATGCTGATTCCGAAGCGTCCAGAAGTTGGTACTTGGAAGATGAACGTGGCAAAGGAGCAGGGTGTTCAGAAGCCCAAAGTCACGTTTGATTTGCTTTATGACAAGTACACCAAACAAAAGGCCGTTCCAAGCGATCGGTCGTTAAAAAAAATGAGATCACCGATTCAGAACGAGAGGGTTCCTTCGTCTCCTCGTATGAAGTTGGATCCGGTGTGGATGACAATGGAGTGATGTGGGTACCATATCATTCAAACGTGCAGCCTTCGTTTCATCCTGGCTGGGAAGGTCCAAAAAGACATGTGCATGACATGATCATTTATCCTAGGAGAGACCGATTGGCTTTCCGTCAATCTGGTCAAGAGCGGGCACAGGCGGTTAGACCGCCTGTAACAGGCGGTCAGACCGCCCGTCAGGATCAGCCGCCAAGAATTCCTCCGAGGCAGGTTTATCGACCTAAGAAGAAGGAGGAGGTGCAGAACATGGATGTGGACTCAGAGAGGACTACTGAGTTCGACATTATTCAAGTTGGGACCATGGATGTTCCTATTGAGAAAAGTCTGGCTATGAAGCTGACTTCCAGGGAAAAGACTATGGAAGATCAGGGGCTATGAAGCTGACTTCCAGGGAAAAGACTATGGAAGATCAGGGGCTAGTACTAGCAAGATTCAGCAGCGCTTTCTTCCAAGATGGTGTCCTAAAGGGTTGACTCGCACGCAGAAGAGTAAGCTTCAGAGACTTCGTTTTCGGGAAAGACAAGAGCAAGAGTTGAAGAAGCAGAGAGATGAATTCTTCAACCAAGTCAAGCCCATGATTCCACAGAAAAAGGAGTGGAAGCCGAGGGAAGCCCAACAGGCGGTTCAACCGGCTGCACAGGCGGTCCAGACCGCCTGTCATTTGGAGACCGCAGCCCAGGCGGTCAGACCGCCTGTACAGGCGGTCAGACCGGGTGACGCAAAAGCGCCCGATATTTCTTCTTCTGGTTCTTCGGCTCATGATGGCAAGTCAACATCGGTTTCCCCTGCTGAGGACGATGAAGAACTTGTTGGTTACAGTTCTTCTCCGGAGCGCATGAATCTTGATGTGAATGTGCTTCATATGTCCATGAATGGGGACATGCTTTCGGAGGAGTAGGTCTCTCATCTCGATTTTGGTCCTAAGGAAGCTATATTCCAGAAGCCTAAAGCTGGAGACAATCACTTGAAGGCTTTATATTTGAAGGGGCATATCAATGGGAAGCCAATCTCGCGGATGTTGGTCGATGGAGGGGCCATTGTGAACTTAATGCCCTATTCCTTATACAAGAAGATTGGTGGTTCAGATTCGGAGCTGATCAAGACCAACATGACCGTCAGCGGCATTGGAGGAGGAGAGCCTATTGGCGCCAAGGGGGTGATCTCTATGGAGCTTACCATTGGAAGTAAGACCTTGGCCACTGCTTTCTTCGTCGCTGAGACTCAAGGTAACTTCAGTTTAATCTTGGGTCATGATTGGATTCATGCAAACCAATGCATTCCCTCTACTTTGCATCAATATTTGATTCAATGGATAGATGATGATGTAGAGGTTGTGCATGGTGATACTTCCGCTTGTGTTGCTTTAGCTAATAGCTCTTTGATTGGCATTCATGATGATGTTAGATGTTTGTCAGGCTTATATCTTTCTGAATTTGAGTTTATCAGCTGTACTAAGAATGGCTTCATCTCTGCTGTCATAAAGCCGATGAACAATCGGCTTAATCATCTCATTTAATGGATAATCGAGAGTGGTTGCAGCAGAGACTTGAATACTATCGGTCGCATCAGAACGATATGTGTGAAGCTATTGAAGACTTTGATGATATAAGCAAGCTAGGATGTGGTTTTATGTCGGCCGATCCTCTTGAGGAGGTAGACATTGGTGATGGTTCTATACCCAGGCCGACGTTTGTAAATAAGAATTTAGATCTTATTTTTAAATCTGAATTAATAAAGTTGTTAAAGGAGTATCTTGATTGCTTTGCTTGAAATTATCATAAAATGCCTGGTTTAAGCCCTGGTTTAAGCCGAGAGCTTGTTGAGCATCGATTGCCTATTAAGTCTGGTTTTAGGCCTTATAAACAACCAACTAGGCGTTTTAATCCTGAAATTTATGACCGAGTTAAAGAGAAAATAAATCGGTTATTAGAAGCAAAGTTTATTAGACCTTGTCGATATGCTGAATGAATTTCTAATATTGTACCCGTGGAAAAGAAAGAAACGGGTAAGATTAGAGTTTGTATTGATTTTAGAAATCTTAATCGTGCTAGTCCTAAAGATGAATATCCTATGCCAATAGCCGATATGCTTATCGATGCTGCGTCTGGACATAGAATGATTAGCTTTCTTGATGGTAATGCTGGTTACAATCAAATATTTATGGCCGAAGAGGATATATCCAAAACGGCTTTTGTATGTCTAGGCTTTGTTGGTTTGTTTGAGTGGATTGTTATGACTTTTGGTTTGAAGAATGCTGGTGCTACTTATCAAAGGGCAGTGAGTTTTATCTTCCATGATTTGCTTGGTATTATCTTGGAAGTTTATATCGATGATATTGTTGTTAAATCGGCTGGAAGTGTCTCTCATTTGGCGGATTTGAGACTTGCATTTGAAAGAATGCGTCGGTATGGTTTGAAGATGAATCCACTCAAGTGTGCTTTTGGTGTGTCGGTTGGAAAGTTTTTGGGCTTCATAGTTCATGAAAATGGAATAGAAATTGATCCAAAGAAGGGCGACACTATTGGCAAGTTGCAGGCGCCTAGTTCCAAGAAAGAGTTGCAAAAATTCTTGGGTTAGGTGAATTACTTGAGAAGATTTATTTGCAATTTGTCGGGAAAGTTGAATGCTTTTACTCCTTTGCTTCGGTTGAAAGATGATGCTGAATTTACTTGGGGGGCAAAACAGCAAGAGGCGTTTGAAGAGATCAAACATTATTTATCTTCACCTCCGGTTCTTCGGGCACCTAGGAGAGGGGTTCCTTTTAAATTATATATTGCGGCCGAAGAAAGTGTTATTGGGGCTGTTTTGATCCAAGAGACTGAAGGGAAGGAATATATTATTTCATATGCAAGTAGAAGATTATTGGACGGCAAAACAAGGTATACTTTGATTGAAATGTTATGCTTATCATTATATAATGCTTGTACAAAGTTGAAGCATTATTTGTTATTAAATACTTGCATAGTTGCTAGTCAAGCCGACATAATTAAATACATGTTGCATAGACCTATATTAAGTGCTAGAATGGGCAAATGGGCTTATGCTTTAATTGAATATGATTTAGTCTTTGAGCCATTGAAATCTATGAAAGGGCAAATAATTGCCGATTTTATTGTTGAACATAGGATTAGTGAATATCTTGATTTGAATGTCGGCTATATTACTTTTACTCCATGGAAATTGCATTTTGATGGATCGATTTGCAAAAGTGATTGTGGAGTTTGTGTTATTCTTATTTCACCAAACGGTGTTGTTTTGAGGCTCTTAACCGATTAGATGATAAGTGCACTAATAACCAAACTGATATGAAGCTTTATTATTCGGGTTGGAGATGTTACATGACATGGGAGTAAAACATGTAGAAGCATATGATGATTCTCTTTTGGTAGTTCAGCAAGTATCTAAAATTTGCCAATGCTTGGATGGTTTTTTGAATGCTTATCTTGATAAGTGTTTACATATTATATCTTGCTTTGATGAATTTGTCATTTATCATGTACCAAGAGAAGAGAATCCTAGAGCTAATGCGTTGGCGCAGCAAGCATCAGGCTAGTTCAGGAAAGAAATTTTCATGAAAAGAGACCGATGTTTCGTGAAGCCGACGTTTCTGCTCTGGAACAGACGGTTCGACCGCCTGTTACAGCCGGTCTGACTGGCGCGACCGGTCTAATCGCCAGTACAGGCGGACTGACCGCCTGCACCTCTGAAAATACCGATTCGGCTGTTAATGATTTTCAATATGTTGTGGCCGATGCTGGTGATTGGAGGAAGCCTCTGGTGGAGTATTTGCAGGATGCTAGTAGGTCAGTGGATCGAAAAGTCCGACGATGGACTTTCAAGTTTACTTTGGTTGATGGTGAACTATATCGTCGGACCATGGATGGATTGCTTTTGAAATGTTTAGATTCTGATCAAGCTAGATTAGCTATGGCAGAGATTCATCAAGGAATTTGTGGTACACATCAATCGGCTCGGATGATGAAGTGGCTCCTTAGACGGGTTTGTTTTTATTGGCCTACGATGATAGCCGATTGTTTTCATTACTACAAAGGATGTGAAGAGTGTCAAAAGTTCGGGGATATTCAGATTGCACCTGCTGTGTTGATGCATCCAATCATTAAGCCATGGCTCATTAGAGGATGGAGTTTAGGTTTTGTTGGTAAGATTCATCTTTATTCATCCAAGGGTCATTGTTTTGTGATTGTGGCTACTGATTATTTTACCAAGTGGACTGAAGCAATTCCCCTCAAGAACATGACACATAGAGAGGTGGTTGAGTTTATTACTGAGCATATTATTCATAGATTTGGGATTCCTCAAACATTGATGACAGATCAAGGGACGTCGTTTATTTCTAAAGAGGCAGTTTGTTGGATCCTATGGTATTAAATTGCTCAATTCATCTCCGTATTATGCTCAAGCCAATGGTCAAGATGAGTCTAGCAATAAGATTTTGATCAAGCTCATAAAGAAGAAGATTGAAGATCATCCTAAGCGGTGGCACGAGGTATTATCTGACGCATTATGGGCGCATCGTATTTCTAGACATGGTGCTACTAAGGTTACTCCATTTGAGCTTGTCTATGGTACTATTTTGCCCGTTGAGGTAAATCTGGCTGCTTACAGATTGGTTAAGCAAAATGATCTTGATGGTAGTACATATTGTGCTTTGATGATGGATAATATTGATGATGTGACCGACAAGCGTTTGGAGGCCTTAGAGGAGATTGAAAACGATAAAAGAAGAGTGGCTCGAGCGTATAACAAGAAGGTGAAACTCAAATCCTTTCAAGTTGGTGATTTGGTTTGGAAGACTATTTTGCCTATAGGAACAAAGAGCAACAAATTTGGTAAATGGTCGCCGAATTGGGAAGGACCATATCGTATTGTGAAGGTTTGTTCTGGAAATTCCTATATGGTGGAGACTTTGCAAGGATTTCAGTTGCCAAGAGCACTCAATGGGAGTACTTAAAAAAATATCATCCAAGTGTTTGGCAACATGCTTGAAAGGATATGGCCGATATGTGATATCGCCCTTAGGGAAAAATGGCCGACAATAGAGGGTCGCTCTTAGTTTCATTAAATGTTTTGTGATAAACAAAGTTTTACCAAAAAACAGGGGGGCATATGTTGACGACCAAAAATGGCTTAAAGCCGATCAGGCTGAGACAGCCGGTCTGGACCGCCTGTACACGCGGTTAGACCGGCTGGGCCCTGTAGCCGATCTGGCAATGTGCCAGGCGGTCTAACCGCCTGTCACAGGCGGTCTGACCGCCTGTCCCGAGTCCGAGTAGAATCAGGTTTCTGCACGTTTTTAGATCTGTACAAGGACTTCTTTGCGGGGCAAGACCTCTCCACCCTATAAATATAAAGGGTCGTGGCCGATTGAGGACCTCTACCCAATCGTACAAAAAATTGTCTTACTTTTTATCTCTAAACTCTAGCTTTTCCAACCCTTTTGCTTTCCTTCTTCGTCTCCGCGACGTTTTAGGACGTTCTAAGTGGCCTTGCGACCTTAGAACAACCCTAGGTTCGCAGTCTCTGAGGGGTCCCTCCCGAGGTTATGATCGTAGGCTTTCGCGGCGCCTCTACTACAGGCGGTCTGACCGGCCCTAACAGGCGGTCTGACCGGCTGCTCTCAGGAGCTCCGGCGAGGAGAATTCGACGACCGCGCAATCTAGCGCTTTCGTGTGACCAAAAATACATCAACAGAAAAATATCATAGTGATCAATAGAAATTGTACACCTCTTGTAGCAACCAGGCTTCCTAACTTTCAGCAAAGATGGAAGTCATGCTATTGTTGTGAACACAATCGGAAGACTCATCACTGTTTGCAGACAGTAGACCGGTCATATTCAGTTAACAGCAAGATCGATCGATAGATGGAGCATATCACTTCTTAGTTCTTCAGCAATAATCAGCGAAACACTGAAGACGACAATGACCCGTTTGTAATTCTAAGGATATAAAACATGCTTACTATGGAAGCGCTGGTGTTCGTTGGACCTGTGAAATTACTGTTAGAGTCCCATTCAAATTTCTGCCTGGACATGACCTGCTGCTGCATGCTGGCGTCTGTGCGTGCGTGAGTAGCCGCGGAAAAACTCGCATGGCTCTTTCGGTCTTGGAATGCTTTACATGGTCAATCTCCAAATCTCCGTGCACTTTTCCGGTCCGGAAGACCGGAAGGAATAAGGCAGACCTGAGTGAAAACAAAGGCAACCGACAAAGCATCCCGACCGTCGTGGTGAACTATACGATGCGAGAGGCCTGCCATGGAGAGCTATCTCCGGTCATACAAATTTGGGCTCTTAAATTTTATTTTACAAGGTTACATATAAAATTTAGGAGCTCAAATTTGCATCCAACTCTAGTGAGGCATGCATTAATACACTAGAGAGACATGAAAAATGGTAGGATCTATGATTTGAGAAGGAGGATGATGGTTTGAGAGGGAGGATGAGAGACTCCCAAATCTAGGGGTTTGGAGGAGAAACCTAAGAGGGCATACAAATTTTAGAATAGAAACCCACTGTTTTTTTTTTTAGCTGCTAAATTTTAGAGTAGAAACCCATTTAGAAGGTCCGGAGATGCTCAGGGGCGCACTGCACAGGACGGCGGCCAATTTCCACGCGTTTCCTCGCTTTGCTTGCAGGAAATCTCGGTGGTACCTTCCTTCTGTCCCTTCTCACGCACGCACAGCACTTTCAGGTGGATTTGATTTGCTAGCTGATGTTCAGTACGTTTCCTATTCTCACAGTCGATTATTATTTCGTCACAAGCGTTCGTGCTTCGTCGAGGGATTGAATTGGAATCAATAATGGAACCAAGATGCCTATGGCCGATGCAAGCAATTCACCGTGCATATTCACTACGGAGTAGAATCGACAGCTTCGATAACTTGAGACTTGAAGTCCCGTCAACCATGATATCTCTACTCCTAAAAAGAAAAAAGACAGAGAAGGATAGTCGTGTCGCGAAAAACTTCGCGTTGCCCGTCCCCTCCCGTCCGCCCTCGCCCCCGATCTATCCCCCGACTTCTCTCTCCACGTTCCGCGACTGCAACATGCAAACCGTCACAGCTGCGTCCTTCCTCCGCCCTCCTCTGTCCACAGCCCGTTGTCACTTTATTCCCGATCGCATCTACATTCTCTGTTCTTTCCGTGGTCTCGCTCCGTTCCTGATCGTGGCAGGCGGTTGTTGCCGCCGAATTCCGTCGATCGATCGGCAACACCATCTGATCGGCCCCATCATCGTCACCTCGCCTCCGACCTGATCCCAGGCCAACGCAGGGACAGAAGATCCGATCGCTGCATCTGCCGCACCTCGCCTCCGATCCGACACTACCGGATCCAGGCTCTTTGCCGTGAGCCTGGCACTCTCGGCAAAGAGGATCATCCTCTCGGCAAAGGCTTTGCCGAGAGCCGGCTTTCGGCAAAGCTGACTCGGCAAAGTTTTTCTCGGCGAAGCTACCTTTGCCGAGAGCATTCTGTCGGGATCACGGCAAAGCCTTTGCCGTGTGCACCGGAGGTATTTTCCGAGAGCATGTAGCCTCTCGGCAAAGACCTGGCCCTAACGCCGGCAAGACGGCGTTGCGCCGTCTCTGTGGGGCCCGCAGCTAGGTTTGCCGAGAGCCACGTGCCAGGCTCTCGGCAAAGAACTCAAGGTTTGCCGAGAGTCACGTGCCAGGCTCTCGGCAAAGAACTCAAGGTTTGCCGAGAGTCACGTGCCAGGCTCTCGGCAAAGAGCCCATGGGGCCCACACCGGGAGAAGCAGGCGCGAGGCCTCTGCACATGGCTTTGCCGAGAGCCTAGCCCCATGCTCACGGCAAAAAATGGTAGTTTTACCGAGAGCTTGGCCCTGTGCTCACGGCAAAAAATGGCACATTTGCCGAGAGCCTGGACCCATGCTCTCGGCAAACTCCTGGGCTGAGGCCTTTTTTATTTTTTATTTGCTCATATATGGTGCCCAACAACTGAAATATATCACACATACATCTCAAATACATCACGGGCAATTAATATAACCAATACACAAACACTTCATGCACATAACATACTGTTTCAACCACAAGTTTAACCAGAAGTTCAACAACAAGTTATACCACAAGTCCATGCACATAACATTCAAGTTCGACCACAAGTTTAACCACAGATAGTTCAAACTCCAACGTCCGTCAACTACCTAATGGTGGTGCCGCCATTCCCATGGGTTGTGTGCTTGGGAGGGGTTGGAGAGGTCGCGATCCTGTGAGCCCTGTCCGTCCTGCTGAGTTCCCCAAGGCGACCAGTCCGACACACGAGGCGCAGGCGACACACCAGGCGACATGTTGACCATTCCAGCGGGATCATTTGATCCCGCCGAGAGACCCTGCAGAAAGGAGAAATGTTTTCACGTGAGACAAGATTTAACCAATGAACTTACAAACCAAAAGTTTTTATACTCACAGGGGTCGGTTGCCGAGGCGGTGGCTGAAACTGAAGCTGTGGGGAAGGGAAGGACACTTGAGTGCCCACGCTCTGCATCCAGGTGTACATCTGGGTAAAGTTGGCCTGTAGGCTCTCCCGTTCGGTCCTCTCTTGGGCGAGCTAGGACTGCAATACATTCAAAATATATATGTTAGAATGCGAAGCAATCGTACATCAAAAGCAATGGAAAACAAAGTAAAAAAGAAATAACCTATAGAGACGATATCTGCAGCTGCTCCTGTGTCATGCGTGGGCGGATTGTGTTGCTTCCGCTCGGCACCCTTTGCCGAATCTCGGGGAGTCTTGGCGTCGTGGTCGAGTCCATGACGCTGTCACCCATCCAGTACCGCCCATGCTTCTTCCCTCCGCCCACCTCCATGACGACTCGCCCATCAAAGTTCTGGGTGCTTGGAGCGTAGTCTGGCCCATGGACCTCCCTTGACCTAGACGTGTACGAACTGACCCTCGGAGGGATGGTGGGGTTGGTGAACGCCGAGTCGGGAGTGTCCTCGCTGTAGTCGATGTCGTCCGTTGCCTTGCCCATATGAGCTAAGCACCACGCCTTGAACTGAGGGCAGTCCCGGTTGCCATGTGCTGCCGACTGCAGAAAAAGAGAACAAAGCGGTTAGAATGTTTTCATAATGTCTTGCATCAGAATAAACAATTAAAGCCGCTTACCCATGCCTTCGCGTATCCCGTGAGGTCTCGGCTGCCCTGGTGGTGGGATGGTCCTGCCATCTTCAAACGCCTGTCCCGGTGAATATTGTGCCTCTCCTGCCACTCGGGAGAGCACCACTTGTCCACCATCTTCTCCCAGGCTTCTGTGTGATTATTACACCAACTAGGAGGCACCTGCAATTCAATGCAATTAAGGTAGAAGATCCAATGAAGCATGTTTATTCTCAGAAAATAAAAGTTTTGATGTTAGTTAGTTACCTTGAGGAAATCCTCCCTCTCCAACGTCATTGTTACGGCTTGCCTCTTGGTGACCTTTCGATGTTCGTAGTGGGCATGGTAGTGCACGATAGCCTGGAGGCGCGCCTCGTAGTGAATGTCGTGCAGGAGCTTCTGGCAGGCTCGGTGGGCGTTACGCTCCGCCCTCACCTCAGTTCCCTCCTCGCACCTGTAGAAATCCTGCATATACACACATCAATTATTATGTCAGTATTTAAAATGCGATGAATTCAGTAATGTAGTGCCAGAAAGACTTACACACAACTCGGCCTTTACCCGCTCCGCCTTGTTGTTGTACGCTCGGCCCAGGGTGTCCCGCTGGTTCGGCGCGGAGTAGTAGTGCTCAAAGTGAAAAGCCGGCTCGTACTTTCCGGCATGCTGGACCATGCCGGGGAAGTGCTCCTTGCACAAGAGGCCGAGTATGCCATTGACAAGGCGTGAGTGGTTTCCACCGCCCACCAGGTCCCAACCCCTGAAAATAATTACAATACAATATTAGTTTCTATTGAGATCGCAACTAATCATAGGGAAATTAAGGGTCACGTCAAAAGCACTGACCTTTGTCCAGCGGGTCTATCACTGGGCGTAGGTGTGGAGGCGGCCGGGGAGGGAGGGTCGACGGGCCTCGCAACCAAACCTTCGGCACGTCCTCTGCACCTTCGTCGTCCTCCTCGTCGTCCTCCTCCTCCGGCTCGTACTCCCCCTCCACCTCCTCACCCTCCACCTCCCTAGCATCCTCCTCCTCCTCCTAGTCCTCCTCTTCCTCGTCCTCCTCTGCCTCCACTGACTCGTCCTCCGAGTCCGGCTGCCTATAAGGCCGAAAGCCCGTGTCTTCTTCCTCCACGTACTCGTCCTCGTCGAAGAGCTGAATTTGTGGCATCGACTCTCGAGGAGGCTCTCGACGCGGCTCTCGACGCCTAAAAGTCCACCAGCTCCTCCTGCCCGACCCCGACCCTGAACCCGACCCCTCCCCCTCCTCACTCGTCCTCTGGTACACGGATGACACCTTCCTCACTTTGCCGCTCGCCATATTTGTTCAGTCACCTGAAAATAAAAAAGAACGAACAAATTAGAACAAATAAGCAAGATATACTTAGAAACAGGCTAAAAAACATAACTACACATAACATAGCAAGATGTAACTTTAAAATATAAATCTAAAACATAACTAGAAAGTAACGTGCATATACACACATCATCAAGATTTTGTTCCTCATAATACTCATCATCACTATCCCGTGCATCAATTTCATCATGCCCGTGCTCCAAAGGGGCAATGTCAACACTGTCATCATTTAATTGCCATCGCTCAAGTAATCGTAAGTCCATCACATTTTCAACCTCATCTCCATCGTCTTCCTCACCTAGATTTTCATTGTCTACTTCCATTCCGATCGCTTCGGCTAAGTCTATGTGGCGGACCACTCTGAAATTATTCCAAGTTAAGTACCCCTGGACCAATAATCGAGTAGTCAGGCACTTAATTCGGAATAAGCTGGAGCGCCGTCGGATTAAACCCGATTTAACCACGTACTTTCTCGATCGAAACAACAAGCATGCGCACACGAAGGTGAGTTCCAGAGATTACAACATTCCACAATTTCAACATACATAAATAGTATCGCAAAGTTATTACATACATAAATAGTGCCAACGATGGAGGGACAGAGAACTTAAATGTTTCGAACTCACGATCCAAAGTCACTGATCCAAAGAAGCGTAAACAAGAGAGGGACAGAATGCGAGCTGCAGCTAGGCGCGCGGCAATGACCGATGAACAAAGGGAGAAGATGAATAAGAAGCGTCGTGAAGCGTATCACCTAAAAAACCATGGACCGTTACCAGGTATATTAATCCTGATGTCATGCCATATGTTTTTTTTGCTTACCCATACCCCCCATGCTTGGGACATAAGCTATGGAATCAATTTGAAGATGAGAGTGCCGGTCGGGATAAGGAGAACATGGATCCTTGTGAAAGTGAGGCCTGCCAACATGTGGTTCATGCAGCTCCAGATTTTATAACCCCCATCATTCCAGGTAAGGTTATAATAAAATATTTTGATGTATATAGTTCATTGCACCAATAAAAACATGTATTGTTGCCATATATACTTCTATTGATATTGTGCCCAAATTGTCTTATATATATGCCAATAGTTTAATAACACCATGCAATGGCATTGTAGAATCTGGCTGTGTCAACCGAGACAATGAAGATGTGGACCCCGATGAAAGTGATTCTTGGTTACATAAGAATGATGCAGCACTAGATCTAATAACGTCTATCAGCTCAGGTGTAGTTGTATTTTTTTTTCATGTTTCGGCCTTGCAATTAAAGATTGTGAAAGATTCTAATTAAATATGCAATTTGATGTATCAGATCGATCCAATAATTTGTACTCCTAAAATTACTCATAGAAAGTGTCCATGTAGCAGATGTAATAATTTGTACTCCTAAAATTACTCATAGAAAGTGTCCCATGTAGCAGATGCATACATTTATAATGTGTGTTTACAATTCAAATGATGGTTATAGTATATAAGTGATCACGTATAATTGTGTGCTATCTGCACGTTCAATCTGGTATGAACTTTATATATTCACTATTATTGGTGGTAAGAACTATATAATTATGTCTCTGTAGTGGAATATCTATAACAATGTATTCTTGTTTATATTCATGTTAGGTATTTCAAATGTATCTAATTCACATACACAAGTCACCGACCTAAAGAAGCGCAAACAAGAAATGGACAGAGCACGCATTGCAAGTAAGCGTGCGGCAATGCCTGAGGAAGATAGAAATGAAAGAAATAAAGAACGCCGTGAAGCATATCATGGAAAAACAGAAGATGAAAATGCTGCAAGGAGTGAACGTCGTAGAGTAAACAATAGCACACCATCATCAAAGGTGGGGAGGAGAGCCTATAAAAAAGAGTTAAAGAGTTCGAGGCAAATAATTTGCATCCTGACTCTATCGCTATGGAAAACCCTCACTGGACCCCAGAGCTTATATTCCCTACCGAGGATGTATTGCATGCGAAGGATGCGACCAGTGTAAGTGCCCGTGATTGGATTATCCCTGATTTTCAGGGATCACCTGTTTACGTCCCGTCACTAGCAGAACTCAGTATGGACGCTGAGACCCCTCCAGGGAATGATGGTCACGTGATGCATAGACATCATGTGACACCTGATGAGAGACATGCATTGTTAGTGCGTCAAAATCAGAAGTTTGAAGCAACTTCTTCAAATAGCGCTAGAAAATATGTTGATGAGGATATCAGTGTACCTCAAACTCCAACTCAGTCAACAACAATTAACAACGGTAACATATCCTTCTTTGTTTCATTCATTACGTATAATATTTGGACGGACCGTCCTCTTATGGAGTTTGTTCTATTTTACAGAAACAATTACTACAGCTCATGATGAAATAGGATTCGGTAAATGGATATTTCTTTCCTACAATTTTCCAAATATGTAGAATGTCATCATAATATCTCACTGCTCTCCCTTATTCTATTTGACAGAACACACCAATCCAATGCCTCATCCCAGTGTGCCAGCTCATCAGATACAACCAGATACTATTGATGGTACTAAATTCATTGATTTCTCATAGTAATTCTCTTTCTACAACGATAGTCCTGTAATACGGGTTTTAACTATGATCATGTTATATTACAGGAATGCCGATGATGGATGGTGATGAGGACATCGTATTTGAGGATGACGATGAAGAGGAAGAAGGCTACCTTTTTGCTGGACAAGGTATGTGTCTAGGTAGTTAAATATACCTAATGTTAAACTGTTTTCAAATCCGAATCTAACATTAGAAAGTCTTTATGATGCTTTAGATGAAGAAGAGGCAAAACACGATGTTGAACCTAATGATGATGATGACAATGACACCAGGATAGATGTGTCAGATCCATATGATAAGGTTTATGCCAATGTACCATCAGAAACGCACATGTTGAAGGCTATAGGGAACTGTAAGCACTGCGACGCGAAAAAGTTTGAGTCTGAGCCACCTGGGTTTTGTTGTCGCGGAGGAAATATACAACTATCCACCGCTGACACCCCACCTAAACTTATGAGGTTGTGTTCTAGTTCGGACGCTGATGCTAGGCAGTTTCGTCAGAACATACGATTTTTTAATGGGCACTTCTCATTCACATCCCTCTACTGTCACCTGGATCGTAGGACCACAAACATACGGAATTGTGGTGTCTACACATTCCGTGCTCACGGCCAAATTTACCATAACATTGATCATTCGGTAAAGAGGATGGAGTGGAAGGTAGACATCTTGAGCTCTACTTCTATGATGATGATCCTTCACTTGAACATCGGTACTCAAGGTGCCGTGAAGACTTCTTAAAAAAGGACAAGGAGGTCATTAATATGCTGGTGGGAATCATGCATGTCAATCCCTACTCTGAACACCTTAGGAGCATGGGACAGATTGAAAACCACGAGAACTATAATGTAGCATTAAACCTTGACCCATGGCTGGACCAGACAACATATAATGTGCCTTTGACATCAGAGGTTGCTGCAATCTGGATCGAGGGAAGTGAACGTCGAGGGCAATTTGAGAACAGTGTAGTCTTGCAGGGGAAGGATAGGTCAGTACATGGAATTCGATCATACCATGGGTGCTATGATGCACTATCATACCCTTTGTTCTTCCCTAGAGGTGAACTAGGATGGCACAACAACATCCCAAAGAAAAACATCACTGTGGCTCAGGTGAAAGCTGCCCAAGCAACGCGCAAGGCCCGTGCTAAGGCCCGTGTGTGACATCTCTGATGTAAAAATGTAGAAAACACCTTTGAAACAGGTTAAAAAGGGAAAAAGTGATGATGGAATTCAAAAATTCATCAAAATTCAAATTTAAATTCAAAAACAAAGGTCGTTTGACACCCAACTGAAATCTCAAGAATTTTGTACTAAACTCGAAAATCTCCGAAAAATAAAAGTTGTTTGTCATCACAAATAAGGCCTAGTCACTGTTTGGAACTTTTGAAAATTTTGCAGTTTAGCCCCTCAAAAACTCAAAAAACAGTTCTGAACACCTTTTTGAATTTGGGTTGTTTGAGCTTGAAAAATTTGAAATTTCAGGTTCACCCCAAAAAGAAAGTTGTGTCCCACCTCTCAAATTCCAACTTTTATTTTTACACTTTTTCATGTTCAGTTCAAATTTTTGGAGAAAATTCAAAGGGCGCAAAGGAGCTCCACGGGGCTGCCAGCTCGGCCCTGGCGCGCTCTGCGCCTGGCCGGAGCTCGGCCGCCACGTGGCCGGCGAGCGGCGGAGGCCGCGCCGAGCCGGCCGAGTCGCGGCGTCCGCTGGCGCTTGTCCTCACGCGGTTGTCCCTCCCTTCCCGAGCCATCACGTCGTGTGCGACAGCGCGTTTTGCCTCGCGCCGCGGAGCGCCATCATGGCGGTCGGAGCGCCGCCGTGGCCGCGCGCGCGCTCGCGCCGCGCAGAGCCCCTCCGCGGTGGATTCCTTCCCACTACGCGCCATGGAGCACTATGGAGGATCCCTGCAGCATATCCCAGCGCCCACGCCACGATCCCCCTCGCCCAACCCCGTCGCGCGCTCTGTTCGAGCTCGGGAGCGCTTCAATGGCGCGTCGCGTCGCTGTCTCCTCTCGCGCGCGCTCCCGAGGCAGCACATCCCTCTCTAGCGTGCCAAAGCACTCCACCGAGCCCCTCACACCCTCTCCCAGCTCGCACACTCTGCCTTTTCCCCTCTCCGCGTTCGCTCCCATCGTCTTCAACCTCGGGACGCTTTGAGCAAAGCTCGAGCTTCCTCGCCGCGAACCCAAATCGACCGCGAATCCCTCCACGTTTTCCCAATCCCCCGCTCATGAAGCTCGCTCACTCACCCAGCTAGCCGCTCGAGCATTCCCCAGCTCAAATCGAGCCGCGCACGCCGGGAATCGAAGTTTTTCCCCACCGCTCGGCCATTATCACCGCGAACACCACCCCCACGTCGAGCTCCATACCCCGGCCATCCCCGTCTCAGTCGAGCCCCACAACGAGCTCCACCATCGTCCGGTGAAGCTCACACGCCCCTCCGTGCATCGTCTCGACCACCACAGGCCGCTAGCGACGTCGCCAGAGCCAACCGCGCCGCTTCACCCCCGGCCACGAGACCTACCTCAACCGACTCGCGGTGAGCTCCTCTCCATTTCCCCCAACTTTCCCCGAGCCAACTCGCCGTCGTTTCGCCGGCGTAGCAACGCCGACGAGCCGTGGACCTGTTCACGTTCCCCTTTTTAGTTCTAGGGTCCTCTGCGCAAAAATCGGGGACTGGTTTGAAAGGTTTTAAAAGTTCTAGGGTCTCCAGCGTAAAAAGATTCTTAAACCGAGATCTATTTTGCTGAGATCTTTTAAAATCCACCAAAAATCATACAAAAATCAGAAAAATGCACAAAAATACTCCCTGGACTCGTGAGATTGTAAACTCCAATCTCATGTTAGTATGTAGGTACTTTTGGTGAACCATTTTTGAATTAAAATTCAAACTGTGAATTTAGAAACTTGTGCACCATTTTAAATCCAGAGCTCCGCTAGGGCTGAGCTTTGGATATGTTGTTTGCAGTGACCTTGGACACCTTGTGCCCAAAGGGGACCTAAAAATATGGAATGTAGCTTCAGTTATGAATTAATTTGTTATTCCTATCTTATTGCAGTCCTGAAATTATTAAAAATAATCCATGCGGCTAAAACTCACCATTTTTCTCCAGAGGCCTAAGAACTTGTTATCACATCTTCTAAAAATGCAAAACTTAATTTTTTGCTCTGTTTAGACTAGCAAATAAATAGATATGTGTTTTGGATAGAAATTTGTTGAGGACTGTCCAAGGGTTATTTTGAGCCACCACTTGGCCAGAGCCCTCCTTACACTCATGACTAGCTCTGGTAGGAAAATTTCCTGATTTGGATGTATTTTCGATTTTATATGAATTTATCTTGTTTCTTTAGGCAGCAGTTTGTACTATTTTTAATAAATAATGTGTAGCTCAGTTTTAGCTAAATTTTGGAGTGAGCCTAACTCTTATACTGCAGTAGCTGTCATAAAGTTTATAGATAAAAAGGATGAACAGAAACCGAGAAACAAAAATGAGAAGAAATTAAGGTGGAATGAAGTTATATAAAAGAATAGAGCTTTTTGATAATTAATTGAAATGAAACATGGAAAGTCTAAAATTCCAGAACTGCACCCAAACCTCAAAATAATAAATGGGAATTCTTTTATATGTGTACACAATCACCATCAAAGATGCGTAAAATTTTTCCACACCCCTCCTCTAATTTTGTGAAGGAGAAAGTAGTACATTAGCATGCCTAGGTGAATATGGCATTAAAGGCCTTAGTTTTGGAATCACTAGGCAGCCACTATAAGTTATGCATCTCATGTAGAAGGCGTTTTTGCGGACGGCTTCTATCATCTCATCCCCGCCGACGGAGAAGGCATCCCGGAGAACGGTGCCAACGAAGGAACAATCGACCCGGAGGCTAACATTCAACTAGCGCAAGAAGGCAAGCCCCGGAGCATAACCTAACCTTTAAAGTTTATGCATCTATGAATTCCCTATGCTTGTGCATTAACGTTTCAAGGAGTTGATTGAATACCTTAGTTGCATATTTCTAGTACCTATGACTTGCAACACTAGTATGAAAGGATCGATAGGGCATTGCTTTAGGTTCGTTACAAGTCGAGTGATTTCCTGTCACTCGCGAGACATAGGAGTTGCTTGTCTTTACTTATGTTGGAATCATAAGGATGGACGGGCGGGATGGTAGATGTAGATCTCCCGTCCGTGTATGATAATTGATTTAAGGTTGAAACGTGTGGTTGAGTGTGTCAAGTTTTTGAACGTACCACATGCATGCCGATATATGGGAATCGGTAAGCCCGGTACCAGATTGAAGCAGCTAGGGCCGATAGCCATCTCTTCTTAGAAACTTTTGTTTCCCCTGCCGTACACTTGTGGATATATGTGTGATGCTGTGAGTGAAGCAGTAAACCTTTATCCTAAGGAAGTGGACCCGGTTCCGAATTGTGGATCGATGGGAAAGGTTGGGAAGTGCTTGTACATTTTATAGCAAGCATTGTCCGTGTGTGTTGGGTTTCCCCTGGCCAGGTAGCAAAATTCGGTTCGAACTGTCCGCTTCTCGCGGTTAATGAGACTGCTTGACCGCCTTGCTGCATTGAGTAACAAGTGAAACTATGAGAATGATGAATTTGTTGTATGACTTAAATTGTATTGCACACTTGTATGCTTAGAGAGGATGCTAATCTAGAAAGGTTAAATCTACTAGAATATGATGCTAAAAACATGAAAGCAAGGATCTACTCTTAGTTGCTTTTTGGCAAACAAACCCACCAGCCAAAAGCCTCTCATGTCTAGATGTCGGTGATGTAGTTTTCACCCGACGGGTAAGCCTTGCTGAGTATTAGTATACTCAGCCTTGCTTGTGGCTTTTATTTACAGGTAATGGGATGGATGTGGCAGCCGATGCCATCACTTGGCCTACCCAGGTTCCCCCTGGATGGCACATCGAGTGGGTTCCGTCCTCTGCCGAGGAACGGGAGGAGTAGCACCGTGGCAGGCTTCATCATGGTGTTACTATGTATCGACGCTAGTTTACTTTTCCGCTGCTTTGAACTTTTTATTCCGCTGCAATGAACTTGATACTCTGATTTGAATTTCAAACTTGGTTTGTAATAACTTTGTGATATTATTTATGTATGTTGAATTTGTGGAATGTTGTAATCTCTGGAACTCACCTTCGTGTGGGCGTGCTTGTTGTTTCGATCGAGAAAGTACGTGGTTAAATCGGGTTTAATCCGACGGCGCTCCAGCTTATTCCGGATTAAGTGCTTGACTACTCGATTAGTGGTCCCGGAGTACTTAACTTGGAATAATTTCGGAGTGGACCGCCACACCGTGCTGAGGGAAATGGTGAAGAAGACCAAGGTAATTTGCTATCCTTGCAATTGTACTAAAATCTCCAGTTCACTATGTTATATACCAATCATAACCCTAACCATGAATACAGATGCAGGTTCCGCTGGCCACAATTGTGTCTCCGTGCGTGACTACTACTGCTACAAGTTTCAGATGCGTCCAGGGATATTCAACCCAATACTCTTTGGCAAGCGTCTCTTCCAGCAGTTTGCGGTAGACACATACATCAAGATTGAGAGCTCACGATTGGATTACTTCCGGAACAACCAGGACACTCTAAGGGCCGACTTATACAAGGGCCTTGTTGATAGCTTGAATACCGGTGAGGCTCGAGCTGATGCTGTTGGGAAGCATACTGAGTTGGGTACAACGTTCATTGGAGGGCCACGTGATATGAGGAAACGATACATGGACGCTATGGCCTTGGTGCGGAAGTTTGGTAAACCAGATATCTTCCTCACAATGACATGCAATCCTAATTGGGATGAGATCAAGAATGAACTTTACCCTGGCCAGATACCTCAGGACTGGCCAGATCTCGTCACTCGTGTTTTCAAGGCAAAACTTGAGGAACTAGAAAGGAGGTTGTTGAAAAGGAACATACTTGGAAAGGTCCGAGCATATGTGTATGTTGTCGAGTTCCAGAAGAGGGGTTTACCGCATGCCCATTTTTTGCTAATCATGCACAGAAAGTTCAAACTCACGTGTCCCGAGCAGTATGACCGCCTTATCTCAGCGGAGCTCCCAAACAAGAAAAGGTACCCTGAACTATATAAGATGGTCACCAAGCATATGATGCATGGCCCCTGCGGGTCGTTGAATCCTAATTGCCCATGCACTGCGGGCCGTACTTCATGCAAGAATCGCTATCCACGTCCTTTCTGTGAGGTTGCCTCACAGGGCAGGGATTCGTATCCTATTTATAGACGACGGGATGATGGACGGAAAATAAAGGTTCGAGGTCACGATCTTGACAATCAATGGGTTGTCCCCTATAGCCCTTATCTTCTGCGCACGTTCAACTGCCACATTAATGTAGAGGCATGTGGGAGCATTAAATCTGTGAAGTACCTATTCAAGTACATATATAAGGGCCACGACAGGGCGTCCGTTGCAGTGAGGGAGGCCAGCAAGGCAGACGATAAAGGGAATATCGATGAGATCAAGCAGTACAGAGACGCTCGGTGGGTGACCCCTCCAGAAGCATTGTGGAGGATATATGGTTTTAACTTGAGTCAGAACCATCCACCTGTGCAACAGCTACAACTTCATCTTCCAGACATGCATATGGTGTTGTTTCATCAACGCGACAAAATTGAACGGGTGGTTAATCGGCCCGGTTCCGATGAGTCAATGCTAACTGCATACTTCCAGGCAAATAGGGTGCATCAGGGTGCCGTAGTATATTGCATCGTGATTCTCCAGAGTTTTTTACTTGGCAAAAAGATGGCAAATTCTGGAAACCAAGAGAAAATGATACAGGTGGGCAGGTTGGTAGAGTCGTCTCGGCTCATCCGGCTGAGGGGGAACGTTACTATCTCAGAGTTCTCCTAAATCATGTTGCCGGGGCCACCTCATGTGAGCATCTGAGGACAGTTGATGGTGTGATACAACCTACCTTCCGTGAAGCTGCAGAGAGAAGGGGACTGATAGAACAAGATAACACGCTAGATGACTGTCTTACGGAAGCTTCTTTATTCCAGATGTCATCGTCTCTGCGAAGACTGTTTGCAACAATTTTGGTATTTTGTGAGCCGAGTGATGTGTTCGGGCTTTGGGAAAAACATAAGGAAGCAATGTCCGAGGACTATCAACACAATAATCTGTCCCCTATGCTCGTGCAGCAGATGGTATTGATTGATATTAGGAATATGCTGCAATCAATGGGGAAGGACATAAAGTCATTCCCTCTTCCAGAAATCGACGACACGTACGATGATGCCAGCGGAATTCCTCGAGAGATAGTCGAGGAGGCAACCATAGAGATCGACACTGATGACGTGGCTCTGTCTGAGTCCCTTAATAATGAGCAGAGGGAAGCCTACGATGAGATAATGTCTACTATCAACACTGAGCGGGGTGGCTTGTTCTTTGTGGATGGGCCTGGTGGCACCGGAAAAACATATTTGTACAGGGCTCTACTTGCAAAAGTACGAAGCCAGAACAAGCTTGCCGTGGCAACAACTACATCTGGTGTTGTGGCCTCTATAATGCCAGGTGGGAGGACTGCACACTCGCGCTTCAAGATACCGCTTACTATCGATGACGGTGGTTGTTGTAGCTTCACGAAACAAAGTGGTACTGCCAAGCTGCTGCGGACAACGTCTCTCATAATTTGGGATGAAGCTACTATGACTAAGAGACAAGCGGTTGAGGCACTGGACAACAGCATGCGTGACATAATGAATCGACCAGATCTGCCATTTGGTGGGAAGACTGTTGTGTTCGGTGGCAATTTCAGGCAGGTCCTACCGGTGGTTCGAAGGGGATCGAGGGCTCAAGTAGTCGATGCCTCGCTGCGGAGGTCTTACCTATGGGATTCCATGCGCTACCTAAAGTTGGTGCGGAACATGCGGGCAAAGAGTGACCCATGGTTCGCGGAATATTTATTGCGCATTGGTGGTGGTACAGAGGAAGTTAAATCTGATGGTGATGTCCGTCTTCCCGATGATATTTGTGTGCCATATGCTGCAGATGGCAAAAATTTGGATAGACTAATTGAATGCATCTTTCCAAGGCTCAATGAAAACATAAAAAGCAAAGACTACATCACCTCGAGGGCGATTTTGTCTACACGTAACGATTGGGTGGACAGAATTAATATGAAAATGATAGAGAGATTCCAAGGGGGGGAGATGGAGTACCATAGTTTTGACTCTACGGTTGATGACCCAAATAACTACTATCCATCAGAGTTCCTTAATACTTTAACGCCTAACGGGCTGCCTCCGCATGTATTGAAGCTAAAGGTCGGTTGTCCAGTCATATTGCTAAGGAATTTAGACCTTGCGAATGGACTATGCAATGGTACGAGGCTGGTGGTACGGGGATTTCAAAGAAATACCATGGATGCAGAGATTGTGTTAGGGCAACACGCTGGAAAACGGGTTTTCCTGCCCCGGATACCGTTGTGCCCATCAGATGATGAGATGTTTCCATTTCAATTCAAGAGGAAGCAGTTCCCTATCAGGCTTAGCTTTGCCATGACAATCAACAAGTCACAAGGGCAAACTATACCAAACGTGGGTGTTTACTTGCCGGAACCTGTATTCTCTCATGGCCAGTTGTATGTTGCAATGTCTAAAGCCACTGCTAGAACGAACATCAGAATGCTCACCCTCCCACGTAATGCTGAGGAGGAGATGGAGGAGGAGGATACAAATGAGAAAAAAGTGAGTGAAAAATCGAATAAAAAGGGGAGGAAAAAAGATGAAAAGGAAAATAAAGAGACCCCAGTATTCAATGGCATGTACACGAAGAATATGGTTTATAAAGAGGTTCTAACGCCATAAATGAGGTAATAAGATCACCACTATTGCGCGTGTTCTTTATTTTAAGTACCATATTTTTCAATATATATATATATTTATTTATTTATTTATTTACATATCTTTTTAATGTAAACGATTGGATATGTAGGATGCTGCATTACAGAGCTGTCATCGTCAACACTCTGAATCAATTCAAGTGTGCATCTTGTGCACAAACTTGATGGACGACACGGGAGCTGCTGCTCGGGGCTGCTAACAAATTGCTACTTAGATAATCTCCATTATACATGCCTCTACTATTGTTTTCCAGTTTCTTTTACCATGGTTGCGCAACAATAGAATTATGCTCTATGTGGTAGACCATAAAGACAAAAAGCTCACTGCTGTTGATCCTAAACCAACTTCGGATTTGTTTAAGGATATGCCATACAAAGATCATGTGGGTAATATCATGCAGTGGTTTCTTAAATATATGGATGCAACAGAATTTTGTCATTGATGTCTTGACACACAATGTGAATATATATCACCCCATGCTTCCATCAATTATAAAAATATGTCTTAATCGTATCACTGGTCTAAATATTTGATAGAGCTTATTGTTTGTTTTACAACAATGAAACTATATCATTAAATTATTTTCTTATGTGAGATTTTATATTGTTTTTTAAAAGATGTTTGCTTCTCGTAGCAACGCACGGGCACTATACTAGTGTAGGTAAAAAAGACTGTTTGGATCATCGTGTTAGACTTTTTTCTTACCATGCCTTAGGGGTTAGCACACACTCTCTCAGTTTCAAATTGTAGATTATTTCAACTATTTTGGAGAGTTAGGGCTGGTTTGGCAGGGCTTTAGATTATGTGAAAAAACAGATTTTACACTAGATTCTAAGACAAAATAGCTTATCTGACTTATTTTTGATTATATGTCAAAACTACTTATCCAGTCACATCGTTTGACAAAATAGCTTAATGGGATATATGATATACAAGGTTTGTCCACACATTATATATCATATTGAAAAGAAAAACAAACTACAAAATATAAATTAAATATTAAATAGATGATTATTAACTTAACATTTTTTATTTTTTATAAAATATAGTCAAGTGTGATCTAGTTTCAAAATTATCGTCACAACAATTGCAATGGTGTGATCAGTTTGCAATTATGACTTTCGGTTTGTAAGCTATAGATTTTTTTAAACAAGCATTGAGTTGCTGGCCCACCATAATTCATCAAAAGCTACAAATAGTAGCTTCTGCAACATTGAAAGGTGGAACCGATTCTCCGATCGTTTTCCTCAAAAGCTATTTTCATGTGCACCTGTTTGGCAATTTGGAAGCAAAAGTAGAGGCAGAAGCTAGAGTAAAAGTTGTTCCAAATGCCCCCTTAAGCCATCTCAAAGATTGACCAAAGTTATACAATAAAATACTTAAATGCATGGTATTCCTACCGTTGGTTTCTTCATTAAATATATTTTCATTGTATATCTACTTGGTGTCATAAATCTATGTGATTCTCTTTATAATTTTAGCAAAACATAAATGATTTGACTCTCAATTTGAAAGAACAGAGGGAGTATTTCATTAAGGTTCGTTTGTATCCTTCATTTTTAGGAATTGGAATCTACTTAATAAGGTAGGGTATCTATCTTAGAATGTGGCACTCCACAACTTTTCAAAGTATGCATTAGTGCATACTTCTAATGTGTAATATATAGCGCACTCTTCTACTTGTTTCCCTATAATATAAGTGCAGTACATAAGTATCTCTCTCATATGGGTGATAATAATATACTAATATATTCCACATACAACTATACTAGCTTAATTAATTTATGTCGAAATTACTATTATTAGAATGGAATTCAACTCAATTCAAGAAAGCAGTTTAAAGACACAACACTTCATGTAGCCAACATAGCTTGACCACCTCAAAAGCACAAAGGACTAAAAATAGAGGAATAATAAAGAAAAACACAACCAAACTCGCAGCCAATAAGCAACCGGAGCAACGCCCGCAACAAACTCGCGTAAAAAGATACATGACAGGAGGGAACGCACCCAACCCTGCAACCCAAACAAGGTCACCCAAGTAACAGAACACGCAAAAGAGAAACAATCACCATAGATACCAGGGGAAAGCGAGAAACATACACAAAAAAGATGACCAAACATCCACCAAACGACATGACCACGATGGCTAAGCACCGACCAGAGTAGAGGAACGACGGCAAAGCATCGGCCAAGATGAAGAACCACGGCGAAAAAGCATCCGCCTAGACCAAGCAACATTGGCAAATCATCCACCCAACCGTCACAAAGAGGTGACAAAGCATTCACTCAGAACGACCACCGGCAACATCCACACTAGGGTGGCAAAGCATATGCCAAGACTGCAAAACATCCACAAGCTCAGAACAAACTCACACTGTAATTTTGTTGACACATATGCAATGAAATTTGGGCATGGTGATGGTGGAAAAAATATACTATTTTATGAAAATGTAAAAAATAAACATTTAAACTTAACCATTTAAAATAAAATAGCTTTGAAACTAATGCCAATTTTTTTTTCTAAAATGTAACCTACATTTGGTGCACCATTTTACATTTTTCATAGCTTTCTTGCTTACATGGCTATGTTGGAAACATCAATATGTAACCCTCTATTGGGTTTAGTCTTACTCGCAAACTAACTTAACATCAATTGTAAAATCATAGTGGATCCATCATCGTTTCCTAACGGGAAAGTGACAACCTGATCAGTTGTCAATGGCAATGCAGATTTCACGCGTCTCCATGTCAACTCTGCGTGTTTGTGCTACTAGAACTAGAAGTGCTACTCAACTAGTCAAGTGCATGCGATTTATTACTCCGTTGAGAATTCAAGCAAAATGCGGAAAATGTCAACATCCTGCATTGATTACAGTCCACGCTTATGTATACTTTTAATGGTGTTTTTCTTTTTTTTTGCGGGTATTTTAATGGTGTTTTTCCTTTACTCACAGAGAGACATATTGTTTTTTTCCCGATGGTATCTTTATATAAATAGCTAACAGTGAGTATATATGATTAATTAGCTAAAAACTGTAACAGTAGGTAATGAGTTTGTGGGGATTATATAGTAAGCAATTATGAAAACTATAGAAAAAAATAAAATATTACACATCCTCATGAGCGTGCGTCTGTACTGTGTGATTTGCAAAAAAAAAATTTATAATAAGCAGTCGTGTATATAGTCCTTTCTACCACGACGCGTGGAATTGAGAAAAGTAGGCAAAAGAAAAGAAAAGATATTATTTAAGTACTGTATGATGAGTGCAACACACACTAGTAACAAGAGTTTTCTGCGTAACGGGCGGGGCAGAAACCAGATTATATAAATGGGCACATGAGGGGCCGGGTGGCAGGCAGGACTCCGACAAAGCAGAAGCAACCGCCCGCCGGCCGCCGGCGACAGCTCCAAGGCAGCACAGGCCAAAGAACACCAACGAGGCAGCTGCGGCACACGGCCGGGCATCGGCGGCATGGATACAGCAACGGCGGGCTCCTCATCTCCGCCCATCACGCCGCGCGCCGATGACTCGCCGGAGCCGTCGCTCCCCGGCGAGAAGGTGTACGTGGCCGTGGGGAGGGAGGTGGCAGAGTCCAGGGCCACGCTGCTCTGGGCGATGCACAAGTTCCCCCGAGGCGCCGGCGCCGTCTCCTTCGTGCTGCTCCATGTCTACTCGCCTCCCAAGTTCCTGCCCTTTCGTACGTTCCTCCTCCTCTTCTTGCACTTTTTCTTCTCCATCCACTTCAAATGGAAAGGTCTTCCTGTTCTCCACTGTAAATGAAAAATGTCTTTTTTTAACCCCAGGTAGATGATAAGGTTGACTGTTTTCGCATGCCAATCTTTGTGTTACAGCTTCAATTCTTTGTTATCTCACACTGTCAAATTTAATTTGGAATTATTAACCTGATCCGAGTATCCAACAAATTGCACTAGAGTTCCACTGTGTGTGAGTGAAGCCCAATTTAACTCGGAGGGGAAATTCGTTTGGGGTTGCAACACCATTCGTGTTAAACTGGGCTCTGTTTTGGCATCAATATATATTGCCTTTGAGATGCCTGATTCTAATTTCCATTTCATGTATATACGCACATGTTTTGATCTTTATGTTGTGCACAGTGGGTGCCAGGATTGCTGCTGCCCAGGTTGGGGAGAAGGAGCTAGCTGCATACAAGAAGATGGAGCTACAAAGAGCCAATGACAGTTTGGATCAATACCTACACTTATGTACACAAGGAAAGGTCCGTTTTGCTTCTCCCACAATTAATTATTATGTCCCCCCTTTTGAATTCTAGAAATGGAGAAACTGCAGAACAATCATTTGCAGTACAATGTAGAGATGCATATTAATCCATGACTAAAGCGCACCAGCAGTCCTTAAACTTGTCGTGGTGTCACCCCGGTCCCTGAACTTGTAAAATGCATATTTGACTCCCTAAACTTAGCTTCGGATGTCATCTCAGTCTGTGAACTCGCAAATTGCATATTTGAGTCCCTAAACTTAGCTTAGGGTGTCATCTCAGTCCCCGAACTTATAAATTACACATCTTTCTTCCCATAGGCATGGCTCTCTCCATTGTTCACAGCACAATTTGGGAGCTTCTTTCCTACAATGTCTCCCTGCTGTGCGCACATTGGCTAGAGTTGGGTCCCACCTCATCATCTAACAAGTAGTGCTAATTACTTTGATGTTGACAGTAAATAACTGTGACGATGAACACCTACCCAGGTTGATGTGGCTAACATGGTGATAGTTAGTTTTTAGATATTGATGGTTAAATTAAATCATGGACCTGCATTATATGCATCCTAACTCAGATTTAGAGGTCATCAAATATATAATTTTTTTATGTAAGGACCGGAATGACACCCAAAGCTAAGTTTAGGGAGTTAAATATGCAGTTTGCGAGTTCGGAGACCTAAATGACACCTGAAGCTAACTTTAGGGTGGCAAATCGGCATTTTAGGAGTCCATGGACCGGGATGACACAACATGACAAGTTTAAGGACTGCTGGTGTACTTTACTCCATCATGTTAACTCACTGCTTTATACATCTCGCAGATACATGCTAAAAAGTTGGTGGTCGAATCAGATGATGTTGCACAGGGACTAGTGGACCTCATTTCTGAGCATCATGTTACTGTGCTTGTTATGGGGACAGCAGTTGATAAGAATTATACAAAGTATGTGGCAAAATTTTGAATGCAGTTTATACTTTAGTAACACTTGTTAGTATGATGACTCCAGATAAGCACTTTCTTAAGGACCCGCTTATTTAAAAGACAGTATCTCTAACAATTATGGATTCGTACATATTCTCTAGAGAAATGTTGGTTTGTAGTGTATCAGATAAACAACTAGCCTATGCTTTGGTTAGGAAGAAACTTCCATGTTTCTACTGCTCCAATACATTTCTAACTCTGAGTAATAAGTTATTCCCTGTTGATTCACTAAAACCTAACTCCTGGTTTCAAGAATCCAGGAAAATGAAGATTCTGAAGTCCAGAAAAGCACGATTCATAGAACAGCAAGCAGATCCGTTGTGCAAAATTTGGTTTATCTGCAAGGGAACACTGGTTTACTGTAGGTATGGTTGATGAGTTGAGGATACACTTTACTTTTGTGCTTGCAGTTACAACTTACAGACAATTTCTAGGCTGCCATTTGCATGTGTGAAATGAATAAATAATTAATGCACTTTCTTGAATCATAATTCATGGATACCTTGATACGAATTTGACTGTTATTATTATTTTTGTTTCCTCTGCACTAGGGAAGCTGTTCAGCCTAGCCATGAAGAAATGCAGGAATGTAGACAAAGCCCTGGGGTAACATATTATTCAGTGGAGAAATCAACAAGCTTGTCAGAAATGTGGTGTGTTGCAAACACATGGCTATGCAAATCAACCAGGGAACCGCATATTGAGAGGACAAATTCAGACCCATTCCACTTGACTGGGAAGGTAACGATGGAGCTAAAATTATGTCAAACGTAAAATCAATCAATGAGAGGCTACATTCACTAATATTAAGAAAGATTTCGAGGCTGGTAAATGATAATCAGCAGAGATAACTGTATATGATCGCTGATGAAACAGTCAATGATGCAACCTGCACCTAAAACATGATCCATGGTGGATATCTTTTAGATCATACCAGCACTTAAGCTGGTAGTCCATCTCTCTAGATCTTCAAATCTAACTTCGGGAATTGCAGTGTCTGAACAGCGCTAGTTTACCTAGTCTCATGCATAAACAATGTCTTAATTGTATACTTCAATAAATGACAAAAACGTGATGTATGAAAACGATCTCTTGCAGGAAAATGTTGAAGAATCTTGTGAGTCCTATGATAATTTCCAGTATGTCCTCAGGGAGTTGGAGAGTGCAAGGAAAGAAGCTTATGAAGAGAAATGCAGACGTGAGAAAGCGGAAAGAGAGTTATTTGAGGCTTTACAGAAAGTAACTAAATTTATAGTTATCATTCACATTGCATTCACCATATCTAAGTGGACTAATTGACATGCATTGTTGTTTGCTAATGAGGGTACTTCTGAAAAAAAAACTTTTACCATGCATGCAAAGCACTTTCAGAAACATGACAGTGCATTAAAAAACTGGAGAAATGGTTCTGGATAATAAGCATTTACAGAGTTGAACAAAGTCTTTATGTCTCACATTTAATTTCCTCAACAGGCACACGCCTCTGAAAATTCGTACTTCCGCGAAATGAAGCAAAAGAATGAATTGGAAGAAAAGCTGGCTGCAATAATGGAAGAAATTGAGAGTCTCACAGTAAGGGCTGATGAACTTTGTGCAAAACTTCAAGGAGAACGTGAGCAAAGAATGGTCCTGGAGAAGAGAGGTGCCCATTCTGACCGAATCATCAAGGATTTGATGTTGCAGCGTGACAAAGCGTTGAGAGGCAGAAATGCTACGTGTAAAGAAAGGAGAGTCTACTGCAACTGCAGAGGGGATAATGCAAATTACAGAGTTATCCTACCCAGAGATTAAGGAAGCAACTAATAACTTTGACCACTCAATGAAGATTGGAGAAAGTGTATGTGGAAGTGTATACAAGGGCTTTCTTCGGCATACTGATGTAGCTATAAAGAAGTTGAATCCTGAAACTGCACATACACAATCACAGTTCAGTCAAGAGGTTGAATTCTCAGTTCTAGTTGTTTGCTTTCGTATAAGAGGGATTAACATTTTGTTGGTTCAATTAAATTACTGTCTTCAATATGCTTAACAAACTATCTTGTTTCTGTGTGACAGGTGGAGATTCTCAGCAGGGTGAGGCATCCAAACCTTGTTACTCTTATAGGAGCATGCAAGGATGCTCAAGCCCTTGTCTATGAATACATGCCAAATGGAAGCTTGGACGACCGCCTGGCTTGCAAAGATAATTCCAAGCCTCTTAGTTGGCAGTTGCGAACCCGTATCGCTTCTAACATTTGCTCTGCACTAATTTTCCTCCATTCTAATAAACCCCATAGCATTGTTCACAGTGACCTAAAAGCATCAAACATTCTTCTTGATGGAAATAATGTAGCTAAACTTAGTGGTTTCAGTGTAAGCCAAATATTAACTGATCAGTTCAAGGCCACAACAACTCTATATCGTTATACCCACCCAAAGTGTTCTTTTGTGTACATTGATCCTGAATACCTTATCTCTGGTGACCTGACACCCCAATCAGATGTATATTCCTTTGGCATCGTACTCCTACGCCTTTTGACTGGAAGATCAGGATTTGGTCTATTGCAAGAAGTACAACAGGCTGTGGAAAAGGGTTGCATGCAAACAATATTAGATTCATCTGCTGGTGAATGGCCTGCCATGTATGCTGAGCACTTGGCTGAGTTGGGTTTGAGATGCTGCAGAATAAGAAGAAAAAATCGTCCTGACCTACAAACAGAGATCTGGACTGTACTTGAACCAATGTTTAAGTCTGCTTCGGTGATGCTGTGTTCATTGTCATTCAAATCAGTATCAGAAGACCTTGGTGATGTGCCATCCTATTTCATCTGTCCAATACTGCAGGTGAGCTGTACATTTTACTCACGAATATTTCCTTCATGTCCCTGCTCTGGATTGGCACTACAACATCCATTTCCCTATTTTTTACAGTAAATCATCTGGAGACTGGAGGGAAATATTTTGTGGCCTTTAATGCCTCTTGAACTTTTTTTTTCATTTCTTGTTCATAGTAAGTTATACAAAAGTTGTTGCTTAGCCAGAATTTTTAATTGACCTTGTTTCACCTTTGCATTTATGTGTAACAGGATGTCATGAGGGACCCTCTAATTGCTGCAGATGGTTTTACCTATGAGGCTGATGCTATAAGGGAATGGCTGGATAGTGGACACCGGACCTCACCCATGACAAACCTTGAGCTACCCCACCGTGATCTTTTGCCGAATCATGCCCTTCGCTCTGCAATTCAAGAATGGCTGCAGACAAATGGGGATTAATGTGTGCCTTCTTATCAGGAACGTAAAAGGTGTTTGGATAAGGGTGATTGATATTGATCTTTTCAGGGTTTTGGTTCAAATTTAAATAAATCCTAAGAATTTAAATCCTATTTCCTCCTAGCCAACCATGGCCTTATCAAGGAAATTAGTTTCCAATGACATGTTATGCTGTTTCTGTGTGTACAGCAGGCACTACTGAAAGAATGAAGAAATATACAAAAGGAAAAAAATAATCTCTCTCTACATGTAAATAAAATGTAATGAACTGGGATCCAACTCCATTAGTCGCATACTTGCATACACAGGATTTTCCAGAATGAAAGATGTTGGTGATCACATAGCTGTAAATCAACTTCATAATGTCTGGTTTCAATAAAAAAACAAATCAAATGCATAATGTCAAATTTTATAGCCATATATAATAACGTTGTAAACGTGGGCATAAACTTATAGCCATCCCGAATACATATACTGTAGTACATCGATATACTATCTGATATGAAAGCTTGGGAAAAAGATGTGTCAAAAGGAACTGAAGTAATTTAATCAGTAAGTCGTGATGACATTGCAGTACATCGATATACTATCCGTGATGTCCACTTGCTGATGGCAGAACGTCATTGGGATAGACAGAAAAGATCTTCGTTTGAAAGGCGTGTCCAGTGCCGAGTTTTGTCAAAGTCTCACCCCTGTGCAAATCACAGGAAATTCAGAAAGGCACGATGTCAGTCTCAGACGACTGACCAAAGCTGCCAGTAGCAATCTGCTCAGAAGAAACTTACAAAAAGGAATTGCGTGTGACGAAATCAAATGGGATGGAACTTTTTTTTTTGGAATAAATCAAATGGATGGATAAGCCGGTAATCAGGAACTATTTGTGGTGCCTTGCATTTGCAATTGAATCGTATGTCTTTATGGCTGGAAATTCGACCTGAATTATTACAAGTTTCTATTCTCTTCCAGCGTATCAGGACCACACATGCTCAAGAGCAGTATCTTCTGGAACTGTGTACCCGTTCAACGCTATGAATGACTTCCATGGAGCTTCCAATGCACAGAAGTTTTGGCCTCAATATTCACGTCGCGTAGCTCGAAGAATGATACCGGTATATGCCCTTCAGTCCGTGTTAAAAAATCTGAAGGTGATGTCCTGACGTGGATTACTGTATTGACAGCCTTGAGAGCAAGACTGCTGTGAAAGGCACTGCCTGAGAAAGAACAAGGTCCAAATGTCCAATTGCTATTCACCGGTGCACCAAAAATCAACGTTCCCATACCAGACAGACATATCCTGGACATTTCTTCTGCAGCTTGAAAGCAACCACGTTGATGCTGTGAAAACACAGCTGCCTTGCAGGCCAGACAGGGAGGTGAGTTAAAATTGTGACAATGGCCATCTAATGGGACGACTTCATATCTAAGCATAAAAAATCAGTCGCCAAGGTCCAAGGATAGGCATGCACTGCAGCTTCTTGGATTGGTGTAGAAAATTTGTGCACAACTCGTAGGGCGTACTGGAACACCATGCTACCTACCAAACAATTTCCATAACTAAAGAAAAACCTTTTCCATATTGCAAATCGTAGAAATGGTGATGAATATCACTCCAAATAACTGATAATTCAAACTACCACAAATCACTAGGAGTGTTGTCTTTTTTGTTCTTTTTAATTTGAGTTGGGTACGGAAAATGTTTCATAGACTGAAGTAAGACTTTTCTAATTACTTGGGGCTGTATCCAGATACCGACCTGACGTGCTAGGTGATGCTGTACAGTATACACAGTACACCATAAGTAGGCCAAATCTGAGGCTACACTTTCAGCCTCTTCTTATTTAGCTCTCTAAACTGACAATTCCTAGGAATAACAAGGCACAAAAGAGACGAGGGTGACGCTGATACCAATACCAATACTAATACCATGCAGTTGATGTAAAGTAGTGGGACAAAAAAAGGTAACTACCTCACTTTCCCCTCTTCAGGACATGCTCCAGCTGAAGCAGATGGCAAAAGCAGAGTCTTAGCTTGATTCCTGATGGTACATGTAGGGAGCAAGCTGAGAGAGATGGATGAGGAAGAGGTTCATATCGCAGTTGGCAAGAATTTAAGAAAGGAGAAAGCTAACATACTATGGGCTGCTGCGAATTTCCCGAAGGCCGCCATAGTTCTTGTCCATGTTCACTGGCCCTCGAAGTGGATGCCCTTCAGTAAGATCTTTATCCGACTCATTTATTTGCTTATTTTTCTATCCTGCTGAATAGAAAGTAATATGGAGGCCATCCAACCTATTACTAGAAAGGGTTAAAAGCTACAGTTGATAGAATGAGCTGATTTCTCCTGGAACACCCCAACCTTATTCACAGGAATTGCATAACTATGGCCATAGGCATTAAACAGGGTACATGTTATTCTTACCATCATGAGCTGCACCTTATTGTTTCTCTCCTATCCTCCAACTGCAGTGGGTGGCAAAGTGCTCTACAAGTTTGCTGATGAAAAGGAGAAGGAGATGCACAGAGGCAGAGAAACGAAAGCTATGGTCACAATGTTATCACAGTACAAAAATATGTGTGGTACAAGAAAGGTAAGGCTACATTATCGTTATATTTGAGTTCGGATTCATAGAAATCAGAATATAGCAGTGCTGATTTGAGTTTATCTGAAGAAACATTCTACTCTTCTGATACTCAAAGGCTTGGTACTTTCTCCTTGGGAACTTCTAATTTTTCCATCCTAAGTCGTGTGCTAAACTGCTAATACTAGTACATATGCATGTTTGACCCTCCTTCGTACAAGGGGCAAATAAAATGAGTTACCCTTTAAAACCTAGACGGCTCTTTGATATATTATCTGAACATCATCCGCAGTTGTAAATAAACTTAGTCTAGCAGTATCTTAAAGTAAATATTTTATTTAATTTATGCTAATTTATGCAAACTAAAATCAAATTAATATTACAGTAGGCTCCTGAAACTAAGGATAAAGATAGCTATTCATTTCTCAGGGAACACGCTTTGAAACAAATATGTGTTCCTGCAGGTTAGCGCACATTACCTTACACATGATGACACTGTTGCTGGTGTTGTGAACCTGGTAAAGAAGCTCAAAATTAAGAGAATCGTCATTGGTTCAAGGTCAGAACAGAATCTGCACATCAAACAATTTAGTAAAAAAACACAAACATCTCTTCATATATGCTGCTCTTTGTGCAACCTGTAGAATAATTAAACTAATGTTCATCTTAGCATGAAAAACTAAACCAAGTTGTACAGGAGCATTTCAAGGCAGGTGGCACTTCGGGAATGCTGTCAGGTTTGGGTGGTGCTCAATGGCAAACACATTTCCACCAGGTATACTTAAGATCTATTAAGTTAATGACAGATGACCTACTTTCATTAACGTCTGGATCACATTTGAAATGATTTGATGCATACAATTATTCTAAATCCAGCAATGACCACCTGGAGCATAGTGGAAATATTGGATATGGAGGGAGCTCAGATATTTTAGCATCTATACATGAGCTAGGTGAGGAATCTGATGGCTACATAACACCACCAAGTGACCTCGTAAGTAAATTTCCAGTGAAGAAAATTGTCATTCATAAAGATAATAGCCATTTTCCACCAACAAGTCCATGGTAATAGTACAAAATCACTCCTAAATTCTGTTGTACTATCATATTTGATTTATTTCAGGCAGATGAAATCATGGATCTGGAGGAGTCAATTGAAATGGATGATTCTGAATTAGTAACGGTATACTTCCCAACAGTTACGTTTTTAGAGTAACTTGTGATATGTGCATTGAAATCTCTTAACTTCTAGGATACGTGCATTCAAATATCCTTTTGAAAATAAATGGCATTTAAATCCACTGTCTACCTAAGTATGTCTAGGATCCCTCATTTATGTCCACCAATGTAGCCGCAAAGGAATATACTCCCTCTGTATATGAAAAGGAAGTCGTTTAGGACGTTGACACGGTCTTTAAAATATAGTTTTGACTAATACTTTTTGCTATAAAATATTTATAAAATATATTTAAAAAATACTTTTATGAAACCATATTTCAATACGAATCTACTCATATCATTTTCACATTCTAAACTTAACACATAAAAATGTATTTGCAGTTAAAGTTTAAAAACTTTGACTTAAGACAATCTCAAAACGACTTCCTTTTCCTGTACGGAGGGAGTGTTAATGAGCTGAAGTAGTACCAAACCACCATATAAATTGTGATTCCTGAAGCCAGCAGTTTGCGTAGAAACAATCCATTGATTCCATACTCCCTGATGTGCAGGAAGATGAAACACTGACTGAACAAGGCACAGAGGAATCAATTGCTTCCGACCAGATGGAAAACTTTGCTGAAGAGGATGCTGACCAATCTGATGAGATACAGAGTTTCAGAAATATAACTGAAAAGGCTGAAAAAATCATGGTAAGAATTAATAACACAACCTTCCTAGGATTCCACGACTGAAAACAGAGCTAAAGGTCTTAGTTAACCATAGATACAGATGATTTGAACTTGTCATGATGATCATTTGTTCAAAAGAAAGAAAAAATGACACTAATGAAGGTAAGAAAACCCATTTAGAGAAACAGAAACATATGTAATAAAATGTGTGTCACATGATAGCGTTGTATAAATATAGGCATTCACAACCACTTATTTATTTTGGTCAGGGGGAAATAGACAGGCTCCAAAAGAAACTAAAAGAGCTGCAAGAGGGCCATAATTATGATTTAAGGAATTTGTCACCCAGACAAAAATTGGCTGCTTCACAGAAGCATAAGAGCTTATCAGAACCTAGATACCCAGAGCTGCAAATTCCGGAGAACATCGAACAATTCTCAACATCACAGATTGGAAAAGCAACTGAACATTTCCACTCAAGAAATTTCATAGGAGAAGGAGGTTATGGCCCAGTTTACAAAGGAAGACTAGGCGGTACACCAGTGGCTATCAAGCTGCTGAAGCCTCATGGTAGACAAGGTTTCCCTGAGTATCAGCAAGAGGTAATTCTATGACAATGATCCTATCTGGTCTTCCCTTTAACTGTATTTATGGCCAAAAAAACTAACCTTGGAAAATGGCATACCATAACCAGAGGAAGTTAACATTGTGCTGGGAATTCTGATTCGCAGGTGTTGTTGCTGAGCAAATTGGAGCACCCACACATCGTGAGGCTGATGGGCGTGTGCCCGGAATCGTGTAGCCTTGTATACGAGCACCTCCCAAACGGCACACTCCTGGAAAGGCTCTCTAAGGGCCTCCTGTGGAAGGACCGCGTCAGGATCCTCGCCGAGCAGCGCTCAGCGCTGGCATATCTCCACTCGAGGCGCCCCCATGCCATCATCCATGCCGACCTGAAGCTGACTAACATCCTCCTGGATGCCAGCAACGTGAGTCGACTGGGGGACTTTGGGACGGCGAGGGCGGTGCACGTGAAGCCGCTTGAGGAGGAGACCATCGGCCGGCGCACGAACCCAATGGGCACGACGGGGTACATGGACCCTGTGTTCTTCATGACCGGCGAGCTCACCACGGAGTCAGACGTGTACGCCTTCGGCGTGGTGATCCTCCAGCTGCTCACGGGGCTGCTGGACCTCAACGTCGCGGAGCAGGTGCGCGAGGCGGTGAAGATGGACGCCGTGCACAGCGTGCTGGACGCGTCCGCGGGGCCCTGGCCGGAGGTGCAGGCCGAGCGGCTGCTCAAGCTGGCGCTGAGGTGCTGCAGCCTGGAAAGGAAACGACGGCCGTCAATCACGTCTGACACCGAGTGGAGGTCGCTTGACATCCTACGGGCCATGGCAACGGCTAGTAAATCCTGGAAATGGAATTCCCATGGAAGCTGAACTTACTGGAATAATAGAGTACACATGCACCTCCTAGAGTCCTAGTAGTGCCTAGAACTTCCGAGAATTAATGTGCATTAGAATATAACTATTTAGGAGTACACTAGAACAAAAGATGGAGTGCGAACAGAAGATTAAAATGCTAGATGCAGTCGCAAATTGCCAAATTGTTAAACCAACATTGTGGTGCAGGTGCACGGTGATTTTTTGGAATGTGCACCAGCATCTGTTCAGGATCCCTTATAGCATGTAGAAATATATGCTATAGAGTTATGCAGATCCTACTTTATATACATGTTCTGTTAGGAGCTTAAGATTACAAGCAGACATATACAGTACTCTAGGTGCATGTTCCTTTTGTAGTGTAAAAAACCAATCAAAGACGTACCGAATCAAATTGAGCGATGGGTGCATATGGCATTCATATGAAAATGCAAGAATGATCTGTAGATGGCAGTACCATCTTCGATTGATCTTAAATTGACAGCCTTCAGTAGTCTATATTCAAATTCAGTGATAAGAGTATCAAACTGACAAAAAAAAAACATCTGACCACATTCAATCTTTCACAAACTAACGTTTACAATCTCAACTTACATCAATTTACAGTCAACATCCAGTGAAGCTGATTCTGACGGCCGCTACTGTCTGCTACCACGTCTGAAGCAACGTTAGAAGTCCATGTGATGGCAACAAATTCATAGTTGGCGGACAGCTGGAATTGATTTCTCAACCTGTGAAGAAATTAAACCTATCGTTCACAACCCAATAATCCAGCAGATTACGATCCATGAGGAGCTCAACTCCTTACCTCCCACATTGAACAAGCACCATAGTGTGCAGATAACCCTGAGGTCCCTGAATCTCACTGAATGGCTTCCCTTCAATCTTTGGCTTGATCTTCTTGAGCTTAATCCAGAAGCAACGAACCCGCAGACGTAGAAGACTACGAACCCCTCGATGAACCGGCTGAGCAGCCAGCCGCTGCCATGGCCGGGCCCCAGGGCGGCGGCCCGCCGCAACCACTTCGTGACGGCGGACCGCCATGCCCAAGCGATGACCGTGAGTGAGGTGCTGCAGCCGCCAGCGAAGTGGACGCATCCTGCAGGCGTGGCACCCGGCGCCGGCGGCGCGGTGGACGGCCGCCAATGCGACTGCGAGCGAGCCGTGGCAACCGGGGCCCGGCGGCGAGCATGGGCTCGTTTATGGGCCGCACGGTTCCGGGGGACGGCCCGTTGCTGGCCTTTTCTTTTCTTTTCTTTTTCTTCCTCCGCCCTCCCCTTTTCTTTCTCCGCTCCACTCTAGCATTTTTTCTCTACCGGCGAGTCATCGACGACAGTGCGAGCGACCGCCCTTGGCCAGCTTTCGTCAGGCGCTTCGCCGGCGACGAGGATCGACTGGTATGCCCGCTTATTTCCTTCTGTTTCCTTCCTGTTGTGCGAAATCAAACACCCTAAGCCCTAATATATGCTGTCTGTATTCGGATCTGGCCATGTATTTACCTTCTAAACTTCGACCCTGATCGCGCTCCTGCTTGCAGTTGGAGATGAATGCATCTAGAAAATCTGGCCATGTTACCAAGGACAGTGCGGAAACAGCGACGGACATCATCTCCACGTCGGGCCAAATCACATCCAGGAAATTCCCGGACGCTGTTGCTGCGATTGCTCAGGCTGCTGCAAAGGCAAATGGTGAGACTGAAAAATGTATGTCCTGTCCTGTCAAAAGCAGGCATTCCATTCGGTTGCAACATAGCTACTGTAATAGGTTGTGTTGTTGGATAAGCAAAAGAAATTTTGTCATCAGCAAATTAACCTCTATGCATCTTTGTTTCTTTAAATCCCATAGATCTTCCAGGCTGGCCATTGTTCTCACCTCCGAAGGTACAGTTGGACAAGTGCACCAAGTGTTCAAGAGAATTCTGTTCCTCAATCAATTTTCGGCGACATACACGTGTTCATCGCCGAACCCTCAAAGTAGACAAGGTCTGTGATTTGTCCTTTTGTCTTTTCCCGCCAATTCTGTCCCAACTTACCACGGTTAGATAATTGAAGGAATGTAAGAGAACCACGGATCTTTTAAATTATGGACATAGGGCTGAGCCTGTGACCTCAACCATCGCTCCCAACTGCTTCACAGACACGTGTTTTTGCCACTGTATTTAGATTATTTAGTTCTGAGGTGATTAGTTGCATTGAATGCTTCCTATTTTTATATATGCATGGTCATTTTGGCATTATTCATTAATTTGTGTGTTGGAAGAATGTATACTCTGTCGATAACCTGCTACTTTCCCAAGTCAAAATTCTCATTGTTATTTATTTCCTTATCTTAAGGTGTTGAAATGCTGGGTGAGTCACCTAGTTCTATCCCAGAAAGTATGCAATGTGTTGTTACTGCCACACGGCATACTTTCACTCCTGCAAAATCTGGGATATACTGAAGTCCCCAGCTGTCTCATAACTACTGTTGAATGCTTAGCATAACAACCTAATAGCGATCACTAAATTGCTTAAGTGACTTGCACCTCAAATGTTTGGATGCCATCAATTCTTGTCGAGTTTTCGTATTCTCCCCACTTATACAAGTTTAGCATCTTAAGGATGTAGGGGCAGCTCCAGCAGTGGTTCGACTTGTGCTGGTCACCAAAGTCTAACAGGACTCCCGTTTGAAACCTCCAGCGTCGACATTTGTTCATGGGACCCACATATACAATAAAACAATATGTCCCATCTGTGTAGTTTCTCCCACGCGTGAATTTATTCGCTAAGAGTCTAACTGAGTTTGGAGTTCGATTTCTGTTCTGACACCCAGACGATGCCGATCACTATGTGCTCGGTTTGCTTTTCAAGCTCACGGTTCGATTTACAACCAGGCTGGAGCTGCCCTAAAACTATCAGCGATGGCACAGAAGAATTTGTTGTCATAATGAACTTCGTTTGTATTGCATATTCATCCTTTTTGCTATAAAGCTCTGGTATCTCTTTGCCATACATGAAAATGTTTATGCTCTGCAGGATTTTCCCAAGAATAGAGACCATCTCGCCACATTCTGGGATAAAGTAAGTTTTCTTCTTAATTCAACAATTTACTCAATTTTTTCTAAGCTTTGTAATGTATTATGGGACATATGAAGTAACTGGATCACGTGTTATATATTTGTTATTAACTTTTTAAAGGAAACAATATGCTCTGTGTCCTTTGTAACTTTTCATGTAAAAGTTATGCCCTACAACGTTGATAACATGGCTTGTATATCTTAGTGATTCCCTTTATAGATTGCAATTTTTTCTCATAGCTTGTGGTTTTTCCCCTCTTTAGCTGGCTGTGGATGATGCCAGCACAATTTTGTCTTTATCCGATGTTGTTGTGGAGGTAACTATCCTACTACTACTTGTTTGTGGATTTGGTTTTTACAGATACATGCATTACATATTTGGACCAGTTTCCCTTTCAAAATAATAACTGGGTATAGAAATACATTTTCAGGGTGTCACTGGTTCATCAATTTTAACAGCACTATTAGCGTGGATGTGTAAGCCAGGGTATGCTTCGTTACCAGTGGCATATGCAAGAGCTGGCAGTGAGCTTCTGGTAAGGTTTTTGAACTACTTTTTCCTGATCGTATGGATATGGAATGTTAACTTTTTTTGTCTCTACAGGATTTGATTCAAACAAGGGCTTCAATGCAGCTACATGTGTCCTCAAATGAACTATTTAGTGTGCTCGATGAAGCCAGTGAGCAAACATTTCTTTGCACAAACACAGCTGCTTGTATACAAAAGTTTTTGTTTGATGGAGAGGCAGACAAAATTGTAACTGAATTGAAAAATGTTATTGCATGCGCTAGTTACATGCTTGAACAAAAGCTGGTAAGATAGTGATTGTCTTGTGCAAATGGGAGTATTTACACTTCAGGTATAAGCTTGATCGGTTTATTTTGACTATATTTCAAACAACAGGTTGAAGCATGGTGTGCTGATAAGGCTGCTGAAGCATTAAGATGCCAGAAGCTGCTTGTGGAGGAAGAAGAAGCTGCTCAAAAAAGGTTGTTCTTTTACCCTATGAGTGCATGATAATTCAAATGTCTGCCGACTTATTTCTTGCATAAGTACACCATCATTTGGTTCAATCTTGAGCTGGAACTTATTTATAATTTCTTCTATACCTGAAGGCAAGCCGAACTGATGGAACGGAAGCGGATGAAGAAACTTAGGCAGAAAGAACAGAGGTTAAAAGACCTCAAGGATGAGGATGTGGCAGTTCAGTTACCTGAAACCATGGATGACGGAATATGTTCCCCTGGCATTCAGAGTTTCAAGGCTACTTCAGATCCTGTCTTTTACGAGCAAGAAGAGTCGCAATATCTTCCTTCTCCAGCACCAGTTACTTCAGAAACTGATGATGGTTTTAAAGTGGACCTACCGGTAGAAGATTTTGGCTGTGTTTCAGAGCCTGAAATGGATAAAAGAGTTGGGTTAAGGCAACAAGTTATTGCAAGGCATCATTTAGACCGAACAGAGAAGCTTGCTGAAAATAGCTCTGTATATGGTTCTGCAGTTGCTTCAAAGCAACCAACTTTAACAAGGCCTTCAAATTACAGGGATCCAAATGTCTGTTCCTCGCAAAGTAGAAACAAAACTTGGGCACGGAAAGTGCATGCTGAGATTGTAAAACAGTGCCCAAAACATAGGTTAAGTGTAGATGATGAACACAACATGGCTCCTAGCAAAAACTCTCGTGTGCTAATAGGATCTATAAGTGTTGCAATTGAAGATGGTAGTGAACAAATGAAGGACTTTGGTTCCAAGAATCGCCCAGTTCCACCCAGTTCAAAGACTCTGAAACATGCATCAGTTCAGGTGATTCAACTGGTTACCCATCAGGAAAACAGAAATGAAGGCATTCCTCATAGTGATGGCAATTGTGCACCGGCTGAAGAAAACCATTCTTGCTTTAGTGGTATGACAGATGAAAGATGTTATACAACCTGCCCAAGTGCAGATTTAGCAGAGGGTGAACATTTACGACGAACCATGTTTTCCAGTAAAGAAGCTACAGCCTTCCTATCTCAAAGTAAACATCTTACTGCTGCTATATTCACACACCCTTCAAGTGTGGCTAACCAATAAGTTTGCCTAACTGTTCTTAATCAAGTAGTTCTCAGTATATTAACTTGACCTAGTAGTTCTTATTCTTTCATTCTTATTAGAAGATGAATGCCCAACTTGAAAATGCATGAAGTATTTTTGTATCATGAGCAAAGTGTACAGGAAACCCCCTATTTAAGTAGAAGGAAGGAAAAGAAGTCCTCAAATTAACTTATTTGGTTTTCTAAATGAAGTAGACCGTTCTTTTTATCTGTTATTATTTGTCTTATTAGTTGAATTAGGAAAGTTTATTGCGGTTGTTCCGTCTTTAGCACAGTAGTTAAGTGATTGTGTTTTGCAGGGTGGAAAGAAGCAATTGCAGCAGATCACGTCAAACTAGTTTTATGCCATGATAAGTGAAGAAATGGCTGGTCTGGCTGAGTTGTCTTGGATCCTACAGCCCTGCAGTGAAGGCGGTACTTACCCAGGTGCTATGAAAGTTCCAAGGTCCAATTTTGTTTTGTTTGGAGGATGGTGGAATGGCAGAGTGGATGTTGCAGGGTTGCAGCTGAGTTGACATGATCATTGAATTAGAGGTTTTACCGTTTTAGAAGGGGATAGGTCTTGTGTGGGATCTGTATTTGGTAAGATGGGTATGGTCGCACTCTTTGGTATTCACCCGAGCGTGCTAAACAATGTCGAATATGTGGGTTTCACATTGCCCATTCCATTTGTGTTTTGTATCCCTGGTCTGCTCGCCGGTAACGAATTAGTGAGATATTATCTTTGCTGCAATGTGTATCTTCAATTCTGTACCCTTTTGAAAGGAATTAGTGAGATCTAAGCTTTGCGGCGATGTAACTGCAATTCTGTACCCTTGTGAAAGGAACTACTGAGATCTAAGCTTTGCTGTGATGTGTATCTGCAATTCTGCATCAATCTGCTTTCATAAAAAAAATCTATATTGGCTTTATCGAAATGATCATAATTTTTTTAAGGCACAGGATTCGCTTGGAGTGCTAAGCCCAACAATAATAACGCAACATTGATAAAGTTCAAAAAAGAAGGGCAGTAAAATTTTGAAAATAATAAAACATTTCCTTTGTATTGTTGGGGGCCCTCCCGCAAAGGAAAGGCGCCCTCCAAAAATAGGCGTATGCTGCTATTTGCGGCGCACACACGGTATTCTTTAGTAAAAGGCGAAAGAATAGTTCGCTCTGTGTGCACCGCGCAGCTGCGTGCCTCTGCTGGGGCGCAGTGCCTCCCTTCTTATAGCAGTCGTTCCCCTCGGTCCTTTGCTTGCCTCGGCGAGGTGGGACTAACCAACGAGCCAACGCAGCGCGCACCACCGCACGGTCGCTTGCTCAAAGTAGTCAAGTAATTTGCCCATTCCCATGCACAGTTGGGCCCTAAGGCCCACTTACTTGCCTGTTCAGTCCGTTTTCATTTTTGGACATCAGCCAGAATAAAGCAAGGCCTCCACTAGTCCTCTGCACAAGGGCCACAAGGCTCTGCTTTCTTCTAAGGTGATGCCGCATCAATGCAGGATGAGTCAGCAGAGCCTAGCGTGCACACTACACGCGGCGCGGCTAGCAGCCGGCAGATCCTCCTCCCCTAGACGGACGCGGATTCAGTGCCGTGCCCCGTGGTACCCTGTGGTCCCATATCCACCGTTAATTGACCATCCAAAGGCTAGAATAAAAAAAACACCCCAAACCTTATCCCTGCCCCCTGCCGATGAGCGCGAGGCGGAGGCGCGCTTTCTTCCCACGCGCTGCGCTGCTCTCCCGCGCAGCCGCGTGCGGCGCCGCTGCCCGCTGCAGCATCCCCGCGCCGCGCCGCAGCTGCCGCCCTCTGCTTCGTCCCTACGTGCTACGCCGCCGCCCAGTCCCCCGTGCTGCGCCGCCGCCGTTGTGCCTCCCGCTCCTCCAAGGAGAGGGCTTTCCGCAGCGCCTCATTGGTCAACGTGGAGGATAAGACGTTCGCTGGGTTGCCGTGGAGGAGAGGAAGTTCGCTGGGTTGCCGTGGAGGAGAGGGACGCGACTGCGGACAGGAAGACGCCATTGCCATTGCTAGGTATACTAGCAAGATTCCCTTCTCGTGACCTATGTATGTGCGTAAGACAACTAATTTGCAATAGAAGGTTAATTTGCTCAATTTTATGGTAGGAAAATCATATGCTATAGTATATTGTGGGTCATATTTGTGCAATTGTTAGTTCTGTGAAAGGCAATGTCAGAATTTGAGAAGGGGACACCTAGAGTTGGTTTAAGATTCAGAAATCCAGATGAGGCTTGGAAGTTTTGGGTTGCATATGGGGGCTGCACAGGCTTTGATGTGAGGAAAAGATATGCAAATGTAAGCAGCTTTGATGGCAAGGTGATTTCATGCAGATTTGTTTGTTCCAATGAGGGTTATCGAAGAAAAGTGCAAGCGAATAGTGTGACCAAGTGTTTTAGACCTGAAACAAGAACTGATTGTAAAGCTCGGATGTCTCTTAGGTTGGACCGAGGTTCAGATGATTATGAAGTCAGTGATGTTGTGCTTGAACACAATCACTTACTTCACTTACCCGAGACCCGTCATTTGATGGCCACACAAAGGAAAATTTCAGAAATACAAGCTTTTGAAATTGAGGCTGCCGATGATTCTGGAATTAGGCCTAAAGATGCACATGAGTTGGCTGCTCGTCAAGTTGGTGGACTATTCAACCTTAGCTACACTTGTCGGGACCGTAAAAATTATTTGCGTTCCAAAAGACAAAGGGAGTTGGCTTTTGGACAAGCTGGAAGTATGTTGAAGTATTTTCATGATAAAAATATTGAAAACCCATCATTTCAGTATGCTTTGCAACTGGATGTTGAGGAACATATAACCAACATTTTCTGGGTTGATGCTAAAATGATCCTTGATTATGCATATTTTGGTGATGTGGTAACATTTGACACTACTTTTGGCACAAACAAAGAATATAGGCCTTTTGGTGTATTTCTTGGGCTCAATCAGTTTAGAGAGACCACTATATTTGGTGCTGCAATATTATTTGATGAAACAGAGGACTCATTTCTATGGCTCTTTGAGACTTTTCTAGCTGTACATAATGGGAAGTAACCTAGAACTATTTACACAGACCAAGATGTTGCAATGGGAAAAGCTATACCTAAGGTTTTCACAGAATCATATCATGGGTTGTGTACCTTTCATATAATGCAGAATGCTGTCAAACATTTATCTCCAATCAAGGGTGAAGAGAAAGAAGAAGGTACACAACAAGATGAAGCTGAACCTGAAAAGGAAGATGAAGAATCTCATATTCTATCAGATTTTAGTGCTTGCATGTATGGCTATGAGGACAAGGCACTATTTCAGGAAGCATTCGACATTATGAGAACTAAAGTGTATAAGCAAACTTGGTTAGATAGTATCTATAAGCTTAAAGAAAAATGGGCTGAATGTTATATGAGAGATGTTTTCAGTTTGGGAGTGAGAAGTACACAACTAAGTGAGAGCTTCAACAATGCATTGAAGAACTATTTAAAATCAGGTTTTGATATTGTTCGATTTCTGAAGCATTTTGAGAGAGCAGTGCAAGAAAAAAGAGAAAAGGAACTGCAATCAGAATTTGAGGCAAGGAAGAACATCCCAAGAAGAAAAATGCATACACCTATGTTGGTGCAAGCAAGCGAAGTTTACACTCCGGTTATTTTTGAAGCTTTCCAAGGTGAATATGAAAGGTCCATGGCTGCATGTTGTAGAATACTAGATGAGAATAAATATGCTATTGCTATTGGGAGTTTCCATGGTGCTGCACGTTTTGAGCAGGAGCGCATAGTGATAGGTGATCCTTTGAACCAAACAGCAACCTGTAGTTGTCAAATGTTCAATAGGACAGGTATATTATGTGCACATGGTTTGAAAGTTCTTGATTTGATGAATATAAAGACTTTGCCAACACACTATATCTTGAAGAGATGGACTAGGGAAGCTTGCAATGGTCGTATACAATATAAGGAAGGAAGGAATGTGATAGCAAATCCAAAGTTAGAGGCTCAACTTCGGACCCGAAATCTGTTTCATAAATTTCTCAACTTGACATATAAAGCAGCCGATTATCTAGATTGTTGTTTGTTGCTTGAAGATGGTCTTGATTGCTTGAGTACACAGCTGGAGGATAAACTCAATTTGTCTAGTAATACTTTGAATGACCAAGAAAATATTGAGCCAAATGCACAGCAAAAAGAGCCAAATGAACAGCAAAAAGAGCCAAATACACAGCAAAAAGATGAGTTCCTTGCTGCACAACTGAAGAAAAAGGAGGTGAAGTCAAAAAATTCAAGAAGGAAGAAAACTTGGCTTGACAAATTACCTAAGGGTAACCGTAGTATGCCAACTAAAGCTGCTGATCCAAAAAAGAAAGAAGCAAAGGTATATTCTTAACTTGAGATCTCTAACTTTTACATGTTGTTGCCATTCATAGCTAATTAGTGATGCTTTCATTGGTAGAAACGAAAGAAGGACGATGGTGTACAACCCCCAAAGGAAGTGAAGAATGACGGCAACAGCGAAGGAGCAATTATACAAGTTGAAGAGTACAATGACATTGACAATTTTACCCAACTTGTGATGGCTCCAATTTATGATGATGATATCCTTCATGTTGAGGATCTGTTATAGTATGTGTTAGGTGGTATTTGGAGTATTTTGTGGACTAACTATAGCATTTTGTGGCCAAATTGTAGAAGTGAATGGCCAGCCATAGTATTTTGTGGGCTAACTCTAGTATTTTGTGGCCAAATTGTATGAGTAAATGGCCAAGTAGTACAGTACCAATTTGAGTGACTCAAAAGTGCCATACATCGGTGCTAAACTATGAATGTCACTTACAGAGAATTAAAATGAACCTTTGATTTATATTGTGTGTTGTTCATGGCCAAACTGCTTTCTGTATGGTGCTGGTTCACAGTCAAATTATTTTCTATATGGTGTTTAGTTTTGTAGTTGCATGCTAAATAAATATGACAACACAAGGCAAGTTTAGGCACACTTCAGAGCTCAACCGTGTCCGTGTCTCTGTACTGTTTGCCTTTGGCAAGCAGGACGGAGAGAGCTGGATTGGTGAAGCAAAGTTACGTTGTGCCTTTAAGAAGCTAAGGCACTGAATCCTGGTCCCCCCTAGACGGCAAGAGACTAGTTGACTGTCGTTTGCTGCCGGCAGGGCGGCGTTCATTTGCCGTTGGCGCACGAGGCACGGAGTGAGGGAAGATGATGACGTCGTGGCTGCTGGGACGCCGGGGCGCCTCCGGCTTCTCCTGGAGCTCCACCGCCGACGAGGTCACCGAGGGCATCTCGGCCGCCGGCCTCACCGCCGTCGTCACCGGTCCGTATCACCTTCCCCGAACCCCTCTCTCTCTCTCTCTCCCTTCCTCCTCCGGCACCAATCCCATCGGGAACCTCCACGCCTCTACTAATCCAGTCCAATCCAATCCGACCTGAAACCAGGGGCGTCCAGCGGCATCGGCGCGGAGACGGCGCGGACGCTGGCGCTGCGCGGGGCCCACGTCGTCATGGCCGCCAGGAGCGTCCCCGCCGCCGAGGGCGTCAGGGACGCCGTCCTCGCCGAGGCGCCCGGGGCCAGGCTCGACGTCATGGAGCTCGACCTCGCGTCCATGGCCTCCGTCCGCGCTTTCGCGTCCGAGTTCATCGCCAGGGGGCTCCCTCTCAACATCCTCATGTACGTGTACTACTTGGTTGGTGCGGCCTACTCAGTTTGCCCTTTAGCCCTTTATTGCTGCCAACCGCCTACCTCCAGGATCAGTATGAGAACGACCTGGGAATGGGATGAATGATACTACCCAATTAGTACTTCAACCAGGGCAAATCAGTTTACTTAATTAATGCCTATTACTGATAATAATGCATCAGTCGATCTGTTGTGTCGATCTATTCCATTCTGGATCTCTCCTAGTAGGTTAACACACTACTAAGATAACACTTTCAACTTCTACTTTCATGAAACTGTGTCATGATACTCAAATCTGTAGTGTTGGAGAGAAAAAAATACTCAAATCTGTAGCTGAAAAATGGGAGAAATCGTTATGAGTTACTAGGCAACATGTATTGATGACACAGTTTGTCCTTGCTTGCTTTATTCATTGTTCCTTGCTTGCTTAATTTTTTTTTATCTTAGGATAAGCATATATTTGCCTGTGGATTTTATTTTGAGCAAATACCATGTACAAAGAAATCTAGTTATCATGTGTATGGATGATCTTCCACATTTCCTTGGATGTGGTGTTGTGTCTTTGTTGAGTTGGGGTGATTCATGTGATGGCCGCCTGATGGGCAGATTTATCGTGTATGATGTGCTGAAAGTTACCATGTCCCTCCTTGCTTACAACTCTTTTTGTTTGGATGTCCGTTACAGGAAATAGGAGGGCCATGTTAATTGCGCACACTTTTCTTACATTAGCTCATGTTGTCTATGGCGCTTTCATAGTCCTGTTTTAACAAGTCTGACTTGGCTTATTGATAAATCTGCTATTTCAGCACTGGTTCCCTTGCATGTTTGTTCAAAGTGTTGCTTCAATATCTCATGGCATTTAATTGATTACTTGGCACTTTTGCTGGCAGCAACAATGCAGGAGTAATGGCAATACCTTTTGCGCTTTCAAAGGATGGAATTGAGATGCAGTTTGCAACTAACCATGTTGGTATGCATTCCATAATCCATATACCTGACTGCTTGGTTAACTCGTTGTGCATGTATGGACTTTTGCTACTTCAAATCACATTGCGATGTATAACATGCGCAAGTCTAACACACTGCCCTGACAGCCTACTGCGATTTTCTACCTCACGTAACACTCAAAAGCTTTTGTTCATCATGGTGTTTAGAGACTCCATTCTACTAAAATCCAGTTCAATTTCATAATCTTCAGGTCATTTCCTGCTGACACACCTTCTGTTGGATACAATGAAGAAGACCTCTCAGGAATCAAATGTGGAAGGAAGAATTGTTAATGTTTCATCAGAGGGGCACAGAATCGCATATTCGGAAGGCATCCGTTTTGATAAGATTAACGATGAATCAATGTATCTAATTGTTGCGAAGCTTTTATGTTCTACAATCTAGTCTACTCTGTCTCAAGGCAAACATAGTCATGTATTTAAGCTTGTGTTGTGCAGGTATAGCAGCCTTAGAGCATATGGGCAGTCAAAGCTTGCAAATATTTTGCACGCTAATGAACTAGCCAGGCAATTCAAGGTATGTCTTGCACTCTTACTCCGTCACATGTCCATTTTCTTTATTTTATGGTATACATATTTTACATTGAGATGCATTTCAAATGGATAACTATGCTTACCAACATCACTTGTTTTTGTCAGTTGTTTGCATCCAAAATTTGAAATTTGTTTTTATTTTTGAATAAAAGATGCTTGTTTCAATTTGGACATCTTGTGTCCACTTTTTACTAATCTTGGTATCACAAATTGAACAATATTCAATCATAAGAATGGTAACATGTCAGATTATTATGTTCTCTTTACAGTTGTCATTCATTTTCTGAACTTTTAGGATGTTTGATAGCTATTTTTCAGCCATTTATGATACAATATTTTGTCTAACAGGAAGAGGGTGTCAACATAACTGCAAATTCTCTTCATCCAGGCTCTATTATCACGAACCTTCTTCGCTACCACAGTATCCTAGATGGTAAGTAACTAACTGTATTTTTCACAACATTTAGTCCTCTTCATCTCATAAACTAAATAAGAGAGGAAAAATAAATATTTAACTGATTTATTAGAACTTACTGAATTGTATCAGTTGATGCTTCGTATATATATGTACGTATCAACAACGGAACATCGAAGGTTCGATTCACACATGAATAACGAAGACAACAAGTGAAACAATTTAAATGATCATAAATTGAGAAACAAATTATGTTTGTTTTAATGGCATGATGAGTTGGAATTTGTTACCTTTCGCTATGCTTCTCTGATTACATTGTTGTGTGCAGTTCTCCATCGTACGCTTGGGAAATTGGTCTTGAAAAATGCTCAGCAGGTAAAGTTTAGTACGATAATCTTCAGAGTATTTTTTCAGTATTTTGATACTGGGGCACCATTAAAGGGTGGTTCCTCAGTGTAGTCTGATGCCATCACAATGTCTAAGTTGCTGCGGTACTCATGGAAAAATTTTCATGAATGGTGGAAAAGACAGTTGGACCTTTCAGATTTGAGGTTACTCTTGTCATGTGATTTGCATGCCGAGCAACTTAACAGTCTACTGTACTACTGCTCTAGAGTTTATTAAAGCTTGTTACCATATAATCTTTGTGCTGCTGGAGTGCTAGAGGCTACAATTTTGCTAAAGTTTGTGCTGCCTAAATGAATGAATCTGATATACTAGTTGAGGATCTGATTGGTGTGTATGGAACCTAAACAGGGTGCTGCAACCATATGCTATGTGGCGCTCCACCCGCAAGTGAAGGGTGTGTCCGGGAAGTACTTCTGCGACAGTAACTTGTATGAACCGAGCGGGCAAGCCAAGGACATGGCGCTGGCCAAAAGGCTCTGGGATTTCAGCGTTGAGCTCATCACCTAGTTATCCTATGCCGGCTTATCGGCTTCCCCTAGCTTGCTTTGTTGCTGGACCTGGGCGCAATGTAAAGAACTAGTGACACCTTCCTTGACTGCTGGTGAATTTTTGTAGACTGAATGAATCCTTGGCTCTGGTTGATGCAGTGTAATGTAATGTAATGTAACTTCCTTGGATCCCCCGATGTGGTTGTGGTGTGGATCTGCAAGACTGCGTTCTGTTTCAACCGGGAGCGGAGGATACTGCTCTGGTGACTGGTGGTGTTTTCCTCGCTCTGCTGTGACCGGGAATGGAGGATATAGCTTCTGGTGTCCGGCTTCGTGAGATTCCTGGAAGATTCCTTGTCGTGCGGCTTCTGAATCATTCGAAGACAACAAGGCACGCTCCGTTTTGTTCTGGTGGTAAGGGTCCCAAGCTAGAAGACGATGACCAGTGTGTCGGCCCCACAGATCAGTGACCCACCTGATACTGTACGGACAGCTTCGTGGTCCACAGAATGCACACGCTCGCGGTCAGGCGGTTTGGGCTAGCGAGAGTGCGGAACTGTTACCGTTGCTGGCGGATCCGCCCGGTGGGGGCACAGCACGGAGTCTGCTGACGTGGACAGACGGAGGCCGTTCTCCAGCTTTGACACTTGTTGCAAGCCTATAAAGAGATTGTTTAGTTGGTGGAGATTGGAGGAGATTTCCTCTAGCAAAACTTTACTGTAGCAAAAGTTTGTAAGAAAAATCACAGTTTTCGTGGAACGAAAAGATTAGAAGAATAGTAAATATCCAGGAACTAAACAACTTTAAAGTCCTATTTAGATTGAGAAAGTTAGAGAAACTTCAATGTAGTAAACTATTTTGAAAAGCATGTCTGAGAGAAATTGTGGTTGAAATAAAAGTTTAAAAGGCTTATAAAGTTTCCTAATCTAAATATGGAATGCGCTCAATGGCGGATAGAGGGGTGGGGCCACTAGGGCCATGGTCTTAGGCGTGGGCCGGATTTTTACAGTATGAATATTGTAGCACAATGAAGGCCCAGAAAACTTAGTGCATTCGACCCACGAAGTGGCCCTAGGTGTAAGCCGATACTGGTTCGTCCTTGAATGCGTCTACCGCTTCTATGCAAGGCCTCCTTCCCTGCGTGACCTAGGCAAGAGGGAGACGGGATATACAGGTGGGTACAACTATTCACAATGTAGCCCCGAAAACGCATAATAATTTTCGAGTGGATTCTCTGTAAAGGGTACAAAGGAGTACTCTCTACGTCTCAAAATACAATTCATTTTGACTTTATTAATATATTCTAGTATTATATATCTAAATATATGCTAGTCTAAATACATAATAAATCTATGTATCTAGAAAAGCCAAAACATATTATATTTTGAAACGAAAGGAGTAAATTAGAGTGAGAATTGATTTCAATGATTTCTCTCTTTATTTATAGCATAGAAAGAATAGCCACTGTGGTACTAATTGAGAAGTAGGTTTTGGTCCAAACTATTAGTGTTAGTTTTAACTACTCCTTCCATTCGAAAATATAGGTCGTTTGACTTTTTGACTCTAAATTTGACCGCTCGTCTTATTTAAAAAGTTGTGCAAAATAACATTTTTTTGTTATAACTAGGTTTAGTAATAAAAGGATTTCATGAAAAACTTAAACTTGACTATGTTTGTACACATTTTTTTCAATAAAATGATTGGTCAAATTTGAGGTTAAAAATGTCAAACGACCTATATTTTGGAACAGATGAAGTATTACTAAAGGGTCAGAAGTGTGGTCTAGATTGAAGTTTTGATAATTTATACGAAGATACTGATTTACACCTGCTAAGTTGCCTAGTTGAAAATGCTACTAATATAGATAAACACATATGTCTAAATTAATAAAAATTGTTATGGACCTAAATATTAAATATAAAAAACATTCGGAATGATAGTATTTTGGATGGAAGGAGTATCTTGCTTTCCAACAACTTCAAGCTCAAGTATGCAACGCCCTCCATCCAATCAAGCCAAACCCAACCCACCCGCCTCACACGAAAAAATCCGCACGCTTTTTTCTCTCCTCCACGGCACCGCACCACCTGCGCGCGGCTCCGCCTTCGCTCTCGACTCCACCCGTTCTGTCCGAGCTCCGACCGACCCAAACCCAACCCACCCGAAAAATCCCAGCGCCGCCGCACGGTGAAGCCCCCTCCTCGCCTTCTGCCATCTCCGCCCCCGCCGCCGCTCCACCTCCATGTCCGCCCCCGCCTCCCCGCACACCTCCTTCCTCCACTTGCCCCACCACCGCCCGTTCGGGCCCAGGCGGCCGAGGCTGACGCGCCTCAGGTGCCTCGCGTCGCTCGCTCCCTCGGCGTCCGGCGCCTCGCCGGCGAACGAAAACCACCTCATCCAGACGCTCTGCGCCCACGGGCTCCTCGCCCGGGCCGCGGCGCTCCTCCAGGGGCTCCCAGCGCCCACGCAGCGCACCTACGAATCTCTCCTCCTCGCCGCCGCGCGGGCCGGGGACGCCGCGCTCGCCGCCGCCGTGCACCGCCGGCTCGAGGCCGACCCGGTGTTCCGCTCCGACCCCTTCCTGTCGACCCGCCTCATCGACGCCTACGCCACGCTGAGCGCGCTCCCGGCCGCGCGCCAGGTGTTCGACGAGGCGCCCGTGAAGAACATCTTCGTGTGGAACGCGTTGCTCAAGGCGCTCGCGCTCGCCGACCATGGGGAGGAGGCGCTCGCGCGCCTGTCCGACATGGGCCGGCTCGGCGTGCCTCTCGACAGCTACAGCTACGCACACGGGCTCAAGGCCTGCATCGCGGCGTCGGCGTCGCACGCGCCGGCCTCTGCCCGTGTGCGGGAGATGCACGCTCATGCCATTCGTCGCGGGTATGGATTGCACACGCATGTTGCCACCACTCTTATTGACTGCTATGCGAAGCTTGGGACTGTCACCTATGCAGAGCGCGTGTTTGCTTGGATGCCTGAGAGGAACGTTGTGTCATGGACTGCCATGATTGGATGCTACGCCAAGAATGAGTGCCCTGGTGATGCCATTGAGCTCTTCCAGGAGATGATGGCTTCTGATGCAGACCTGGTGCCGAACTCGATCACCATTGTTAGCGTCTTGCATGCTTGTGCTGGGGTGAATGCGATTGGGCAGGGGAAAGTGCTGCATGCATATATCCTTCGGAGGGGTTTCGACTCACTTGTTTCAGTGCTCAATGCATTGATGGCAATGTACATGAAATGTGGATGTCTTGAAATTGGGCGGTCCATCTTCAATTGGATAGGACGCAGAAGGAATGTTGTGTCATGGAATGCACTTATATCTGGATATGGAATTCATGGCTTTGGCCGTGAGTCACTCCAAGTGTTTGAGGAGATGACCAAGGAGGGCATTTCACCAAATATCATCACATTTGTCAGTGTCCTTGGGGCTTGCAGCCATGCTGGACTCGTGGAAGAGGGAAAGCATATCTTTGAATCAATGGTGGAGTACAATGTCACACCTCGTGCAGAGCACTATGCCTGCATGGTTGACCTTCTTGGTCGTGCTGGGTGTTTGGATGAAGCTATGGAGCTGATACAGAGCATGCGCATTGAACCAACCCCTCAAGTTTGGGGCTCGCTTCTTGGAGCTTGCAGGATTCATGGCCATGTTGAGTATGCTGAGATGGCATGTTCTCATCTCTTTGATCTTGAGCCCCGAAACGCTGGGAATTATCTCCTGTTGGCAGATATTTATGCTCGAGCTAAATTGCAGAACCAAGTTGATGTGCTAAAGGAGCTACTTGAAGAGCATGCCTTGGAGAAGGTGCCAGGTTGCAGCTGGATAGAGGTGAAGAAGAAGCTGTACTCGTTTGTCTCTGTGGATAAAAAGAATCCACAGGTAGAGGAGGTGAAGAAGAAGCTGTACTCGTTTGTCTCTATGGATAACAAGAACCCACAGGTCGAGGAGCTGCAAGCCCTGATAGGCGAGTTTGTGACACAGATGAAGAGCGATGGATATGTTCCTGACACAGGATCTGTTCTGTATGATATTGAAGAAGAGGAGAAGGAGAGGATTCTTCTTGGCCACAGTGAGAAGTTGGCTGTTGCATTTGGGCTTATTAACACCAGCAGGGGAGAGGTCATCAGGATCACAAAGAACCTGAGGCTTTGCGAGGACTGTCATTCAGTAACCAAGTTTATCTCCAAATTCACAGAGCGGGAGATTATTGTGAGGGATGTGAATCGGCTTCACCACTTCAGAGATGGAGTTTGCTCTTGCAGGGACTATTGGTGAAGATGTTTGCAAGCTTCTCATAATTGTTATCTCTACTGATTATACCAAATGACCACTGAATTAGGAGCCATTGTTTTCTAGACAAGATTGTGTACAGTCTAACCTGTTTGATTAGACTAGGCATGGTGATATCTTTTCAGGTTGGGCCTCAGATTGATTGCTGAGCATGGAGAGAAGTGAGGCTCATACCAGACAATTTTGACACATTTGCAATGATACCCCTTTCAACGCATCTTTGTAGTCTATCAATGTCACATTTGCAATACTAAATCTGCAACCGTGTATGGACACCGACAATGGATGTGTTTCTTGTATATGCCAACTAACCTGCTATGTGCCTGTGATATGAAGGCGCATATAATTCAATATTTTTAGTACCCGTTGATCTGCTATGTGTCGTGGATGTGTAATGAGCTGTCGACCTGTCGTTGCATTCTCAATATTAGCAGCCAGGAAATGTGAACAATAAAATGGTTATATGAAGGGGGAGTTCTTGCCAGTCGTAGTAATCAGGAACTGGAAGGAGTCGAAAGAGGGAACTGAGCTTGACACAAATGAGGTGGTGGCTTGGTGGTAGATATGCTCCATTGTCCACTCTTCATGTGCAATGTTTGAATCCTGTGTCTGAATTCTGAACAATTTCCTTTTGGTATTTTGTAGGTGAGCTGGCGGGGCGCGCGCCTGTGGCCGGCTGATGGTGATGTCGGCCGGTGACTTGTCAGCAACATATACGGTCATATACATATATATCGAAGTTACAATTAATTACCACATACATACACTTAGTGCAGTGGTATTGCTGCTTGAAGTTGAGCATCGGGCCTAGAGTTGCAGAATTTTAATTTTGGCTTCAACATTTCAGGGCCCAGATTTTTTTTCTCCAGCATTTTGGCAAATTGGCGTCTAGATTTTTTTTTTGTCTTCAACATTTCAGCAAAAATGTATTTACATTGACAGTTGATGTTCAAAAAAGTTTTTTTTTTAAATTTGTTTCCTTATTCTTCTATTTTCCCATATGGAACATCATGATTTTAAGTTTGTTGTTCGTGATGCATTTGCTTAAACTGTCATAATGTTCAAGGATGGATTATGACAAAATCGATAGAATGACATGGTTTTTGGTCTTGGTATCCACAATAGCGAATCCATGATGTTTTCCTGAAGACATCATGAAAAATTCGTCACATATTCTAAATTGCACCGAATTAGGTTGAAGCCACTACAATGTTGGTGTTAAGTGCGACATATCCATTCAGCACAATGTATCTCATTATGATCATCACAATGCTCAAAATATTAAGTATGCAAAATACTCATGCGGAATTTTTAAGTACGATATGCACAAGCTTGCGGCAGCGATATATTTGGGGTTGCGTCTTGGGTTGGGGACGGAATGAATTGCAGAGGAAGCAACGCATCAATAAAAGAAAGCAGAGCATATATGCTATGCCTATGCTCGAGAATGAATAGATACCACGACGAAGCAAAAGCGCTAGCTCGATCCCCCCATGGCGCTCAACTACACGGCCGTCGCGGCCATCAACTTGGTCGCCGCTCTGCTCTCCATCCCCGTCATCGCCGCGGGCGTCTGGCTGTCGACGCAGGCCGACAACGCCTGCGTCCAGATCCTCCAATGGCCCGTCATCGCCCTCGGCGTCGCCGTCCTCGCCGTCGGCGTCGCGGGCGTCGTGGGGGCGTTCTGGCGCCTCACCTGGCTCCTCCTCGCCTACCTCGTCGCCATGCTCGCCCTCGTCGCCGCCCTCGCCTGCCTCGCCGTCTTCGTCTTCGCCGTCACCGCCGGCTCGTCGGGGCGCCACGTGCCCAGCCGCGCCTTCCTCGAGTACGACCTCGACGACTACTCGGGCTGGCTGCGCGCTCGCCTGGAGGATCCCGGCCGGTGGGACCGGATCAAGACCTGCCTCGCCGCCACGCCCACGTGCTCCGACCTCAACCAGACCTACGCCACGGCGCAGAGCTTCTTCGAGGCCGCGTGGCTCAGCCCGCTGCAGTCCGGATGCTGCAAGCCGCCTACCAGCTGTGGCTACACCTTCGTCACTCCGAACTACTGGATCAGCCCCACCAGCGAAGGCGCCGACCCGGACTGCGCCACGTGGAGCAATGAGGAGGACAGGTTCTGCTACTCCTGCAACTCGTGCAAGGCTGGCCTGCTCCAGAATCTGCGAAGGGAGTGGCGCCGCGCTGACATCATCCTCGCCGTCGCCACTGTGGTGCTCCTTGCTGTCTACGTCATGGGCTGCTACGCGTTCCGGACCGCCAAGACAGACCAACTCTTCCGCCGCTACAGGCAGGGCTATACGTAGGCTGGCAGGCCGCACACACTCCCTCCGCATCCTCCGTTCCTCCAGTTCTGTTGCAACAAAGCCTCCTTTTAATTTGCTGGTCCAGAACTGCTCGAAGCTGAGGAGATAAAATTAAAAGTTGATCAGTGTGTTGTAAGGCTCTTTGCATCCTTTTCAAATGTGCATAATGTCTATTTTCTCAGACATGATGATTAAGGAAGTTATGAAAGTGTGAGGGTAGTGTTTGATTATCTAGGAATAACGAGGAATCTGTGACTGGTCTGATACAATTCGACGAGGAAAACCTCGCCGGCGGTCTCCGGCACAGCCGGCCAATTGGTCTAGCCTATTACAAACTTCATGCCTCTCCTCTCGCCATTCTTACTCTTATTACTCTCCTGTTCCCGATCCGACACGCAACTCGTTCAGGCCACCCAGTCTGGGCCGGCAAACCTCCTGGGCTTTCGCAGTCTGGGCTCTCTGGTCTTGGTCGGCCCAGTGTCTTTCCCGCCGCTATCTTGTTGCTTCTCATCGCCGGGCTTGACGCATGGGTACGTGACATCCTCCCCTCCTTTAGAAACGTCTTGTCCCCAAGCCAGGGCAGCTGGAAATCTTTGCCGGAGTAGACTTTCATCCTCCCAGGTAGCAAGAGAAGGAGGCCAAGAAAACCATTGTACTAGCACTTGAGCCACAGACCTATCTCCAACATTTGCAAATATCCTTTCCAACACTTTGACTGGTATCTGAAATGCATCAGTGAGTATAGGCAGCTCGTCACATACCTGATGTGGAGGACCAACTGCCTTCTTAAGCAGCGAGACATGGAAAACAGGGTGAATAGATGAAGTAGGAGGCAACTTCAATTTATATGCTACTGAACCAATCTTCTCCAGTATTGGGTATGGACCAAAATACTTGAAAGACAACTTATGGTTAGCCCTCTTGTGTAGTGAAGATTGAACATAACGTTGTATCTTGAGGAACACTTTATCACCAACTTCAAACGATCGCTCGGATTTCTTCTTGTCAGCTTGGTGTTTCTGACGTTGTTGCACTCTTAGCAATTGCTGCTGCAGCAACTGAGTCATAAGTTTCCTTTGTGAGAGCCATTCCTTAAGATCAGGTACTGCGCAAGACTTTACCACATCAATGCCGAGGTGGCGGGGCTGAAGTCCATACAGTATCTCGAATGGAGTCTTTTGCAGACTAGAATGATAGCTAGTGTTGTACCAAAATTCGGCTAGTGACAGCCACTCTTTCCATTTGGAAGGACAAGAATGCACAAAACATCTCAAATACCCTTCTGGACATTGATTGACTCTTTCTGTTTGGCCATCAGATTGAGGGTGGTAGGCAGAACTCATTCGCAACTTAGTGCCAGCTAGCCGAAAGAGTTCCTGCCATAGTGAGCTTGTAAACACTTTGTCTCTGTCAGACACTATGGCTTCAGGGAGTCCATGAAGTTTAAAGATGTGGTCCATGTAAGACAGTGCCACTTTTAAGGCAGTGAAAGGATGGGCAAGGGTAATAAAGTGTGCATACTTTGAAAATTTATCAACCACCACCATGATGCAGTTGAAATTATGAGATCTAGGCAGCCCTTCGATAAAGTCCATAGTCACAACCTGTCATGCGAATTCAGGAACAGACAGAGGTTGCAGTAGTCCGGGATACTTAACCCTCTCAGGTTTGGCTTGTTGGCATACTTGACATTGAGCGACAAAATTTTTAATCATCTGTTTGAGTTTACTCCAATGAAATAGATTCTTCACTTTGTGATAAGTAACTTGATATCCCGAGTGACCTCCAACGGGACTCCAATGCAGAGACGGGACAATCTTTATCTGTATACTTGGAATAGGGGGTACCAATATCCTGCCCTTGTATCTGATAATGCCATCCAATAGTTCATATTCACCCATGATATTATTCAGAGTCAGTGATGCTAACAGATTTGAAGTTTCTTTGCATTGTGTATATCCCAAAGCAATCTCCTCCAGCCATACAGGCTAAGCAACATACAAAGAGCAGATTTGCAGTCCATCTTGGGGGTTAATTCTGGACAAAGCAACAACAGCTACGTTTTCCATTCCTTTCTTGTAACACAGTTTGTATTGTAACCCCATAAGTTTGGTGAGTGCCTTTTGATGCCAAGGTGTTGAAAGCCTTTGATCATCCAAATGTGTCAAGCTCTTTTGGTCAGTTTTAATAATGAACTCCCCTTGAAGAAAATATGGTCGCCAATATTCCACAGCAAGTAATATTGCTAAACACTCCTTTTCATAAGTGGACAACATCTGATTTTTTGGTCCAAGTGCTCTGCTAATGTAAGAAATAGGATGTCCATCCTGGTGCAAAACAACACCAATCCCCTTATCAGATGCGTCAGTTTCAACTACAAAGGTTTTCTGGAAATCAGGTAAGGACAACATAGGAGTGGTGCTTAATGCAGTTTTCAGAGTATCGAATGCAATATCATGGTCCTGAGTCCAAGTGAACATTTCACCCTTCCTTAATAGGTTTGTAAGTGGTTTGCTAATAGTTCCAAAATTTTTGACAAATCTTCTATAATATTCTGCTAAACCCAGAAAACTTCTGACATCTTTGATACAGTTGGGTTTGGGCCATTTGTGTATGGTTGTCACCTTAGAAGGATCAGTAGCCACCCCATCTTTGCTAATGATATGGCCCAGATAGTGTATCTGATGCTGGGCAAAGTTGCACTTAGAAAGCTTGGCCTTCAGTTGATGTTTCCTCAATAGATAAAAAACCAATGATAAATCCCTTAGGTGATCATCCTAGCTTTTGATGTATATCAAGATGTCGTCTATGAAAACCACCACACATTTTCTTAATAGTGGAGAAAGCACATAGTTCATGACACATTGGAAGGTGGCTGGTCCTCCAGTAACTCCATAAGGCATGACTTTGTATTCATTGTGTCCACTATGTGTTTGGAATGCTGTCTTGAATTGATCAGCCTCCTTAACTTTGACTTGATGGAATCCAGATCTCAGATCAAGAGATGAAAACCAGATGGCACCAGCTAACTCATCCAGGAATTCCTCCATAACTGGCATAGGATATCTATTCTTGATTGTCAGAGAGTTAAGCTTCCTATAATCCACACAAAGCCTCCATTCACCACTTTTCTTTTTAACTAACAGTGCTGGGGATGCAAAAGGACTGGTACTTTCTTGGATCATTCCCAATTTCAGTAGTTCGGCCACTTGTTTTTCAATTTCATCTTTCTGAGCTGGGTTATATTTGTATGGCATGATTCTGAAAGGTTGGGCACCAGGAATCAAGGGTATGGAAAGTTGGTGAGGTCTGTGTGGAGGTAGACCATGTGGCTTTTCAAAAATGTCTTCAAAACTTTTGATCGGTGCCATGACTTCATGTGGCCATTCTTGATTGATCTTGTCTGTGTTCATGGCAGACAACTCTAGCAGACACCATATCTCATCATTAGATATCAACTGTTCCAATTGGCATACTGAAATTTGTTGTGTCTGATTAACAGAATGGTGTAACCCCTGAATATTTATCCTTTGTCCTTTGTACAGGAAAGACATCCATTTTTTATGCCAATGAATTTCCATTGGGCAATATAGTTCTAACCAGTCCATCCCAATAATAACATCATAACACTTCAATGGCAGAATTTTGAGATCCAACATAAAAGAGTGTCCTTGAATTTTAACTTCACAGTTACTGAGTTGGTGGGAGCAAAGGATAGAAGAACCATTTACAACACGAACAACGACAGGCTTGGAAAGAGCTACCCAATTTGTGAAGGATTTTGCCAATTGCTCACTGATGAAATTGCTTGAGCTACCTGAATCAAACAAGATTAGAGGCTTTTTTCCACAGAGGTTGCCAAACTGCACTAGTTCCATCAATAGCATGAAGTGAGATGCTCATAAGATCATCACCAAAGTCAGATTCATTATCAAAAGAAGTCACATTTCCTGAATCAAAGTCTTGTAGAAGTTGCCATAGCTCTTCCACCACATGTAGAGACACAATTGGGGCACACTTATGGTTGGGTGCCCATTTCAGCCCACATTTGAAACATAGACCTTTAGCTCTTCTGAATGCTTTAATTGCATTCATTTTGTCTTCCAGAGGTTGGATCTTGAGAGTTTCGGCATGCTGTTTTTCTTCAAGGCTTGAAAAGGTCAAAGCTCTTGTGCTAGGAGTTGTAGAAGAAGAAGGCCTCGATGACAATTTGAGACCCCCATGATAAGCTTCCACTCTTATGTTATCTTTCCATGGATAGCCCATTGTAAGTTCCTCTTGTAACAGAGCAAGAGAGCTCGGAGTATCCAAATCCATTGGTTTGTGCATAAGTACAACAGATTTAATTTCAGGCTTTAAACCATCAATAAACTTGTTATTGATAAGAGCAACATCAAAACTAGGATCATGAGCCTTAATTTGGTGCATTAATTCATCAAACAACTCAATGTATTCTGATACACTACCCAATTGCTTAATCTGAAGAAATTGTCTAAGCAAGTAGTTGTGCTGATCCTTTTCAAATCTAGCACACACAACTTTACAAAGGTCCTTCCAGGAGGTATCTTTGATCACAAAATCCATAGATTGAAGCCAAAAGGCAGCAGTTCTAGTGAATCCCATGACAACAAACTTCACCCACATGTGACTAGGTATGTTAAACAGTTCAAAATAGGATTCACATTTGCGCTACCAACGCTTAGGATTTTTGCCATCAAATTCAGGGAATTCCATAGGAGGTAAACTAGCACTCCAGTTAGGAACAATCTCAGAAGTGATCTTAGAGGTGAGGTCAGAGGTGTAATTCACACCTCTGTGCACCTCTGACCGGAGGCGGTTGAAGGGTGAAAACCACCCCACTACCAGACCCCCGGTTTTGTAGATCTTTGTCGTGGCCGAATTTCCCAGAAGCCCCCTCGTGTGAGGTTGGTACTAGATGGGCGGTACCGAGCTTCTTATCCTCTAGAGACAAAGTGTCGAACACCTTGTCTGCAGGATTAGGTGTATAACAAGAAGGCAGGATCTCGTTGAACCTTGACCCAGGTCGTCGATCGACGAGTGAAGTCCAGCGGCGGTTGAGTTGATGGAGTCGACCTTGGCCTCCACCGCCTCCACCTTGGTGTTAACTTCTCTCTTCCACCCCGTGAGCTCGGAGAGGGTTTCTCGAATGCTGGAAAGCGCCTTCGCGATTTCAGAGACGTGCTTCTCGGTTTCCATGGTTTGATTCTGGAGTCGCGTCTGGAACTTCGGTCGTTGAAGGTAACTCGGCAAATCGGCTAGTGTGGCGGATTTGCACGGATCGACGGGGAAAAAGGGAAATCTGGTGGGAACGGCCTAAAATCTGATACCAGATGTGAGGGTAGTGTTTGATTATCTAGGAATAACGAGGAATATGTAACTGGTCTAATACAATTCGACGAGGAAAACCTCGCCGCCGGTCTCCAGCACAGCCGGCCAATTGGTCTACCCTATTACAAACTTCCTGCCTCTCCTCTCGCCATTCTTCCTCTTAGTACTCTGTTGTTCCCGATCCGACACGCAACTCGTTCAGGCCACCTAGTCTGGGCCGACAAACGTCCTGGTGGGCTTTCGTAGTCTGGGCTCTCTGGTCTTGGGTTGCCCAGTGTCTTTCCCGCCGCTATCTTGTTGCTTCTCATCGCCGAGCTTGACGCATGGGTATGTGACAGAAAGTCTTCATGGACGACTTGCTCATCTATAGAAAAATTTCCGATCATTGTCTTGAGAACTTATACTTGTAAGGTCTTGAACAGATGCCAAGAAAAGTACATGATGTTAGATTGGGAAAAATCCAACATTAATATCTACAAAGGCATCATTCTGGAACATATTTTGTCTGAGAGGAGGTAGAGGTGGATAGAGCAAATATCGAAGTCATACTGCAGTGAGCCGTAGGGCGTGTTTGGCAACTGAATGGGAAAATGTTTGGGAATTAAAGGTGGGAGTTGATGAAGGGAGCTCACTTGGTAGTTTCATTTTTAATCTCACTCCCTTGTTTGGTTTATGAAAAGAATTGAGGGAGGGAGGTGGAGAGGGAGTTATATCATAAGTCATGATTAAGGGCTAAGATAATCTGTTTTCATCTAAGCACAATTCACCCCTCCTCATGGGAAGAGACTGGTGGGAATCGGGGATCTAAACTCCCTTTCCCCCTCCCACCTTAACTCCCACACAAAACAACACAAGAGACTTTTAGTCTCATGTCTCTGAACTCCCATTCCTTTACATCAATTCTCTCCAACCAAACGAGCCATTACGGGCATCTGAAGCTTCTTATGTTATGCAGGATTCTGCTGACAATCATTAAGGTATTCTCTCATGTCGCTAGAATACTTACACACAAACTTTCTAGCTAAGGATGTGCCTTTTGAGTTCACCGATGAGTGCTTGAATGCTTTTAATATCCATAAGAAATAACTCATCTCAAAATCATTGAGTATGCCCGAGCAGCATGGTGATAGAGCAGTTCCTCGGCAGCAAGGAGGTAGTTGAAAGGCTAGCAAGCCATTAGAGAAGATGGTGCATTCATTGAAGACGTCGACAGTGAAGACATTGCTCTTGTGGGCAGTAGATCGGTGTTGACCACACTACCGTGGGCGGAGCTGCAACCTGTTGTCAAGATCAACCGATCCCAATGGTTTTTTTAAAATCTAGTGAAAATCACTTGTAGCACTGCGGTGTAGATCCCAACCAAACAAGGTTGACGACCTTGACAACAAAATATGTTGGCTGCCCTACGCAATGTCTGGACAACCACGCGACGGAGAGCTATCCCAACAATATCATTAGTAGTGTGCGTGAGGAAGGTGGACTTCATCAGGAGGAGTGGTGGTGGTTCCCCGTTGCCCAAGGGCGCCTTGGTCGTGTGCATGTGGCTTAGGTTGGGTTAGCAAGGGTTTTTTTGGATCTATGAACTCAAAGTGCGCGTGTGCAAATGTCGAGGATGTGGTGCAGCTAAGAATGTCTAGGGATGTATTGTGAGGGAGTACAGAGTAGAGGGACATCGAGTGGGGAAAAGTGGACCTTGACGACTAGTGATCGAGTAGGTTACAGTTGACTCCACGATATAAGACTAAATTTCAGGAATGGCGCCTATACTATTGCATAGTTCTTCCCTTATCCCTATACTATAAAATTACATTTTGTCTGTTCTAAAGTATTTAAGTGTGACATATAGTCCCAATTTTTCCACGCCGAATCCCAGGAGCCAACATCTACGACTATATGCAACAAATATGGAATTTGACTGATACGATCCATATGCCATTCTCTCTTTTCTCCTCCTCTGAGTCTCCTTCTCATATTCGAGAAAAATTATCCTAGAAGATAAATAGTATTATTGAAGAATTAAATTTTTTTGAAGAAAATAGCCAATGAATGATTTATCATTTAATAAACACATATAATCCAAAAGATACAAATAAAGAAGACCCGAATGATTAAGTAAGGAAACCCGAATGATTAAGTAAGGAATCAAATGGTCCTGAATGTGCCGTATATTCATATATAGCTAGCGCTACACTAAATAACATTATCCTCAAATACCATAGAAGTAATATCGGTGATTGGTCAACATATTTACCCCGTGACTAATTGCCAAAAGTGAAAACAAATTAAAACATGAAGATCTACTGAATACATCATTGGCTATAATTCATGATCCATTAAGATATAGTAGCTAATGTGTTTTTCAACTTCAAACATTAAGGCTTGAAAATTCCTATAAGGACAAATTTGCAACTCATTGTCCTTATATCACATAATTGAGTAAGTGATTATTAGTGCTCAAAGCATTGCTCCTAATCACAAGATATAAGAACTATAATTTAAGCCTATGAAAGACTAAAAATAATGGTAGTTGAATACGGTTACTTATACACATTTATGAAGAATGTGACTATACCATTTTGACTTTTGAAACCTAAAGTATGTCACTACGAGGGGAGACCTGAAGGAATTAATTTAACGATTATTTAACGTCACATGGATTATTATTGCAAAAACTATGATCCCTTCAATTAAAAGATTGAACATTATTGATGGAAATCGTAAATATAAAACAACATATAAGTAAAAGGTCTATTGGTGTACTCACTTCATTTCAAATTATAATTCGTTTGATGTTTTTGACCCTAAATTTGACCAATAGTCTTGTTAATAAAAATGGCAAAATATCACTTTTTTTTGTTATAGCTTGCTTTATTAATTGTGTTTGCACAAATTAATTTGAAGCGGAGCGACTAATATTTCATTTGTAAATATTGATTGACGGCTTTACAGACATAAGATTTTTTACTATAAAACATTTGCAATACAATGGGTTTTTGATGGATTTTTTCACAAGACATGCATTTACGATAATTGTTCAGGGGAAGTGTTGTAGAACAATTGGGCTGTGTATACAAGAAAACTTGGAGAGGTCATGTTCCATTTCTTGTTTTTTATAGGCTTTTATCAAAAATTTAGTTTTTTTATCTGAGTATATACATGAGGATGCCTTTATTAGTGATATATATTGTGGAAATTATGGTATTTGGTCCGGCAAGGATAAGCCAACTGAGAATCACATTTTTCGCTATTGCAAACCTTATGAATTTTCTGAAACAAAACAAAATTTGACAACCAGAGGGAGGTCAAAATAATCGTTTGACACCTGGAATGGCGTGTTCTCGATACAACATCTAATAAAAGAGTTAATTGCGTCATTAGTACATAAACTTGGTAAGTTGGTGCACTTAGGTACATAATCTTCCAAATTACTTATTTAAAAACAACAACTTGGCATGTGGGTGCATATAGGTACATCATCTTCTAAATTGTTTATTTAGCAACAACAACTTGACATGTGGGTGCATATAGGTCACCTGGATGGCATGTGGGGAAAAAAGATCATGTGCGGGTTTACATGTTATCTGGTACTTTATTGAAAAAGTCCTTGCATACCCTTCAATTTATCATTAAAAAAATCAGCTTATCCTCTCCTGATCATTTTCTTCTCAAGCTTGAGATATCGATTCTACTCTACGTTCCACTCTTTTCGGTTTATATTTAACCATGGCACAATCGTACTCTGCTTCATTTTCATTGGAGAAAAATTAGATAACTTTTATCCCAATTAGTGGAAAGAAAAATAAGATACTACAGCTGTTGACCTAACCCTAATCCAAATCTTCTTTTATCCAGAACGCTAAAAGAAATCTACAAAATCCTAATTAGCGGAGTATGAGATAATCGATAACTCAATGTAATCATTAAAGATCGTCTTCCTATATGTTGTGTGACTTATGTCTTCACCTTGAAATTGTTACATGAGGCCAAACCCTCCGTTAAAACCATCTCCTGTGAACACCTAAAGAAAAATGGGAAGATAAACTAATAAGCAAATAAACTAAGGGCCTATTTGTAATAATGGTCACCATGATTAATGTACACATAAGCGCTATATGTACGCATAAGCATTCACATGGCTTTTTTCTCCACATGCCATCCAGGTGACCTATATGCACTCACATGTCAAGTTGTTGTTCCTAAATGAGCAATTTTAAAGATGATGTACCTAAATGCATCCACCGTCAAGTTTATGTATTAACGACGTAATTAACTCCTAATAAAAAATAAACATAATAACAATTTATAATTTTTAGTTTCCCTCATGAATTTGTTGTATCCTTATAGTATCTTTTGAAAGAAAAAATAAGAAAATGAAACACCTTCCCCCGCGGCCAGTGTTGTCGTCTCCCCAGTTGGGACTTGGGACGTGGTGGTCCTGGTGGAGAGGGATTTGGGCTTGCTTCGACTTCACCTTCTCCCCCTTCGTCGTCGTCTTCTCCAATGCTGAGGCTCTCGCGCGTTCGGGGATTGACTTGGCCGTAGCGCAATCCAATCGACGTCAGCTTCCCCGCCGCGCCATGCCTCAACGCGGCCGGCGGCGATGGGCGACGTCCCCGTCCCAGCCCAAGCCGCAGCTCCCCTCCTCCCCGACATCGACATGACCTCGCGCCGCCGCCGCGAGCCATCGGAGCCCCGCAGCGACAGCGACTGGGACGCTGGATCCAGCCGCGAGGGCTCCCCCGACCTACTCCGCCGCGCGCCCGCCGCGCAGATCTCGCGCGCCGCCGCCGCCGCCCCCTCCTCGTCCTCGTGGCTCCGCGAGATCGAGCGTGACCGTGTGCGCCTCGTCAGGGAGTGGGTCCACATGGCCGCCCGCGACCGCGACGACGACGCCGGGCCCCCGCCGTCCCCGGTCCCTGACCACGCGCGCAGGGACGGCCCCCGGATCCGCGGCCGACAGGCGCGCCTGGAGCTCGTCATGCGAATGGCTGCCGACCGCCAGGCCGAGCTCCAACTCCTCTCCCAGCACCGCGCCGTATCCGACTTCCCGCACCGGAACCGAATTCACGTTGGTGTTCTTCCTTCCTCAACCCACCGTTCCATTACATGTTTATTATACTCGCTGCTATGCTGCCATTCGTTTCCGATTTCTGATACGATTGAATTCTGTCTATACCACAGGCGTTGCTCCGGGGCCGGTTTCTGCGCAATGGTGGTTTGCCGGAGGAGAGGAGGCCCCCATCCATGGCCGCAAGGGAGCTTGGCCAGCTGCGGCAATGGCATCCTGTCTCCGGTTTGAGGTATGTGTCAGCTCACGGGCTGAGAAATGAATGTTGAGGCTGGCAGGCTGCTCCATCTGCTTAATGGATATATTCATATTCTAGTTGCCCCCCTTTTTTTGCTGGGATAAATGCAAGGTGCATACTGGACCAGTTAGTCACTGTCACAACATTCTGATGCTGTAGTTGGAGCGGTTACATCTTATAAGGAGTTCATGATTGCTGATATTTCTTCAGCTGTTTCTACATTTAGCTTTTCTGTTTTCCAAAAAAGATACTAGTGTACAAAGATTGAAATTTAATAAGGGTTATACTGTTAAATGATGCTGATGAAGGATTAAAGTTGCGTGGTTTTAGTAATGTAAACCTTTATTAACCTAGCTGTCAATGCTCAGCCATAGATTAGTGTTGCTCATATTGTCCATTTGTAACACCAAAGTGCTCATCATCATGGCATCCTTGCACAACAGTTTCACTTTCCTGACTTGGCGTTTTTGTTTAACTATAAGTGAAGGATAGCTTTATCTTGTTTAAAAGCACATATGGTTTTACTCTCAGTTTCTGAAACTTGAAAGCTATCCAGGCACTCTGTCATCTTCTTGCTTGATTGCCATCTTTGACACTTTCACATTTTAGTGTAAGCCACATCGTACATGTGTAGTTATTTGGTTTTGGTAGTCCAAAGATGTGATTTCATTCTTTTCAATATGTTGCTAGGGCCTAATTTATCAGCTAGATATAGACTTGCAAGCTAGCAACACAATTGATTACTTTGTTATGTACTTTATCTCCCTTTTCTCTGATCACATTTGGTAATTTCAAGCTATAACCTTCACTTACTATATGGATCAGTCTAATTACTGCTGTTAAAATGTACTATTCCAATCTTTTCCATCATGCGCTGAGTTGCTAGTGCTAGTAAAATAATAATAGCCATTAATTTTAATAACTAGAGAAGAGTTCCGCTTCAGATTGGAGAATCTTGTCTGTGGTCAAGCAGCTAGCCAAGCTGATGCTTCTTCAACACATGATGTTGAACTATCTACAAATGATCGTTCTGAATCAAGACCTACTACTTCTGAAAGTACTCAGGAGATACATGAACAGACCAGTGAGAATACCATTCTTCAGCAAATTGAAGGCACAGCAACAACATCGGTATTTGAGAGTGGCACCCTTAGTGTTGCTGAAGTCTTCTGTGGATCTCATAGTCAAGCAGGAAGTACGGAAGTTTTGGAACATGAGACAAGAGATTGGCAACGGTTTTCTCATACTGTGACTGGAGCAGAATCTGAAAGAAGTTGGCATGAAAATGTAGACATCTCATCCCGTGAGGGGACAGTGGTTGAGGATGATCACGACGATCGTCTTCCAGAAGCAAATGAAGAGTCAACCAGTGTTGATCATCTTCCTGAAGGACTGGCAGAGTCAACCAGTGATGATATTCTTCCTGAAGCGCATGAAGAGCAGCATGGCAGTGATCATCTTCCTTCAGTGACTCAAGAGTTGCGTGATAATAACCACCTTCAGGAATCACATGGGGAGTGGAGCAGAGATGATCATTCTATAGAAGTCTATGATGAGTGGCAGAGTGACGATCATCTCCCTGAAGTCAATGAAGAGTGGCAAGATGACGACGAGTCTAATGATACTGCAGACAATTGGCATGATAATACTTCTGAGCAGCCAATTGACCATGATGCTGCTCTTATTAGAAGAACTAATACATTCATCCCTGGGGATGATGATAATGTGTACAGCACAGAATTAAGGGAGCTTCTAAGCAGGTGAGTGTTTCTTGCTCAAAGAAAGTTGGTACGACCAATTTATTTGGTATTGTTCTAAATACGGAACTTGTCTTAATAACTATGCAGAAGGAGTGTCTCTAATCTTCTTCATAGTGCATTTCGTGAAAACTTAGACCGGCTTATCCGGTCATATGTTGAACGACAAGGCCGTGGTCCTCTCCCTTGGGATCTGGAAGGAACAACTCCTGCCCCTGACTCACCAGATCAAAATCAGGAGCAGCAAAGAGATGATGATGACCAGGAACTGCAGCACACAGTTGACAGGCCTCCATTAGTGATACCACCTCCACCTATGCCTCCTCGTCAGCCACTCTGGCATTCAGAGTTGCATCGTAATAATTGGATCAGACAAAACATTCATCGTTCTTCTTCTGACATTGTGAGTAGCTTAAATTGATCCATCGGTGATTGATATTCTTACCACACATACATTCATTTTTTACTTTGCTCAATTCATTTTTTTTAAAATTTGGAATATCTATTATTTATTGTGAATTATTATTACATCATCGTTCCTAGGCTTTATTTATATGGCTTTTGGCGTGTTTTTTTTATATGCATTTCGCACTAGCTTAAATTGGCTCATTTATTTTGGTTATCGTGTCCAGGAATGGGAGGCCATCAATGATTTAAGGGCTGATATGGCTAGACTTCAGCAAGGCATGAGCCATATGCAAAGGATGTTGGAAGCTTGCATGGATATGCAGTTAGAGTTACAGCGTTCTGTAAGGCAAGAAGTTTCAGCAGCCTTGAATCGTTTCATTGGGGAGCAAGGTTAGTAAATCCACGGCTCCAATTTGCTACATTTCTTCAGTCGGTTAGTTGTTTGAAGTTAAAGAGGTCCAGAAAACACTCCATAGAGCATCCTTACACATTTGCATGTAATCTCAGCTTTAAAATTTCCCAGCTAACCTCCTGAATCTTGATCTTCGTGTAGCTTAACTGATCTCTGTTTACTGATTACAATAGCATATGCATAAGTTGCACAAAATCCCAAGGGGTCTAATTGTAGTATCTTTCTTGAACCATATATAGGATGTTGCGGATTTTGTTTTACCAACTATAGTATGTACTGAAACATAGCTGAGGAAAAGGATAATAAGGTTCTCCAAATGCATTAATGTGTATCTGTATATCTCATTGCATTGGGCAGCACTTGTACGTTATATTATGCAATACTTGTTTGCATCCATATGGCAAGGCAAGGATATACTACTAATTAAATTAATCACACATGTAACTGTGGCATACTTGAGTTGATATTTGTTTATATTGCTCAAAAGAAATTAATGGTGTTCCTAGTGCTTAGCTTTGCATCTCAGTAGCAATGACACTTCATCTCAGTAGCAATGCGCTTAAATTTCAGGGGAGAGTAAAGAAATAATTGACGATGGTTCAAAATGGATAAATGTGAGAAAAGGCACTTGCTGTATATGCTGTGAGACTCCAATTGACTCCCTTCTGTACAGGTTTGTTTTGCATTGATCACGTCCTATTTATTCGATCGAAGTGGTTGATTCATAGCACTAGTACATGAATACAAGTTTATCGTGTTAACTGTGGACTTGTTTGGGTGTTAACTGATCAGATGCGGGCACATGTGCACATGCTCAAAATGCGCAAATGAATTGGTTCGTGGTGGAGGGAAATGCCCGTTGTGCCGTGCGCCCATAATCGAGGTGATCAGAGCATACTTCATCATGTAGATACAAGGAAGAAAGCGAAGAAGAAACATGTTTTGTTTCATTGTTTGTGGGCTCATGTGTGGAGTTAGTGGGTGGTGTATGATTGTATTCAATTTTGTTCACTCTCTAATTCGTTGGCTTCTCCGGGGTTCCTTTAATTTTGGCCTGCCCAGCCCTGCCGTGGTGTATGTATGGTTTTGGGTGTGGCGGCAGATCGGGGAGGTGGCCTTCTCTGATTGTGGCTGGGTCTCTACTAATTTTGTTTCACACCGACTAATGGGGTTGGATTGAAACATGAGACGAGAAAAGAGGCAAGTTACTGCTTGTCTTGTTTGTACAGTAGAATACAGTGCAGTGCAGCTTGGTCGCCTCGGACGGAATGTTGCTTTTGTGATATTTCGGTATCGGTCTACGATCCTTTGACATGCTGTCTGTTCGGCTGGGAATATGCTGCAGCTGTTCGGCAGCTGGGGCTGGCTATCCCGGCTGCTGCTGGATGCAGATGCAGCGCAGCCCCCCAGCCTAGCAGCCGAACAGGCTGATGATTTTTCGTGTCGTTCGATTTCTAGATAACGATTATAGATGGAAGTAGTTTGGCTGATGATTTTTTGTGTCGTTCGATTTCTAAATAACGATTATAGATGGAAGTAGTTTGTTTTTGGGTTAATTGGATACACACCGCTGTAACTTTCGCGTTTTTGGGCCACACCATTATTTCTCGCATAATAGGAGAGAAGCCATTGCAATTTTACGGTTATTTGAGATGTACCATCATGTACGTGGGGCCACATGCAGGCGTACAAGTACTATTCGTATTTTCGTATGGACTGAAATGCCCCTGCTACACCTCCACCCTCTAGTTTCTTACACGTAGGGCCCACAAGTCATCATCTACCTCCATCCCTTCTTCCTCGCTCCTCTCATGCGTGCCCAGACTCCCCCTGACCCTGACCCCGCCGCCCTCTGTCTCCTCTCTCTCTCCAGCGAGCAACGACCGAATCTGCTCCCTGCTCCCTCCACTAGTGCCGCCATCGGTCTCGCCGCACCTCCCGAGCAGAGGTGGATGGTGAGCGAGCGAGCGGTACAGCAGGTGTGGAGGACATTCCGATTTGGGTCCTTGCGAAGGCAGGCCTTCTGATTTGTGGAGGACCCAAATCGCCGGCGTTTCCAGCTGGAGGTCGACCTGCACCGCCTCTGCTCGCTTCCCCACCTCGAGGTCTCGTGGCAGCGGTGGGCAGCGGATGGCGACTGCTGAGGGCGGACGGCAGCTGCTGAGGTGCCCGACGACGGCTGAGGGCGGACGACAGCTGCTGTGCGAGGTGCACGGCGGCGGCGGCTGGTGTGCGAGGTGGATGCACGGTCTCTCTCAGCGCTGATGGAAGACTGGACAAGGCCTTGCGACGGCGGGACTTCCGATTCACCGCAGCGCCGCCTGAATCCACACCGATTCAGCTCCGCGCTGCTGCAGTGGTCAAGGAGACGACTTTCTCCTTGCGGCCAGACGTAGGGACGAGTTGGAGAAGAAGTGGGGAAAAAGAGATGGAGGTAGGAGATGACTCGTGGGTCCCACGTGTAAGAGACCAGAGGTGGAGGTGTAGCAGGGGTATTTTAGTCTATATGAAAACATGAATAGTACCCGTACGCCAGAAGGTGGCCCCAACCGTATCGAATACGTATACAATGCATATCTTAAATAACCGCAAAATTGTAATGGCCTCTCTCCTGTTATGCGAGAAGTAATGGTGTGGCCTAAAAACACGAAAGTTGGCGTGTATCCAATTAACCCGTATTTGGGTTAATCGGTTAGGTGGTTTAAAAATACTTTGTTTTTCAATCTTATTCGGTTAGGTGATATAAAATGGTTTGTTTTTCAATATTGCTCGGTTAGGTGATTTTGACCGACGTCATGTCGTTCATTTTGCAACCCCACTTGGTGGTGAGCTGCACAGCCTGCACCTATCAGCCTCCACTTTTTCTTCAACCTCATTGTCTCTTCCACCGACAATCCAAAATATCTATAACCACGATAGGTTGACGGCCAACGAATCCAAAATCTCTGCCCACTCATCGGTGCGGAGCCAAAGTTCAAACTCTTCAATTTTTTTAGACCAAAGCAAGAATTATATTAAAGCAAAATTGAGTACATCGTCGTATTGCACACAATATTATCAAAAAACATAAAATGTATTTAAGAAATATCTGTCTTTGTTGTACTCACACGTAATGTAGCTCCAAATCTGAATTCTAAACTTGTGTAAAGATTCATATGAAGAGCTGTACAGACGTATGATCGGCAAACAGGCTGAGAACAAGCACCAAAAGAACGACAACCAATATATGATCAATATTTTTTGGTAAAAAAGTCAAATAAATTATAATTTAGAACGGAGGGAGTAGTTAGTAATGAGATATGATTATTGAGAATTTGCAAAGGTATCTACTCCCTCCATCTTTAATTGTAAGTCATTCTAAGATTTTTGGAGAGTTAAACTCTTTTATGTTTTACCAAAATTATAAAGTGAATCACAAAAATTTATGGAGCCGAATAGATATAATCCAAAAATATATTCAATGTTGAAGAAACTAATGGTACTTATAAAGTATCATAAATGTTAGTACTTTGTTATATAAATTTGGTCAAACTTGAGATAATTTAACTCTCCAAGAATTTTGGAATGACTTACAATTTGGGACGGTGAGGAATATGTTCTAATAATTTATAAAAATGTGGGACATTTAGTAATAACTAATAGCTTATTATGAAATATTTTTTTTAGAACAATGCTATTTAGTAGAAGAAAACAGACCGCTAGAGATATGACCTTCTTCGCAGGCCCAACAAAATTGTTTTGGGTCCCGCCCGGTTTCCACGGCGGCCCACAAAGATTCGGGCCGTGAGGGCACTTTTGTCCGCCCGGGTCCATCCTGTCAGTGATAGAGGCAGTCGGTCCAACTTTCCACGGTGTAGAACACTGAAGGAATAAAGAGAGAGGCGCTATCGGGTCTTCGGGAGAGCAGGCGAGCAGCGGCGGCGAGGCCGGTCGCTAGCAGATGGAAATGGCCCAGTGAGTGAGGAACCCTCCTCCGCCATGGCGACTCCGGCGGCCAGCACCGATAACTCCTACTTAGACTCCTACTCCTCTCAGTTAGTCTCTCTCTCCAACGGTCCAATCCTTCCGATTCCCCGCAACCCCAAATTCAATCTACCCCATAGGTGGCGACCGATTTGGTTCCCTCCGGGGAGTTGGAGTTGGGCATTCGCCGAAACGGGGGAACGCATTTCTGCTGTTGTGGGCTGTGGGGATTGATCTCGCTCTTCTAATGTTTGCAGGTGCAGCGAGGCAAGCACATGGGATTCTCAAGGTACTTCCTACTACTTGCCGCTCCCGTCTCCTACGCCCCTCTCCCCCCCGTTTCTGTTTTGCTCCCATCATGTCTGTGGTTTTGGTGGCCGCGGTTCGCATTGCGTAGAGAATAGAGATGCAGATGCAGTGCCCGGCCTGCTTCGCGATTCATGTTTCCATGTGCAAACGGACCCCGCGCTACAGAAATTAAGCAGTCAAGTGGATTTCCTTTACTTTTTTTATTTAAATATCGATTCATGCTGGGATTATTTTTGTATGGTACATTGTGGATGAGGGATGCAATATAACCGGTTTTGGTAGTGGGGGATTATTTTTCATTTTTTTTCTTTTTTGGTATCCAGTGCTTTGAGCGTTATTTTATACTCAAGTGTTACTGTTCTCCTGTGCAGTGTTACAAAGGCACGCTGAATGCCTGGAGCTGGAGGAGTTGGCAGCAATCTCAGTCAACCCTACTCTGCTTCCAACTCTCAATCAATTGCTTCTCGAGGTGTATGCCATTCTGCGTCCGAAGCCACTTGACTATGAGCAGCGCAACTCCTTGGTTGATGTCTTCAGGAAGATTACAAAACAAATATTTGGTATATTTCCTTTTCTTGCAGTTGTGACTGAGTATTTGAATACTGCCACAAACTACTCCCTCTAAATTGACCCCTAAGAAAACACTATTTATCAACTTTTCATTCCAACTTTTTTACCCCAATTTGAACACAACCCCATTTTTTGGCAATTGAGCTCTTCCAACCACTCATTTTTTTACTATGTAAATCACTCACCCTGGAGGGTAACGAAATATAGGCTATTCTGCCATTCTGGGGCAGAACATCGATACGATTCTGATAGTAATAGATTATGTCCTGAGCTTTTGCGTCAAATATCTTTAGTAACAGGGTAATATCATCATGTATGAAGTGTTGTTTCACAATGTACTACTTAGAATTATATGAAAATACATACATGTTGTATTGATCTATTTCTAATCAACTGCACAAGCACACATCTTTATTGGGTGGTGAATCTCACTGAGCAGTGAACCAATGACGCCTGGAAATAAATGTATGACCCTTGTTGATGTTCAGCAAATCATCAGTCACATATTATCTGGTATTTTAACATTGTGTGTGTGTGGCTGTGGCTGTGTTGTATATGAACCTCTTTCCTATCTTAACACAAAGATGTGCAGCTATTCAGCGTGTTTGGGAAAAGAAATGTGAGTTTGTTTGCTAATTGAACTTCTCTCTCTTACATGTCGATTGACCTTTACTTAACATAACTTTCAGGTTGCAACGATGGATTTCCAGTTGTGGAACCATTTGGATCTTTCACGATGGATTTATTTACTCCTTATAGTGACCTGGACCTCTCTGTCAATTTCAGTGCTAATACTGATGATCGTTATACTCGCAAGGAAAAGATTTCTGTAATAAGGAAATTTTCCAAAGTGCTATATTCTCAACAAAGTAAGTGTTTCCTTAAACGTAATATATTCAGATATTCATTGCATGGCCATTGATAGAATCTAATGTATTCACCATTTTCTTATTTCTATCCAGGGAACGGAGTTTGCCGCGGGGTTTTACCTATTGTAAGTGCTAGGGTCCCCATTCTGAAGGTTACTGATTGTGGCACAGGGATTGAATGCGATGTTTCAGTTGAAAATAAAGATGGCATGACAAGGTCAATGATCTTCAAATTTGTCTCCTTGCTTGATGAAAGGTTTCAGATACTAAGTTACTTGGTAATGCAACCTTTTTTTTTTATTCTGATTAGTAACTTAGCAAAGCCATTTGATCAACGTGAAATCTTGTGACGACAATCTTGTCCTTTTCCCATTTTTTTTCTTCAGGTCAAATTCTGGGCTAATGTACATGATTTGAATAGCCCAAGACAACTAACAATGAGCTCCATGTCAATCATTTCATTAGTTGCTTTCCATTTGCAGGTACCATGGATCTGTTATCGTTTTGGTCTGGTTATTAAAGTAATTTTTTCCCTGCATTTTGTTTTGATTAATTGACCTGCTAATCAATATGGACATTTTTAAGGCAAATTATCTTTAGATAGACAGATGCTGGATTAGGTTTATGATAGGTTAGAAAACATGATAGAAGTCCCTTTACTACACTTTCCAGTTTGATCCTTCGTTCCTTTTGCTACACTAAACTACTGCATTTTGCGTACCAGAAATTGGATTTTGTTCCATTCACCTTTATGGTATTTTGAGTTGTGGCTCATTAGATGCAGATCTAAGAAGATGAGCACCAGTATTTTATGTACTTCTTCATTTCTTTATCTGAATTCTTAATTAGTTTAATTTAAATCTTTGTGCAATGTGCAGTGCAGACCAGATGTCCTCCAATATTGCCTGCTTTCTCTGCCTTTTTAAAAGGTTATCGTCTACCCTGCTTGCTCTTTGTTTTTCCTTTCATTGGCACCATTTTGCTAACTTTCTCACTGTGAAACAAAAGATAACTTCCTGTATTCTCGCTCCTGCAGATGGTTTAGATTGTGCAAACGTTGAGAGGAACATTTTACTGTTTAAGGAGTCTGGGAGCAAAAATACAGAATCTGTGGCTGAACTGTTTGTATCATTGATAAGTAAAGTGAGTATGTTTAAGTTTCACCTTCTACTTGTGTTTGCAGTGGAAATTGCTTTCCATGATTGAATCTATAAGAACATGCCATACCTTATTATGTTGGATGTTCTCTCCTAAAATACATTACATAGGTTCCTTTTGATAACATATCTGTTTTGAGCTGCACATGCTCAGACTATATCTGCAGAAGTTCTCTATATTTACCCCGGGTGACATGATATTTTGTCCTTACCATTGTAGTTATGAATTATGATAATGATATCCTTTGCTTTTCTGACATTCTAGCAATGTCTTGTTCCCCTGAACCTTAGCAAGTTTAACTTCCCATTTTTTTTTCAAGCACATCATTGGTCTGTGGAGATCTATATGCTGAATCGCTGATAATTGTTTAGCGCTTTATATTTAATATTAGTTTCTCGTAGTTTTACAACTGTACCAGGTTTCACTTTTTTTATTGCCAATGTATTATTGCAAATGATTGTGCTCACAAGTAATGCCAAAATTTGGCCTTGTCCGACAGCTGGTTTCACTTTTTTATTGCTAGTGTATTATTGCAAATGATTGTGCTCACAAGTAATGCCAAAATTTGGCCTTGTCCTGCAGCTGTTATCAGCAGAGAGTTTATGGGAGCATGGGCTTTGCGCTAGCAATTTTGAAGCTTCATGGATCTCCAAGACCTGGAAGAAAGGAGTGGGCAATTTAAGTGTAGGTATTTGTGCATCGAGCTCTTACCAAGAAAAAGGAAACGACAAGATTTTTGCTTCCCTTTATGCAGGTTGAAGATTTCATGGACCGGTCACAAAATTTTGCAAGGTCGGTTGGGAAAGTGCAGATGCAGAAGATCTGCAAATGCCTTAGACAATGTGCTTTGAATTTGTTGGATTTCATGATGGGGAAAGTGGGTGCATCGAAATTGAAGACCCTTTTGTTTGGGCAGCTTAGCCCAGATGAGTTAGTCAGCAAACGTGGTTTGAAGCATAGCAAGAGAAAAAAGAAGTGGGATCTTTGCTCACAGGGAAGACATGCGTTCCAAAAGAGAGCAAAGCATGGTGGTAATGCCACAACTAGTAGGGACGTACCCACTCCTTGTAAGGTCTTGCCTCCTGCTCTAAACGATCGAAGGCCCATCTTGCAGTCTAGCATTTATCATTTTGTGCCTGTTATTCGATGGCCTCGTATCATCCCTTCTGGTTTTGGCTATGGGTTGTCGCTTGAGTTTGCATCGGTAGCTCCTCACCCTGGCAAGGGAATACTGGGTAGACCCCCACCCTTGAACCGATGGAATTCAAATCAACTAGTGCAGCGACTGGAAGTTCCACATGTTCCGATGCAATACCAGCGTACATCTCAGCAGGCCGTAATTATTGGATCTTATAACGGAGCTCAGCAGCTCCAGTGCAATGAGGATTCGAGGTGATGCCAGCTGCTACCGCCGTACAAGCTGCAAGAGTGCAAAGTTTGGTTTGTGTTGGCTGTAGATTAGATTCGTGTGCTGAATTGCTGATTGAAGCTCTGAGGTTGCAAAAGCTTCATGTCTTGTAACAGCTGACATGTTCCTGTATGAGCAAACGACTCATTGATCATTTGCCATCGACATGAGTACTCTCTCCGTCCGTCCTTTGTTGGTCATTTTAGCTTTTCTAAGTGCATATATTTTGTTATTTATTAGATATGTACTATGCCTAGATATATACTACTAACTATATATGTAAATATACCAAAACGAGCTATAATTTGAAATGGAGGGAATAACAAACAATTTGCCGTGACGGCCTTATTTTGAATGAATCCGATGGTGTCACGTGCCAGAGAACACAGCTGACAGGTAAAGCGTCCATGTCACGTTTGCTCCATCTTTAAGCATCAATGTATACAATCAACCGGACGATGGTGGCTACTGTCTTCATGTATAGGCTGCGTAGAACATGTAGTGTGGTGCGCACAGAAATTTTGCAGGACATAGTTCCTCCAAAACTGTTGAATATTCGCTGGTCAATCGGAGAATTTCTTTCTCTCGCTCTATGTACTGGCCTTGACCCAATAATATTCTCCATAAACTACTCGCTAGTCGCTATTGAGAGAATAATATATTTTTTTTGAGAAAGGAGAGAATATTATTTTTTTTGAGAAAGGATGGAATATTATTGACGAGGTGATAAGTAAGTAAACATATACCATCGTACGTTTGAACGCACACCCAGTAGTGTAGAACTCCTAACGGGGTCTGCTGGTCTGGAATAGTTGCATGACTGATGGATATGAATGCGACTTATATATACTTGGAATTCAATTGAAGTGGTCTTTGCTATGGGCTTGGTAGAGGAAGCTATCGTCCAACAGGACACGAACACACGATCCCCTTCGTTTCTACGACTGTGCAATCATGAGGACTGGACTAGTATACTGTATACTGTATAGCAGTAGGCAGTAGCATTGACCGGCTTGGCACGTGCACCGTACACGGTAGAACGACTTCGACCACCCCGTCCACCCCTGCAAGAGCCTGCTGGTACAATCCTGATGCCTCAGTATGCCACGGATCAGAGGAAGAAATGCAAGTCGAATCAAAATACTGGTAGGGCGCAGCAAGCGGCGGTCCTCATTTCCAGAAATTTTGACTTGACCCGGCGTCCGCATGAACGCATGCTCCACTTTGAAGTGGTGATCGAGCACGACCCTGGACCGCCCAGCACCTTGCTCGGTTCCATTTGGTGCAATTCATTCAAGCGCAAGCTCTCTGCTCTTGTGTAGGAATAATAGTACTCCTTCGTGCTTGTGCATTAGAGCTGATAATTGTGGTTGTGACGTATTATCTCTCGTTACCCACAATTGATTGTGAATATATATACATTAGAACTATACTAGTTTTTTTAGACGAGACTACTAATATAGTGCAGGCCAATTTCAGATGTTCTTACTGTGAAAAGAAACATATGGATGATCAAATTTTCTGTTTATGTGATAACATACAATTTCGCCACCCTCAACAACATGTTTTACCTCTTGAGCTTTTATATCTGACAAATTTGTGGTTTAACGAACTTTGTGCCCATGTATTGCTATGGACTGACTTGGTATTGTCTCCCAACTCTTTTATCTACTACTTGGCATGGTGTCAAAAAGAAGTATTTCCACAGCACATTATTAGCTATTGTCCCAGCAAAATACTTACTTTTCAATATCCTACAAAAAAAAGTTTCCAAAAAAAATCTTTGTAATATGAATCTTGGACCCAAACCGAGTTACTGCATCGCACCATATGACCCGCAATCTCTTGGCCATCGGATCGGCTACGCCGACGGTCTAGATGGGCCTTCTCCAGATTTAGAGCAAGTCAAGCAAGTGAACCCACATGTAGGACCCGCCGACATGGGTCCACAGTGGGTCCCACTGTCTGTGCGCCCCACTAAACTTATTATATATGAGGCCACCATAGTTTTTTCAGAAAAAATTACAAACATTGTTTAAAGGTTCCCCCACCATGGACCCACAAGTGGGTCCCACTACACCCATTATGCGGGATCCACTGTAGTTTTTTTTCAAAAACAAATCTACAAACATTGTGTAAAGATTTTTCTAATATGTGTTATGTTTAGTAGTTCTTATTTTATTCATTTAATATAATATCATACTATTTTGTTTGAATTATTTTTAATATATTTCTATAAATTAGATGAACATAATTTTGATCTAATACAATTATTTATATTTAATTTTATCTTTTATTTTTAGTATAACATATACTAAACCTCTAACAACACATAAATTTTCACGTAAGGATATTATTGTGTGGTGCTTAGAGAAAAATACATTTAAAAAAAAAGGAGACTAACATTTTAAAATCTATAACTTTACTACAGAACATATTAGCTTCGAGAATTCATTCGCACAAATATTTACATGCCATCCATCATACATATGATTCAGTATCGAAACATCTTCAAACTAAAAGGTGTTCAATAAAAAAAGATAAAAATTTGCAAAACTAAAGTTTTGCTACACAACAAAATTTTAAAGTTATATACGATTCGTTGTCCCCTATGATTTGGAGATCGAATCATCTTCAAATTTTAAAATTTCAAATATTAAAGTAACTCAAAACTTCAAAATTAATAAGTTTTCTACATAGCATACTTTAAAATCCAAAGCTCTTTTCCAATTCTCCTTTCAACCTAACATCCGAATACCTAACCACCTTTAAACTAAAAGCTTTTCAAACAAAATGTTTCTCTAAATTTTAAAACCTTTTGTACATAGCAAATTTTAAAACCAAAAGGTTCTTTTTAATTTCCTTGCATAAATTTTCACATTTCAACTGAAGATACATTTCAAAAGGAAAAAGTACAAAATGTAAAACCTTTTCTTTTATTATTTTCTTTTGATAATAAAAGGTACTGTATTATTTGATATGTTGGACCCAGCAGTCTGGAACTTTGCTTGCATCCTGGAATATTCCGGACAAATCAGAGGCGTGGCATACATTGTGTGTGGTTCAATCATGTTGGGCTTCTTTTATATATTGGCCTCTTCTTGAAACTTAAATGAAAGACGTGCTCTTGTTCATATAAATTAAAAACTTATCTTTTTTATGTGGTGGTTTTTTTAGTTTGGCTTACTTTACATGTTGCTTATAATTTTAATTGTGCTAAATGCACTTGTTTTCTACATTGTAAGAATAACGCTGCTAATGCTCAACTTGAAGCATTTTATGCAACTTTTTACTTCATTTGTCTTATTTTTATTCCTTTTAAACTACAGCCTGATCTTTATTCTGAACTGGTTGACAAATAAATGTATAGATCCACCACATCCCGCACAAGCAAATAATGGTTAGCTTAGAAATGTGTAAAATTGGCTCATTCCACCAAATGTGATGTGATGACTCCGTGATAGACCATTCCATTCTAATATAACAAATGAGGTTAGTTCTTCTTTCAAGTATATTGTTTTGTTTAATTCTATGTTTCTTGTGTTGTGTTTAGTCCGATATTTGTGGACCCGTTTGACCAATTCTATAGCTTTTCTTTTGCTTAGCTTTCTGCTTAAAAATATTTGATGGCAGCAAAATGTCGCGTAAAGCGGGTCTAATTTAATTGTATGCGACCTTAATTTTCTTTGCCTCTGTTTGTGTGGAGGGAATATTATTACTTAACTAGCATTATTGAGCTTACTCGCCAATCTTTGTCGACCGATCAACCCATGTAAGTATCTAATCCAGTATTTCCCCTTCATTCTAAATTGTAGGTCATTTCAATTTTCATAGAGAGTCAAATTATCTCGAGTTTGACTAAATTTATACAAAAAATTGCTAACATTTATGATAACAAATAAATATATTTAGTGTCTTCATTAAAGATATTTTTATCTATTCGATGCCACAAACGTTGTGATTCCCTATTTAATTTTGGTCAAATATAAAATAATTTGACTGGGATAAAAAATGGGATAACATACACTTTGGAATGGAGGGAGTAGTTGTTTTATCTTTGGAATTAAATTTGTGTAGCATCGAATCTATAGGCCTTGCTAGCTGGCTGTAGGGTTTCTGGTACCGTTCGTTGCATACAAGCTGGTTCAGTCACTCCCTCAGCTAGTCAAAATCAACTTAGAATAAGAGTCTAGAAAAAATCAAAACAGAATAACTGGTTAGCCCGGCAGCAATTTAGAATTAAGACAGCAAACCTTTTTGAGGATATCTTTTTCCATAGCTAAGCTCCCTTTCCACACGTACATGCATTTATATATGCAGCGGCATCGTCGATCGATGTTTCGCTGTGTGATGGGAGGTCAATGCGCATGTAATTGGAAAACTCTTTTTTGGTCTAGCTCAACAGCATTCATAGTTTTGGAATCTATTGACATTGCTTTCCACTTCTAGAAATAGCGCTTGGGAGATGGTTATAAATGGGATGCATAAGATGCCATAGGCCGCGTTCCCACTGGGGGATAGCATGCACCAAAGAGACATATGAGATGGAATAGCTTGGCATCTCTATGTTAAAGTTGTTTATGTATGGCTTGCCATGTGTCTCTACTATATTCCAAACAAATGGCTGATCCATATTAAATTCTCAGGCCCTAAGTTATAAAGTGAGCAAAGACAACGACCAAACATATACCGTAAGCAACCTCCCGCCGGCCACTCTTGTTCTGGGATCCCCTTTGTGCTGACGGGGCGGTCAGTAATTCATTGGCCCATGATTTTTTTAATGAATGTGTATGAGATTATGCATATTTCATTAACAGAGAAGAAGTTTTACAGCTTGTTAGCCGGAATGAAATGCTTAATCTGATTACTCACATGCTTATAAACTCGCTTGGGCTAGGCCGGTCGGCTTGGTGCTGAGGAATTACACAACCTCCTTTTGTGTAGAAGTCAGGTTAGCTTCAATTCCACGTCGGCCACCGCCCTTGAAGCCCTATAAAAGACAGCCTTCACCTCCACTTCCAACACACCATCCTTGGAAGGGTTCTCAAGATGTAGCTCTTTACTTTAGTGTAGATTAGGGAGAGTGTGAGGGTGAGAGTTCACTTGGATGACAAACAAGTTCGGAGGAGAAGAGCCGGGTTCACTCGGTCCTTCTCCAACATTGTAGCCAAAACAGAGGAATAAAACTTCGGAGTTTATCTTCAAGAAGTTCCTCGTCTCTCTTCAATATCTAGTTAGTTCTTTTCTTTACTTTTAATAATTTATTTATTACTATCTTTGCTCTGTGGGATCCCTTATCTACGCAAGTTAGTAAGCCTACTTGTTTGGGGTTTCTTCTTGCCTTAGTACCAAGACAGAAGTTAGTTTCTTGATAGCTTAGGCATGGTGTATGTGCTTGATAGTTATCTTGGGTTGTGTTCTACCCCACAAACCGTTGTGGTTAGGCGGCAGGTCGTGACAACCCTGTCCGTCTTTTATAGTCCACCAAATTTGGGTGTTTTCATAACAGTAGTTGCTGAGCCTAGAGGACCTCCTCTATCATCCCACTCCGGGTCCTCCTGTTCTACCCGTCGAAGCATATCAGATTAGTAGATAGTAAGTTGTCTAGGTAACAAGTCGGCTAACTAAACTTAGGCCATTTACCCTCGTACCTTTTCTCCCTGGTAGGTCTGGTTGAAGAATTCTAGGCTTAATTATGTCTACCGTTCCTTGGATTTGACATCTAAGTTTTACTCCCCTGGTGAAACAGTAATGCTAGGATACTGACGTCCGGCTGATTCCAATTCCGTCGGACGCATCATCCACCGTCCATCCCTCCATCTCCTCTTTCTCAACCATCCCCGCGTTGTTATTCAATTCGTGCAACATTTGAGATTTGCGGCAGCATCTAATGTTGTAGTCTTCACTCTGAAATTTTGCTGTGCTCTGAATCGAATGTTCCATCTCTAAGTTGTTTCAACTGCTAGTTGCTTCAATCTTGCACGTCCATTTGTTTCGAAGGGTGCAGCATTGTAATCAAATGGCACTGCCAAATGTTGTAATTTTTACACGCTTGATGTTCTGCCTATGATGGATTGTTGCAAGCCAACGATGGAATGTTCCATCTCCAATTTGTTTTAATCGGTTATTGTTTCAACCATTCAAATGTATTTGTTCCAATCTATGCAACATCTTTGTAAAACATTTGTGACCATTGTTGCAGTTTTTACTACTGAAAGGTTGCATTCCTTACACCTAAATTGTTTCCACCGCTTCAGCAATTTTGTTCCATACTCGTTGTCTGGGTCATTAAAATGTTTCAAAACGGTAACTGCTAATGTTCCAACTCGCCCGTATGTTCCAAACATATGCTTCGGCCCCCGTTTTTTTTCCCAGCATGTTTCAAAATTCTCCACAATGTTACATGTAACATCATAAACATCATTCGTTGATGCGCCCTGACGCCGGATGTCCGGGCGCTAGCAGTTCCGCTTGTGAAAAGCTACAACAGTCTCTGCACGCTTACGGAGTAATTCGTATAGGCTAAGGAGTACAACAGAGGTGTCGTGACCGTTGCATCCTCCATTAAGTCGGTTACGGTCCTACACACATCGGCTACCATGGCCAGCCGGCTCCTAGTGGCCATTGATCTGCTCCCAGCTAGCTCCCATGGAGGCTTAGGTAGATGCGTTGGGAAGTTGGAACGCGCGCCGTCAGATGGGCACCACACTACCCAGGCTGTGGATCATCTCCTTTAGGTTGCGCTTGGCTGCCGAGTAATCCTCCAACAAGGCTCGCATGGTCACTCCATCGAGATGAACACCTGGAGGATTTGTCGGACAGCCGATGTGTGAAGACGAGCCAAACCCACTTGGGGATCTAGCTCGAGTCCGTCGTTTGGGCCTAAAGCTTGGCGTGTGTCCGCCGCCTGGACGAGGCTGGTGATGATGTTTTGGAGCACATATTTTTGGCCGGTGATGACTTCCAGCTAGGGATGAAAGTGGTATGGATATTTCCCGACTGACCGTCCGATCGAAGAGGTTCTAAAACCGTTGGATACTCAATTCGGATATCCGGATAGTATTTTCGGATACCAAATACGGATGGCGGATACCGTACCGGATACCAAATACGGATACGGGATGTACGGTATCCGTCGGATACCGGATATCCGAACGGATAAAACCGAGATATCCGAATAACTATCCGACTCCGCATAGTCGCCTCCTGCCCGATCTGTCCAACACACGTCCGCACCCGCACGCCCACCCGGCTGCACACCCCTTCGCCTTTTTGCCATCTCCAAATCCCCAATCCCCTGCTCGAATCTCCCAAATCAGATCTGGGATCCCGTCGTCGTCCGGCCGTCTCGTCCAAATCGCCGGGCTATCGTTGGCGGATCTGCCTCCGTGGCTGCACTCGTTCGCCGTCCAGCGTCGTCCAACTTCACCGGCTGTCCGGCTCCATGGCTCCACCGTCGGGCACTCGTGCCCATTGAATCTCGTGGCCAGCCATGTAGCATGCTTCGTGCTGCGTCCTTGTGACTTCGTGAGCATTTGACGCTGGCCAAGGTGAGCAGTTGAGCATTGTTTGAGGTATTAAATTGCAAGCCCCCCTTGGTCTCACTCTCACACGTCCTTGTGCTATTCCTTCTATTTGTTGGATTTATGCAGTACGCAGCAGGATGGCTTCTGCAAGTGGGAGTGTATGTGCAAGCACAGGTGCATCTCCTGCTGCCGTCGCTACTACATGTGTTGGCACAGGTCATTCGGCCCCGCAGCAAGCTAACCATAATTTGGCAGTAAACGAGAGAACCACAGTGTCCGGAGGTGTAGAACGTCAGGTTGTTGATGACCAAATTGGCGGTGATGTAACTTTCACAGCAGAAGTAGAGCCTCCTGCAAAGAGATAGAAGAGGTATACCTCCAAGGTTTGGCAGCACTTCACCAGGTCCACTGAGACACACAAGAATGTTGATGGTGAGATGGAAAAGCAAATTTGGGCACAATGCAAGCAGTGTGAGTTCAGAACTCGTGGTGAATCCATCAAGGGCACGACATCCCTCTGGAATCATTTGAAATTGAAGCATTTTATAACACAAGAGACGCAACCAGCCCAATCTAGTGAAGGTAAAACTGATGTTTATAAGTACGATCCTGAAGAAAGCTTGAAGAAATTCTATCTAGCAATAGTAATGCATGAATACCCATTTATGATGTCTGAGCATGAGTTCTTTATTGATTTTGTCAAGTCTCTGCGTCCTAGTTTTTCATTGAAGTGCCGTATAACCGCTAGGAAAGCAATAATGGAAATGTTCTCAGTGGAAAAGAAAAGGTTGTTTGAAAAACTGAAATGTCTCCGTTGTCGATTTTCTGCAACTATGGATATGTGGACATCTAACCAAAATAAAGGTTATATGTGCATAACCATACATTGGATTGATGATGACTGGCATATGCAAAAACGGATAGTTAGTTTGATTCATGTCAAAGGGAGTCATAAAGGACCTAGACTAGCAGCAGAATTCATCAAGGGTGTGATGCTTTGGAATTTGGAAACAAGGTTATTTGCTCTCACCCTAGACAATGCAGGAAACAACAATAGATGCGTGAAAGTAGTGGTGCAGGAGCTTAATAAGCTTTCTAGGCTTAATATGTCCCCTCCCTTGATCTGTGATGGTGTTTTTTTTCACGTGAGATGTCTATGTCACATATTAAATTTGGTTGCACAAGATGGCCCGAAAGCAATTGGTAATGCAGTTAAGCATATAAGAGCTACTATTGTTATTGTGAAGAACTCAACTTTGCAGTGGGAGAACTTTCAGAATTGTGCATAATTCTTTGGATTGAACAATAAATCTGGTCTTCCATTAGATGTTCCTACAAGATGGAATTCAACATATGACATGTTGAACCAGGCTCTCTTCTATAAGAGTGCTTTCCAAAGGCTTGTGTACTTGTACAAGGACAGATATAGGCATTGTGCTCCATCAGCTGAGGAGTGGAACATGGCAGAATCGCTGTGCAAGTGTTTGAAGAAACTGCATGATGCTACAGAATTATTTTCTGGATGCCTATATCCAACAACCAACTTATTTTGGTGGAAATTCTGTGAGATAAAGTTAGCACTTAGAGAATGGTGTGCAAGTGCTAACGTCACTATTGCTACTATGGCTGAGGCGATGCAAAAGAAATATGACAAATATTGGCAGAGATCCAACACAACTCTTGCAGTGGCATGCTTCCTTGATCCTACATATAAGAAAAATCTAGTTGAATATTTTCTGTTGAAGATTTATGGTGAGGCGACCGCTGCTGCTGAACTTAGTCGCTACATGGATGTTATGAACAAATTGTTCCATGCTTATCGGTGCAATACACATGAAACTACGAGGCCTAGTGCTCAAGTCGAACCTACTACTGCTTGTAACGGACTTGATGATGCTATTGCGGACATTGAAGAGTATCTGTATGAGGCTAATGATACAAATGAATCTGGTGCACTAGATGAATTGGAGGAATACATGAAAGAGAAGCCACTTCGGTGGACTGATCCTAATGGTGCAAAATTTGACGTCTTAGTATGGTGGAAGCACAACCAAGGAAAGTATCCTATTCTGTCACGACTTGCACGAGATGTATTGGCTGTTCAAGTGTCAACTGTGGCTTCAGAATCAACTTTTAGTTCTAGTGGGCGTGTTGTTAGTTCATACCGCAGCCGTCTTGATCCTGAGGTGGTCGAAGCTCTAGTTTGTACCAAGGACTGGACTAAAGCATCCAAGAAAGGTACAATACAAACCTTTTGATTCAATAATGTAGCACTTTTAATATTATGTTTGATTCAATCAAGGCTGATACTTTTAAATCTCAGGTTACAAAGATAAGGTTGCATCTCTTCTTGATGAGTTTGATGACAAAGAATGTACGGCTACAAATGGAGACGAGGATCTAGCAACCGTGGATGGCGAGGTGCTAGAGGAAGAGGAGGACGACGAGGAGGAGGAGGATTAGCTGACTGAAGCTGCACTTGACCTTTTGTTCATATTCAGTCAGTGCAGCTCTATATTGGTCATTATGTCGACTGACTATTGTTCCATTTTGGCCATGCACTCATGCTACTTACTTGACATTTGGTACTTGCTAAGTTGCTATTAATGGCACGTGACTTGTAAGTTGTAACTTTTCAGACTATGTGGATGCGATGAGTCAGACGACCGACGAAGTGATGAACCTGTCTTTTGCTGTAAATCTATAATTTAGCTATGGACCTATAACTTAACTAGTGAAGTGAAGTGGTTGCAGCATGAGTACTTTTTTTAGAGAATAGCCACGATTACATACATAGCGATAGTTGATGCATAGTGATAAACTGACAACATTACATACATAGTGATAGTTGATGCATAGTTGATAGTTAATACAGGCACTAGACAGATACATAGTGCCACTGAGCTACTATAGCACATTTTAATTGACGACTTCGCCTATATCATCTCCTCCATTGCCACCTTCACCAGCCGGAGGAGCTTGGAATATGTGTAGCTTGACGTCGTAATGATGCTTCTTTTTCAGGTGGTTAAACAAGTGTGCAGTGCCCTTCATGGGATCAGCACGAGATCTAAAGGGGCACATGTTACATTTTGCCCAAACTTATTTTTCCATCACACCATCTCCTTTGTTGTGTGTTTCTTCAAATCTGGTGTAGTGTTCCCAGATAGGACTTGGAGCACGACGTGCCATCCTAATTTCTAGTCCAACAAACAATAAGAATAAAATGACATGAGACACACAAGTAGTCAGTAGAGAGAGACCTGAGAGGCTGAGAGATCTATGCAAACCATTAAACCAAGCTAGTACGCTACCTGAGAGATATGAGCTTACCTTTGAGCTGCAACGTGAGAGGCTAGTCACTACTCACTTCACTAGTGGTAGTGGTCTAGACGTCTAGTGGAGGTGGTGAAATGGTGGCCAAATGGCTGGACGCTGGACTGCTGGAGACTTGGAGAGTATGGACTGTGGAGTGGAGGCTGGAGAGTGGAGACTAGAGAGTTAGAGACAGACAAGACAACGATGAAGAGGGGGATCTCATTTATATAGGACACAAGGTGATAACTTAGGGTTTCGAATGGGCCGGGCTGATGAGAAGCAAGTGAGCTTTTGGCCCAGTTACCCTTGTAATATATTAACATTGATAAATATACTAACAATTTAACAAATAAATGTAATAAATGTAATATCAAGATATATTTAATAATTTATTTAGTGAAAGTAATTTAATATGAACTCATGGAGCGCTTGAATGATCATAATTTATAATATAATGACATTAATTTAACTTTATTTATATATGTAGCTTTTACTTCATATCCGAGAAAATATTCGTAACCGACACTACTCATATCCGGCTCACTATGTATTCGATCCGAATCTATGACCGAAGACTATCTGTATTTGTATCTGTATCTGGCATAATCTGTGTCCGAATTCGAATCCGAGAGAATATAATTATCTGTATTCGTATTCGCATGTATCCCCTACTTCCAGCTATCCACTCCCTCGTCCTGCTCTAGGTCGAACGAGTTCGGGATGTAGACCGTCTCCACGTCAGGGCGCGTGTGTGGGACCCAAATAACGGATAGCTATTGATGTGATCGATATGGGTGCTCACCTGATCCTTTATTAGTGGAGCGCACATATAGACGCACGGTATAGTCAGATAGATAAAAATGGAGTAGCACAACCAGCATATATATAGTATGTGGACATACTCCCTTTTCTATACAGAAAATGTAATATATCATAAGGTGTAAAAAAATATGAGTTCCACTCAAATTTTTTCATGGTTAGCACTTTGATAAATCTTATTTTAGGTATGTGTACAAACTCAAAATAATAAATGAGTATGTACACATCCCTAATATGTTTTTTTGGACATGGGTGTAGCTACACCTGGGAGTAGAAAGGATTTTCCATATATATATATATATATATATATATATATATATAGCACTGCGAATGAACACTAGATCATCCGATCTCCGGTGCCAGGAGAATATTTCGTACGCTTCTTTTGCAGCACACCGGCAGGTATTGATGAGTGATGACGTGGCATGCATCCTGCCTTACATTTACCGGACCAAATCCTGAAGAGAATATCGTCTATCCAGTAATAATCCAGCTAGCCTAGCACGCATATAATAATTATTTTTTTGAACGCGAACGCAAGCTAGGGATAATTAGTAGTTGTGCCTTCTTTGTTCGAGCTCATCCCGATCGAACAAGAAATCAATAGGCGATGTTGCGAGTGTGTATGTAGTACCGTGGTTAGCAAGAGAGTAAATTACGACACGTGAGATTGTATCATTTTGGTCTAATAAGTAGCGCAATATGCGTGTAGATACATAAACTTGTCAAACGGGCACATATACGGTGACATGTACTACTACATATAAATGTATTTTGTCACCAGGACACGTAGCATGGATGGTTTTGTATCTCTTACCCCTTTCTCATCTATATCACAAACATGTCCACAACTCCTATTTCAATTGATATGGGCTAAATATTTTTAAAAAAGTAATAATGGATGATCATGCATACCATTGTTTAATCAAAGTACGATAAGGTCACTCTGTTGTGTCTCATATACACTCCGTTTGCTCTATGTCGAGATATTAAAAAACTTACTAACGGACATTTTTTCAATTTTGATGATGGATATACATTAGGTTTAAAGGGAAAATATTACCATTGACATTATAATTTTTAAAAAATAATTCTTAATATACTGATATTAAGTTTGATCTTAGTCCAGCAATCAACTATATAAAATGAGAAGAACTATAAAATTGACCTCGGGCTTCGTATTTATTACATGCACATAATTTCTAATTTGGATTTTTTTTTAAAAAAGAGTACAATTAGTGTATTGGTCATATCATTAGTTTTTTTTATCTTTTCACATTTTTCAAAGGAATATAAGAGCCGTACACATGTTTCTTACATAGATGAGAATGGATAGAAAAATACAGGTTACATGCATAAAACCATTTGCGTTATGTATGATAGTGGAAAGAATACATCTATGTAAAGTATGTGACAGCATATGCACACTTTTGACAAGTTCATGTATCCACTTCCATGTTTCGCTACTTGTTGGAACAAAATGATACAAGCTCACAAGTTGTTGTATGGTGGATGCAATTTACTCTTAGCAAGATATGAACCGAACCATCCTAGAGTCGTTATATTATCTTATGGTTTCATGCGTAGCTGCATCTATATATACATGAATCACCTGAGTATTTTGGCAAAGTTTATTTCTCAATCTCCGACTGTTACAAAAGTTTAATTTTCAACCTAGAATACAAAATCGGATAGCAAGGACCATGCAACTATTGAAACCAGCAAAAGCCCTCTAGGCGGTTTCAAAGGTGGTTTTCTATTTTCAAAAATTATAAAAAATAACAAATTTATGTTAAATTAGAAAAAAATATGAATCTCATGATAATTTTTTTTTCTAGAAAAGTGACCTATCTGTACATTATTGGAAGTTATTTGCATATTATTTATTTTATTCCAAGTCTTTTTAGAAAAGATATAAAGCACTAGCAATTTAAACATATAATAGCCCAAAAATATTTAATAGTGTGCCAATAGGTAGGTTACCCTTTTTAAAAAAAATATGGCAGTATGGCACCGATTTCAAAATTTTTGATTTAAAATGAATAAATTATAAATCTGTAAGTTTCAATAATACTTTATATTTCTATTAAATTGAAAACCACCCAAAGGACCAAATCTGCCTAGTTGGATAGTGTGAAGATCTTTAGTGTTTGATTTTATAGTTGACGGTTGAAAATCCGACTTTCGTAATAATTGGAGGGTGACGGCGGTTTTTCCCTCATATTTTCATTTATTTTAAATGTTTGTTGGGCTTATGTATAACTTGGTAGAATATAGTATATTTCATAACCTCAAATTAAACTTGTGCTTCGTGCTGATTAGTTTGTTCATAGCTATTTTATTGATTGCAACAAATAGTCATATAATGCAAGTTTACTTAGCCATCTCTCCTTCTAGATATGTAAATTGTACTAATGTTATAAAATGGTGTTGTATGTATTATTTCCTATAGTCATAATTATCTTCCTTGTCTGAAGATCACGATTTCAGATTTTGGTTATAAATTACCTTTTATTTGTGAAACTTGGCTATATGTTAAAATTAAGTAAATATATCCGGAAATGTTGTCTAACAATAGTATACTTGTAGCGTTTTCTGGTGAATGCTTTGAAATAAATTTAGTAGTCCAAATTGTATTTTAAAAGGTTGACTCTATGTCTTGGATAATTTTATTGTTGTAGTGTTGGTGAGTATTACTCCATCGGATCAAGCTTTCTTGGAGAGTCAAAAAATTCTATGTTTGATCAAAATTATAAAGAGCATCCCAAGAGTTTATGACACGGAATAGAGAAGTAATAATAATTTAATATTAATATTTTATTGCATAAATTTGATCAAACTTGAGATGTTTTTATCCTTAAAAAAGAGTTCAAATAATGTATAATTTGTAATGGATGGACCGAATCAGCAGTACCTAGATCCACACATATGAAAAATGCACAAAGCCCATAAAAGTAAGAAAAACATATCAATCGTAGTATGTAGATATGGCTCGTCAATGCGTTGCGGACGGGAAACCCATTGCTAATTTGTCCCAGAGTGTTGCACATAGGACATGTTTGGTTCCGGCTTGGAGGCGGTGCCTGGGTCAGGCAACGTGCCTAGGCCGTCGATTTTCTCTGCCTGCGGCCACGATCGCTGCCTGGGGCGATCTACCTGGCTAAGGACAGTACCAAACATCTATGGCAAGACAACAAACAAATGGGCTCTGACCGTGCTGGTGGGCGCGGTCAACTCACGCACGCACTATATGCAAACGCGATGCGTTTTTTTTTTGTGTTTGGTTCTTTGTGAAGGGTATTATTTGTGTATACGTCAATCGATACATGCACGCACCCGATGCCAAAGAGTACACACTAGTCCTCTAATGTGGAATAGAAAAATCAGCGGCTGCCTCGTCCTCGCCGCGATCTTAGTCCCACGCGTCTCCTTCTCCTTCGCCTCCTCGTCTCCGGCCGCTCGCTCGTCGCTCACATCAGTCCCCTTCCCCCTCTCCCTATAAATGCAAGCTCCATCCTCCTCCGTTCGCGCGCGCGCAGCACGAGCTTGTACCTTCCAGTACACGTGTCGTCATTCAATTCCAACCCCCCACACTTCGCGCTTGAGCAGAGCAGCAGAGCATCCACCACCGCTTCTCTTCTCCCCGCAGGAACCGCGACGCAGACGCACTCATGAAGATCCTCGACCTCGACCACCAGACCCGGAATAGCAATAGCACCACCGCTCCTCCCTGCCATGCTGCTCATGAGCCTCCAGCTTCTTCCCATCAGCGGCGCCTCAGCCAAGCAGGGCGCGACAAGGATGCAGAGGAATCGGAGGAGGAGGAGGAGGAGGATGAGCTGCTGCTGCTCAAGGGCGTGCGCCACCTGTGCGAGCGCCGCCGCCGCGGCGGCGGCGGCGCCATTGCTCGGCTGCCCGCCCGCTACGTCCTCCCGCCGTCCGATCGCCCGGCGGCGCCCGACGACGGCCGTCAGATCCCCGTCGTGGACCTCGCGAGGCTCCGCGCCCCGGGGGAGCGCGGCGCGGCGCTGGCGGAGCTCGACGCGGCGTGCCGGGACTACGGCATCTTCCAGCTCGTCGGGCACGGCGGCGCCGGCGAGGGCGAGGAGGGCGCCCCCGCCATGCTTGACGTGGCGCGGCGCTTCTTTGACCTTCCATTTGGGGAGCGCGCGCGGCACATGTCCGGCGACATCCGCGCGCCGGTCAGGTACGGGACCAGCTTCAACCAGCTCAACGACGGCGTGCTCTGCTGGAGGGACTTCCTCAAGCTCGTCTGCGACGACCTCGACGGCGTCGTCCCGTCATGGCCGGAGGCGCCCGTTGACCTCAGGTGCGCTGTCTGCTACCACTTGCTCGTTCCGATACAGTTTCTTTCTAGTGATTGCTGTTCTTGCCATCTTGGGCGGCATGCGAAACAAGTTAGCGGAGCACACTAGTGTAACACTGTAGATACGGGGTTCGTATAAATTATTATTGGGAACTCCCAAAATAAAGGAGTTGAGTATACAATAAGTAAAAAAGACAAGGACCATCTATGAGGAGAAACTAGTGTTTTTTTAATTAAGAAGAAGAAATTGGCACCCAAAGAGTTAAGAGGGGACCTTTTGTGGTCAGGGTGCACGACCACACCTCCCAGCCTAACCAGTTCAATATAAGTTGTTAAGGGATAAGATAACCGAGAGACGACAACATCAAATTTTTCAATAACTTTTGAAAATGGTACTATAACATCAATATATTTATTACTGTATAAGATATTTGTTAAGCGACTGCTGCAGATGCTCGCCTCATTGAAGGGTTTTATTTTGCTGCTGCATACTCCGTTGTTTCATGTTCACGCATACGCATGTGGGTCCGTTTCTGAAGGAAACAAATAGAAAGTAGGAGCATATGTAAGCAGTGAAAGTGAAAGGAATATGTCAGATAATCTATTCCGGGACGAAGGGGGATTCATCTAGCTGTACGTTGAAGTTTACGTGTAAATGTGCATCCCCCAGATGCACATGGACAGGACACAGGACAGAGTAGAGCACAGCTGCACAGGACAAAGCTCCCGCCGATGGTATCTCTGCCCCCAAAATGTAGAGGCCCAGATTGAAAGGCAGCCAGGGCGGTGGTGCTCCCTGCGTCGTCATTCCCTATCCACACGCGCTGCCGCAAAACAAAAGGTTGATGCCTTTTGTTCGTATCAAATCCCTGCGTGCCAGGCATGCATGCATATCGCATCTCGATCGATCGACACCAAAAGAGAGCACAAAGGCAACAAATGCCAAACAAAGCCAAACGTCTCCCCGGATAGAAAACGAACCAAATACGGTCACATATATTAATATTATATTATATTAATATTCATATGCATCTACGAATTAATCCTCAATCCTCCCCTGTCAGGCTGTCACTCTCTTCCATGTCATACAAACCAAACTCACTAGAGGTTCTATGCATTTGCAATTAATTGCAGGGAGGTGGTGTCGGCGTACGCGAGGTCGAGCCGGAGGCTGTTCAGGGAGCTGATGGAGGCGGCGCTGGAGGCGCTCGGGATCGGCGAGCTCGCCGCCGGCGAGGTGCTGGCGGACTGCGACGCCGGGTCGCAGATGCTGATGGTGAACTGCTTTCCGGCGTGCCCGGAGCCGGAGCTCACGCTGGGGATGCCGCCGCACTCCGACTACGGCTTCCTTACCGTACTCCTGCAGGACCAAGTGAACGGACTCGAGATCTTGCACGAGGACAAGTGGGTCCTCGTCGACCCTCTCCCCGGATCCCTCGTCGTCAACATCGGAGACCACTTCGAGGTATGTTATACATGTACTCCACCAATATTGCTACTCTGCAGGTATTTTAAAAAGACGCGCAAGTATACATATTACACACTTGTTACGTTGATTGGAAACGGACAATAATCCAGTGGCGGAGCTATAGGGTGTTCTATGTGGGCCATAGCCCACCCTAGAATCTTGCACATAGCTTAATTTACTCTTAGTAATTTTTCATGTCTCTCATAATTAGTTTAGATCTTCATTGATTCACGCTTGTATGTAGGCCACGGACCATCCTAGCATTTCATGCTAGCTCCGCCACTGCAATAATCATGCATGAAAAACATAGTCGTGCACTCACGCTTGCGTGGAACGACAAGCGTAGACTTTGACCATATATATTGTCTCCTGCTTTATTTTATGTTACACACAAACAAGCAGTATACATATACATGGGGAAAGGGAAACAGTCGAGACAGCTCACAGCTGCGATCAAATCTCCTAGCAAATGGTGGTCCAGCACGACGAACATATCGGTGGCTACGCCAATCTGGCTCATAGGCATGCATATTTAGTAAATTAAAGTACTATAGCGATTCCTATAGCTGCAGCTGGCTTCATCAAACCAAACAACAGATAGTCTTTCGAAAAAAATTATAGTAACAAGAAACTAATTATTACTGACTAATAGTTTGTGTGTACGTGCATGTGCAGATTTACAGCAACGGGCGTTACAAGAGCGTGCTGCACCGTGTCCGCGTGAACTCTACCCGGCCGCGCATCTCGGTGGCGTCGCTGCACAGCCTGCCGCCGGCGAGGGTGATCGGGCCGGCGCCGGAGCTGGTGGACGACGAAAAGAATCCCCGGAGGTACATGGACACGGACTTCGCCACTTTCGTCGACTACCTCAGCTCGGCCGAGGGCAAGCACAAGTCCTTCCTCCAGACCAGGAGGCTCAACACCAGCTGATACCACAGTGGGGCCCACCCATAGTATAATTAAGAAGAAGGTAGCAGCTTGAACAGGCCAGCTGCAGGGCAGCTGGATCCATCCTGACCGCACGCTTGGCACTAAGCCGATCTCGGCCGTCCATCTCCGTGGTCTTGTTCCGCAGCAGGAGAAAAGTTAACAGGTACAGTACCTGGGGCTGTGTGGACCAAGTTGACTGGTCAAACCTGTCACCCGGCTGGTCCCAGTACTGATGCTGTGCTGTCGATCGTAGCTTGGCCGAGTTGAAGCTACGCTACTTTTATTTTCAGTTAAGAAGGGCAAAGAATGATCATATAGAGAAGCTGTATTTCTCTATCATGTGTCAAGAAAAATTAAAGGCACAGGATCCATACGGTATTTAATATTCGTGTATGGAGATCGCTGCTGCAAAATTAAAGGCATTGACCGAATTAAAGCTAAGAAGCTTCGTCAGTTGAACTGAAATGCGTGGGACTGGAACGGAGAGTATCAAGAATTGACAAGACTCCCCCAATTAATGGATCAGGCACTCATGCATCATATAAATATTGCGGGCGGTTAGAGTATAGTTGCTGCAGGTGGCTAGTCGATGTGCCTGTGATATAGATTTTTTTTTTGTGATCGTATAAATATTTGAAAAAAATAACTTGTCATAGCCCGTTGAATTCTAAAAAGTTTGCTATGTGAAAAGGTTTTAGATATTGAAATATGTTTAGTACATTCTATTTTGAAATGTATATTCTGTTGAAATATGAAAAAATGTACAATATATTAGAAAGGAGATTTTTTAATTATAAAATTTGCTATGTACAAGTGTTACCAATCTTGGAATTTGGTAATAGTTATGTTGCAAAATTATTTCGGTGTCTACATGTTAGCCATAGCAGGCAAATTGAAAAAGATATTTGGATTTTTAAGGTCTTGTTTTAGAAAACTTGTTGATTTTGAAATTTTGAGGCGCTTTCATGTTCAATATTTTTTAATTTAACACAGGTAGAGAACAAACATTCCATCCTACCCTTTTTAGTCCTGATGAATTTTAGAACCGAGACTAACGATCTTTTAGTCACGGTTTCAAAGTATACCTCCCAACGGCCATCTTATGGAGGACCTTTAGTATCGACTCATAACACCAACCGGGACTAAAGGGCTCATTTAGTCTCGGGTACGAACAAGACCCGAGACGAATACTTCTTCGGTCCGCCTTTCCTAGTCCCTCTCCTTGGTACTACTTCTCCATCCACATCCACTCCTCCCTCTCGATCTCCTTGAAAGTGCATTTGGCCCCGTACGTGGGTTTTGGTATTGATGGCGTATGCAATTAAGGAGCTAATGATATTATTTGAGTTATTAATAGGTAAAAATTATTTGAGCCGTTCTTTGAACACAAGAAGTCCCTCATTTAAGAAATGGATGGTGACAATGCTTTATTGAAGACCTTTTTATCATTTTCCATTTTGAGTTTGAGTATGAGAAACATCGTACTATTAAGAGGGATATGAAGAGATACTTCCACCAAGGGGTGCCCAACCTTTCTAATCCTGAATTTATTTATTTGTCGGAAGCTCCAATGTCCATCGGAAGTTTCCGACAGACACCTTGACAGCACACAGCGGATAGTTTTTGGGGGTCAGGTATATATACCCCATCATCCCCTCCTCACTTTGGTGCCGACCCCATTCGTGAAGAACACTCTCTCAAGCACTCTCTACCCCTCCCAAACACTCTCTCCACCACCCAAACTCTCCCTTAAGCCATTCCTTGAGTATATTTGAGCTAGAGCTTGGGTGAGAACGAGATTGAGTTGAGAGGTTTGAGCATTTGAGTTGGGGAAAGCAAACCTTTAGTCTTTTGAGCACTTGAAGCACCTTCGGTGATTGATTCGCATTTGTTACTCTTGGATCTTGATCCTTGATGGTTTGTGGTTGCCCGTGGAGTGCTCTCTCAATTATATTGTGAGCTCCCTGGAAAGTTTGTATTACGCATCCATTTGCGGATCTCATATATAGTAAGTGATTCAAATTTTCTTTGTGGTTGATTTAAGGGAGAAAAGGGTTAGTGGACAACCTTGCTCTTTGTGAGGTCCTCAACGGAGACCTAGCTTTCTTTGTGGAAGTGAACTTCGGGAACAAATATTTGTCTCTTTACTTACTAGTTCTTGTTGTTTATCTTGACCTAGAACAAGATTTACCCCGATCTATCTACTCATGTTGTTCCTCTCGCAAAGCTCATATTGTATCATCATCTGATATCATTACACAACATTTGATTCATACGGAATATTTGTTTTTACTTTAGATTTTGAATTTTGTGTTGTTGTCTAAAGTTCCGTAAGCTGTCCAAAGTTCCTATAATTGTCAGAAGTTCAGTTGAACTTTACCGCTACGAAGTATTTGTGGCAGTAACAAATTAAACCGGCTCAAGTGCGCCATATTATCTAATTAAGGACATTTAGCGCACTTCAAACAATTTAATTTGGAGAAACCATCGAGTGTCCCATGGACTCCTTGATAAACCACTCTTCCTTTTACCTTTACGAAGCGATAGGATCGTTTTCGGAAAGGAGACACAATGAGCATCATTATTTTTACAATACCATAACAAGGTAGTAAGGTACGAATTATTAGAACATGTTTTGAAGCAACCTTAAGTGCAAGGTCAAACCATACTAGGATTTTAATACAACTGGTCTAGGATTATACTATTACACAAATATCTACATCTTCCGCTCATCTCTAGAGACATCGGAACCATAGATGCACTCTAGACTTTTGGAACCTCCTCTTCGACCACCTCGGAGAAGACTTCTGAAAACAACAACAAAGGGCCGCCTGAGTACAAAGGTACTCAGCAAGACTTACCCGACCAGTAAAAGTAAAAGACTCTAGAGGATCATGCTAGGCTTTGGTGGTGGTTTGGCTGTTTAGCTTTTGCTAAAAGCTTACTAAATGTAGAGCCCTAACCTTCAAGTTTTACTTTTCATTAAGTGATTACCTAACCATCTAGATTATAAACGCTTTTGCATACAAGTGGAGCTAAGCAAAACAACATATTGAATCATAAACCTCTTTCTTTCACTTTCTTTACTACAAAACTTAGCAGCTGTTCAAGTGCACTCATAACCAAGAGCTGTGGCGATCTGAACCAATTTACACCCTGTAGGGGATACCTAGTTCCCAGTCACGTACAGGGGGTTCTTTTGTACGCAACAATGTTTCAGTTGATTGAGCCAAAGACCGGAAATATCGTTACTCGAACCCGAGAACACAGCCCCACGTGGGCCCCATGTCTGGCGACCACCCCATGAGTTTTAGGCTACATCCCCGCCTTTCTCCGACCCAGCAAGCACGGGTAAGCAATATTTTCAATCTAGGAGTCAACCAACCTAATTGACTTTACTGGTCCCATACCCAGTAAGCAACCAGGTAAAATCACTTGATCATCAGTTAAGCCACGACAACTCTTTATTCCATTCTCATATCTCATCAACTTCTTGAAAGAACATATATGAGTGATTCAACTTAGCTCAAGCTTTAAAGATTAAACATTAGCTTAGCTAGGCATAACTATGATGTAGAATAACATCTAGATTGTGGTGGCAAGCATTAAGAATGCCCTTAACAAGGATGGATTCAATGCATCAAGTAGGGTTATCATTCAACTCCTAAACTTAAATGCACACACATAAAAGTAAATAATGGACTCATGTGAATTTCATAAATGAATAGGACATTCATGCACCAGGGCTTGCCTTGGTTCACAAAAAGATTAGGATCAGCTGTGAACTTCTCGGACTCAGGGGCAACAACAATAACTTCCTCATACTATTGAGCTTGATCTTCGGCCAACTCAATGTATTCCACTTCAGGAGCTTCCACTTCTACAATGGAATGCAAGTTAGAGATGATATGCAACAATTTTCAAAAAGAGCCATACAACTTCCCTCCTCAATAAATTTGCAAGCTAAGGCAACAAAACACCAACCCTTTTTAAAGCACTCCTAAATTTTTCTTTAATAAAATGTTGCCTTAAATGAATTTTAATTCATTTTTAATGATTAATATTAAATTTGTAAATGATAAAAGCAATTAAATTTCTAAATGATAAAAGCATTTAAATAAATAAATAAACCAATTTAAAGTCATTTCTAATTATTAAAGAATTAATCATAATTTAGCATTTTTAGTAATTATTAAGCATTTATTTAATCAATTTGAATTAAAGAATTAAATTAATCACCTACAATTAACTAATTAACATTTTAATAGATAACTGAATTTAAAACTAGATTAACAAAATTGGTTTTATTAATTTGAACGTCCCTACAATTTTCTATGAATTAATTAGTGAAAAACTAGATTTATAAATATATTATCAAAACGTAAAAGGAACTTTTGCACAAAACCCCCTGGGGATTCACTTGTTCTCCTCTGCGGCGCTGACCGCTCCCCGCCGGCCTTGACCGCCGGCTACTCGCCGGCGGTGAGGCCCCCCCGACCTCGACACCTAGCCCTACGGCTCGGCCTTGCTACTGCGCACACGCTTAGCACAAAAACGCCTTGACAACCCTTGCAGCCTCACTTCCGCGACGACCTAGGCGGCGGCGCTCAACGGCGGCTCGCCGTTCGGCTAACCTCCGATGCCACACACCCCGCGAGCAAGCCCACGAGCACCAGCGACCCAAGACGAATCTAGCGCAGCCCCTAATGCGAGCTGCGATGCCCCCAGATGCCCTGGCCACGTGTGCCTGCCATTGCGGGAGGCGAACAGGACGAACACCTACCAATTGGCCCTAAACACGCCACAGCCCACTGCGCCCTCAAAACCCCACCAAAACCATCGTAGAAGCACTATTTCCATCGGCGGAGTTTACCTAGAGCTTTGCTCGCCGGCGACATAGAAGAAACCACTGAACCGGCTCTGCAGTGGGTGAAACTCAACAAGAACTGGCCCAAAAGAAAGAGGAGATCGAGGCAAAGGTTTTAGCGAAGGGAATCGATCGGTGGTGGATGGACAACGGCGCGCGACGGTGAAAGCTAACAGCAGCCGGAGTAAGCCGTAATTGGCGAAGAGAGGAAAAGAAGAAAGAAAGAGGCCATGGGTGGCTATTTATCGGCAAGAAACACGCCTCAACGATCGCCACCTCCTGTTGAACACATGGCCACGGTGAAAAACATGCACGCCGGCATGTGGCTAGAGTTACCGACCTCGCCGGTGAGCTGTTTGCCTGCTAGCTTCCCTCTTCCTTCCAAACCCCCACATTGTGGGTCCAGATTCTCCTAATTTCACATTCAAACTCGTCTCGGTGCAAACATAGAAATTAAACTTCAATCCAAACCCTACACTTCCTCTTTTAGCTCTCATTCGAATCGAGCAACAACTCGGTCAGAAATCAACCTCAAAAACTTGGCACCATTAATCCCCATTTTCAGAGTTTGAGATCTTGAATTCTCAAACTACTCTCAAATTTACATTGAAAATACCTACGATTCCCAAAGTGACTGTTTACAATCACTTCAATTTCATCTTCTCTTTTAGAACCTCAGCAAAATTCTCAACCGATGGCTCGAATTTGAGCTCTGAACCCAGATCGGTTCAAGGTGTTCAACCATCTTTGAAACCCTAACCTTGTTTTAGAACTTCGAACTCAAATTACTCCAAATATTTGTATAGAACTGGATCTTTATTGAAATACAAAATTTTTGGGGTTTGACTTGAGTTTCATTTCTCCCTTTTGAACCTTTGCCAAATTCTCGTTGGTTGAGCTCAATTTTTGAAATTTTATCTCAGCCTCTAAGATTCTGAGTTTTTTTCTAATACTTTCTCTGATTCGATTTTTATCTAAGCTTTTTGTTGACGGTCATTATAAACGCTTAGTGCCCATCAACATTTTGGTAAAACGGAGGATTATACTATGTTCCATACATGATTTGCTAATAACTAATGAGTTCCACTAGTTTTGGATGAGTTGTGACTGCAGGAGGTGACACGAGGAAACTGAGCACCAGAAGCCACTAGGCTAGGCCGATCGCCACTCTGTGGCCGACCGGCCTCCTATCAGCCCATTTCACCACGTCACTGATTCATGAGTGAGGAAACACTGTGCATGTTGACCTGAGCCGCGAGTTCAAGTCGGTTTGATCAATGGACATCGAAAGGCGTCACCTTGGATTGGAGGGCACACCTGCATGATAAAACCGACCAAACTTACCGGGAATCAGACACAACCGACTTCAAGACATGATCACAGACACACACGAGAAGGACGGTGCCAGGTGGACACCATCCTAGGACGATCCGCCTGGGAGAGGTCGGCCGGCCTCCACTTGCCGCCTTTCGCCTCCTCCTTTTGCGTGCATGCTAGTCCTTGGATGCCAAGCCTCCCTATGACGGTTCCCAAGCTTCACCGAACTTCCAAGGCTATAAATGGATAGCTCCTCTCCACTACAAAACACACACTCAAGGACCTCTCCCTTCATTTCCACTTTGTAGTTTAGGAGTTGTAGTTGGGAGTAGGATTGAGTCGAGCTTTGCCTCGAGGTTCCAAAGTCCTCGGAAGTTCTGGTAAAGGCTCTTGTACCTTTTCCTTAGTTTTTGAATATTTAATCAATAAAGTTATCTTCTTTACTATGAGCAAGCTTTACTCATCATGTCTTCTTTACTTAAGTTTTACCTTAAGATGGAGAGCACCTTCCTATAAAGTTAGATTTAGAGTTTTATTTAGCTCTGTCGGGATCATCTTGTGGGTCTTTCTAGCCTATCTCGGAGCCGTCAAAAGCTCTGAGCTGAGGGGTCTTTCTCTTGATAGACGTCGAAGGGAAGTCCTAACATCAAGCACAGACATGATGTCTGACTTGCCGTTAGCTAAGTTAGTGTGTTCCACCCCATGGTGCTAGTTGGCACTCCTTAACTCATCGTCAGGAGCGCTTGGTTAGTCTTTGTATGCTTAGAAGAATGGTATTCCGCAAACCCACAGAATAACTCGTTGTAGCCTTTCACCTTGGTGTGACCCAGGGTACTGTATTTATATCCTCAGGGAAGCATTATGGTTAAATAATATTGAAGAATAGAATGACAACCTTTCCAGTATTATCAACCCACTAACTTAGGGGAGATAACATAGCGCGTGGACAATGGTCAATGTATGACCGGATAGAAGGCTTGGTAAAGCCAGCGACACAGGGGACTCTCAGACGAAAGAGAAAAAGGGAGAGCTGGAAACATAAGGTGAGAAAGGAACCTATGACACTTCTGTACTTAGAGAAAGAACACACTACAGCTTTAGACTAGACTTTTACCTAGATGTCTAGGGCAGAGCTTGCTTCGACGGCTAGAGCGGGAGAAACACAGAATGGGGTGAGAAGGGGATCCTCCGGGCTCCGAACTACTGTTATAAAAACACCCGAACGTGGTGGACTACAAAGGACGACAGGGCTATCACCGCGTGTCGCCTACCACTGCGGTGCCGTGGGGTTGAACACACTAACTTAGCTAACAACAAGTCAGACACCACGTCTGCACTTGACGTTAGGACTTCCCTTGGATGTCTATCAAGAGAGAGTCCCCTCAACTCGGAGCTTTCGACGGCTCCAACATAGGCTAGAAAGACCCAAAAGATAAGCCCGACAGAACTAACTAAAGTTCTAACTCTAATTCTATAGGAAACTACTCTCCAACTTAAGACAAAGCTTAGAGAAGAAAAAAATAAAGAGTAGAGCTTGCTCATAAGTAAAGAAGATAACTTTATATTCATGATAGTATTCAGAAACAAAAGAAAAGATACAAGAGCTTTTACCAGAATTTTCGAAGACTTCGGAACCCCGAGGCAAAGCTCGACTCGACCTTACTCCCAACTACAACTCCTAAACTACAAAAGAGGCCGAAGTGGCCGGCCGGCCAGCCACTCCTAGGCCGATCGGCCAGGAGATGTGGCCACATGTCATTGACTTTGGCATGCATGCTCCTGATCAAGTCCTGAGGTTGGTTGGGTATGGTTTTTTGTTAACTTAGTTCGGGAGAACATGCAGGTGGGCCCTTCAATCCAAATGATGCCTTTCGATGTCCGTTGATCCAACCGACTTGGAATTCACGGTCTAGATCAACATGCACTGTGTTTCTTGTCTCCTGGATCAGTGACGTGGCATTTCGGCCAAGTTGATGGCCGGCCGGCCATGCCATGGCCGAACGGCCTGGCTCTGGGCCCACTCGTGTTCATCTTTCTTGTGTGTTCTCCGGCAGGCACAAATCAACCAAAACTAGTGGGACTCAATGATTATTAGCAACTTATGTATGGAACATAGCATGATCTTTCCAAAAAGCCGAAATGTTGACGGGCACTATGTGATTATAATGACCATCAACCAGTACCATAGTGGTAGGCGACAGGTGGTGACAGCCCTGCCGTCCTTTGTAGTCCACCATGTTCGGGTGTTTTCATAACAGTAGTGCTGAGCCAGGTGGAACCCCTTCTCATCCCGTTCTGAGTTCCTCCCACTCTAGCCGTCGAAGCAAGGTCTGAACCCGACATCTAGGTATAAGTCTAAGCTAAGGATATAGTGTGTCTTTTCTCTAAGTATAGAAGTGGATCCTTTATCACCTTGTTCTCCCAGCTCTTCCCTTTTCTCTTTCTTCTGAGAGTCTCCTGTGTTGCTGGCTTTACCAAGCCTTCTATCCGGTCATACATTGGCCATTATCCAAGCTATATGCTACCTTCCCTAAGCTAGTGAGTTGATAATGCTAGGAAAAGTTATCATTCAATTCTTCAATATTCTTTAACCATAGTGCTTTCCTGAGGATATAAATACGATACTTTGGTTTACGCCAAGGTGAAGTGCTACGGTAGGTTATTCTGTGCGCTTGTGGAATATCATGAGCATATAATATACCTACTAGGTGTTCCTGACTTTGTGTTAAGGAATACCAACAAGCATTTCTGGCGCCGTTGCCGAGGAAGCAATTGCCTAAAGATATTGTTGAATTGTTTGATAAATTTTCATAGTTTTTATCACCGCTAGTCTTAGCGGGTTTATCACTGTTGTCTTTGTCTTTATGATGAACACAGGGCAACCAGAGGCTCCCCCGAAGGAGAATGTTAGTGTTGTGACCACGCGTGGAGGTATGTCCACATGTGATCCACCCTCACCACAGGATGCAGGATCTCGGCGGAAGACCGATATCGCCAGTGAAGCTGAGGAAGAAGCCGATGAGGAGGAGGTAGAGGGATCCAACTCTGCCACCACGGAAGAAACTGTGAAGGTTCCTAGAGCCTTGAGCGACTACCATGACACGACCATCCTACCATTTCATGAACGCAGGAGGAAGGCAGTGACCGAGGAGCAATTCGTCAGGTTCATCGAGGTAATCAAGAAAGTTTACATCAATATTCCACTTTTTGATGCAATGCAGGTGCCTACATACGCAAAGTATCTCAGGATATTCTGGGTAACAAGAGAACCCTGCCCCACACTGAGATGGTTTAGTTGATAGAAGAGTGTAGAGCCGCTATACTCAATTCTATTCCGCAAAAGAAGAAAGATCTGGGCTGTCCAACAATTGCATGCTCAATCGGGTCCCAGACCTTCAAAAGATCCCTTTGTGACTTGGGGGCAAGTGTCAGTGTCATGCCAAAGGCTGTCTTCGAGAAGCTCAGGCATGTGCAACTGGTTCCCACGGCAATGTGTTTGCAATTAGCAGACTAGTCGGTCCGCTACCCGTCTGGGATTGCAGAAGATATTTTTCGGCCTCATTCCCATGGACTTCGTTGTCCTTGACATGGAATACGACTCCAAGACATCTCTCATCCTTGGGAGGCCATTCTTGAGCACTGCAAACGCTAGCATTGATGTAGGAGCCAGGAAATTCAGCTCAACATCGATGGGGAGACAAACCTTCACCTTCTCACTGAAGGTGGAGAACTGCCAGCAAGTCAGCATGGTGGAAACATCAACACGAGGTCCAAAGATACCATCATACCCATCAGCAGAAGCAATAGCTGCGGTATTGGAGATGCTTACCATTCAATGGCAAAATAAGCTCCATGACCACAGGAATGCTAGACGGAGGACCCAACGTCAGCAAGTTCTGGAGAAGGAAGCGAAAGTGGTTGAAACAAAAGCCCCGTCGACTTGAAAAGTCTGGCGGGAGAAAAGGGGGGTACCAGACTCATCTCCGAACGCTATTCCCATAAGAAGGAAGGAGCGTCCCGTTGAAGACGTAAAACTCAAAGCTCGTCCCGCTAAGGACGTTAAACCCAAGCTCTCGCCATAAGGTATGTGGCATGTATCCATTCTTGCATATGCATATAGGATAGGTTTTATTTCATCGCACTCTTTTAATTCAGAAATCATGGCATGTTTCAATTTTGAAATGCATAAGTGTGAGTTTAAATTTCGTTTGATTATGCATCTAAAAAAAATTCACCCATGCCTGGAGTGGAGGCCCTTCGGCCCCACTTTGCACTCACTGGCATGGAACCGTGTACAGGCATGTGACTAACCTGCAGGAGGAGCCATGGACGAAAGGAGACCGATGGACGACCTAGTTGGGAGGCCGATCGGCCTGTTGATGGCCAGCCGGCTTACCTCCTGCGCGACGCTATAAAAGCCAGCACGAGACTGCTTCATGCTTCTCTCGTTGCAACCCAGTGAGCACTCCAATCCATTTCCCCTCTGTTCTTTCGTTTCTAAGTGCCTAATCAAGTTCTTTAGAGTATTATTTAAGGTGCTTAAGTCCCCCTCCACTAAATTAAAAATTTCGTGAGTAGCTTTCTAGTTGCTCACAACAAAAATATTTTTCTGCTCTTGTGCAATAAACATGACAACAACGAGAACATTTTGTAGCGGTAACATACTCCACAAGGACGACTAACATTTATTTACTAACCGCTAACCCCATACTCCCTCGGGTATTGTAGTGTACTAACCTTTTGCAGGGAAAATGAAGAGAGCAAAGAGGACCATCAAGAATGTCGTTCGGAAGTTGAGTTCAGGCTTCCGACACTCAGGATAGGACTCCTCCAGGGATAGCATGTCAGAGGACTCGGTCCGCTAGACGCCAGCACCCAAGGAGGAGACCCCTAACAAAGTGCTGCGGGCGCCACTCCGTATTCGTGTGATAACCACAATTGGACACATTGTGGTCTGCACAGAGTACGAGAGAGAAGCTCTCGATCTTCTCAGTCTCTCGATCTTCTCAGAATTCGGAATTTCGGGCACCACAAGGCCTTTGACAACCTGCTGCTTATCAAGACCTAACTCGGCCACAACATGGACCACGCTTTTAGGAACGCGGGATGGGATGACTTCATCAACATCACCGAAACAGGTCTTAACCATAGAATTCCTTATGTCTCTCAATATTGAGGTGTTGCCGTGGGAAACTCGAATTGATGACCCCAAAAGAAATGAGCATTGCTCTTGTTTTTAACAAATGTTGCATCTTTCAAACACTTTGGTGAGGGACCACCGTTATGATTGTAACACATGGTGGGACACCATTTCCGATGACCCTGTTAGTAGTAAGAATATCATCACTTCGGTTCACGATCCCACTCTTTGGTTTTTGGCAAAGTGGCTCGTGATGAATGTCCACCCTCACGCCAACTTGCGTCTTTGCAACAATTCCGATTTGATTTGGCTTTTTTGCCTTTATGAAAAAGATTAGATACTCCCCGGTCATGAGTGTTCTGGAGTACTAGCAGAAGTTGATTCTTGGAAGATCATCCATCGACATAACATCCTTTGTTACGCGTATCGCTACGCATGTCGGTGTGTTGTCCAATGCCTAGGTCACTTTGAAAGGATCAAGATGCCTAAGAGGGGGAGGGTGAATTAGGCTTCTACAAAATTTAAGCAATAAAAACAATCCTATGCAATAAGCCAATTCACCCCATGTGCCTATAAGTGTGGTTTGTGCCTGGCTAGTGTTGAAAAGAGTTTAACAACCTAGTTTCAAACCTACTCTAACATGGCAATTCTAGAAATAGAAACGCGGAAAGTAAACTTGCTCAAAGTAAAGAGAAGAGTAGGAAGCCGATTTTTCCCGAGGTATCGAGGAGTCGGCAACTCCCCCCTAGTCCTCGTTGGAGCACCCGCGCAAGGGTGTAGCTCCTCCTTGATCCGCGCAAGGATCAAGTGCTCTCGTAGTGGATATCCATTTCCCACTCTGGGACGGTGGATTCCAAACCGTGTACACTTTCTTGGGGCTTCACACAATCTCCACCGTGAGCTCCCAAGAACAACACCACCAAGCCGTCTAGGTGATGCCGAATCACCAAGAGTAACAAGCCAAAGATCTTTACTTGACCTAGACTAGACCAAGAGCTAGATGGATGCACACTTGCTACTCCCAAGCACTAAAGAGAGTCCTTAATCTTCTCAAGATCAAGAACACCAATCAATCCAAGTGCCTCTCTTGCCCTCAACACTCCTCAGCAGCAGCTGGATGAACAGTGAAACTCGTGTGGCAAGAGAGTCTCCAAGTAGGAGAAGAGTGGCTATAAATAGCCCACTCAAAAGCTCCTAGCCTTTAGTGCTGACACAGAGGGACCGACTGATTCGGTGCCCTCCAAAGATGGCCACCGAAACAGTCGGTGTCTCCTTCGAAATGAACTTCCAACGGCTAGCCAGTGACCACCGACTGATCCGGTGGCCACCGCCAGTGCTGCACCGAAACAGTCGGTGCGCACCAGTATCGAACTGGCATTTCCAGCCACAATGACCGACTGATTCGGTGCTGCTCACCGAATTAGTCGGTCCCCCTTGGGGACATGGGCTAGAGCTGGATATCGAGGGCCACCGACTCATACGGTGGGTCTTCATGGGGTTCACCGAACCAATCGGTCCCCCTCCATCTTCACTCAGTATCTAACAGCCATTACTAGCCAGAATGACCGACTGACTCAGTGCCTCCCACCGAACCAGTCGGTCCCGCCTGGGACATAGGCTACCAAGAGGCCGAGGACACCGACTGATTCGGTAAGCCCTGCAGACACGGACCGAATAAGTCGGTGGCTGACTAATTCGGTCACTGCCCCAGTGAGCACCGAAATAGTCGGTCCCTACAGAGCAAACTGTTTCAAACTTTTTAAGGCTGAAACTCGTCCAATTCAAATTCTTTGAGTTACCAACCTTCTCAAGGGCTTTGACATAGCTACCTAGCACTAGGTTTCACAAGTGTGCACCACACCTAAACTCTAGTTTTATCTAGGTCAAGCTACCAATCCTTAACCCCCCTTTATAGTACGGCCAAAGGAAAACAAAGACCTAAACTGCTCTAAGTGCCTCTCATCATCCAAACGGCACTTAGGACTAGCTTATCCTTAATCTTCGATCATATCCTTTGCACCAATACAATCATTCGCGAGTGATGGAGGCCAAGAATACCATGAAAGCCCATCATTGCACTAACTTAACTTAGTTTCTGCAAAACACTTGTTAGTCGCAATGATAATGTTGCCATTAATCGCCAAAACCGAATTAGGGGCCTAGATGCTCTTTCACACTTACTTGCCAATGATCGAGGAGTACATCAGTTGCATTGGGCTGGATCATTTCATGCAGGGGCACTTGATGCGGGAGGAGACCGATGGTTCCCTTCATATGTGTTATCCCAGGTACGATGTGGAGGTCGAGCTTCCAAACTCGATACTCGAATTGTACTCGACCAAGAGACTAACTTTGCAGATGAGGCAGAGGGAACTAGCTTGGCACAGTGTCACGGAGCCAGCAATTATACGGAGACGAGCTTGTCAAGCCGCTGAAGATGAGGTAGGTACATCGAGAGCACCTCAGCCATCACCACCATCGCAGGCGGAGGCACAACCACAGCGAGACCCATCCAGCGCCAACATGAACTTTGAGCAGACATACGACTACTACTCGCAGCAGCAAGGGGCGATGTCGTACGGAATGCCATGCTACGGTCATTATTTCTACTACCCGTTGTTGGTGGTCGATATGTCACATGTTTACCACCAACATTTCGTGTATTTCATATCTCATATATGCCTTTCGATCATAAATTACTTTATATTAATGAGTTCCACAAGTTTTGATGTATTTGTGAGAGAAGGAGTACACAGGAGAAAATGGAGCACAATTGGGCCCAATGCCCAGCCGTTCGGCCACTCTCTCTTCCTCTCTACTCTAAAGAATGGAACAACTTGGCACTAAAGCACTTCTCTCCCAAAAATGGTGTGTGTACAAGTGAAGGAGGGGGTGTCCTTATATACACTCCAAGGTCAGTGAAGCTTGAGAACTGACGTAGGGGAGCTTGGCATCCAAGGAGAAGCATGCACGAGAAAGAAGGGCGTCAGGCATGCAACTTGGAGGCCGAACGACATCTCTATGGTCGATCGACCATGAGATGGTGCCATTTCGCACCGTCCTTCTCGTGTGCGCTGTTGATCACTCCTGGATGTCGGTTGTGTAGGATTTCCGGTGAAAATTGCCCCATGACACATGCAGGTGGGCCCTTTAATCCAAGGTGAAGCCTTTCGGGGTCCTTGGATCAAACCGACTTGGAACTCACGGTTAGGATCGATGGAAGGTGTGTTTCCTAGCTCCTGGATCAGTGATAGTGAGGTCTTGGGTGATAGCCAAGCCTTGGTGGGAGAGTTCGGGACCTGTCTCGAGCTCCTCTCACCTTTGTAGCCACTCCGAGGAAATAAAGCTTCAAGAGTTATCTAAGTAAGTAATCCGTCTTTCCTTAGTATCTCGCTAGTATTTCTCTTTACTTTCAGCACTTTACGTTTATCTAGTAATGATCTGTGGGATCCCTTGTCTGTGTAAGTGCTACACACTCATTTGGGGTTTCCTCATAAGCCTTTCGCATTAGCTGGAGGTCAGTAGTTGATAGCTTAGACGTGGTGTCTGTGCTTGATAGCTACCTTGGGTTGTGTTGCACCCCATGGAACCAAAGTGGTAGACGTCAAGTGGTGATAGCCTTGTCCGTCTTTTGTAGTTCACCACGTTTGGATGTTTTCATAACAGTAGTGCTGAGTCTGGAGGATCCCCTCCTCATCTCATTCTGAGCTCCTCCCCCTCTAGCTGTCGAAGCAGATCAGATTACATAGTCGTAGGTTGTCTAAGTATCGAGATGGCTAACTAAGGTTAGATCCTATTTCCTGTTTACCCTTAGCCTCTAGTGGGTCCAGTTAGAGATTTTTGGTTAGTCGCGTCTACCGTTCCTTGGATTTGACATCCAGATTTTTACTCCCCTGGTGAAAGGTACAACGGTCTCTGTGCGCTTGCAGAGTAATTGTTGGTCTAAGGAGTGCGAACAAGCTTTTCTAACGCTGTTGTTGGGGAACAGTAGCAACACTAGACTAGACTTTCCTGGCTATACACTTGTTTGCCTTTCCGTATGGAGTCTTCTCCTAGTTATCCAACAGTTCTATCTCGCGGGTATTTGGAACTACCACCATCATGCCACCCCATATATTGCGATGGTTACTAGATTCATCCCAGTCTCATAGCGATGGTTCGTGCACAGTTCTTCTTCGGAGAGAAGGACGAAAATCCCTATACTCACCTACAGGAATTCGAGAGAAATTGTACGATTCTCAACATTCCCGGAATGAACCAAGACACCTTGAGGTGGAAGCTTTTTCTGTTCTCTCTGGCGGAGGAAGCAAAATTTGGGTACAACCGGAGAGCAGGCGAAGTTGGAGGAGATTGGGTCAAGCTTAAGGATGAATTCTAGCTATTTTTCTATCCTGTCTCCAAAGTAAGAGAACTCAGAGTCAAATTGCTGACATTCGAGCAAGGAGATGAATCACTTGGAGCAATGTGGGAAAGATTTATGCAGGTGGCAAACTTAGGGGTACCTCACGGTATTCCAGAGGAAATGTTGATGCAACATTTCGTTGGAGGACTAAAACCATCATGTGCATTCTTTATGGATGTCACATCCGCGGGAGTGTTATACAAGTCAGTGGCTGATGTTCGGGATATCCTTGAAAGCGTCCTATCAAACACTCAGAGCATGGGAGTATTTGACGATCCGAGTCCGTCAGAGCCAACAGTATCACCCACAGCTGAGCAATAAGTTCAAACCCTTACAACTGCATCTGATCCCCCTCCACCAATTATAGAGGAGATCATCGAACAGAAGTCCTTTGACCAAGAGCCACTCATTGAAGATATGCCACTTTATATACCTAAGATATTCACAGAGGAAGAATTCTTAGAGATTGGCAATGTGTCCAACATGCCGGTTGAATCAAAGTGTGCATGCTTGAAGTCCACGGCATTTATTCCTGACGTCGCGCCGCAGATTGACGGTCTTTTTGCGATATTGAGTAAGGAATGGACTGAAGAGGCCAAGGAAAGTAGTCAGGTCATTCAACCTTCCTAGGAGTACAGAGTTCTCTTCTGCGCTATTGGGGACGCTGCACCACAAGAAGCAGCCTACGATCCGAAGGTTGGGGTGCATATCCAGTGCATTAGCCATGCGAATTGCACCAGATGAGCCCATGTCCTTCACGCGTATGCATCTGAAATGGATCAATGGTCAGATGCTAGAAAGCAAGGGTATTCTCCGCGTTGTGCCCCTACTAGTGGGTCGCAACAAGGTTTTCCTGGGTTTCTACGTCTTTGATATCATGAAGTTGATAAGTTCTTCTTGATTGGACAGCCCATACAACATCTTATCAACCCTAACCACGATAGAGCTACTGTCCAGCTCTGGGTTGGCAAAGAATACGTTCCGATCAGCCTGGTCCGATCATTGAACACAATGGCAGATGCTAGATCAGAACAAGACCCAGTGGAATAAGTATTGAGCATGATTCAAGAACAGAACACTAGCCTATACTGGCTGGTGATGCTCTTCATTTTGTTTAGGAGACAGAACCGGGCGGTTATGTCAATCTTAACAAGGAGGAGTTACCGCAGCCTCCTCCACCCGAGTTGAAGCCGCTGCCTTCTAGACTGAAATACTCTTTCCGTCACAACAACCGCAATACGCCAGTCATCATCAGTGATCAACTGACAGAGAATGAGGCTCAACGTCTTGTGATAGTCCTAGAGAAGTACTGGCCTGTTCTGGGGTATTCTCTAAAGGACTTGAAAGGGATTAGTCCCAATATATGCACCCATCGCATTCCTATGGAACCGGACCATAAGTCATCTAGAGAGCATCAACGACGGTTGAATGATGCGATGAGGGAGGTAGTCAAGAAAGAAGTGTTGAAGCTACTGCACACCGATATTATCTACCCCGTGCATGATAGTGAATGGGTCAGCCCCATTCAAGTGGTTCCTAAGAAGGGAGGCATGACAGTGGTCCAGAATGAGAGAAATGAGCTCATACCTTAGCGGACCGTCACAAGATGGAGAATGTGCATCGATTACCGGAAGCTCAATAAGGCGACCCGTAAATATCACTTCCCACTCCCCTTCATTGATGAAATGCCTGAAAGGTTGGCAAAGCACTCATACTTTTGCTTCCTTGATGGATATTCTGGTTATCATCAAATTCCAATACATCCCGATGACCAGAGTAAGACTACCTTCACCTGCCCCTACGGAACGTTCGCCTATCGGTGGATGTCTTTCAGACTTTGTAATGCACCCGCATCCTTTCAAAGATGTATGATGGCTATTTTCTCTGACCTAATCAAGAAAATCATGGAGGTATTCATGGATGATTTCTTAGTCTACGGAACATCTTTTGAACATTGCCTTGAGAATTTGGATAGAGTTCTAAAGCGATGTCAAGAGCATGACCTTGTCCTCAATTGGGAGAAGTGCCATTTTATGGTCAGAGAAGGTATTGTGCTTGGACACAAGGTGTTAGAAAAAGGGATAGAAGTAGATCAGGCAAAGATCGAGGTGATTGAATAGTTACCACCCCCTATGAATGTTAATAGAGTGAGAAGTTTTCTTGGTCATGCTGGCTTCTATAGGAGGTTCATCAAAGATTTCTCCCATACAACCAGACCTTTGACAAGTCTCCTTGCCAAAGAGACACCGATCCATTTCGATGAAGATTGCCTCCTCGTCTTCTACACCCTTAAGAAGGCACTGGTCTCAGGCCCAATCATACAACCTCCCGATTGGAATTTGCCTTTCGAGATTATGTGTGATGCCGGTGATTATTCTATCTGGGTAGTACTCGGTCAGTGCAAGGATAAGCATCATTATGCTATATCATATGCAAGTAAGACACTGACCGAAGCTCAACTGAATTATGCCACAACAGAGAAGGAACTTCTGGCAGTTGTATTTGCCATGGATAAGTTTATATCTTACTTAGTGGGTGCCAAAGTGATGGTATATACAGACCATGCCGCACTAAAGTACCTTCTCACTAAGAAAGATGCAAAGCCACGACTCATCCGTTGGATTCTGCTCCTTCAAGAATTTGACTTAGAAATCAAGGATAAGAAGGGGACAGAAAATTGCGTGGCAGATCACCTCTCAAGAATGCAAGTCAAAGATTCGGATTCTCCGATTAATGACTATCTAAGAGATGATACTCTCTTGGCGGTCACTACATCCAGCCCATGGTATGCAAATTTGGTAAACTATATGGTAACTGGATATATACCTCCTGGAGAAGATAAGAAGAAGTTGATACACCTCAGCAGATTTCACCTTTTCAAAGTTTGTGCTGATGGTTTGACATCCAGGTGTCAACACCGTTCCTTGGATTTGACATCCAGGTTTTTACTCCCCCGGTGAAAGGCTACAATGGTCTCTGTGCGCTTGCAGAGTAATTCGTTAGGCTAAGGACTGCCAACACCCGTCAGGTATGAATTCCGATCTGCAGGTAGGACCATCTCCGTCAGCCCGGTTCGACTATGAAAACCCGATCACGTGGGAGCTCTCGAGGATCAGTACCCAGATAGGTGAGATTAGTCAGGAGCAGCAGCAATTGCGGGACGAGGTGTCGCACAACACTGACATGACTTAGTAGAGTTGGGGAATGGCCAATTTGATGCATTACGACATCTCGAGCATCTTCCGCAACTTGAACCTCGACCCCAACCAAGAGTACTGAGATTTATTCAAGCTTGGGGGAGGTTCAGCGTGACCAGGTGAGTCGTCTACCTTGTTCATTCTCGTCCGTTTGTATGCCATGAGTTTCTTTCTTTTCAGTTTATCTTGAGTATATAAATAAATAAAAATAAAAAAATAAAACTCTCATGCGTGAAAATTCGTAGTCTTTCCTTGGAAATGATGAATAGTTGCTCTCTCTGTCCCTTGCAAATGCCTTGTACACAAATTGCTACTCTCATAGTACTTGAGTTTGTTGGCATTGGGTGAAAATACATGTTTATCTTGTGGGAAGCATGAGCTACACTTTCTAGTCTGAGCTGTTGGGAGTTTGATATGGTTGAATCTAGAGTTGTAATGCATGCTTAATAGGGAACCTCTCGGATGTTTATGAAAACTTTATTCATGGTATGTCGTTCCCTGATGGTTTACATAACCTATCCAGAGCCAAAAATATTTACATGTTTCTCTAACCTCCATATGGAATCTTAGGTTACTTTGAGCTTTGTCGAACTGTGAGTCCGCTTGATAAGGTACTTGTCATATACCGGTCTTTCTCTTTTGCGTACCCATTGTCTGCTAGCCTCATAAATGTTTGGTAAGTCGATCACCCACTCCGGGGATTGATTCCCACTTTTGCCGAACAATTCCCACCAACATCAGCCCAAAATATTCACTATGTACCTATTCATCTCAAGGGTCTTCCTGACTTACTCCAAAGAAAAAAAATCGCCGTCTGTCAAAAAAGAAAGAGAGTGTGGATTAGTATCTTCTTAAAAAAAGATAGATCCACACTCCTAAAAATTCAAAAGGGAGAACAACAATAAAGAGTATAAAAGAGACCAAAGATTTCCATGTGTGAGTCCATTCTCTCCCTCTCCCCTAAAAATTATAAATTCCAAAGAACGGAATTTGATGAGTACCAACTCTCGCGAACCACTCTTCGGCTCAGTGATAAAGGTAACTAAGGTATGCACTTCATCATTCCTATGAACTCCAAAAGCCTTAGAATAGGAATATGATGGTGAGGTAATCATACACATCTGAGCGAATGAGAGTACCATCTAGGAATAACATACTATAACTTTTGAAAATTATACCCGAGATGGCACCTGAAAGGCTGCAGGGATATTCTGGAGACGACTATTTAGGTTCTCACCGTTTAAGATGAACGAGTGTATGTGAACAAGCCCCCCAGGTAGCAAAGGTATGAACACACCGACTGCCAACTCATTCAATCTACATATGGACTAGAGTGGTAGTTTGTGCATCGGGTAATTGTAGGGTATAGACATTGATGCAACTCCTGATCCACCGAATCTAAGTCCTTAGCTTTGCTCGAGGACGAGCAAAATTTTAAGCCTGGGGGTGTGTTGAGGGTCATTATAAACGCTTAGTGCCCGTCAATATTTCGGTAAAAGGAGGATTACACTACGTTCCATACATGATTTGCTAATAATTAATGAGTTTCACTAGTTTTGGATGAGTTGTGACTGTAGGAGGTGGCACGAGGAAACTGAGCACCAGAAGCCACAGGGCTAGGCCGATCGGCCACTCTGTGGTCGGCTGGCCTCCCACCTGCCATTTCGCCACGTCACTGATTCATGAGTGAGGAAAGACAGTGCATGTGGGTCTTGTGGGTCTTTCTAGCCTATCTCACCTCAGTTTTATTTAGCGTTGTGGGGATCACCTTGTGGGTGTTTCTAGCCTATCTCGGAGCCGTCGAAAGCTCCGAGCTGAGGGGTCTTTCTCTTGATAGATGTCCGAGGGAAGTCCTAACGTCAAGCGCAGATGTGGTGTCTTACTTGTCGTTAGCTAAGTTAGTGTGTTCCACCCCACGGTACCGTAGTGGTAGGCGACAAGTGGTGAGAGCCCTGCCATCCTTTGTAGTCCACCATGTTTAGGTGTTTTCATAACAGTAGTGCTGAGCCAGGAGGAATCCCTTCTCATCCCGTTATGAGTTCCTCCCGCTCTAGCCGTCGAAGCAAGGTCCGACCCCGACATCTAGGAATAAATCTAAGATAAGGATATAGTGTGTCTTTTCTCTAAGTATAGAAGTGTCATAGGATCCTTTCTCACCTTGTTCTCCTAGTTCTTTCGTCTGAGAGTCTCCTGTGTCGCTGGCTTTACCAAGCCTTCTATCCGGTCATACATTGGCCATTATCCAAGCTATATGTTACGTCCCCTAAGCTGGTGAGTTGATAATGCTATGAAATGTTATCATTTCATTCTTCATTATTCTTTAACCATAGTGCTTCCCTAAGGATATAAATACGATACCCTGGTTTACTCCAAGGTGAAGTGCTACAGCAGGTTATTCTACGCGCTTGCGGAATATCATGAGCATATAATATACCTACTAGGCGTTCCTGACTTTGCGTTAAGGAATGCCAACACTTTTCTCCTTGATTCATATCTGATCTCAAGCTGAACTAAAAAACAAAGTTGTTTAGTATACCTTCCTATACAACTTTCCTTTTGCACCATGGTCAAAAGATAGACCAAGAGAATTTTATTGATACTTAAACATGGCTGCTCAATATGGCCAAATTCTGAAATTTGACTTCCTATTTTCAGATCATGAATAGTACCCTTTCTCTTTTTCTTTCTTCCATTTAATTGAGACACCTCCAAACTGGTTTTTGTCCAAACTTCAATTCCATCACCTTCCATAGGTCACAAGTAGAATTTAGAAATTTCCTGTTTCCAATTTTGGTGGAATTTTGACCAAATTTGAACTTTGGTCAAACTGCCCGTTAAAATGACATGGGATGTCACAATATTTTTTTAGGAAATTAGAATAAGAACCTATTTACAGCCCTCTCTCCTCTAGGCATCACAAGGATCCTTTCACTTCTCTCGACTTCCTCCCTGTCCGGTCACTGGCCATTGGCACGCGGGGATGCAGGCAGTAGCCGGACGCGGCGAGGGCGTTAGTCTGGCGCGTCGTGGCCTGGCAAGGCGCAGTGTGGGAGACGGGCCGAAGCACTGCAGACAGGCAAGGTGCGGCAAGGGACGGTGGCCTGGCGCAGCGTGGATACGGGCGGCGGCACTGCTCGACACAGCGGGGGGGAGGTAGGGGCATGGCGGGGCTACAGATAGGCACAGCTCGGCGCGGCAGACGATAAACAACGCGCTGCCCGACGCGGGTTGGTGTGTGATTGGTTGTGTTCATATGAGATGATTGGTTATGTTCGTATAAGATAAGGATATATCATGTTTTAATTTATTATTTTTCTGATATGATTGATGTGATTGGTTGTGTTTATATGAGATGAGGGCATTTGACTATGTTCTTGTGAAATGAGGAAATTTGTTGTTTCAATTGGTGAAGTGTTGTTTTTTTTCATATTCTTGCTTTCGATTTTATTCTTTGGTGGAATTGAAAGGTGTAGGTCTAGGATGGTGGTGAGCAGATGGTGGGGTCATCTTTTTTGTTTTTTTACTCTTTATAAAGTCCTAGTTGGTAATGCTAATCGGGAGTAAGTTTGTTTTTGTCCCGGTTGTCTTAGGCCATGTCCAATGGTTGAGTCAGCTGCTAACTCATACGACTCCAGGTCACACAAAAGTTGTCCAGCCTTGAGTGGGTCTATTTTTAAAAATGATTTCCTACAAAGAGCAGGGACACAATGCACACTAGGAGAGGGTAGCAGGTGGTGTAGGTTCCGGAAACAGTTGATCTGCCTCTATGAGCGATCACGGGCAGGCGAGCTAGTATGAACAAGATTTCTGTCCACGGCAGCAAAAAAAATCATCATGACGCGCCCCTCATTGGAGAGGTCTTACCCGAACTAAAGGTCGGAACCTTTAGTCTCGATAGAGCAATCCCGGTTGGACTTTCGAGAGATAAAATCCCGGTTGGACTTTCGAGAGCAAAAGTTATCTCCAACTGAAACCGTAGGGGTCTCAGGTAGTGTGGAGATGTTTTGATATTTAAATCATAGGTATCGCATGTGAACATCTGTGTGAATGGATTATGAAAACGCTTCGAAACAGCAGGTATCAAAAGGAGAGCCAAAGTTTTTGTTGATGACAAAAAATGGCAAGATGTCGATCTGGCTCTACAGCCGGTCTAACCGCCTGTTACAAGCGGACTGACCGGCTGTGCCCTGTAGCCAGTCTGGCAATGTGTCAGGCGGTCTGTCCGCCTGTCACTGGCGGTATGACCGCCTGTCCCCGAGTCCGAGTAGAATTAGGGATTTCTTGCGGTTTAGATCTGTAAAGAGACTTCCTTGCGGGGCAAGACCTTCCCACCTTATATTATGAAGGGCCGTGGCCGATTGAGGGCCTCTATCCAATCGTCAAACATAAATACATCTACTGTTTTGTACCTTTTCTTTTATCCCTTTGCCCTAGCTTTTCCAATCTCATCTGTTGTTCTTCCTTCATCTCGACGACGACCGAGGACGTTCTAGGTAGCCTGCCTATCCTAGAACAACCCAAGGTGCGCCTACCATGACGGGGTTCCTCCCGTGTGGGCATTCGTTGGTTTCTTGCCGGGCTGTCGCAGGGAGTCTGACCGCCTGTACAGGGGGTCTGACCGCCTGTAACAGGGAGTCTGACCGCCCGTCGTAGAGGTGCTGCAGCGAGCTCCTTTGCGCGCCGCACGATCTAGTGCGTTCGTGTATTGTCCAGAAAAGGCGCCAACATATTTTGGCGACTCCGCTAGGGAAGAAGAAAGATAAATCAGTTACCATGACCGGTCTAAATCCTAAACACGGCGAAGTTGATCAATCAAACATCGTCAGGCCTGACCTAGATCAGTTTGAGGCCGACGACTGTAAGATTCTTGATGAAAGATTCAAGAAGATCAAAGAGGAGCAAGCGCAGGAAGTACTACGACGTAAGGAGGAAGCGAAGAAGCAATTCCTGTCGCACTACTCTAGAGATCGTCAAGGCAAGATTATAAAGCTCAAGGGCGTCGTCTTTGATGAGTCTCCACCTGAGGTAACACCCAATGTAAGTGACTCATCTTCTGGTGTTACAATGGAACAAATTCAAAGTAGGATGGCTGAGCGTGATGCTTTTCTAGTTAATTGGCTTTTATCTAGAGAGAAAAAATCTGCTTGTAAACAACCTGAAATACCTATTGATAATTTGCCAGTTACAACTAGCGTTACTACCAATGTCCTTACACCTAAATCATCGGCAAATCCTACCATGGAAAAAAAACCATTTGACATGCCGTTGAATTTTTATAGTGGACAGATGGTGACACGTACAATGCATTGGTAGCCCAGCCTTCATACCCAGAACCCATCATGAGCATCCCTAATTCTGGCCGCATTGGCCGAACTAATGGGCTTGTGAATTTTGTTCCGCCATATAGTACCTTCGCATATACTACACCACATATACCATCCACAAGTACTGTTGCACCTATCAGTCCTAATTCTAATGGAAACGTATGACCGATACTTGCAACGGTGGCAGAACATGCCACGGCCGGTCGGACCGACCCCTACAGGCGGTCTGACCGGCACGGCAGTTGGACCGACCCCCACAGTCGGTCTGACCAGCTATCCAAACCAGCATAGTGCACCCACACAACCAAATTCATCTTCACAATTTGATAGAATGTTTGCTGATTATAAGAATGATTTGGCTAATTTGCTTAAAGAAAATCTTGGGGTAGATTTTAGAGGCAAAACCCGTGCATATCAAAAACCGTATCCTTCTCCCTTTGATTCGGTTCAGTACCCTGCTGGTTTTAGATTGCCTGATTTTGTTAAGTTTGATGGGGAAGATAGTAAAAGTACTTTTGAGCATATTAGTCAATATCTTGCCCAATTAGGATAAGCTGGTTCTATAAGCGAATTGAGAGTGCGCTTATTTTCATTATCTTTGACTGGAACCGCTTTTTCTTGGTTTAGCTCATTAGCTCCTAGTTCTATTAGCTCATGGGAGCAATTAGAACAAAAATTTCATGATCATTTCTTTTGTAGAAATAATGAGCTCAAATTGTCTGATCTTACATCGGTTAAGCAATCACGTGATGAATCTGTGAATGATTATATTAGAAGATTCCGTGATACGAAAAACTCATGTTTTGGTGTGAATATTGCAGAAAAGGATTTAGCTGATCTAGCTCGTGATGGTTTACGTTCTCATATTAAAGAAAAGCTAGATAGTCATGATTTCTTTATTGTGAATCAGGTGCATCAAAAAGCTTTGGCTATAGAAAGCCGAGGTAAAAATTCATTAGATGGCCATAAGCATCATCGTCCTAATGTTCATGTGCTGAGTTATGATTCTTCGGACGATGAGGGCAAAGAGGTGTAATGATGAATTTACATGGTTGTCTAATGATCAAGCAAACACTTTTGTTTCTCTTAAGCCGATTCATAAAAATCGGCAGGAGGAGATGAGATTTACTTTTGATGTTTCAAAATGTGGTAGAATTTTTGATGAGCTATTGAAAAAGGGAAAGATCAAAATATCTCATGTTATACCTCCGCTTGAGGAGTTGAAGAGACGAGCTTATTGTAAATTTCATCACTCTTTTTCTCATGCAACCAATTATTGCAATGTGTTTCACCGGACAATTGGCTGTTAATGAAGGCCGATTAGTGTTTCATAATACGTAGGTTGATCATAATCCTTTTCCTGTAAATGCCTTATTGAATACCAATGAGTTGGTTAATCCTAAGGTGCTTATTCGGCCGGATCAAGCCGAAAAGGTTAAAGGAAAGAATGTGATCATTGGTGAAGAGAGGCCCGAGAGGAAGGTGCTACACAAGAAGACATGTCGAGCTGTAGCGGAAACTTCTACGCTTGGGGGGGCAAGAGAAGAGCAACAAATCTGCCGGCAAGACAGGCGGTCAGACCGGCCCAGAAGGTCTGGAAATTCCTCTAAGTCCAAAGTTAAAGCAAGGTCGAGTTTTGAAGAGCTCTTGGCCAAGTATAAGAGGAAAGGGGCTGCTCAGAATCGAAGAAATCAATCAAATAGCACTAGAGGGGAAAAAGCACCACCGAGACATAGAGCACAAGGTATGCATGAACGAGGTAATTTTGCTTTTGCACCTTACTCTTATGGTGGACAGACTAGACCTTGGTCTTGGTCCTATCCTTGCTATTATTCACCTTTGGATTATGGCAGTTCATATATGCGACCTGGTGTTATTTTGTATTCTTCTCCATATCCAAGTTGTGATACATCACAAGGACCGGTTGCTAGCAATAGTAATTTGGTCAAGAGTGATGTCATTAAGCAAGGTGAAGGCGATAATAGGCAACATTCTAAGGATATATATATATATATATGTGCAGCCGAGGTGGTGTCCCTCAGGCTTATCTCGTACTCAAAAGAGAAGATTGCAAAGGATGCGCAAGCAGGGAACAATGGAGCAACAAACTGAAGAGAAGCCAGCTAGGCCAACACGGACCAGAAAGGATTGGAGGCCAAAGCAGGTAAATGTAGCATCAACTTAAGCAAATCAAGTTTCATGGCCGATAATATGTTATCGCCCTTAGAAGAAAATGGCCGACAGTAGAGGGTCGCCCTTGAATTAATGTTTTATGGTACGCTTTGCTTTACCAAAAAACAGGGGGCATGTGTTGATGACAAAAAAATGGCAAGATGTCGATCTGGCTCTACAGCCGGTCTAACCGCCTGTTACAAGCGGTCTGACCGGCTGTGCCCTGTAGCCGGTCTGGCAATGTGCCAGGCGGTCTGACCGTTTGTCACAGGTGGTATGACCGCCTGTCCCCGAGTCCGAGTAGAATTAAGGATTTCTCGCGGTTTAGATCTGTAAAGGGACTTTATTGCGGGGCAAGACCTTCCCACACTATATTATGAAGGGCCGTGGCCGATTAAGGACCTCTACCCAATCGTCGAACACAAATACATCTACTGTTTTGTACCTTTTCTTTTATCCCTTTCCCTAGCTTTTCCAATCTCATATGTTGTTCTTCCTTCGTCTCGACGACGACCGAGGACGTCCTAGGTGGCCTGTCGATCCTAGAACAACCCAAGGTGCGCCTACTCTAACGGGGTTCGTCCCGGGTGGGCGTTCGCTGGTAAGAAGGTGCGCCTACTCTAACGGGGTTCCTTCCGGGTGGGCGTTCGCTGGTTTCTTATCGGGCTGTCGCAGGGAGTCTGACCGCCCGTCGCAGAGGTACTGCAGCGAGCTCCTTTACACGCCGCACGATCTATACACGCCGCACGATCTAGTACGTAAGCCGCACGATCTAGTACGTAGCGAGCTCCACCGCACGATCTAGTACGTTTGCCTAGTACGTAGCGAGCTCCGCCGCACGATCTAGTACGTTTGCTCCGCCGCACGATCTAGTACGTTCGTGTGTTAGCTAGTAGCGAGCTCCGACGTTCGTGTGTTAGCCAGAAAAAGCGCCTTGCTCGACCTATCTTGTCTTGTTCAGAAGAAATGCTCGGCCCTTCGAACCAGTTTTGCTGCTGCTTGCTAAGTGGGCTGTTTTTAGAAATTAAAAGACACCCTTTTCTTCTTTTGAGAAGGAAGACACCTGCTCCAGGGCAGCTTGGAAAGGACTAGTCTATAGTGGATAGCTGAAACACACAGCACACATCACACAAGCATGGATTGAACTGAATACAGGCAACACAACAGAGAGATTAACTAAAACGACCAGTTATACACTGACGCTACAAAACCAGCTACCTATAGTATGTAGCTGGCTCCTACGTAATACATTACACTGCGCACTACTACACTACGTGATACTTGGCTGCTACCAGGTAAGCATGCAACGCCACGGTGGGCGTGCGTACACGAGCATGACTAATAGAAAAATCCATATCATCTGGAATACATACATGGACGAGATGGACAAGCTAGCTACGCGTCGTAGGACATGTACTTGGCGACGGCTTTGGTACCCTCGGACATGGCGTGCCTGCCCAGCTCCCCGGGAAGCACCAGCCTGACGGCGCTCTGCACCTCGCGGGAGCCCACCGTGGCCCTGCCAGACGCCATGGACAGCCTCGCCGCCTCCCCCGCCAGCCGCTCGAACATATCCGCCATGAACATGTCCAGCACCCGCATCGCGTTCCCCGACACGCCCAGCTCCGGGTGCACCTGCTTCAGCACGCGCCACACGTACCTCTTGTACCCGCCCACCCCTCCCGTCGCCGCGTCCCCCCCTCGGCTCGCCTCCCCCAGCCGCCTCCGACGCCGCCTCCGCCCTGCCTTCCTCTTCGTCTCGGCTTTCTGTTGCTGCGGCTTCCTCTTCGTCGCTGTCGTCTTCCTCTCCGACGCCACCCGCGGAGTCTCCGGCGGCTGCTCGTTGGGGTCCTGCGTCTCCTGGCTCTGCGCCACGGGCGGCGCAGAGTCGTCGACAGGAGCGGCGTGCTTCTCCTCCTCACGCCGGACACCACGGCTTCTCTTGTTGGCGGCGGTGGTGGTGGTGTTGCCATCCGGGGTAGTGACCTCGACGACGTGCACCACCTTGGAGCTGGAGACGTCCACGGTGGGGGGCGGTGCCACAGCCACCGGAGCCAGCGGCTGCTCTGCTGGCTCACGGTCGGTGACGATGGCAGTGGTGACCTCCACGGTCTCCTGCACCACCTTGGTCTTCACCACGGAGCCGACCACCTTGCCACCGCTACTACGCCGCTTGGGAGCCATATGGATTAGTTTAATTTCTGGTACGAAATTATGGTCAGTTTGGACAGTGAATGACGAAGAGCGGAACGACAAAGGACATGCTCGAAGCTTGGCGCGGCAAGGGTCCTTTTATGCAGAGGGCTAGCGGGACACGTCACGGGGCGGGGGGTGGACACGCGGCTGCACGGAGGGGCGAGCGGGGCGACGTGGTAACTCGTGGTAACTTCTGCCGCATGGGGCGTCGTGAGCAGCCGGAGACGGACACTGTTGCCTCGGGCACGGACCGCACGGTCGTGTCGTCGTGGTGACTTCTCCAAGCGTCGAGAAGGCTACGGTTGCATCGCAGCGAGGCTTCAAAATTGCGGAAGTCGATCCACGCGCGCGCGGGATCTCTTGCAGTTCGAATCACGCTGCTCAAAATTCATAGCCTGTTTAGATCGAAGATATTTTCTATTCCTCGTATCACATCAATCACGTCATTTCCCATCCTTTCCTCACTATTCATTGCTGCAGTGAATATATGTTACAGAAGATCTCTAACAACCTCCACCAACTAAACACCCGCTAATAGCGCTTCGTCCGCCACAGCTTCGTGACACAGTTGTATAGGAGTTGTTTAGATGCTAGATATTTACTATTCCTCCCATCACATCCATCCCATCTTTTCTCATCCTTTTCTCACTATTCATTGCTACCGTACATATCTGCTATAGTAAATCTCAACCTATCTCCACCAACTAAACACATCCATAATTGCATTGTACTATTATTTTTTATCTTAGTATGCACTAAGTATTTCATTATTGCCAAGAAGTTAGCACTATAATATTTTTAAATAAAATCATACTAAAATCCTGACAAGTCAGTAAAAATGGGTTTTCAAGTTGACAAAGGTGAAAAAAAGACACGCTGCCACGTTTTGGCACTAAATCAAATAACAGGCTATATTCTAAGTTTGCCATGCTCTGAGTTTTACCCGCCTAGATTTTGGCACCACATGATTTTGGTTGACAAAAAATGGTATGAAACCAAACAACCCCATAATTCTCGTTTTAGTAATCAAAAGTAGTGTGTCACTACAGTTACACTAGCGCCAATTGACACAAGCAACTTGGATATTATCAAGATAAAAAAACACAAGTATTATCGTGTGATTAGTAAAGGCAGCACCATCAACAACACGGAGAATCAACCTGATGCATCATCAACCTCTGCGTTCGACACCTAGGTCGGCCCTAATAAACTGTAGATGAATCTATGAATTCTAGACCATGGGATCAGATCACTACAGTTGTGCATGAACTAGTGGCCACGCTACAAGCATCTGTTATGGATGTATCCACAACTACGTCGTCAACATCTTCTCCCTTGATGATAACCACATCAACAGTCACAATCCCATCTGCTACACCTAAATCACGATCCCATCTGCGACCTCTTCATCGTCTTTGTTCATTCACAGTCAACACCCTGGCGATTACCAACACGACTTTAGCTCCATCAGCTCTCAGGCACCAGCACTTACATCAACAAGATTTGCATTACAATAGGTTGCATCGCCATTAACATCTCAAGGCTACTCCTTATAGGCAACTCTTCACTACTATGGAGGTAACATCATGGCACCACCCCCAAGTTAGCATCACCATGGGGTTACCTTGGACGGGAACCATGACTCCCACCTCGACTTCAACAAGAGACATGCGGCATGGCTATAGAGCTGCATGAGCTACTCCCATGAGCAATAATCGAAGGACGAAAGCAACCACAGAGTGAGGACACGCTGTTCATAAATGGGGAGGAGATATTATGGACCTAGAGGGCCCAGCCAGGTCGAATGGGCCGTAGGGGGCCAAAGTCAGCCCAAAGGGAAGCTCATGGTACTGTTCACAGATGAACAAGGTACTGTGTCACTACAGCTGCCGCCCTTTTGCCTAAGCTAGGAATTAGGAAGGGTCTGCATATTAGGAAGGCTTGCAAGCCACGTTAGGTTTTTTTAGTCAAATCATGTTTTCTCTATATAATAGAGGCCCCTCTACCAAATTAATCAAGTAAAGAATTCAGGGTAAAACCTTAAAGCTCTCCAGCTCTCCCTGTCCACCCAGCGATGCCCCTGTTCTGCACCACCGCCGCCATCCATGGGCACCGGGCACCTTCTCTCCCTCCCTACACCAGCCCAACTCCCTCCACTAAAACCATAACAAATAAGTACCCAAAAAATCCGTGTATAAAATTACTGGCAATCACATTGATAACATGCGGCCGATGTACACACTTGGCTGGCATATGTGACTATTGGCCATGTTGATTACAAAGAGCACAATTCACTACACTTACACAAGAGCTCACCACCCAATCATCACAAGCAACACCTGCTGCCATGCCAAATGCTCTGCACACAAACGCTCCACAAATTTCTAGAGGTACAAGATGCTACACCGATGCAGCCATCACCCTCCGACGTACAGCGATACAACCCAAGGCCGGCTGGCCTTGGAACTACTAGGATGGTTAGCGCCCTAACGTCGCGCCCGTAAAAGACGTTTCTTTACGAAATTAATGTTCGATTGTATATGTATCTTAGTTTCAATATCTTATTATTTATCAGCATGAATATCCCCATATCAAAAATAATCTTATAGCTCTCTTAAAATAATATATTACTAAATACTAACACAAAAGCAAATAGGGAAAAATAAAAATTGCAACAACACACCTTTAGAGTGCAACTACATAGCTGGACTATGTGACCGTGGTCTCTGAAACATTATCATTACCTTTACGCTAAGCATCGTATTTTGAGGTGTGTAGTGGCACTATCTCTATCCCAAAGTAGTGCAAAAGGCAGTTATACAACAATATTGAAAATTTATTCACTATCTTCTTGTAGAACTCCACCAATAAATATAAGCATTATGTTCATAGTTAATTACGATGGGTCACCCTTGCCATGGAACTTTTTTCTGGCAGTGAGAGGTGAGATAAAACCATAAAAAGAAAGAGGTGAGGTAACCTTGGGGCTTAAAATAAACTCAGACGCATATTATGTTTGGATACAAATTAGAAGTATTAACCATAGATCAATGCATTAATGGTTCCATAAGGCCTAAACTTCTTTCATAGGAGATGAATCTAGAAAGCCTAATTATGTCATGAGTGCCCTAGCTATTGCTGTACTGTCATAGGTTAATTAACTTTAACAGATTCGCTTTGCGGAAAAGTATAGGTCTGATGCAATTAATTTCATAATTAAATTATATTTAGCACTCGTAAATAGCATGAAAACATTGGATATAGAAGGGCCTATTTGAAGCATCTCATAACCAAAACCAAAGAGAAGAGCAGTCTGGATTGCCGACTCGGTTTCGTCGTGAGGCACCGGTGATGCGAAAGCCCTATCCGCGTGGAGGCAGCAGGGGACATAGTGTATTTCCCAAATAGAAAGCGGAGCGGACGCCCTATTTTCTTTTTTTACTACGGTAAATTTCACACATCGTCATGCGATAGGAGAAGAACATAGATGTTTGTAAGTTAGCACATTTTTCTATGACCACAATCTTCTTCTTTTTTGTTGCGGTAAATTTCACGCATCGTCACGCGATAGAAGAAGAACAGAGACCTTGGTAGGTTAGCATATTTTTATGACCACATAAAAATGATGTACAATTACAATCAAATTCAAAGAAAAAGAAAAAAGAAAAAGAAAAATGGGAAAAAAAATAAAAAGAAAAAACTCAGGGACGGAATCACCCAGAGGCTGGGGATTCCTCCCGCACTATAAACGTAGCAACACTATATGATTCAAGAGAGTATAGATTCAATTCACCGGTGCATATTTATACAGGCGATCAATGAAGATCCTCTAGACATTCTCCAAGCAAAAGCTCTTGCTATGACTTAAGCTTCTGCAATAATCAAAGCCCTGCAAATTTAGCAAGTCAGTTACCTAACTGGTTCCCAGATTCTAGCAAGCAACCTGCAACATGCAGACCCAATAGCAAATGCAGCTGATTGGAGAATCAGGCCTTGCTGACTTCTTCCCACTCTGAAGATTGTGACTTTAATTGCCAAAAGTTTCAAGAAGAATGGATACTACAACATACTCTTTAGATTCACAGGATAGAACTCAATTGCAGCAAATGAACTATCTATTTGTTTGCAACAATCCCCTTCATTATCCTCAATGTGCAGTTAGAACCGCCTTGCAAAAAGTACAATGGGGCACCTCTCGCCTCATCTCTGTATCTTGTGTTTGAAAGTTGAATAAAGTTCTTTAAGTACAAAAAAAGAGCACCATGAGAGGAGCCTCAAACATTAATTATCAACAAAGGTGTAAGCAAGTAGCTGTTTCTCAATGCTTTTAAGATACATGTACCCTGATATTGTTTAGCAGAATGGAGCAAACACAAAAGCTAATGCAAAGGAAACTCAAAGGTCAATAGAATCTATGATGTTGTGGTGCAATCTTGTGGCTATGAAAAAAAAACAATTATAGCAAAGCATTGAAAATACTTTTAATATAGTGAAGGTACCATGTATTTACACTTTACATCTTTTTTTGCAAAAGTATATCATACACTTGCTCAGGGAGCAACTGGAAGATATTACACTACTACTCCTGCACCTACACTGCACTTTGATACTTTAATTTTCTTAGAACAGTTACAATTGTGGCTTTATTCACAATTCCATACGCCTTTTCGAACCATGAACACAACACCAGAAAAAACAAAATAGAATGTGGTTCAGTATAGTATTACTGGTCCCTACCGTTCAAAAAAGGGAACCATCCTTTTTCCATGTTCCTATCACATTTCAACCACAAGAAAACAAAGTGGTAATATACAAAGTATTTCTAGAAATGGCAATAAGAAAAGGTTAAGGCTGGAACAAACTGGGGGGAGGGGGGGTACGTTTTGGAGTTTTGGATTGTATGATGCTAAATGTTTTGCATAATGCTGGCACAGAAGCCCAGAGAAATGCAGAAAACTGCCGATAGCAAATGAATGTTCAACAAAATGTCATCTGTTTCATTAGTCCTGTTGACTATCATTTCAGCCAGTCAAACACGGCCAGAAATAGAAAGAAGTGCAACAACACTTGGGAATAGGGAGTTATATTCTTAGCATGCAGTCAGAAGCCATCCAATGGTCACGCAGGATAATATAACTAACTATATGTATTGATTTATGCCTATGTTTCTTTTGTGTTTGAATTCATTGGCAAAGCAGACTAATTTGTGTTTCCAGTGTCTGAATTTGTGCGCTAAACTAATGCATTCATTTAAAAGAAGCATGCTTGGTTCTGAATTAAATCATCTATATCAAAATACTATAGAAGGGTGCAGATAACAGTGAAGGATTTGCATCCCATGTGGATTCCATTTAGAAAGGAAAAGAAGGCTAAGCGGACACGACTTTTTATCACTTGGTCACTGGCCAACAGATTTCTAGTCTCTGTCAACTGTCATTTATATCCAATCCAAGGCAAAATAAAGGTAGTGGCAACTATCAGATATATCCATTTCCTGTTTCTTTGTCATACACAAAGTACTTAAGCACTTGCATGAGAACTGGAAAATCACAGCTAGCATCAGTTGGTAGCGGTTGTTGAAGATAGAGTGATCTTTGGTTATCCCAGTAATAACCATCTGAGAATCTGAGCTATAGCATGGGTACCAAGTCTGGAAAGATATGTTGGCTGGTTCCTCAATCCTGAAGGCACGAGGCATGCACCCCCAGAGAAAAATAAAAGAGAAGGAAATAATCTCACCTTAGCCCTGCAATTTCATGACACTACTACACAATCGACTTTCCCATACGCCCCCTTCACAACCGGTTTTGAGACAACCGGCTGTGAAGGGGCAACACAACCGGTTCCAAAGGTGATGCCCGCATTGGGTTTGAGAACCGGCTGCGAAAGGGTCATCATAGCCGGTTCCAAAGTTGGTGGATTCTTAGCCATTGGAACCGGCTATGATGCACCTCATCACAGCCGGTTGGAACAACAAACCGGCTGCGATGAGGGGGGGCACCATCACAGCAGGTTCCAGCCGGCTGTGATGAGTTTCATCACAGCCGTTTGGTGTTAGAAACCGGTTGTGAAGATACTACAGTACAAAACCCTCTCCCCCTTTCCCTCCCCCGCATTTCTTCTTCTCCAACCCAACGGCTCCCACTTCCTCCACCATTGTTGCGGCCATTTTTCACCATGAAGCTAATGGAAACTCCATTGGTTTCAGGAATGGACTTCACCAACTTGTTCTAAGGTTAATTTCTAGCAGTGTATCACCTCCTTTACTTGATTGTTGCCTCTCATTTGTATATTTGACATTAAATTGATGAAGACCATGTTCTTGGTGATAGGGGGCATTTTTCTCTCAATTCCAATGGAGGATCCCTAACTTTGAACCGTGTTGAAGGCTTCCACATCTAGCTTCGTGGTTTGTACTGCAATTTCTTTGATGTTTAGTTAGATATTCAATATCTTGATGACTGTGGTGGATGAGAGCCTCTTTTTCACCATTAGAGGCTAAAGTTCTTGCAGTGCAAACGTTTTAATTAATAATTTGATGATTGTGGTGGATTAGTTAGCCTCTTTTCACCGTTAGAGAGTGAATTTGTTGTAGTTTATGCAATTTCTATAATAATTTGATGATTGTGGTGGATGCGAGATGCTTATTTCCATTATAGAGTATTATTCTTGTAGTTCATACAATTTCTTTCAATATTTTGATGAATGTGATGCATGAGAGGCTCATTTCTCTTTTGTAGATGGACCAAGAATGGATGTATGGGAGGATTGGGGAGTTGGACTTTGTAAACGGCGTTGACTCTTTTGAAAAGGCCGCCAAGGCGTACGTCACATTGAAGGAGCGGTCCGATGGCTACGTACATTGCCCATGTGTTGATTGCAAAAATGAGAAACAGTTCAAGAATGTTGAGCAGATCTGCTTCCATCTCTTATTCAGAGGTCTCATGAAAAACTATCTTATTTGGAATAGACACGGGGAGGATGGTGATAATGAGCTTGAAAAGCCCTCCAGGAACAATGTCAGAGAAAGAGTGAATCGAACCATTCATGCAGGGATGCCGATAGATGATGATGTGGTGCATGATAAGGCAGTACTAGAGCATGTATTGGTAGATGATGTGGAAGATGATAGTAGCTTACTTTGGGACACATTGGCAGATGAAGTTGTGCTAGATGGGCTAGATCAGATGATACATCATGCGGAGCCTGAATTTCGGATGCAAGAAACCTGAAAAAGCTACAAAAGATGAGAAAGGACGCGAAAACACCACTCTACCATGGTTCACGAGTGTCAAAATTGGAGGCTAATCTGATGTTGTTGGAGATGAAGTCGAGCAATGGTTTGTCTAACAAAAGGTTTGAGGATTGTTGACAGTAATGGAGAAGTTGCTTCCCACACCCAACGAGCTCCCTAAGGACACATATGAGGCAAAGCAAATGATCTGTCCTATAGGTTTGGAAGTATAGAAAATCCATGCATGCCTGAAACATTACTTGTATCGTGGTGATTACAAAGATCTGGATGCGTGCCCAGTGTGTGAAACTTCACGATACAAGTGTGAATCAGCTTTCGCACTGAAACGCGACAGGAATAAGAGGCCCCCTGCGAAGGTGGTGTGGTATTTCCCCATAATACCTCGTATGAAGAGGATGTTTGCCAATCCAAAAACATCAAAGCTTATGCGGTGGCATGCAGAGGAGCGTTTGGTAGATGTAATGCTCAAACACCCAGCTAATGCCTCACAATAGAGGGCTATCAACCATAGATGGAAGAAATCATTTGCAAATGAATTAAGAAACGTCAGGTTTGGCTTGAGCACAGATGGGATGAATCCTTTTACCATGATCAGTAATGCACACAACACATGGCCATTGACCCTTTGCATATACAACCTGCCACCTTAGTTGTGTATGAAAAGGGCATATATTATGATGCCACTATTGATTGAAGGTCCAAAGCAACATGGAAATGATATCGATGTGTTCTTGGAACCACTGATGAAAGACCTTGAGACACTATGGCATGACGGGGTCGAAGTGTGGGATGAGTACAAGCTAGAGCACTTCACACTTAAAGGTTTGTTGTTTGTTACAATCACAGACCTACCCGTCCTAGGAGCTCTAGCTGGCCAACCTACAAAAGGATATAATGGGTGTGTGGTTTGTTTATAGGACACTAACGCTAGATGGTTGAACAACAACAAAAAGATGGTTTACATGGGTCATCGTAGATTCCTCAATAGACATCATCCATATCACCGAGACAACAAATCATTTGATGGGAAGCGGGATGAACGTCATCCTCCAACCTTTCAATGTGGTACTCATATATTCAAAAAAGTTAGCCAAATTATTGTTGTACATGGAAAAGGGAAAGATAGTGTCAGGGCACCTGCAGATTCTCTATGTAAGAAGAGGCAAGTGTTTTGGAGGTTTCCTTATTGGCGGTACATGATTATTCGCCATGCACTCGATGACATGCACATAACGAAGAATGTAGCCGAAAGCACGCTTGGAACGTTAATGGCTATGAAAGGGAAAGGGAAAGATTCATTGGAAACTAGGATGGATCTAAAAGAGATGAAATTTAGGAAAGAGCTTCATCCAATTGTTCAAGAAGATGGTAGAACAAGGCTTCCGGTTGCTTCATGGACCTTGGAAAAAATCGAGAGAAAAAACTTTGTAGTTTCTTCAGTGAACTAAAAGTCCCTACTGGCTACTGCTCCAACATCAAAAAGCTCGTAAACATGCAGGAGTTGAAGTTTAACATTAGCGGCATGAAGGCCCACGACTGTCACATCATCATGACTTAGTTGCTTCCGGTGGCAATCAGAGGTGTCCTCCCTACAAAGGTACGAGAACCCATAATCAAGTTGTGCTCATTCTTCAATGCAATGTCACACAAGGTTATAGATCCGGAGACACTAGACTTGAGATGCATTTCCCTCCAACTTATTTTGATATGTAGATGCATCTGGTTAATCACCTAGTCGCCCAGATAAAAGCCCTTGGACCAATATTCTTGCAACAAATGTTCCCTTTTAAGAGGTTAATGAGCATTTTGAGGAAGTATGTTCAAAACAAATATAGGCCAGAAGGGTGCATGGTAAATGGTTGGTTCACTAAAGAAGCACTCGATTTCGCCACATTTTACTTGGACATCCCAAGGAAGGGCGTACTTGTCTCTCGTCATCAGGGTAGGTTGCAGGGCAAAGGAAGGATAGGGGGTAAATCTATGCATGTTAATGACCTTACTGCATTTAAGCAGGCACATTTCACTGTTCTCCAACACGTGGCCAAAGTGTCACCTTACGTTGAGATGCACATGCTAGAATTAAACAGTAGTGGAAAGTAAGAGGCTTGGGTAGCAAAACAACATCGAGACAGCTTTGGCAATTGATTGCAATGTAAATTGATTAGTGTTGACACAGGCTCTCCTCAGCTAGATCTATTGGCCCTAGGACCGTCTACTACATTGAAGAAGTATCAAGGATATGACATTAATGGATACACATTTTACACAAAGAAACAAGATGGCAAGAGTACCAACCAAAACAATGGTGTCTGCATTGATGCTTATGACAGTCAGCAAAACCTGCAGACATACTATGGATTTATAGAAGAAATTTGGGAGCTAGACTATGGACCGTTGAAGGTCCCACTGTTTCAATGTCAATGGATTAGGCTTGCGAGGGGTGTCTTTGAGGACAAGTACGGTATGACCATTGTGGATCTCTCAAACACCGCTTACAGGGAGGAACCATTCATATTGGCCAAAGATGTTGTGCAAGTGTTTTATGCCAAGGACCTAGCAAACGAAGGAAAACATGTGGTACTGCAAGGGAAAAGAAAAATCGTTGGAGTTGATGATACACCAGAGGAAGAAGGGAATGGCTATCAGGATATGCCTGCTCTTGGACCAGATATCAAACTTCCTGTATTTGAAGAGAGTGAGGAGCCTGCCTACGTGAGGCTCGATCACAACGAAGACATCATCGTCAATTTATAATACTTCTGTATTGTATGGATATTGCATTGTATATCTTGTTGAACTTGTAGATGTTATATATATCTTGTGGCATTGTCAATTGTAGAAATTCTAGAATTTTTTGCAATATTTGGGAAATTATGGCATATAGGAAATTCTTATCACAGTCAGTTTGTGGCCACAAACCGGCTGTGATGATCCAACATAGCCGGTTCTGGCCACAAACCAGCTGTGATGATCCAACACAGCCGGTTCTGGCCATGAACCAGCTGTGTTGGTGTGAACAGTATCCTGTCGGCCAAATCACGCAGACAGCCAGCTTTTTGGTCGGGGACCTCAACACATCTGGTTCAGGACACAAACCGGCTGTGTTGGCAGTATCACAGCCGGTTCGTGTTCCAAACCGGCTGTGTTGATATTATCACAGCCAGGTCGTAACACTAACCGGCTGTGATACTGGTTCCCTCCAATAAAAGTGACCGTCGGCCTCCTCACTCTCTTGCGTTTGGGCCATTTCGCGTGGTCAGGGAGCTTGCGACAAACTTCCTCAACCATTGAAGGTTAGTGCACGTCCTCACTGTCTATTGTATTTCCCATTTCCCTCGTCATGATGATGTAGTTTGGTGCATTGATGAAGGCCACGTGCACTAGCTAGCCTTAAGCATTGATAGCCCACATCATTTACTAATAATCTAACTAGACTTAGGCATTGTTGGCCACGTCATTCACTAATAAACTCTATAAATATGACAACGTTATGTCGTGGTACCGTGCTATTCATGGTCAGTCGTCGATGTCGTCCGGAAGACAACGGCAGACACCTAGGCGTGGTGGCGGTCCTCCTTTAAATATGCCACCGCCACTACCCGTTCCTGGACCTCCTCACCCTCCTGGATTTACCTTGGCTAGCGGCATCATCCCTAAACCTGTGGCGCATGATGAACGCGTTAGCAAACTAAGAGAAAGAAAAAAATTCATATATCTAATGCAATTTATTATATATGTAATTTATTCCTCATGCATGATTTTGTTGGACTTTATGCGATGTAGTTTATTAATCCATTTGAATGGTTTAAAGACGTTATACAACAAATAAGTGGAAGTCTTCCTATGGTGGTAAGGGAAAGAACAAACCGTCGTAGAGGAAAGGTAGTTGTATCTGTTAGCCTTCATGAAGGACCCATTCGTAGTCCTGATCCAGGAACAAGAGTTATTATCCACTCTGAATCATCGCCTTGGGAAGATGGATTGGATTTTGTTGCTGGGGCGCAAGCAGTGAGAGACGTACTGTGTCAATTGGAAAATGAGACTGGGCACATTTTCCCAGACTATCACTTCTTCAGATTGAGAACTTTGGAAATCAGTGAGGCAGACGTGACTAAAATGCCAGTCAGGATTTCACCTAGATATGAATCAGAGGACGTAAGTGTCTATACCATCTTTGTTATAATGATTCTTATTTTATTTCATGTATATGTAACACCTAACTGTTTTATATGCAACTAGGACGGTATATACAACGGACATTAGCATGCAGAACATGGTCTACAGGCTGTTCTTCGGCAGATCCTTACTATTTGAGGACACACATTCACAGGGCCCAGATATTATCGAGTACTAGGTAGGTTTCAACTTGAAGTCACTATAACGACAACCACAGATACGGCGCAGATATATGGAGAGACAATGGACAGACCCCATAGGGCCAAGGATAGCGCACTTATATATGCACTAGATTATGTAGATGTATTTCTGGGAATTAATATTATCAACTTACATTATTCTAAGTACCTTACGACCATACATGGTGTTGCTGATGATGTATGATTAATGGTTCTAGGTTTTAGCACTTATTATATATGTTTAATGTACCATGTATGAATATTGTAAAATATTATTTTTATATGTATGAATAATGTAAGGCATCATTTAACTACGTATCAATATTGTAAGCTAAATTATGGTAAGAGGAGCATTTAAATATTAATTAAATCATTCAAAAAAACTGAAAAACTAGAAAAAAAAATTAGTACATAGTTCTCCTATATAAACATTGGTAACAGATATCATTCGAACTTCTAGACTTAGCGCAATGGAAACCTTCTCGACTTTGAACCCCGCGGTCACGGTTCGAACCCTGTGACCGCCCTTTTTTTTTGCATTTTTAGTAACTTGTTACCTATTGTCACACCCGGTTTTAGAAAACACAAACCGAATGCATGTCATATGTGCGCCAGGATCAAGTTTCACACATTTGATAGACTCCATGAATATAGAACACAAAGTTACAGCAGAAATAATAAAATAAATACATTACAACGATATTCTAGCAGCGGAAATCTTCAACTCTTCACCACAGGCAGTTGACTGGGGGTTGCGTACGCCTAGCAATCTTCATTGAATGCACTAAGAACTCCATATCTTCTTCTCCTTCTGATCCAATATTTTAGCAAGGGTGAGTACACTTATGGTTGGTACTCAACAAGTGGGAGAAATATGCAAAGCTTTCAAGGAAAGGCTTAGAGTTATGAGCGGTCAGTATTTTAGTTGGTCAAGTTTTATTAGCAAGCACCTGATCACTAAGATATAAGTATATACCAACCCAAATTAATAATATAAAGAGATATATCATCTCACATCATTCGTGCCAAAGCACTTATTCCTTAACCAGGAACCACAATTTATTTTCAACTTCAAGTTTAATTATCATGTGAGGATCCGGGTCATTCATAACCTCGAACACGGCTATTGCAATAGATTTTAACACTCTGCAGAGGTTGTACACTTTCACCATACTTCGTGTTTCCTTCTCGCCCGGGTTTGCAAGGCCCTTAAACACTTCCTAGGTGAGTGGCGCAGGATTCACTACGAGGCTTTTCCAAAGAATCCCTATATGTGTGTGTCCGCTCCCCGGTATCGGCGGTACTTCGGAAGCCGAAGCATTCCTTCACCACTCCTCTAAGCTTTAGACCCAATAACCCACCATCGTGCAGCGTGAACACAACATATAGTTCATCTAGTTACTTAGCCAAGACCAGAGCCATATGGTACTGTGGTTGTACGGGTAAATCCCAGGTTGCCGCTCCATGTTCCAATTAACATAAGTGATCTTGTTTAACATCATTATCGGAACATGGACACAAATATCTTGATAAATGGTAACACAAAATTATTATCTTCACGATTAATGTGAACCATTCCCAAGTATAGCAGCTAAGCAAAGCTAACCAACATAAAGTAAACCTGGTTATCAAAGGGATGGTCAATAAAAACTAGTCATCCCTAATATAGGACCCATCAGTATTAATGCAATACATAACATATAGTAAACTTTAATTAACATGATATTTCATAGGACAAAAGAGAATATGCAGAGGGGGAAATCCACTTGCCTTAAATACTAGTAGTAATATGCTATTGCTTAATTCCTTCGTACTTGTTCTTCAAAGAACTCCTCACAGCTTGATCTTCAAACTCAGCTGAACAACGTCTATCATCACATGAGCACATACAAGCAAACAAATACACAAATAAATAAACAGTACACCATTCATGGGCAGCAATATTGGGCAAGCATAGAAAATGGGTTGTGGTCTGGATAAGGATTCGCGAGGGCACGAGGAACGCTGAGATCGGAGCTAAGGTCGAGAAGATACAACTATCGGAAGATTAGTATTATAACGCTTCATTTATTTTAATTAAGAAAAGACATGAAATGAATATTTCAAAGAGATATTCATATTCAAATTAATTCAAGTTAAACTTTTTGTAAGAAAAGGCGGATTAAAGCCTAATCAATTTTATTTATAAATATTATATATAAATTATATCAATTAAACAATTAAATTTAGAAAAGAATTATATATGAGAATCTAATCGAATAACTTTATTATTCGTGTTCAACTAGTCATTTATAATTTATAAATACATTTATATTCATATAAGTCAAGTTAGCATGTAATTATGAAAATTCGGGTTATAACCTATGTAGCTTTTATTCATAAAACAGTTGAATAATCATTAACCAAATTGAATTAGTGTATGAAAAGACAAGAAACGCTAACCATATTTTAATTATAAAAGGCTAGTTAAACAGTGATTAATCAAATTAACTTTATTATAAAACATGAAGGTGAGACTCTAATTTGCTTTTATTTAAAAAAAACTAGTTAAGTTAGAATTAGGAAAATTAATATTTATTTATTTCAAAACATAAAACATGGTAAATAACACTGGTGAACTAATATTTGTGTTTTAGAGGATTAACACAACAAAAACGAGGTTAAACGGAGTTTAAACGTGGAATCTATGGATAAAACAAGGTTCTAGGGCCTTAACTGCGAAGAAACAGACTTAACAGGGGCTTAAACAGAAGAAACCGAGGGCTTATGCATAATTACTTATGAAAACCCAAGGGCTCATAAGCAAAAGGGGTGGCCAGGGATGGCGGGTTGCATTCCGCAAAAGGTTAGGGGTTAAAACGAAAAGAAAAGGACCTATCTCTAATTACTTTTCAACAGACGTGGACTGCGGGTTTATTAAAAGAAACACAGGGGTGTTTCTGCAAAAGCGCCAGGCTTGACCGGTACTGACCCGGTTGACTCAGGTCAGATCTGTTTGGGACCGTAGGATCGAGATCTAAGGGCTAGGGTTTCACCGGGCGGCGCTGGTCGCCGGAGAAGGTAGGGAGCGGTGGCGCGCGGCGGTGGCTCGCCGGAGTCACGCGATTCCGAGGCTTTGGGCCACCGTTTCGTGCGATTCAAAGCTTGGGACGAAGCTTAGGACACGGGGAATCTGTCTACGTGGTTCTTGTCGAGGCTTGGTCGACGGTGGCGGCCGGCGACGAGCCATGGCGGATCGGTTGCGTCGGCGAGGCCGCACGCGTGCGAAAGAGCGAGAGATGGAGGGAAATAGGGCGTGGCACATTCCTCACCTTCCCGCGAAGCTCCAACGTGGGTTCTTGACGACAAGGAGGCGCTGGGAGGAGGGATTGACAGCGGCGGCGGCGAGGTAGGGTTTGAGGCGATGGCGAGCTCGTTGGCGGCGCTAGGGTTTGAGCGTCGAGGTGAAGGGGTTCAAGGAGGGGATGGCGGCGCATTAAATAGACCGACACAGGGGTCCTTGGCGTGCGGGCCATGTGAGGAGGGGCGGCGCGTCAGGCGCAGGTCGGGCTCGGCTCAAGGCTGGTTTGGATGCGGTCGGAGGAGGGGGATGACAGGGTGGTCCCACGCGTCAGTGAGAAGAGAGGAAGGTGGAAGCTGGGCTGCTCTGGGCCGACGCAAGCTGCTGGGCCGGCGCAAGGGAGAGGAGGGAGAGAGGAGATTGCGGGCTGGGCCGAGAGAAGGTTTGGGCTGAAGAAGAGAAAAGGGATTTCGAAATGTTGAAACAACAGAGTTGGAATGTTGAAACAGAGGAGAAGAGATGTTGAAACTTCGGTTTTGGAATGTTGAACCTTTTAGAAACTTTTATTAAAACTCAAATAAGAAACCAAATTTGAATTCAAAACAATTTGAATTCAACACTCAAATAAAATGCTCCAACATGAAATGCATTCCATCAAATGGTGACCTTATATTTATTTTAGTTCTTTAAAAAGAATTTAAATGCCTATTCAAATCAATATTCCTACAAATTAAATTTGTATGACAAATAAATTTCAAAAATTTTAAATGGCTACTATTTTAAACATGTGATGAAATTACGGGTGTTACACCTATATAACAAAACATAAAACATATGATTCGAACTCCCCTACTTAGCGCAATGGACAGAACTCCGAACTTTGAACCTGGCTGTCACGGTTCGAACCTGTGGCCGCCCCTTTTTTTTGGATTTTAGTAACTTGTTACCTATATAACTAAACTTAAAACATATGATTCGAACTCCCCTACTTAGCGCAATGGAAAGAACTCCGAACTTCGAACCCCGCGGTCACGGTCCGAACCCTGTGGCCGCCCCCTTTTTTGCCTTCTTTGAAACTTTTTTAGCAACACAGCCGGTTCTTGGGCCGCACCGGCTGTGTTGCTGCTCCCTCGCCCAAAAACCGCCCCGCGCCCCCTGTATCCAAAAATTGGACTACCATGCTGCTGCCACCTCCCCCATCTCTCTCACCGCGCATCCCGGCCTCCGCCACCTTCTCGGCACCACCACCTTCTCGCTGCCACCACCTCCCCATCTCTCTCTCACCCCCTCGCCGCCACCTCCTCGCCACTGCCACATCTCCCATCTCTCTCTTACCCCTGGTGCCACCTCCCCTACCTCCTCACCACCGCCACCTCCCCTACCTCCTCGCCACCGCCACCTCCCCCACCTCTCTCTGTGCCCACGCCGCCGCCTCTCCCACCTCCTCGCCACAGGTAACCCGTGGTCGGCCTGCCCTTCTTGACTGCCTCCTCCTCGCGGTTGGCCTCCTGACCGGCCTTCCTGACTGCCTCCTCACCACGGTCGGCCTTCTGTACTGCTTCCTCACTAGCCTCGCAGTTCGATTTTGCACTTTTGAGCTTTGATTCTTGACATACCGAATGAGGTGTGTAGAAATTGTTTGTATGCCTATAAGTTTTGTGACATTGTGAATTGGATGAGCTATGAAAAGAACAAATATGTTGTTGAATGACGCCTAGGTTTTCTTTTGAATTGTAAATGAGCTATGTAAATGGGCTATGAAAATGAGCTATGTTGTTGAATGGCTCCTATGTTTTCTTTTGAATTGTAAATGATCTATAAATTCAGCTATGAGGATTTAGGTTTTGGTTACCATTGTTTATATATTGATTATCACATTGTCAATTGAATGAGCTATGTGTTTATGTTACCATTGTATATGAACTGTAAATGTTTTGATTTAAATCTGATAGCTTATAATTCATTTATATATTATAGGAATGACCAAGAAGGGAAGATTATCGCGTTTTAGAGTGTCCCAAGGTGAAGAAGCTCATGAAAATTTGGCCATTGACCAAGGAGGAAACGCAGAGGATGGAGATGAAAGCCCTTCTGCGTATCTCAACCTTGCGCAAAACAATGAGGGCGAGGTGGAAGAGCCTGATGTGCCCATCATGAGGATGAGGTGACTGAGCCTGATGGTACAGTGGTGTCACAAAAGAAACGAGGACTGAACAAGATGCCGACCAACAAATCTACTATTACAGAAATCAATGAGGATGGAGAACCGACGGCTTCAAGTCATGCTACTACCCGATAAAGTACCGCTTGTGGTTGTATAGCAAGGGATTTAGTTCCTATCAAGTATCGGACCTGGAAAGGAACTAAGGATGACCCATTTGCGGTACCGCATAAAATCAAGGAATCATGCTGGTCAAGGTTGATTGAGTTGTTCAACCTTCCTCCGGGTACGGATTTAACTCAAACAAGGAAGAAAGCACTTGAGACCATGGCCACCTCTTGGAAATGGCAAAAGTATCAACTGAACAAGAAGTATGTGGAAAAGGATATCGAGCCTGACTGGCATAATGAGTATACTAGTCAGAAAGATTATTGGCAAGAATTTGTTGAGTACAAGACGTCTGAGGTGGTAAAACTCAGTGGCTCACAAAATAGTGAGAGAGCAAAGAAGAATGACAAGCCCTATCGCATGGGCCGCAGTGGTTATCGGCTGAAAATCCCAGAGTGGGAGGCGATGATTGATCAAATTGTTGCTTCTGGTGCTACCCTTCAAACAGAAGGGTGGAGTGACCGCTCCGTGAGGTACCTACTTGGGACGGGCTTTAGGTTCGATAATGACGGCACACTTCGCCCCCCCCCTCTTCAGATGGCTCTGCAGATCTAAGCCAGAGGATCCAAAAAGCACACGAGGAGGTCATTCAAGGGACTTTCGTGCCCGACAGGGAGAATGATTAGTTGACCTGTGCTCTTGGAAATCGCGAGCACCCAGGTCGCGCACGGGGTGTTGGGCTTGTGCCTTGGGGCCTAGGCTTCCCAGGTGATGCCTCCACGTACAGGAGCCGATCCAGGAGAAGAGTTCAACAGGCGGCGGCTTGGCAGGATATGATAGAAGTTGTACGCGCACAAGTTTTGGAGTAGGTGCAGGCGGAAATGGATGCAAGAGTGCAAGAACAGGTGCAGGTGCATGTGCAGCAAGCATTGAGCCAACAACATACTATTGGAGCAACCGAAGGTGAAATGACCTCGTTTATTTGTTGTTTGCCTTTTCTTTGTATTTTTGCAATGGAATTGATGTGATTTATGTTCTAGGTCATAGGTGAAATGAGCCCCACATTCAATTCGAGTAGCTGTGGGAGTATTGGAATCCCCGAAGCAGATACAGGTGTCAAGTTTCCTGTTGACGACGTCAATAAACCTACACCATGCAAGCTCTATGTGCCCGACAAGTTCTACCGTACCAAGGTTGTCGTCGGACAAGCACATCCTTCAGGAGAAGGGGTCATGCTTCACTGTCGACTGCTGCCTGAGCACTATGCCAAGGTTACCATCGATGCTGTAGTGATGAACCGGTTCCGCAAAGTGGAGTTGGATATACCCGGGGAGGATGACAAGAAAACACTTGGCCAAAACATCGGATGCTTTGTGGCATGGCGGAAGCGCTACATATCTTTTGGTTCAGATTCTGACTCCTCCAACGATGACAGTCCCGATCCTCCAAGGCCACAAAGAAAGGAAATGCCTTTATCCAAGGAATCAGGCCATGATGGTGACGCTCCTTAGACGACACCATCGCCGCCTCCTGCACCATCGACTCAGAGGGCACCGTCACCGCCTCCTGCACCAGCACCGGCTCAGAGGGCACCATCACCGCCTCCTGCACCTCTGAGGCGAGCCTCTAAGAGGCGGACGTCCGAGCCATCAGTCAATCAACCTAACGATCCCGTTGAACCGGCAAAAAAAAAGCAATAAGTGTGAGCGTGACTTCACTTCTCCCAAGACGTGATACTGAGCTCATTACTAAGGAAGCATAGGCCTCCATCCTGAAGAAGGCCATGATGAGAAAGCTAGGGGAAGGCACTAAGACACGCCGCCAGAAACTTGAAACAACAATGCAACTTCAAGCCGGTGATTTCGGGATTACAGAGGAACAATTAAAGGCACTTCAAAGTGGAATGGATATTGAAGCAGCCCCAACGATTTGGCCGTATAAGTTTGGGAATGATCTAGTGTTCCCCAGCCAAGTCTCGAAGCTAACACTGAGATTACGAAAGCTGCATACGCACTACAAGTCAGTAACTTATGAAGAATTTGTAGTTTCTTACAAGGATCGAGATGTGCATAAAGGCGATGGCCACATTTTTGTCAATTGGATGTCGGTTTATGAAATGTTCGAAAAGCAAGCCCTCGACATTCCAATCTTGAGTTTATGGACCTTGTAAGTGTAACACCCCTGGTGTTTAAAGCGTATAAGTAAGAGTGATTAAACAAACTAAGGAACTATAAACCCTGAAACTAAATCACTAGTAGGAATGAGAATTATACATGAGGATTGTTAAGTTTGTACTCGTGCTTTGGTTCTTGAAATTGAACCCAACAAAAACTTTTCTAGTACAAATCTAAACATCTTCTCTTACAAGTTGCACGACAAAACTCTAAATACATACTCTCGAGACGACGCATAAAAATTTCCTAAAAAGAAATCAGGATTGAACGACAAATTAAGTAATGCTTCTATGCCCCTAAAGGTCTTAAAGGACTAATGGCTCATGTGAAGTCAACACATGAAATAATTCCAACTAACGATATTAATGACCTTCAGAAGGCAAGGTTCTAATTTAAAAATTTTAAATAAGAGTTGTGCACATCACAAACGTCTGATCAATATGAAAGGGTTGGGAAAGTATGTTCTAATTATAAAACCAAACCACTTTCTCAAATGAAAGTTGTGTATCTAAAAATGTCATTTGCAACCTTGGTGAGTTATGTATAACTCAGATGCTTAATCTACCAAACATAGGAAATCAAGTTTGAAAGACCAACTTAAACATGGGATGAAAAACACACGGTCGCACACCCTTTTTAAAGGAGCTCACCTTGGGCTATAAATAGAATAATATTTAGAGTGCTCCTGATGTTCTTTAGTAAAATAATTGTTAATGATTTAATGTTAGGGTTAAACACTTGGACTAATAAAGCTTGTAGATCTAATCATGGCCTACATGTGGCAATCTTGAGGTTTTAATAATAAAATGAGATTTTGTTCACAATATGAGCTTTCATAAAATGCAAAGGATGTAAATTAATTAATATTTAATATATGTCAAGTTGTTAACGACATAATTAAAAGTTGAGCATATAAAATAAATAAGCTTTTAACCTCCATGTATGTGTCCATGTTTTAACTTTAAGTTAAAATAAGATTTTTACTCTCAAAATAAAAGGAGGAAGGACTTTAAATTGAAAACTCTCTTTGAGCAGCGCACCTCTGATGTTTAGTGACACTATTGAGGGGTCTAGGAAAGGAGGGAGAGGTTAAATAAAATAATTAATAAAAAGGAAGATAAGGCAAAACAATGGGGTTAGAATTCAGAAATTGACCAAAAATTCAGACTGAAATTCAAAAACAAAGGTCTGGTGACACCCAACAGAAATCTCAAGATTTTCGTACTGAACTTAAAAATCTCCGACAATAAGAGTTGTTGTCATCACAGATACAGCCCTTCATAACAAATCTCGCCACGGCGTTCGTTCCGCTTGATGACCCTCGAACCAGTATGTCCGTCACGATCGAGCTTACCCAGTATGTCCGTCACGATCGAGCCTAGCCAGTATTGTCTGTGACGATCGAGCCTAGCAAGTATGTCCGTGACGATCGAGCCTAGCCAGTATTGTCCGTGACGATCGAGCCTAGCTAGTAGTTTCAGTCACGATTCGAGGCCGCACGATAGGACCCTCGAGGCCCCGCAGTCCGTCACGATTCGAGGCCGCACGATAGGACCCTCGAGGCTCCGCAGTCCGTCACGATTCGAGGCCGCACGATAGGACCCTCGAGGCGCCGCAGTCCGTCACGATTCGAGGCCGCACGATAGGACCCTCGAGGCCCCGCAGGCCGTCACGATTCGAGGCCGCACGTTAGCACGCTCGAGGCTCCGCAGCCAAGCTCGAGGGGGCACTCACCCTCGAGTGGCGTTTCCGACCGTTCGAGGCTCGGCAAGCTCGAGCTTGCGGTTCAAGCTCGAAGCGCCGTAGCGCCTGGTCGAAGTGCCCGGTCCAAGCTCGGAAGTTGTGCCCCACACCTCAAACTCCAACTTTTAATTTTACGCGTTTCGAAGTTTAGCTCAAATTTTTGGAGAAAGTTCAAAAGGGGCAAAGGAGCTCCACGGGGCTGCCAGCTCGCCCCTGGCGCGCTCTGCTCCGGCCGGAGTCCGGCCGCCACGTGGCCGGCGTGTGGCGGAGACCGCGTCGGGTCGGCCGAGCCGTGGCGGCAGCTAGCTTTTGTCCTCACGCGTTTGTCCAAGCCTTCCGTACCGTCACGTCGCGGGCGACGGCGCACTGCTGCCTCGCGCCGCGGAGCGCCATCATGACGAGCTCGCTTGGCACTGGTCGCAGCCGCGTAGCGCCGCCCCGCAGTCGCGATGCTCGCTCGCTACGCGCCAAGGAGCACTGTGGAGGATCCCCAGCGATCACGCCACAATCTCCCTCGCCCAATCGTGTCGCGCGCGCTCTGTTCGAGCTCGGCGCGCATCAATGGCGCGTCACGTCGACCTTCTCTCCTCACGCGCGCTCCCGAGGCAACTCATTGCTCTTTTGCGTGCCTAAGCACTCCACCGAGTCTCTCATCACTTCCTCAGTCCACAACACTGCCATTTCTCCTCCTCACGCTCAAGTCCGTCGTCTTCAACCTCCAGCCGCGCGGACCGAGCCTAGCTTCAAAGCCACTTTCGTCCTCGACCCTCCACCATTCCCAAATCCCTCGCGCACAGAGCTAGACCACCTCCCTAGCTTCCAATCCCCCACTTCTCGCGAGCTATCCCCAACTCTCCGGCGAGAAATCGGATTTCCCCCAAGTCCGCATTTCCGGCCGCCGGAGCACGCGCACGTCGAGCCCCTACTTCGAGCCCTCCCCGAAGCCGACCAAGCTTTCCGATAGCTTCCCCGAGTCCTACGGGTGCTCACGGACCCCTCCAACTCCGGTGAGAGCCACTCACTTCGCCGGAATCGAGCCCGCGGCGACCGCCCTGCCACCGCACGTCGCCGTCGTTTTACGAGCCTCTTCCGGCCTCCCAACCGTCATCGTTCGACTCGTGGTAAGCCACTGGTTCTTTTCCCCACCTCTCCGACCTCCTTTCACCGCCGTTCGCCAGCGCAGTGATGGCCAGTAGCGGGCAGGGTTCTTCCTCGTTGAGAGCCCAGTTTCGAGCCAGGGTTCTTTCTCGATGAGAACCCAGCCAACGAGAGCCAGTAGAGTTCTTTTCCTATTCGAACAGGGTTCCTTCTCGATAAGAACTCAGTTTCGAGCTTCAGGGTTCTTTTTCCGATAAGAACCCAGACCGCGGGAACCAGCAGAGTTCTTTCTGTCGAGAAGAACTCGGTCCTCGAGACCAACCGAGTTCTTTTCCTCGAAAGCAGGAGCTTAGAAGGGAAAAGAGAAACTTTGTTAAAATGTTAAGATAAAAATCACCTAGTGCAGTAACCTCGAATCATGTTTTGGCAGAACGTTTAACTTGTGCATCTCATGTAGAAGGCGCACTCGTTGACGGCTTCTACGACCTCGTCCCCGTCGACGGAGAGGAGAACCTCGAAGGCGGCCGAGCCAGCGTCGACGCAGACAGCCCGGAGCGTAGCAGTCAGCTAGAGCAAGAAGGCAAGCCCCGGAGCATGACCTGACTTTTAAAATTATGCATCTATGAATTTCCCTATGCTTGTGCATTTACGTTCAAGGAGTTGATTGAATACCTTAGCTACATATTTCCTAGTACCTATGACTTGCAATACTAGTATGAAAGGATCGATAGGGCATTGCTTTAGGTCCGTTACAAGTCGAGTGATTTCCTGTCACTCGCGAGACATAGAAATTGCTTGTCTTTACTTATGTTGGAATCATAAGGATTGACGGGCGGGATAATAGATGTAGATCTCCCGTCCGTGTATGATAATTGATTTAAGGTCGAAATGTGTAGAAAGAGCTGTCAAGTTTTTGAACGTACCACATGCATGCCGATGTATGGGGATCGGTAAGCCCGGTACCGGATTGAAGCAGCTAGGGCCGATAGCCATCTCTCCTTGGAAACTTTGTTTTCCCCTGCCGTACACTTGTGGATATATGCGTGAGACTGTGAGTGAAGCAGTAAACCTTTATCCTAAGGAAATGGACCCGGTTCCGAATTGTGGATCGATGGGAAAGGTTGGGAAATGCTTGTACCTTTTATAGCAAGCAGAGTATCCGTGTGTGTTGGGTTTCCCCTGGCCAGGTAGCAGAAATTCGGTTCGAACTGTCCGCTTCTCGCGGTTAATGAGACTGCTTGACCGCCTTGCTACATTGAGTAACAAGTGGAACTTTGAGATTGATAAGCTTGTTGTATGAATTAAATTGTATTGCACCACTTGTATGCTTAGGAAGGATGCTAATCTAGAATGGTTAAATTTACTAGAATATGATGCTAAAACTTGAAAGCAAGGACCTATTTTAGTTGCTTTTTGGCAAACAAACCCACCAGCCAAAAGCCTCTCATGTCTAGATGTCGGTGATGTAGTTTTCACCCGACGGGTAAGCCTTGCTGAGTATTAGTATACTCAGCCTTGCTTGTGGCATTGATTTACAGGTACACCGTTGGATGTCGATGCTTTGTCTTGGCCTACCCAGGTTCCACCTGGCTGGCACATCGAATGGGTTCCGTCCTCTGCCGAGGATCGGGAGGAGTAGCATCGTGGCAGGCTTCAGCACGGTGCTATTGTATCGTCATTAGATTATCTTCCGCTGCAATGAAACTTTTATTTCCGCTGCAAGACTTTGTACTCTGATTTAAATTTGAACTTGGTTTGTAATAACTTGTGATACCTATTTGTGTAAGTTAATTTGTGGAATGTTGTAATCTCTGGAACTCACCTTCGTGTGGGCGTGCTGTTGTTGCGATCGAGAAAAGTACGTGGTTTAATCGGGTTTAATCCGACGGCGCTCCAGCTTATTCCGGATTAAGTGCCTGACTACGTGATTAGTGGTCCCAAGGTACTTAACTTGGAATAATTTCGGAGTGGGCCGCCACAGTAAGTATTGTTATATGCAGTTGTCAATTTACATCTTATTGATGCCATTGCATTGCACGGCTAATATTTTATTTTCGCAGGATGGAGTCTCAGCTAGTTTTCCAAGGAGGGAAACACCATATTGCCTTCATGGATCCTCAAGGGGTGACGGGGAATGTTATACAAAAGTCGGCCACATTTGAGCACATCTATCATTGTATGCTTAAGCTGCAAGACAGCAAACACATACTCCTTGCATACCATTGCCAGTAAGTCTATAACTAACCCCGCAATTCCTTTTCTTACCATTGCATTGCACGTCTAACATTTTGTTTTCCCCGCAATTATTATAATGTAGCTATCATTATGTTCTCATTGAAATGTGCCTCGACGTGAGTAGGCTATATATTTATGACTCCAAACGTAGAGAAAGATCATACGTCCAGCCTCTCATTGACGTGTTCAATAAGTAAGAAAATATGGCATTTAACCTTTCTATCTAGTTAGTTTAAGTTTTCATCAATATCATAAATATCATGTAGGGCCTTCGAGAAGTTCCGTAAGAAAAGCAAGATGCATAGACCTTTCTAGAAAGATTTGGTAATCGAGCCCAAGAAGATCCTATGGCAGCCGGAGGGAACTGATCAGTGTGGGTTCTATGTATTGAATTACATGCAACACATATGTGGACCTGATTTTAATCCTGAAGATGAGGAGGTTCGTTTGAATGAAATGGTCACATGTGATTTTCTTATTGAGCCTGAATAGTTTTCTAATTTGAACTTGAATAATTTTCTATTGCAGCGAGCATTTGAAAAGAATGAAGATACAACTTTGAGCAACACAAAGATAATTGCGATGCAGGAGCGACTAGCGGGGTGGTTAATGGAGAACGTCATGGTAGATGGCAGCGAGTGCTGTGTCATATAGGTAGGTGTTGAAGTTGTGGCATGATCATGGGTGCTTCAACTTGAGAACTTGTCATATCAACTTGTGTGCTTGAACTTGTGATGAGAGAACTTGTCATAACTTTGATCTTGTAATATTAATAATGTCTTGTATGATCTTTTTGTGCTGGTTGAAGCTATATATATACTATGGGATTTCTGTTATATGTTGCAATATATTGTGCTGCCGAAATTGTCCATTTATTATATTGTAATGTCAGAAAGTGGCCAACACAGCCGGTTGGTATTCCCAACCGGCTGTGTTAGGACCACCATCACAGTCGGCTGGAAGATGCAACCGGCTGTGTTGCTGCACATAAAACAGCCGGCTAGGTTCACCAACCGGCTGTGTTGCGGCGCCTATCACAGCCGGCTGGGTTTACCAACCGACTGTGTTGCGTCACATAACACAGCCCGTTGGGCACACCAACCGGCTGTGTTATATGACGCAACACAGCCGGTTGGTAAACGCAGCCGGCTATGATGGGGTTTTATCACACAGTCGGTTGGGAACCGGCTGTGTTGAGCCAAGCAACACAACCGCTAGAAATCAAACGCCTTGCAAAACCAGCTGCGAAGGGGGTTCCCAACTGGCTGAGTAAGTGTAGTAGTGTGAATCAGTCCCCTGAGTAGAAAGAGGATAATCTGGCCTTCAACTCCATAGTTAGCGTTCCCATGCAACATGCATTAGCGCTAATGTTCACTTGGTCAGTTTTGCCCGTCTGCTGAGCAGTAGCCCCAATACAACAAAACTGGAGACACCATGCAATTGACGGATGCAAATAAAAAAAGCCAAACAAAATGCCAAGTGAAAGTAATGTTGTGGTTCTCTGCGTTGAGCTAAAGAATTATCATTCATGACAATAGACAGCGCAATTTAAATGCATGCAGAGCCAACATACCTTCTTCCTCTGGTTCACATCTGCAAGATCCTATGATACTCGGAGCAAAATTCATTCAACCGATTTGGCATGAAATTGTGAGGTTTACATAGAGATTTGAGACGGCGAGGTCAGCCCGCTGAAAACATGCCTTTGCTGCACAAACATTCTGTCGAGCACCAACAAAAACAACCCAGGTCCTAGCTATCTTAACTGTTACTGTGTGGCAATAGCAGGTTATTGCCATCACAATTCAGAATTTGCACAACCAGACACATAAAAAACTCGACCTGCGGGGTAAGAGTAAGACAGACCTAGGGAATTTTACTAAGAACAAGACCTTCGCACCCCACCCCACCCCACACACACACCCCTGCCCCAACACAGCAGAACTGTAGTATACAGACACATATAGGCTAATGGTTAATCCTTGGTCAATGAAAAGACATGTTCCTAGAGCGTGAGGCTTTGAATCAGATGCGAGAACGCAATAGAAAATACAGAATAGGTCTTCAATACAGTTCCCATGTTTCAAAGCTATTTAAACTGTCACAATATTTGCCAAAGCTTTATCAAACAATCTCCATTCACTTCCACATAAATTTCATCACACAGAAGATATTGGTTACATTGCAGACCAGGTAAGAACTCGGTTACACAACTAGATAAGAACTCAGTTACATTGATGATCAGGCAAGAACTTGGTTACACACTTACACTGAAGTAAGAACTGAATTACATATCCTAGACACCTGACCACACACACAGGAGTGCTTTTATTCAAATCTAACATAGGATACCGTAGAACTACATACTGGTGCTCTGTGAATCTAGGTGAACCAGAAGTATTTTACACGGTACTGAGCGGACTGCCCCTCAACCCCATCCACCCACACAAACAATCAAGCACACACCAAAAAATCCCTATGAAAAGTCTTTTAGCAATAGTTGCACTTTACATTTCATACAATGTGATTTTATTGATTTTTAACAATGTGTGTTTTGCACTCCACCCTATGTGACTTTCAGATAATCTCAATTTTCGACTTTCAAGCAAGTTGTGGAATTGGAGATCAACTTTTCCATGACCCGCAAAGAGGAAAAACAAACTTTCTAGGAATTATGTCAGATTTATTATTTGTGAAAATTTGTTCATTTCATCTACGAGTAGACACTATTTTATAAGTAAGATTCACAAAGTCATCGCCAAGAGTTAGTAAGATAGCTTAAAGTTGCTACACTGGTAGATTCAGTCTTTGGTGTTTTGCATTGAAGAAAAAGGTGGGGGAGATTGCACAAGTGCACTCTCCTATCTGAATTGAAAATCATGGGGAAGATGGAGAATAACTAGTGCAGCCTTAAGTTGTTTAAGAGAAGATGAAACAGAAAGGACCAAGTTTCGCATATATGGTTATTCAGGTATATGATATCAGTTTATTTGGGTTCCAATGCATATACTTTTGAACTGGGTACTTCAATGGAAAGTAAATTTTTAAGTGGATATTTTCGTGGGAAGTAAGGCCTTGTTTGGTTAGGACCGGATTCAATCAGGGCCGGGAATGATAAATATAAAAAAAATCTATAATGAGTATAATAAGAGACCTAGATTCATTCCTGTTAGAAACAAATTTATCATGATAGGTGTACCAAAAGAGCCAGAATCAATCCATAAGTCAAGAGGTGTGGAATCAATCCAGGTCTCTTGATGCATCTATCATGAGTAAATTAGTTTAAAGGCCGGAATGAATTCGGATCTTTTATTGTACTCATCATAGATTTCTTATTACATATATCATTCCCGGCCCCGATTGAGTCCGGTCCTAACCGAACAAGGCCTAAAGTGGATTTCCAGACATAATTGAGTTCTTCGCCATGCATCTCTTGGGGCTGTTCTTCTGGCTTATCAGCTTCCTTGCTTCCATTTCTCACATCTCTGGCTGGTCTAACTATTTCAGCCGCCTGCATTGCTACCCCTGGCATTACTCCCGTTATTTAGTGAAAGCCAGTTTAGGTTTAGGAAAAGCTAACACCCGTTACAGGCACAAATACCTCAACACGATTCATCTCCCAAGACCCTAGAGACCCTGCTACCGACCGTCTAAAATTCTAACTGGTTTGCCAAGATTCACAGAGCAGCATGAACTATTGCGGATCCTACCTGAGCAGTACCTAAAGTCCTAAACAAGCACTTCATGAATGTGTGTAGAAGCAAGAAATAGCTGCTAACCTCAACAAATGATATAGCGATTGGAGTCCAGACCTCAATGATGATGTGGTGATGCAGTCCAGACCTTGATGGCGATGCTGCGACGGAGGACAGACGAACGGCAATCAGGCTGCCCAGAGGAAGAAACTGCACATCAGGCTACTCACTAAATTGTAGAAATTGTTTTACTCCACGAAAAATAAAACCCTTTGTGCAGAGACCTTTTACGGAAGTATGCACTCTATGAAAAATGACTAGGTTATTTTTAGAGCATCTTAAAATGGCCAAATGAAATTGAGTAACTTTCAAGTGTAGAAAATATTTAAACATATTCATAAATCAAATCAAGTTGAACTTGGTTAGAGAGGTTGATTTACATGACACAAGTATGTGATCTGAAAATCTTGGAAATAAACTGTTTATTTATTTTTGTAGGATTTAATCTTGTTTCTAGTCAATAAAAATTGAAACGGATTTAATAATTAATATATAGCTCAGAAAATTCTAAATTTTGGGCTAGAACACACTTTCACCACTGAGTAGCCTCTGGCCAAGCCTCACTTAAAAACCATGAACCCATCTAGCCCTTTTCATTAAATTTGTTATGTGTAAATTGTAAAAAGAAGGAAATAGGTTATCACTAGAAAAGGCCGCGGCCGCGGATGGCCAGTGGATGTACCTGTGCTACAGTGTTTTTTAACGTTTGGTCGTATAATATTTTTTGTGAAATAAATGGCAAAGCGGGTTTGACCATAAAATTCTATATGAAAACGTTGTAGACTGGAATATTGAGTATATTTTAGTTTATGCAAGAGAATCGCAAAGGAGCATTAAATTACGTTTGGTACATATGAATTTTGTAGATTTTAGTATTGTAGAGGAATTTTGATGTTGAAAAATTAATTATTTAAATTTTTTGTGGTGTTAACTTAAAAACATTTTGATGTTCAAATGTTAGCTATAATGAGGAAATTAGAGAAATGAGTTCTATTTTTTATGGTTTGCTCTGTAATGTATTGGATTTTCAAATTCGTTTTGGTGGTCGGATGCTAGCTATAATGGGGGAATTGCTGAAGTGAGTTCGATTGTTTTTTACTTTTCTATACAAATGTTCTTAATAAATTTTTGAGCAGTTTTCATGGTTATTTTTTTAATTTGGAGATGTTTTAGTGTTCGAATCATACGTGGGAACTAATTACGGAAACACTTTGAATTTAAAATTTTACGGTGTAATGTTAGTTATAATGGTGGGAATTGAAAAAGTGAGTTTGTTTTTTTTTCATTTTTTTGTACAATATTTTTTTGTTTTTAAATTTTGAGCCATTTTAGTGGTCAATTTTTTTAATTTGGAGATGTTTTGGTATCGAAATTATAGGTGGGAATGAATTACGAAAACAATTTGAATTTAAAATTTTGTTACATAGCAAGATTTTTTAAAATTTTGATTTTTTTTGCCAAAACTTTTTAATTTTAGGATGTCCCGCTATCGGAATCGGTACGACAAGTCCTATGTAAATATGTAGCAAAATTATTTTGGGTTTAAAAATATGTACTATAATAAAATTATAGGTCTCGAAATTGTAATCAAATTTTATGTTGGACATCTATTGGTTCGAACGCGTTTTGATGGTCGAATGGTACGTTTAGTGTTGTTTGTATGGAGGTAGCTAGTTGTATGGGGTTTTGCCCTATTTAAGTATAATTCGAGGGTTTTTTCATACAAAATGCTATGAGGCAAAAAGGATGGCGGATTGATTTTATAAAAGTTCAGGGATTTTTATGGAAATATGGCTTGGCCGGTTTGGTAGACTGCGGGTTGCTTTCGGATAAGTTAGAGGGCTTATTCGCAAAATGTCCTGTGAGAGGGGGGAGGACGGCGGGTTCTATTTCCTTGCAATCCGAGGAGTGTTTTGCAAAATTGCCGGGACAAGGACGATCTCTGCCGTCCGCCCGGCCGATCCGACGGCCAAGATTCGCTGGAGACGTGGCTCGCTCCCAGGCCGCGGAATTCACCAAGAATCGTAAGGAGAGATGGGAGAAGTCGAGCGCTAGGAGAACAGGATTTTTCTGGTGCACGTGCTGCTAGAAAGGATCGCTACGTGTCCTCTCCGAGCAGTCGGCAATCGCGAAGGACCTAGGACCTCCCGTTCGAGCACTCGAGAAAAATATGTCCGTGGACGATGGCTCGATTTACACGATAGCTGATCCAACGCCCGAGCATTTGGTGTAGACGTGGCCTAATCCATTGTCGAGAAACATGTGCCAGGTTTCGGTCTTTAAAGGTCACAAGTGAAGAAATAAAATAGATAGAAAACTTTGAAAGTAAATGAAGTTACTTGATGAATAATAAATTAATAACTTAATATATACGTACGCAATCACCATCACTAAGAAACGAGCTATGCAACTCGCCACCCTTTTGTTTTATGAAGAAAGAAAGTTTTATTCTTTTTGTCTAGGTGAATATGGCCTCAATTGCACCGAGCTTTTATTCGAGCGTTGAAATCAATTTAAGCTTATGCATGTGCATTTCATGTAGAATATGCACTCGTTGACGAAATGTACCCCCCTCATCCTGGAGTAAGAAGAAGGAGCCCTGGAAGGAGAAGTGGACGTGAACACCGTTGAGCTAGAATCCTAAGAGCCGAAGACTAACTTGAGCAAGAAGGCAAGCTCCGGAACATAACCTAACTTTTAAATTATGCAATTATGATTCTTATATGTTTGTGCATTTAAGTTTCAAGGAGTTGAATGAAACCCTAGTTGCATAATCATAGGTACCCTTGATTCAAATATTAGAATAACAGGGTCGATAGTCGCAATGCTTTAGGACCGTTACAAGTCGAGTGATTTTCTGTCACTCACGAGATATAGGAGTTGTCTGCCCTATCTTATGTTCGAATCATAAGGACTGACGGACGGGATGGTATGTGTAGATATCCCGTCTGTGTTGATGAATGGATTAAGGTCGAAACACGTGGTACCTTTCGTGTCAAGTTTTTGAACGTACCACACCCATGCACGGGACATGGGACCGGTAAGCCAATTACCTGATTGATGCAGGGAGGAAAATTAGCCCGTTGTCCTTGGAAATTTATTTCCCATGCGCGCACATGTAAGTATATGCGTGAGTCCGGGTGCGGTAAACCTTTACCCTAAGGCTGTGGGAAGTGGAAACCAACTGGCGGATCGATGGGAACAGACTGGGAAGTGTTCTGCTAGGCAGACCTTTCTGTGGTGTGGGTTTTCCCTGGCCAGGTTATGAAATTTAGTTCGAACTGTCCGCTTCTCACGGTTAATGAGACTGTTTGACCGTTGTGCTGCATTGAGTAATAAGTGGAATGTTGACAATGAAGAATTGATGTATGAAATTAATTGTATTGCAACACTTGCTTGCTTGGGAAGGATACATATTTAGAATAATTAAGAATACTAGAACTTGATGTTAAAATATTAAAAGTAAGGATTCACTCTTAGTCGCTTTTGGCAAAACAAACCCTATCAGCAAAAAAGCCTTCTCGTGTCTAGGAGTCGGTGAAGTAGTTATCACCTAACGGGTAAATCTTGCTGAGTATTAGTATACTCAGCCTTGCTTGTTGATTAATTTTTTAGGTATGACTACTAGTTGGTCCGTTGTTGGGACACCTCCTCTAGAGAGGATCGTGTGGAGTAGCGTCACGGAAGGCTTCATCGTGATGCTACCTTGCATCAACATTAGTTCATCGTTATTTCCGTTGCATTCGAAATCTTAGTACTCTTTCTTATTGTTAAACTTGGTTTGTAATAACTCTAATTTATGACTTACTGTGTATTGTAATCTGTGGAATGTTGTAATCTCCGGGAATCGCTTTCGGGCAAGTGTGTTGTTTCGATCGGAAATACGGTGGTTAAATCAAGCTAGACTCGACGGGCTTCCAGCTTAATCCGATTTAAATGTACGGATGCCCTAAGGTGTCATTAGTGCACTTAAGTTGGATTAATTTCAGACCAATCCGCCACATGCAACTCGTTTCCTCCCTCAACCGACCACAAAGATTAAAGTTGAGTCACTTACTAGATAGTTCCACACAAGAAACGGGTGATACAAACCTCCAAGGCGCTCCCACAAGCTAGGTGTTGCACTTGACGACTTCTAACCGTCTAGGAGCAAGCTCTAAGAGTAACAAACGTGAATCACAAGCCAAGGATGCTTCAAGTGCTTCTTGAGATGAACAAATGCTTTTCCTCACTCGAAGTCAATACCCAAACCTCAAATCTTCTCTCTCAATCAATCCCCAAGTGAATCTTACCTAGGGCAAAGCTTGAAGGGGAGTGGAGAGGTGGAGAGAGCTTTTAGGAGAGTGTTCAGCATTGGTTTGGTTGAGAGGGGTAAAAGGAGTAAGTGAGGGGGTATTTATAGGGACCCCCGAAATCTGACTGTTATGTTCAAAATCGGGCAAACCGGATCATCCGGCTCGGACCCGGATCATCCGGATGGGTTAGTTTAGCTGTGAAAAACCTAAGTGTCCTGCCAAACTGGGTCATCCAATTCACAAAATCGGATCATCTGATTTTGCACATTTTTACTCAGTACCAAACTGGGTCATCCGATTCACAAAATCGGATAATCCGGTTTTCCCTAAAAAAGTGAGTTTTGCCGTGAGTGTCTCTCAAAGTTAGTTTTCATCTCAATATAGCACTTTGACATCCTTGATTCATCAGACACATCCCCCTTGATAGTACGGTATTTTCTATACTCAAATTCAAATAATAAATTCACTTAAATCGTAAAATTGAGCTTCACACCATATCATTTTAAATAGGGGACCTCCTTTATATATTTCTTCACCTCTTTTCGCTTCGTTCCTGCACATGTCCCAATAAAAGTATGAAACTTTCAAATTGTGATTGTTTTTTACACCAAAACTACTAGGGGGCCAAATGCACTTTCACTATGGTCTTAAGTTAACATTGAAACATCAAACATCTTCAGAATTGAGTAGTTGTGACATATGAGTAAGACAATCATATCTATCTAGGGTGTGAATATTAGCATCTTCCAAAGACGTCCAATGATGATCCTATGATCAGAAATGTACACTATCCGTTTGTCTTCCTCCTTTGGTAGTCACATTACTTTCCCTCGGTGCCATAGAAACTAATATGACTTCCCTCAGTGCCACAGACTTTGGGAAATTGCCTTCAAAACCATAGAAGCTCTGATTTATCCCTTGTACGCCACTTTTGTTAGGTATCCATTTGTTTTTTTATAGAATATCGCTAGGAAAGGGATTCATGTCACATGAAATGTCTATCGTGCCGCTACTACACTGACCAAGCATACCCTCACTGAAACATTATCTTCTCCATTTGGTTCTTGTGACCTTTCCTCCTAATACTCCCCATTTTCCCATCCCTAGCGAGGCAGAGGTGGCGATGGTGTGCCACCGGCTATCATCGAGCAACTCCCGCGCGTGGACAGCGGAGGGCCCCACCCGCGGCTGGCGTGCCTTGCAGCGTGAGGTAGCAGCAACTGTTGCGCGCCCAGCAGGCATGCACGGCTGCAACTCGTGCGCAACAACCAACGGCGTGATCATGCCGAGGTGCGCCAAGGGGATTTGATGATGTCAACCTTTGTTCCACCTTTCTGATGGCTCTTCTCATGAAAACAAATACCACTATATTTGATGCCTTCAATTATTTGATGACTTATTATTTTGTTCTGATTGTGGTAAAAAAAGCCTTCTCTTTCAAGTCAAATCTTATGTGATATTGATGTAAATGTACTGTCATCATATTCTTAATATGCATAACTTCCTTGTCCATCCATCCCCTCCCCCCGACCTAGACCTCGAATGTCATGCACTAATGCAAGGGAAATGACAACATTTTTCTTAGAAGGGAGGGGTAGATGTATCGTTTCTATGGGTATTTAACAGCAACATAACAACAGAAGGATGGAAGTGCCATACAAGGGATAAATTGGAGTTTTATGGTTTTGAAGGCAATTTCCAAAAATCTATGGCACCGAGGGAAGTCATTAGTTTCTGTGGCACTGAGAGAATTCTCTCTCCTTTCTATGATAGTTTTCTATTGTGTTTATGTGTTCTCCGTCATGCTCCCCCCTCCCCAAAACTCAAACATCTCCTGTGGCGATGCACTGGCTGATTCTATCTTGTTGCCTAGTGCCCCTCCCTTCAGATTTGCGAACCATACCACTCTTCACTTCAGTGATCTTGTTCTCGTCATCTGTCGGGACAACCTTTTCCCTTATATTTCTCCCTTCTCATCGACATCTCACATATTCAGTGACCATTTCTTCTCCAAAGCATTCTACCTTATGAGCAACTAAAGCACGTGAGAAAGTTCATTATATTACCAGATGCACATAGACAAATTTTGAATCATCACCTGCAAAAAGTACATATAGTATCTATTGCCAGAAATTTTGAATATGAACCAAATTTTGTATCCAGATCCAAATATTAGTATGGTTCACTTGCGACCTCTTTTTCGGCAGGCTCAGTTGGAACTGTTTTTTTTTCGTCCGAGATGATTCCGTTGGTACTCGGGAGATCGAAATACACAACACAACCAAAACGTGTTCCGAACTCTAACACCACATCCAACCGTACGTCTGCCTCCCCATCAAACCAACGCCTCAGATGCCCTCTGGCGGCACAAGTTCGTAGCGCCGATACGCGCAGGGTTTCTCGTTCAGACGTTCTAGAGGATTCGGCCCCGGCGGCGGCACACCCCGCCTGGCCGCCTCCTCCACCACCCCCTCCTCTTCTCCAAAGGAAAGCGCTGCCCGTTCTTCCCGGCTGCGGCGCTGCGAGCTTCAACCGGCCTCGAACTGAAGGTAAGATCTGACCCCTCCCCCTCCTCGCGTTCCGAGCCCCTGGCTTCGATTTCAGTGGTTTTGCGGTTCAGATGCTATATACTGGGACGTGAGGTTTGAGGTCGGCGCAGTGGTGCTTTTGGCAAAAAAGTCTATGGGCGCTGTTCGTTTTTGATTCGTGTGTAATCCTTGTTTTGGTGTTTTCAAGGTAGATTTATGGACGAATTCGTCCCTTCTGTGAACCGCCTAACTGGATCTCGCCTTGTCATGCAGGGGCTGTTTGTGATCTAGATCTGAAGCTGTAGTGGCGGGGAACTGAGGGTGAATCGAAGATGAGCGTGGTGGGGTTTGATCTGGGAAACGAGAGCTGCATTGTGGCCGTGGCCCGGCAGCGCGGGATCGATGTGGTGCTCAATGAGGAGTCCAAGCGCGAGACCCCCGCCATCGTGTGCTTCGGCGACAAGCAGCGCTTCATCGGCACCGCCGGCGCCGCCTCCTCCACAATGAATCCGAAGAACTCCATCTCCCAGATCAAGCGCCTGCTCGGCCGCAAGTTCTCCGATCCCGAGCTCCAGCGCGACCTCGCCTCTTTCCCGTTCCGTGTGTCCGAGGGCCCTGATGGGTTTCCGCTCGTCCACGCACGGTATCTGGGCGAGGAGCAGGCCTTCACCCCCACGCAGCTGCTAGCGATGGTGCTGTCCAATTTGAAGGGTATTGCTGAGGGCAACTTAAAAGCTGCCGTTGTGGACTGCTGCATCGGTATCCCGGTGTACTTCAATGATCTGCAGCGCAGGGCTGTGCTTGATGCTGCCACCATTGCTGGTCTCCGGCCACTGCGATTGTTCCATGAGACGACAGCCACTGCATTGGCATATGGTATCTACAAGACTGATCTCCCAGAGAACGACCAGTTGAACGTCGCATTTGTTGATGTCGGTCATGCCAGCATGCAAGTCAGTATTGTGGGTTACAAGAAGGGACAACTCAAGATGTTGTCCCATACCTATGACCGGTCTCTTGGTGGGAGGGACTTTGATGAGGCCCTGTTGAAGCACTTTGCTGCTAAGTTTAAGGAGGAATACAAGATTGATGTGTACCAGAATGCACGTGCATGCATTAGGTTGCGTGTGGCGTGCGAGAAACTTAAGAAGGTCCTCAGCGCCAATCCAGAGGCTCCATTGAACATCGAGTGCTTGATGGATGAAAAGGATGTACGAGGGTTCATCAAGCGGGAAGAATTTGAGCAGATCAGTTCTCCTGTGCTGGAACGCGTGAAAGGGCCTTTGGAAAAAGCCTTGGCTGAAGCTGGCTTGACGACAGAAAACGTGCATTTTGTGGAGGTTGTCGGATCTGGTTCTCGTGTTCCTGCCATAATCAAGATAATAACTGAATTCTTTGGGAAGGAACCTAGGAGGACAATGAATGCCAGTGAGTGTGTGGCAAGAGGCTGTGCGCTCGAATGTGCTATTCTCAGCCCCACTTTCAAAGTGCGGGAATTTCAGGTATTAACTCAGTATTTTACATTTTCTGTCTTTTACACTGTAGAATCTTTCTTTTGCTGTTTTTGCATAGTAAAATCTTGCTGTGGAGCATCAAAAAATAAATGGCAAGATGCGTACTTGATATATTTGATGTACCCATATATGTATCTGTCTATCTGAAACATGATAATGAGCCACTAGGATTGCTTGTTAGGTAGGAGAGGAAGTCAAATCTTTTTCTTCTTTTAGAGGCTTGGATACTGTCATCTGTTTTGATGGCATCGTCATCGTTAAATATGTGTGGGTGTATACTAATTTTCTATTTAGTTTTAGAATGCATATTTTTTTATTTTATCTCTAAATTTTGCATTCTATTTTTTTTATATTACAGGCGAATTTAATACCTACTTTTGCTTTACATGAATGATGTTGTTATCATTTTTTTTGTTTTCACCAGTACTGTTAGGCACAGTTTAATCTATGGTCACTAGTTATGATTGATGAATCCATGTATTCAGAGTCAATTTCTTATGGTATTTGCACCATTTGTATTTACTACTGCTTGTCCATACTTCGTTTATTGCAGGTTAATGATGGATTTCCTTTTTCAATTGCTTTGTCATGGAAGCCAGATGCCCAAAACAATGATACACAGCAAACAGTTGTATTCCCAAAGGGGAATGTTATCCCTAGCAGCAAAGCTCTGACATTTTATCGAGCCAGTACATTTGCGGTCGATGTTGTGAATGTTGACGCAAATGATGCGCAGGTTGAGCCAAAAATTAGCACCTACACGGTGAGGCTGGGCATAATTCTATTTTGTAAGTTTGCATGTTAAGAGCAGCTGGGCATAATTCAGTCTGCTCTCAGCACAGTCCCGCCCCCCCCCCCCCTGAATCACTATCATATGGTTGCAGGTTGGCCCTTTCCAATCCAGCAATGGTGAAAAGGCGAAAGTGAAAGTGAAAGTCCGTCTCAACATTCATGGGATAATCTCAATTGAATCAGCAACGGTAACTTGATCATATCTCCTTTGGCCATCCTCTGAAATAGCGTTCAATTTCTTCTTTTTGTTGTTGTTGTTGTACTAGTAATATATGCTTTATTTGGATGCAGATGCTAGAGGAAGAGGAGGTGGAAGTTCCTGTATCAGCTACGAATGAGGCTCAGAAGGAAGCTACTAAGATGGACACAGATGACACACCAAATGACCCTGCTTCTGGAACTGATGTGAATATGCAGGAGTCTAAAGGTGCTACAGACACCGCAGAGGGTGCTGAAAATGGAGCACCAACTTCTGAGGAAAAGTCTGTTCCAATGGATACTGATGTTAAGGTATTTTTCTGCTGTTTGCCAATTTTTGATGTAGTCCGTTGAGATGGTCTAAAGTGAAGCTAGTGTCCTGTGTTGCTTTAAACTGACATTTCATGACTATTAGTTTCCAACATGGAAGAGCTTTACCTATCATTTAATAATCATCTTTATAAAGAATGAGTTCCAGAAATATTATCAATGTGATTCATGATTGTCGCAAATCATATTTCACGCTGAAATTTTTGGAGTTTCCCCTTGTCACAGCGTGAGATTAATGCCTTTGGAAATGATTTTCCTTGTTTTAGGCTGAGCCATCAAAAAAGAAGGTTAAAAAGACAAATGTTCCAGTCTCTGAATTGGTCTATGGTGCCTTGGGGGCTGCGGACTTGAATAAAGCTGTAGAGAAAGAGTATGAGATGGCCCTCCAGGACAGGGTAATGGAAGAAACCAAGGAGAAGAAGAACGCTGTGGAAGCTTATGTCTATGACATGCGTAACAAGGTATGTCTAGTTGCATGCATCAGTATTTTCTTACCAACTTTGTGGATAGAGCCTGATTTTGTTTTTCTTCTGTTTAGCTCTATGACAAGTACAATGATTTTGTCACGCCTGAGGACAAGGAAGGTTTGATAGCTAACCTTCAGGAGGTTGAAGATTGGCTGTATGAAGATGGTGAGGATGAAACCAAGGGAGTCTATATCGCTAAATTTGAGGAACTTAAAAAGGTATGCTTTCTTTAGTAAACTACATGCATTATCTAATATATATATATATATATAGATAGATAGATATAGATATATATAGACATACGTACATACACACACATACGTACATACACACATACGTATATACACATACATACATATCTATGTACATATATATGTACATACATATATATGTACCTATATATGGGTAATGTATATTGAACTCCCTACGCGTCAAATAATATTTGACGCGCGGCGGCGCCACCTGCCCACTCCAGTAAGCTATTGCATTAAAACTGCACTAACGCACTAATGGCCCACACCGTAACACGCGGACATATTTTAATCACCGCATCAGACCACCTGCTGCCGTAATAGGACACCGCATGCAACCGTAATTACTACGAACATAACCGTAAATACCCATAACAAACGAATCGTTGGTGAATAATCAACGCATGATGTGACGGCACCAACACGCAGTAAAAGCGCATGATTTTTACGGTCAAACAAGAAAAAAACGAACTTTTACGGCCACAAGGGCTCGCTATCTGGGAGCAACTGCACCCCAATCTGTCATTCGTGTAGTTTTAACCTCATCAATTGAATAATGCATGCCTGAAGGTTATTTGTTGAACAAGGAATATTGACATGTTTATGTTGCTTCCAGAAATATGGCATGCAAGCATTTACTGCCAGAAAAATCCGTCTTGCCGCAAATTTAAAGTCCTGCTTAAAATTACTTTTGGATGAAAGTAGTAGTAATTGACGGATATTATTTTTTTAAACTTACTCTCAATTTTTAAAATTACTTCTTGGATGCTCGAGAGTCACGTTTTTAGGTAGTATTTTTCATACTTGATAGTAGTAATTTTGTTCTAAACTCGACAAAATTACTCCATTTGCAAAACTATGTTTTTTTATGGACGAACCGGGGAATTATACTGACATATACAAGAAATATTTATTTATAGACACAAGGCGTAATTGAAAAGAACAAAAAATGTATAAAATCGCTCTGGAAGGCTAAAATGACTGAAGACAGAAAAATATTTATCACGCAAACAATAGTGACACCCTGGAAGGCTGAAATCTCGTCTTTCAGTTTGCATGCATGCATGCTAGTCTTTGTCTGGCCCAAATCACGACCGCATTCAATGATGACCAGAGTAAATCGGTGCGGAAGTAATTACGTGGCTGGAGGAGCTCGTTCATGCCGTAGACGCCACCAACAAACACACGCTTCCGCCGCCGGGTGATGACTGCTGGCCTGTGACGCCACGCAGCCCCTATGGCGCCGCTCTATGGGTGCCACGCGGAACAGGATCGTTCGCGATCTGGCTGCGTCAAACCATAAAACGGATCACCTGGCACACGGAGTAATTTTGGGCTGATAATGCGATCCGATTTTTACTGCTGCACATGAATATGGAGTAATTTACTTCGTCGGAGCTTAGCGGTGGTGCCGTCGGGGCGTAAAATAATATTTGACGCGCAGGGAGTCAAATAGATGCGCCCCATATATATGTACATATATATGTATATATATGTATATATATACAATGTTTTTGAAATGTAATATTTATTGACACAATGTTTTTGGTTATTTAAGGTTTTATTAGATGACAGAATTTATTTGTCTTTTCAATTTTAGATTGGTGATCCTATTGAGGCACGCTTCAAAGAGTGGGAAATTAGAGATTCTGCTGTTAGCCAACTGGTATACTGCATCAACAGCTTCAGAGAAGCTGCACTGTCTAACGACCAAAAGTTTGAACACATCGACTTATCAGAGAAGCAAAAGGTATTAACTACTTCTAAATAGAGGAGATAGTGTAATTGAGTTTTGTTCCTATTGATATTCCCGAGATAGTTTTCCTTCGCAGCAATGTGCTACACAATATTTCAGTTGTACTTTGTATTGCTTCCTGATATAGGTGCTCAGTTCTGACACAAAACAGTGTCTTTTTGTTTTTGTATTTTGTTGGCTGTTGCAATGCTAATGTGGTAGATGAATAGGTGGGTACTGTTGTTAGTTACTAACACATTTTTTTTCTAGGTCATTAATGAGTGCTCAGAAGCAGAGGCTTGGTTAGGTGAGAAAAAACAGCAGCAGGATGCTCTGCCAAAGCATGCCAATCCTGTCCTCCTTGCAGCGGACCTTAAGAAGAAAGCTGAAGCACTTGACAGGTTAGTATATGGCTACGCCGACTCCCAAATCTGAGATTGACCTGCCCTAGTTGTACATATAAAGACGATTTTCTGAGAAGATAAATCCTTGAACCTTTTGCTTTACAGGTTCTGCAAACCAATCATGACGAAACCTAAGCCAGCTCCAAAGCCACAAACTCCACCCCCAACTGAAACCCAAGCGCCAGAGCCTCAAACACCAGAGCAGCAGCAATCAAATGGTGAAAACTCAGCTGGTGAGCCTACTGGTGACCAAGCTGCTGAGGAGCCTGCTGCTGAGCAGATGGAAACAGACAAACCTGAGGGAGCGGCAGATGCCACGTCTTAGAGAGCTTTTTTCTCTTCTTTTTTTTTTTATAATCTTTTGCACAGTCGACCTTGTTACCTGCGGTTATGGTCGGTATCGGACCAACTATGTGAGAGGTCGTTTTGCCGCATTTGCTTGAGGATGTGTGTTGGCACGCTGGGTTATGACGTTCCATGGTTGGAATGGACGATGAAGGATAAGGGAGTGGAGGGCATCCTTTCGCAGGTTTTGGTGCCCGACGGCCTCCCTGTAATTGTCATTAATGATGGTCCTTAAGACCATGACAATTCCCAATTTTTTGTGTTTTTATTGTTGTAAAGGGCTACTTAAGTTATTGCTAGAATACCATTCTTCTGTAGTTCTGTTTCTGTACACCTTTACTGTCCGTCGTGATCTTACGTGATGTAGTGAATTGCAGTTTTCTCTGGTGTTAAGGATGGTATTCAACAGAACCTAAGCTTAACCAGATGAGGATGTTATCTTTCCACTGTCAATTGCAAATGGTGAAATCCAAAATCGGTCAGGTTGACAAAAGAAACACGGAAGGTATACCGTATACGCCTGAACTGCCCACAATCCAGCCTCCAGCGTATGAAATGTTGAGACCAGCCAGGAACAGGCTAAGCTGAGGACAATGTAGCAGCAGGAACCATGATAGTCATCGCATGTCATTCCTTGTTCGAGGAGACTCAACAGCAGAAGGAGGCAGCGAGCTGCTGAAAGATGCAGACCCAGGCCAAGATGGCAGGATCCACCAAGCGCGAGGCTTTCGTAGTTCAACGTTGATGTCCCCTTATCTCAATCTAATCGGTCTAATATTTTACTTCAGATTACTTGGATAAGACCAGTTGTCCAGGGTTTCATCTTCCCACGACTAAACCCTTAAGCTAGTTGTCTTGATATTTTAACAGAAAGATAAAACACTAAGCACCAGTGGTCTAGTGGTAGAATAGTACCCTGCCACGGTACAGACCCGGGTTCGATTCCCGGCTGGTGCATCCCCTTTTTGTTTTTTTACACTCTTCTTTTTTGTTTTGGACTCTCCTTTACTATTTTGCTAGTTGAAGAAGCAGAAGAAGAAACTCATCTATTTTTTTTCCTTTTTGTTTTTTTACACTCTTCTTTTTTGTTTTGGACTCTCCTCTTTCTCTCTAGTCTAGGAGACTAGGACTATTTTGCTAGTTGAAGAAACTCATCTATTTTTTTTACTGTCTCCTCTCTAGTCTATTTGCTGGTTGAAGAAGCAGAAGAGGAAAGAATGAGTCGTAACAGTCCGTCCAGCTGCAGCCCTTGCGTCTCCGGCATCCATCACAGGCCTGGCATGAAGCAGTGTACTCAGTACCAACCTATGTTGTTGACACACTCCCACAGGCAACAATCACCGAGCGTCCATCACGCCATTGCCATTCTCACCTATCTATCTATCTATCTATCTATCTATCTATCTATCTATCTATCTATGGCAACACCAAATGGCAACGCGCATGCAATCGAACCGTGCTCGTAGCTACGCCTTGCCCCTGCCCTTGCACGCACGCAGCCATGGGCGCCTTCCGGAGCTTCCTCTCCCTCGCCGCCCTCCGCCTCGCCGTCCGCTCACGTCGCCAGCGGTTTCGCGCCGGTCAGCTGGCCCGTGGTGGGCTTTCGTCCTCGCCAACCTCGGCCGCCTCCTCGACGCCACCACCGACGCGCTCCGCGAGTGCCGGTGCACGTTCGTGTTCCGTGGCTGTCGCGCGCCGACTTCCTCCTGACATGCGACCCGGCCGCACCCGCACATCCTGCCGGCCTGGTGGTGGAGGTTGCTGAGTGTAACGACCCGAATCTTAAACCCATGATCAACATGTAATCACTAGCATCATGAGCATCATTAGTGCACAAAACTGACATCATGACATAAGCATTGTATGCATTATTGAATTGTTTGAATTAAACTAATTGTCACTTTGTTAAGGAAGTCCAAATTTCGTGCTGCAACTATGCTGGTTTAAAATTTTATAAAATACTAGATTTCAAATGTGGAATTTAGAGTATTTTTGCAAGATTTTTGGAGTTCATTTGTAGGGTCAAAAATTAGTGGAAAATCCAAATTCGTATCTTTTGAATTCAAAACTGCAACCAAACCAAACATGGTTTTCAACTTTTTGAACTTGCAAAACCTTCCTTGTGTTCTAAGCTTTCCAAAATGTATTTATTTGTGATTTTTGGACTTCGGGAACTATTTCTTTTAAAGCAAAAACGTTTGAACTCATTTTCAAAATTGTCTCTTTTACGTGTGGACCCGCCTCGTCAGCGTCTTCTTCTTCCTTCCGTTACCTCCCTGCTCACTGGTTGGGCAGCGAGGGCGGCGCTGCCACGTTGCCGTCGACCACCGGTTCTTAGCCTCCCTGACCACGCGAAATGCCTCACTTGCCCCCGCTCTTCCCCATCTACTTAAGACCCCGAGCAACCGGCCCCCAAACCCTAGCCATTCTTCCCCATTGCAGCCGCCACCACCGTTGCCACCATTGGAGCTCGGCCCAAGCTCGCCTCGCCATTGCAGTCCACGGCGACTCGATTGAACCTCGCAGGAACCTTCCCCTCCACCTCGCCGACCTTCCCATCCACTCAATCGCCACCACCATCGCCGCCAGCGCCGCCGCCATTGCTGCAGCCCGCCGCCGCTCGCCGACGACCTCACCCGGTCCACTAATCCTTCAATCCAAGGTGGGGAATGGATTGCTCTCGTCGCCCTCTTGCTCTCCATGCCCTTCCCCTCGCCGGAATCTCACCGGAGGCGATGGATTTCGCCGGATTTTGGCCGCCGGCCATGGCTGGCTCCGGCCAGGTCACTGACCTGCGGGCCCCGTGCGTCAGCTGCTGCTGTGTGGGGTGGTCGCGCGCATAGATCTATGGTTTTCCAGGGATTTGGATGCAAAAGCGTTTTGGGTTTTGTTTTGAATCGGCTGAGAACTTGTAAAATGCGTAGAAATTTGTATACTGCTCCAACAATTGTGAAACTTGTTTTGTTGGATTCCTAGAAGGATGAAGTTTCATAAAACTCTATGTTTGCATGTTGTACTGCTGTGTATATTTATTTATAATTTATATTGCTCAAAGCTTGATTAGTTCATATTAAATGTTCTACTGCTCTAAAAATGTCAAATCCAGTTTTGTTAGAACTCTTGTATCACATGAATGCTATATATATCACTTTTCACCCATGTTTATATGCTTTTACCACTGTTTTTATTAAAACATATGCTTGGTGCCCGAAAATGAGAAATGGCATAGTAAATAGCTCAAAAATGATAAAATGGTAAAACCAATTATGTTAATCTTGTTTCAATGTATAGAATCTAGGAAAAATGCCTTTCATATTTTTTCTGTTGCTAAACATGGCTTTTAGGATTTAATTTGTTTCCTTAGGTGTAACTTGATTGATTTATAATTAAATATGCAAAAGTAATTTTAATGCATAGCCAACTTCTTTAATCTTTTAATAACAGTGCATGTTATATGTTTTTATCTAGGCCTCAATTCCATGGTTTAGAATTTATATGTGTTATTCCTTTGCTTCTAGTAGTTTTACCTTTTCGGTAAACCTTTATCCGCGTCCTAGTTTTGCGGGTGTTTTAGATAGTTTGTTGAAGTGCTTTTATCAACAATCATGCTCATGCATTTCATTTTTATTCGCATCATGTCATCATCTCTAATGCATGCATGCATTCACTCTTTAGTGAGTGAGGCACCGGAGTGCGAGACCGTTGAGCCCGAGGCCGAAGGAGAACCGGAGGAGAACGTAGTTGACACCAAGGAGAACCAAGGCAAGCAGCTATGCATGTTGAAATTCCTATTTTTGCAAATACTTATATATCGATATATGCTACGGGTTGCATTGGGTTGTTTTTTTTGGTTATTTTGTAGATCCTATTTGATGCATTTACCATTCCTTGATGTTTCTACCTTATGCCTTGTCACTCGAGTAGTATGAGTTAACTTGTTTTAAGTTGCTTAATGCTTAGCCATGCTTAGTGGTAGAGTGGTAGGCTTATTGGAATGGAATGGACGGGTTAATCAACAATGATGTCGTTATGGTCCTTGGTTAAAAATGGTTATTGGAACTTGTTGATGAAAACGATTTACGAGCCTTGAGCGGATACGGTGTAGGGCCTTGAGAATGGAGTCTCGGGCATAGATCCGCTTGAGTTGATTAAGGACCGTCCGTTGTTGACGTCGGCTTGAGCATTTTTCCGTACTACCACAAATCATGAATGGGAGGATAAGCTAATTACCGAAATTGAATTGGTCATCCAGGCACGGTCCTAGATATGTGTGTATGGTGAGGGCCCTAGAGTGTTCATAGTGGGCCTAGGCAACCCTCCGCATAAGCTAGGCGTGAACTTCCGGACGTCCAAGGCTTTTCGGAAAAGGTTGACATGAGTACCCCCTTTGTCCATCTTTGTACTAGTGGGCAGGCCGCAAGGTCCTCGAGTCGTGTGGGTAAAGATGTACACCCTTGCAAGGTTTAAAATCAATTCGAATTGCCACGCTCTTGGTTATGGCACCGCTCAATGTCCCATGGATTCATCGTAGAGTTACCGCATGGATGAGAATGATGTTCACATGGTTATGCTCTATGTTCACATGATTATGATATATTGTTGCTCACTAAAAATTGAGGTGGGACGGGCAAAACAAATAAAATTTGACTAGGTCTATAGGAGATTTATCACTTGCTCATGTTATATAAAAGTCAAGGCTAGGATGAGATAGGGTTTATGCCATTTATTTAACCTTAAAGCCTCATTCTTTGCTACATCCAAATATGCATACTCCTTGGTTATATTATATTTGCGTAAGTCTTGCGAGTACCCTTTGTACTCAAGTTGCTATATTTCATCAAGTTGCAGGCGAACCGGAGGCCGTGCTTGGTCTCTTCTACCCCGTTCATCCTCATACGGGTGAGGAGTAGGCCGGGCATGTGATGTTTGTGCCATTGGTGTGCTCGTGCTAGGCACCTTTGTTTTTGTCTTACCGCTGCGATTTATCTTTTATCGTTGTGAGATCACCATAGGAAACTGGAACCTTTACTTCATGATACTCATGTTTTATTTTGTGAGCTCAAGACTTGTATTTGGAGCTCTCATTTAAATTTGAATCTCTATGTTGGACTTGTAATATTTTCAATGTTGAACTCTCATGTAATGACTAAAATTGCTCTCTATGGTTAATTTGGTGATGTGTTTATTTGTATGAACGGTATGTATATGCTTGATCTTGGGCATGTTGTGGAACACATACCGGAACTACCGGATTTGCATTGTTTTATGTGATATTGCATTTATCATGAGCCTCTAGATGTGGATTACTACGTGGCAAGTCAAGAGACGGGCGCGTGCTAACTCTCATCTTAAGGGATTGGTCGATGATTTCATATAAACCAAATATAAATTGGGCGATTCTTTAGACTGAGGTGGCTCAACGTCGGCGCCGAGAGGAGGCTCGCCGAGGCAAAGGCGGTGCTCGACGAGTCCGTCTACCGCGAGATCGCCCAACGCAATCCCGGCGTGACAGACCGGGAGAGGGATCAGTTCCTCCGTGACTCAGCCGTCGGGTACATGTTCGCGGCCAAGGACCTCATGCTGACCTGGCTCTTCCTGCACGCACCCCGTCGTCGACCTCGCGAGGCTCCGCGTCCCGGCGGAGCGAGCCGCGGCGCTGGCCGAGATGGACGCGGCGTGCAGGGACTACGGCATCTTCCAGCTCGTCGGCCACGGCGGCGAGGAGGAGGGCCGCGCCGCCATGCTGGACATGGCGTGGCGCTTCTTCGATCTCCCGTTCGGGGAGCGCGCGCGCCACATGTCCGGCGACATCCGCGCGCCGGTGAGGTACGGCACCAGCTTCAACCAGCTCAACGACGGCGTCCTCTGCTGGAGTCCTCTGCTGGAGGGACTTCCTCAAGCTCGTCTGCGACGACCTCGACGACGTCGTCCCCTCATGGCCGGACGCGCCCCTCGACCTCAGGTAAATCCCTGTTGATCAGTCGCTTCACTGGATACAATTTCATTCTAGTGATTTCTGTTCTTGCTGCCTTCTTGGGCGGCATGCGACAACGAGGCAAGAAGAAACAAGAGTTTGCGTGCAGCATTATTGTAGTGTAGCACTGTTTAGTACTACTACTTCCGTTTTAAGTTATAAAGAAAAGTGTATAGCACCTGTCAGTACTACCTTTGGATAACAATCAAGTTTGTAAGAGAAATCATTATTTTTAATGAAACGAAAGTGTGAATGAATAGTAAAATTAAACCAATCTAAATAGGGTCCGATTTTGTCTCACATATATTTATTGCAATGTTAGCCTAAATGTCGGTTATCTGTCGTTTAGCTCTTATTTCAAAATAAACGACCAATAAACAGATTAAACTGCCAATTAAACGGACATGGTATGCACCACAGCGTATAGACAAGCTCGTTTGAATATAGGTCTACCCTGTTTTACTACCAGAAGCTTGGTGCGTCATGTTCTGGAGTTGTCTTCATAATGTGATCATCATGGATCAGGCTGAACTTCAATTTTGATCAACTAAATCCTTTCTTGTAGGCAATGGCGGTGGTTCTGCATAATAGAGAAATCAGGTGGTCACACAGCTTACAGATCCCTTAGCCGGTAGACAACTTAGGCCCAGTACTGTTGCGCTCCATCGAGAGAAATCAGAGAAGGGAGTTGGCGAAATACATTGGGTATTCTTGAGCACGCTTCATTGTATGTATATACATTGGGGATGGCCGGATGGGGCGAACTGAGGCTTTGAGCAAACATCAAGTTGTCTAGGACCCTGTGTCCCAGACAACAAATAGAATACTCCTATGTCATCCAGCATTTAATCACTACAGTGTGTCTGGATTTGCTCAAAAAAGCTACATTTTAAAGATAAGCAATTATCTGGAGGTTAATTTTACTTGCATCAAACTAAGTTAGATTTTGCATCCGTAAAGAAACCAGCAGTCATCATCAGTCCAACCCCATCAGCATGCTGGTGACCCCGTCTACAATCTTGCTCCGCAGCGATGGTGAGAAATCATGCTCCTCACCGAAGTGCACCCTGTAGACTTCCCACTCCCTATCTTCCACAACATGTCTCCCAATCTCCGCCTACAAAGATCAGCGATGTTCCATCAGCTGTAAAGAGATGCTTCTCAATAAAAACAAATACATTCATTTATAAATGGAGTCATTGTTAAAGATGCAAAATGCAAAGGGTATACATGGTATAGTATCATACCAAGAAGATTCGTTTCTGAAGATTCTTGAGAGCAAGGGTCATGTCGTAGAACACCAACGGTCTACCTTTGCCAGAGACCTCAACAGGGTTTGCTACCAGCAGCTCTATGTCAGGACCCCGCTTCACCATCGCCACACGCAGTGGTCTGAGGAGCTCCATCCTTAGGCGACAACACAGCGTTCTCTCCATTTGCTGATCAAGAATCTTCTTCCCATCTGATTGCACCACAAACAAATCTACATCGCACCTTCCATTTTGGCTCGCATAGAATCGGCCGTAGGAAATCTGACAGCAAACAATACTCCACTTGCTTTCGTCATTTTCCTTTGAAAGAAAATACTTTTTTGAAAAGTAAAGAAAGGAATATATTTTGCGCAAATTAGGTTCCCTTGTATGTTGTTACCTGAATGTTGCAGTCCTTGACTGTCCTCATGATATCATATAGGAGGCCCTTACGGTCACCACACTGAATCTGAATAAGAGTATGGACAGAGCTAAGAGAGTTGTCCATTGTCACGGAGATGGTAGTGTCACCTCTTGTGTTGATTGATTGCTCCTCTATGATGAGATCTGTGTTAAACATCTGTTCCATTACAGCAGGCGTCAATGAAGCACATGTTTGGAGGCAAGACAACATGTCTTCAGTCGCAGGATCTATTTCACGGCTTGCCAATGAGTCACCTAAGACACTATCGAGTTTGTCGTACGCTTCTTCTCTTCTGCTCTTTGTGTGCAGAAGCTCCCTGAAATCATTCTGGAGTTGTTATTTAATTTTCAACAGAGACATGAAGTTAATAATATTCTGAAAGGTGGAACTTATAGCAATCATAAACCACAAACAGGAGCACCACACTATGATCTAAAAGAAAAGAAGGTACAATTCTGGATATGTCAGCCAAGATTCCTGATGAACAATAGAAAATGTATGTTTTCCTCATATTATCATGGAGTAATAGCTTCTGGAATGAAGACGCCAAAAGAAAATATCATCTTAAAAGTACTGAAAAGGATGTTTGAGGAGATAAGAGACCTGGCATCTGTGATGAAGAAAAGGTCCAGTACACTCCCATCAGGCGTGGTAGAGACCTTCACCCTCCGAATAGTGAACTCTAGCTCGCACAACACCCGTGTCACATCTGTGGAGACAGAACTCCCAGCATTAAGATCCAAATTAGACCTTTTCTAGCTACATATATCTTCGATGAGACATCCCTTTCAGGACTAGCTCTCCTTTGGTTGCATGAAAAAACAAATTCACTAGGTATGAAGTTACCTCACCAGGCAGTATTACTGCAGAGTTATACAGCGAGAGAAAAAAGAATCCCTAGAAGCTCCTACGCATTCAGTATTCAAATGGCAAAAAATGCATGCTGTTGCGTAATTAGGGACTGTCAATTTTGTCACAATATGTTTGAGAAATGAGATCAGACAGTGCAATTTTTTGTTATCTGACAATATGATGCAACACTTTCCCCACTAATTTAGGCTAGCAATTTCTAACTTTCCATTGAACAAAGCAATCAGGTATAGGCTACTGAATTATGCAGGGTATCATTACCGAATCGAGAGAGTGGCGTTACCATGCAAGAGGCCCATCCGGTCGAAGCAGCATAGCTTGAGCAAGAAGAGCTGCGGCTCTGGAGGAGCAGCGTCCTGGAGGCCAGCAGCGGCGAGGTAGGCGGCGTCGAACCCGAACGGCGACGCGACGGGGCAGAGCTGCAGCAGCCTGTCCTTGAGGATGTCCCACGGCACGGGCCGCTCCCGCCGCGGCAGCACCCAGAGCACGATGTAGCACCACCGACCGTCCGTGCTCATGTCCCCCTTGACGACGCTGAGGCCGAAGAGGAGGACGACCCGGCAGAGGTCGCAGCCGAGGCCCGTCTTGTCGGGGCAGCTGATGGTGACGACGGCGGGGTTGCCGGCGGCGTCGGCATGTCTGATTTGAACCACCTCGTCGCTGGGCACCCCCATCCCGCCTCCGCGATCTTGGGGGGCGAGGAGGCTGCCGCGGCTGCGGGGACAGACAGACAACAGCGCACAGCAGCGGCGGCCGCAGCGGAGGAAACGAGAGAGATGTGGGCGGAACGGAATCTTGGTCGATGGATTCCTTAAGCTCAGCAAGATCCCCGTCTTGTTCTTCTTTCCTAGTACTGTACTATTTGGAGAGGGCAAACAAGGAATCCAACCAAAATTTCGGGGGGAAAAAAGAGGAAAGTGATTGGGGTGTGTGTGGTGTGGACAAGTCAACAAGGCATATGGCAGGCCAAGACTGGTTGGACGGTGAAGTTTTCTTTTGTTCTGTGCACCAGCCACCAGTGTTCTTCCTACTTTGCTCCGTTCGCGGCCTGTCCACGTTTTAAACCTAGCATACCTAACCTTGCGCCAATTGAGCTCGTTACCATTCCAAAGTTGATTTTAAAATGATGATCCAATTGTATGCCAAGCTCAAGGTTGCTTTTTGGGGCAAGTTGAAACCACGGTTCCTGTTTATTGTACATGCAAAGCCAAGGGGTCTACATCATCCGTGTCACCAGCTGACGCCGGCCGCCTCGCAGACCTGCCACAGCGGGAAGTCGAACGCATCGGCCTCCATGGCGTCGACGCGGGAGCGAATGGCCTCCGCAGCAGCCGACAGGCGACAGCAAGTGCATGGCGGCCGTGACGACGAGCGATGGAGAGAGACGAGACGAGCTGGCGCGGGGATGGAGAGACCGGAGACTGAAGGTAGGGACAAAATCGTCCTCTCACGTGGGCTTGAAATGGAAAAGGAAATGAAAAGGAAAAAAAACGAGAGAAACACTCAGAGCCCGGTGTCAATTTTTAAAGGGAATTTTTAAAACGCGTGCAAATTGGATGTCAAATCCAATGAGACTAGCTAATTAAGTGTGAAATATCAAAATTTCTCATCAGCCGATGAATTGGGATGAGTAAGCGAAGAGAGATGAAGGAATCCATTTTCGTCTCCACCTAGAGCCGCAGCCTGCAGCCCACAGGGTGGTCGGCTGGTCGCCCCGATCAGGTCGGCCCACCAAGGCCCAAAAAGTACTGAAAGCAGCAGAAAAGCACGGCATGGAGAACAAAAAAGGAAAAAACAGACGTGAAATCAAAGGCAAGCAAAGCGTACGTACATAGTACCTTAGGTGCAGTGAAATCGCCGTACATCAAATCATGGATTCGATGCAATGCAACTTTTTTTTTTTTTGAAAATTGATGCAATGCAATGCAATGCAATTCTCTTTTCGCATTTGCAGCAGCACCGTACGTACAGAGGCTGCTTCACCGAACCTCACATGCTCTTGTAAGACGAATGCTGACGGGTTCGGTTGCTCAGTGTCTGTTTTACTTGCACGGCATGCATATGCATCACACAGCTCATGAGTGAGCTCATCCGAAGAATCTGATGCCAACCACCAATTTCTAGATGCGTAGCAGTAGCAAGGGTTGGGCGTAGCCACATACTGTGGAGCAGCTGCTGCAGAATGCTCTGGTTCCAACAGCATTTCTTCCTTCAACACCACGTACGCAGCTGCTTCTGTCAGTGACAAAGGAAGAAAAAGTTACTGGCATCAGTTTGCGAATACAGGCCAGGCAAGGTGGCAACCTTCTCCGTTACTTTAGTTTATTCCTTCGAAAAAAAAGGTAGAGAATAAGATGGCACCATTGATATTGTATACTATAGTGCATCAAACCATGTGACGTAAAGGTTGTAAAGGAAGAAGAAAGCGAGGCACGAGGGTGAGAGATGCAAATGCAGGTAAGCTCAAGAAAAGCAGCCGGACTCGCTGCATGGAGGATGCCAGTATCGTGTATCGAGTAAACTACTGTCTAGTATTGTGCCTGCTTTTAACACCCAGTAAATATTATCTCTAAATGTCAGACAGTGTAATGAGATGTAATGCTGCCTCCCAACCAACCCAGCTGTACTGTACTAGTGTACCCTACTCTGCTTTACTGCTCTTGTTATTACCTTATCGTGCCTATGAGGACGTGACAGCAAGCTGTGATGCGAGTGAGATCCATGTGAGTGCTGGTAGCAACCAGTAATACAACAGCTAGCTGGCCGTATGCATGCCTGCTGCCTCACCAAATGAGTACCAGTACCTCCTCGTCTCCTCCGGTCATACAACTATACAAGCAAAGCTCAGCCTCTCATCTTCCTCGACATGGGAAACAAATCAAAACCACCTCTACAGGAAGGAAGCAGAAAAAGGGCAGGCAACAACAAGAGAAGATTGGCCAACCTCTTAACGCTGGTTCTCTTGTTTATATAAGTATACATCTGTTCCAGGCTTCCACTCCCTCAAGTCTTTCTTTCACGTCACTTTCGCTAGCTGGTCCATCACTGCTTGCTTCTTTCAAACACAAGCTTAAGGAAGCTACATTGCCATTCCCTGCTGCAGCTAGAAAGCACTCTTCTGTTGTAGCAGTGACTACGCAATTGCTTCAGCTGGATCATCCCGCCTGCAGCCTAGTAAATTGCTTGGATCGTCCAGTGAAGGGAAGGACAGAAAAGCTGTCATGTCTTCGTCGGAGGAAGGAGCGGCAGTGGAGGGAAGGGCACCGAGGAGGCGCCATGGCAGCCCTGGCCAAAGTGGTGTGTCTGTGACGGTGGTGTACTACCTGTGCCGCAGCGGACGGCACCTGGAGTACCCACACCTCATGGAGATGCACCTCACCTCCCCAAACCAAGCCCTCTACCTCAGAGATGTGATCCGCCGGCTGGATGCGCTCCGAGGGAAGGGCATGGCTGCCATGTACTCCTGGTCCTGCAAAAGGTAACTGACCATCCAGATCATTTGCTTCCTTGCTTGCTTGCTTCTGGCAACTGACATGCAAATGCACTACAATATTGAAGGAGGTACAAAACTGGATTCGTGTGGCATGATGTGTTGGAGGACGATTTGTTGCTCCCCGCGCAGGATAGCGAGTATGTCCTGAAGGGCTCCCTCTTGCTCCCCCAACACTCATCACCACCTGCATTCGTAGCTACACCATCACCTGCGGGTATATTATAAATTATGAGTCGCGTCCAATTGCCACTTGTCAGTTATGTTGTTTCTCCAACTCCTACTTACTGGATTTATTTACCTATTGCTTGTTCCCATCCTGTTATTTGTTGTTTCAGATCATGACCACACCAATGTAGGCACAACCATTATCCCAAGGGTCCACTGCGTCAAGCCAACTACTGATGAAGAGGTACCAACTCATTCCCAGGAAGCCTGGACTGCTAATTCATCATTGTCATCTCCTCCCACGATTAAGGTTGAAGTTGAGGTTAAAGCACCACCGCCAGCACTGCACCAAGAGCCACAGCCAGAGCTGTCACCAACATCACCATCATCTTCTGGCACCACTGGGGACAGGGGCGAGGAGGCAGCATCAGCACGTTCAAGCTCTTCAGGAAGCCCCTCCTCCCCTAATAAGCTAACAAGAGGATCAGCAGGAAGCATAGGTTCTCCCTCAGGTAGCACAAGCTCTCCCACTCTGCCTAGCCTCATGCTTCACAACAAGCAGCAGGTGTCTGTCATCACAGATGAAGCGACACAAACCCAAGGAACATCAACAGGGAGGGACCTTCACAAGAAGGGTACCAATTGTAGTACTGGTAGCACACCGACCAAGGCAACTGTGCCTACCGACGATAAGCAACCAGGGCGTACAGAATCTTTCTCCTACAGCACCAGTAGGAACAGGACCTTGGAGTCCCTCATAAGGGCTGAGGCTCTTGGCAGAAGAAGCGTCACTGCTAAGAGGATCCTAGAAGAAGAGGACGATGATGACAGAGCAGCACAGTCAATAATCACGAAGCTGAACCCTGCCAACTTACTGATGCGGCTCATGGCTTGTGGGTCGACGATGTCTGCAAGGCAGCATCTCCCTGCATGCGGCATCATGCGACCAACACCCAAGCCCCAGTACTTGAGTCAACATGTCGAACTTCTGCCGTCATCTCCAGTCTTGTCTCCCCTTGGTGCGCTTATCATGCGTCCTGTAACCGCCGCTGGAGCCAGTGTAGTTTCAGACTCAGGAGACTGCAGCTACTGCAGTGGGAGCATGCTCCAAACTGCACCCAAGGGGTGTGAATCAGGCAAAGTGAAGTCCACAAGTATTAAGCCGCCTTCATCTAATGAAAAATACTGGTACGTTACCTGATTCCTTTTCTTATTCTTCATTATCCTTACAGGTGAATAACTAGAACAATCTGATGCAAGTGAGAAACTAATGCCCATTGAGGTTTAGCACAATGTCATTCTAAATGAAGTCATTCCCTCATGCCCATCAATGTTTCGATGTCTGTCTCCTTGACCATGATCTCTCTCTACGTGATTAGCTTTCTGTATAGAGTTTATCTGCATAGATTGTGATCGCAGAAAGAATATGATGCAGTGTTTCTGAGAAAGAAGCCCCCGTACAAGATTTGGATAATTTGGAGGGTAGAAGTAAAATTATCTCAAAAACAATCAAAATGGCACCATGTCAGCAACCCACAAGTGGGACACTGGTAACCATAACCACAGACGTCAGGCATAACAATGATGAACAAGAATCTAGCAATGAAGCTTCATCCAAGACCTTGTCAAGAAGTACGAGCAAAAGGATGACTGATCCATCATCACAATCTTCAAGAGTTGTATCATTTCATGATGAAAAAGAGAAAGTGGTTAAGATTGAAGAAAGGTCAGATAAGACTCAATCCTAGCAGTTTGTCCAGTAAGGCAGAATAAAATTTTCTGTATTTTTTTTCGAGAAATGATCCTTATTTTCACCATTGCAGGCTCGCTTCTGGAGCTCGTGTTGTAATCCAGTGTGCGCCCTTACTCAAAGGAACATATGCCAGTGCTAAAGCAATGTAACAGAGGCAGTTTATATCTGGTTTTTCCCCTCTACCTTTTTCTTTCTTGATAGTTCAAAGTTGTTGACAGTTGATGAAAATGTTCGATGCTATAGGATTTCTTGCCGGGTAATAATAAGCAGATAGCACCTTTCAGGGGAGATACTATTGTAATCAATGTCCATTGTCACCATAACATTGTAATCTCATGTCCGAAAAAATGTACTAGCACTGCACTTAGCAGTCTTTTAGTTTTCTCTTATTTATCCTTCTGCAGGGCCATGCAGAACAGATTGGTGTAAATGTAGAATCCCTCCACAAAGCAGCTGTTAGGAGTTTGACAGCAATAAGGGTGAAATAAAGAGCATGTCACTGAGGAAATTCATGCCCTGAACATTACTACTGCCTCCTTTTAACCAGAAAAAGGATTGAGTACTTCTCCAAAGCAAATATGCGGGAAGCAAATTCCTTTCGGTTCGGTGTCTGTACTTTGCATTACTGTACCAAGGGCAGAAATTAGAGTCGACTTGTGCACATTGTAGGTTGAGTCATTGATCGCTTACTATCGTACAGACTACAGCCAGTTGATACTACAAGCCAGCAGTAATTTCAGCATGTGCTGCAATCAATCTCATCATTGTGGTACTTGTAGACGCAAGTGCCTTCAATCTCCAGCCTGCTGTGCATTACTTATACCCGCTCTGTTGGTACAGGTTTGTTTACAGATCTGCTGCGCTTTGCTTGCTCTTGCTCTTAAATCTCAACTAGTAAATACCAGCATGATCAACTGCTTCGTTTATGTAGCATCTCTAACTCAACACTCAACTTTTGTCATCCACGGACAAACTGAAACTGCATGGCCACACAAATTCAGCTAGTGACCTGAAAGATTTCTTCATACACCGAAATTCCTTTGCACGACCAAGTTGTAAAGTACTAGAGGGTGTCTCATCGTGTGAGCGCCCCCTCTCCCCCAACATTTTGATGGCTCAAACAAGGCAGAGAAGTAGCCCGATAGGAAACGGCCCAGGGCTCACTGAATGAAACAAGTGTTTGATTACGAAACCCCTTGAAGGAGACCTTAGCATACTCAGAAACCCATATTCTGCAACGGTAAAAGTTATTTCACATTAAGTAAGTTTAGTATAAGCTCAGCTTCCAAGCAACTGTTTGAGAGATAGGGAGGGAGGGAGGGAGGGAGGGAGAGAGAGAGAGGTACACATAGTGTCATACAGCAATAACTCAATAAAAACAAACAAGAAAAACTTCCGGACTATATATGCTCTACTGCAGCTGTTCCCTACCTTATGCACCGTTATCAGAACTAATTAGCTTGCCGAAAATACAATGTAATTTAAAAACAGAGGGAGTAGGTAATAGTGGTAAAATGAAATATGGTGGTTATGACATAACATACTTCATACCTGGAAAGGTATTCTTGGTCAGAATTTTCCGTAGAAGAAACACATGCAAGTACTTGTAGCATTGAGCTATTGCACAAGATTGTTCTGCTTCTCGGCTTATAACCATTGGCCTACAGGTAAAACAAACAGCAAAATCCCAGCATGAACTAAGATACTGCTCCACAAGCAGGTCAACTCCATATTGTCTCAATGGAATATTTCAATTTCCACTGCACTAAGGGAGCATATATTTTTGGAAAACAGTTCACAGCTGCTTTTATAGAAAGTATGTAAAGAAGGGAGCATATATATAACCAGCTAGCAAGAAAATTCTCCCAAAGGATATCCATATTCCAAAAGTGTAGAAAGATGTATGTGCTCAGAAAGAGGATTCATAGCTTCACTTATGCCTGTGCATCACTCAAACTCAAAAAGAAAAAATGCCCACAAGCCAAAATAGCAGATGCAAATGAACCAATCATGGTAATCATATGTTTAACTGTATTTCGAGAATAAAACATAGAATATAGGTTACAAAATGAACTAAATAGCAAAAAGTAAAGTATTACAAATCATTGTTACAGAATCAAGTTAAAGGAACCAATCAGTTGAATGGAAGCAGTGCTGTCAGAACTCAGAAGCAAAAATCTATACACATTGATGGTTAACAAAGTTTTCACAGAAGTAATAGTGGCTAGCTAAATGAAACATCTACTGCCAAGGCTAAGAATTAAATTGAGACATGATGACGCTTACAAGACTTGCTTGCAAAAGCATACATTATGATGTTCAACAACTTATCTATTAGGGAGAAGAGAAAAATCACCGGAGCACCTCCGCTTTCTTCTTCCCCCTGAAGAATACCTCCTTATCAACAACCTCACGCATGTACCGATCAAACTCCACAGGAACCCCACCATTGAGCCTCTTCATCTCCAAAAACCACTTGCTGTCTGTCCCCCACAGGTCCTCAAACTCATCCAGGTGATGCACAGTGAGCTTTGCCTTGAGTGCCTCCACCAGCGCACTGTTGACCCCATCCCCTGCGACATACACCTGCCGGCCTGCATCAAGACCTTCCTCAACCCTCCGTTTGAGGTCCTCGCCACTGGCACCAATATGGACAGAATCATAGTCTGGTTGCATCCTTGATATAATATCATCGACAATGTGCATCAAGCTCGGTGCCCAGCGTATTGCCCGCCGCATTGGGCGGAGCACACCCTTGGCCTCGCCCTCACAGACATTGTACCAGTAGTTCCCCGGCTCGACATCCCCGAATTTCCTGATGATGATGGTGTCCCTGGCCTTGGAGAACTTGATAGGCGCTAGCCTGGTGTCCTCAACCAGGCGCACCCGGAGCTGTCCCTGCGCTCCCCACCTGTTCCAATCCACCCAGAACTGACTCTCCTCGATGATGGGGACCTGGGAGTGGAGGTGGTCGACGTCGATGTAGAATGCAAGGCGCTTGCCTTCCTCGGGCATTCCTCCCGTGCCCGCTGCTGCGTAGGAGGCAGCGAGGCAGAGGGTGAGATCAAGGACGAGGGTGCGATTGAGATAGCGGGCCTCGGCGAGGGCACACTGGAGGCTTCGCAGGTAGTGCGGCATGGGCTTGCAACGGTCTCCTCCGCCGAGGTAGGCGAGGTAGGAACCATGGGCGAATCGGGAGCGGGAAAGCGCGGGCGGAGGCGGAGGGGCTATGGTGGCGTTGGTGGCGCCGCGGCGAGGCTTGCGGGCGTTGGGGCCGGAGTGGTACTCGCCGATGGAGAGGACGGAGTAGGCGCAGGAGTGGGGGTCGCGGGCGATGGCGAAGCGGCGGTAGTCCTTGGTGGTGGCCTTGGAGGGGGAGTCGGAGTCGGAGCGGGCGCGCCAGGCCATGTCGCAGGACGCCGACGGCGGGTCGCCGGGGACGGGGCGGCCGAAGCGGGCGAAGTGGACGGCCGGGAAGGCATCGATGGCGCTGCGCATCATGAGGTGGAACAGGCGCGGGTCGGCGCAGTCGAGCGGGGAGCTGGGGTCGCAGCTCTGCTCCTGGGGCTTCTGGTCGGCAAGGGTTGGGGCGGCGTGCGGGGAGATGGAGATGGGGAGGCGGAGGAGCGTGACGAGGAGGACGAGCAGGAGGAGGAGCGCGGTGGCGGCGGGGACGGAGGGGGAGAGGAAGGAGCCGCGCCCCAGCAGCGGGCGGCTCGGGTCCATCGCGGCCACCAACGCACCACGCCGGCGATTTCCGAGGGGAAGGGAACGACGGTGACGAGATCTGCCTGCCCACTCGCTCTGCGCCTCCCTGCTTCTGCTGCCTGTGTCTGCTGCTCTCTACGGGCTTCCTATTCATCTTGTGGAAGGTCTTTAAAGCCCATTTTGGCCCAATTACAAATTAACCTTTGCTACTATTAACTCAACATTTCGTTTCGGCTTCTTCTACATATTCTATAGTGTTGAATCAACAAGTGGTTTAAACAAGTCCAACATTTGAAGCCTAAAATATTGAAACCATGAAATTACAATGTTGAAGATGTAAATAACTAATGTTGAATTAGAATATCTAAAATATTACATTACTCCGGCTGCCTGTCGATCTTCTCCGATGGCCGCGCACGCGATTTCCTGTCGTTCTTCTCCGACACCAGCCATGGCAGACGCAACGCACGGTGAGGAGGGCGTCAGTGCCCTAGGCAGCGGCTCACAGCGGGGGAGGGCGTCGGCGACACAACCAGTTTCAGGAATTTAAGGCAAAACAAACACTCAGCTTCAAATCAGAGGGAAAATCAAATTTGACAATAGTTGATATGGTCACACAATCTTATATCGTGTCCCCACAAGCATAGGCCTATGGATCGAGCTCTCTCGGACAGCTATTATAGACTCCAGCTCTATCAGCGATGGGTCAGTTTAGCCCTGAGCGCTAGCCACGGCATGCGCACCATGAAAAGGAAGGTGGCGAAGCACAAGTACTTCCACCAAAGTCCGGGTTGAATATGACGATGTGGCGGCGGTGCTAACACATTGCCCTGACTGTCAGAGAAACCAAACGTGTGTCATACAGATGATAACCTACATCCAGAGGCAGATGACGATGTGGTGGCGGTGCTAACACATGCGCACCATTACGGTTGATGCATTCGTGCCGTTGCATTGTTTTTTATTTTTTGAACTTAAATTTGTTGATCTTTTTAAATAGAAAATCTTTTCTTTCATCTATCTTTTTCTCCTTTTGGCAACCTAACCCATTTCACCTTCTCTTTCTACGTAGCCCCTCTCCGACAATGAAAAAGTCCTTTTAACAGCCTTCAACCATTGTGATTGTCCGGTTTTCACACTCGATGTACAAAACTTGAAATCTTTCAACCTCAAACTATCAAAACCATTTGTTTTTCACCCTTCTCCGGTTTTGAAGGTTCTTTGTGCAAGAAAAGTCCATTTTATACCCTTCAACTGTATTGTTCGTTCGATTTCCAATCTCTGTTAAAAAAGCTCACGGCGTTGAGACCCACTAAAATTTCAAAATCAATAACATCTATAAAATTCAAATCTCTTTTCCAATTTACCCATTCAACCTAACATCTGAAACACATTTAAATTAAATTAAAAACATTTCAAACAGAATGTTGCATTTCAAAACCTTTTGGTACATAACAAATTTTAAAATTGAAAGCTTCTTTCTAATTCCTTTGCACAAATTTTCATATTTCAGCAGAAAATACACTTTAAAAGAAAAAAAATACTACACATTTCAAAATCCAAAACCTTTCCACGAAACAATATTTTGAATTCTACGTGTTTTGGCAATTTATTTTAAACAAATATTTATACGGCTATGGATGCATCCACTTGCAACACACAACAACGCCGTGAGCTTTTTTTTAGGGTTGAAAATTAAACGAACGTCATAGTTTAAGTGTAAAATGGACTTTTTTTTTGCGCAATCCTCCTTCAAAACAGTAGAAGGGTGAAAAACAAACGTTTTGATAGTTTGGTGTTCAAAGATTTCTATTTTGTACATCAAGATTAAAAAGTAGACGAGCGCAATAATTAAAGGTTGTAAAAATGATTTTTCCCCCTCCGACAATAGAACCTGAGACCCAATCAATCACGTAGCCCAACTCGCCCTCTCGTGCGTGGTCTGACCCGTCTCCTACATGCCACATTCCATGTCATACAGATGATAACCTACATCCAGCGGCAGATTTATAGGGGTGCAGGGTGGGCTCAAGCCCTTCCTCCTACAGTTTGTGATTAGTGGAAATTAAGTGGAGGATGAAGAGGAGGAAAATAATGATGGTGAAGAGTTGAAGACAAAATAGAGATATGGAGAAACATGAAGCGAGATAAGGCCTCCTAATCTCCCCTCTTGCGTCCGCTACTGCCTACATCTGACCTCGCGAGTAGACAGACAGAAATTTGGGGGAAAAGGTTGGAGATGGCAAGAGGTCTCGCCCATGTAAATGTAATAACGCTGCCGGAAAAGAGTTTCCGGAAGCGGTCAAGCGGAGGGAGGGAAGATTTTCATCACAGGATTGTTTCTACTTAGAAAGAGATTGTTACAAGAAAGATTAAACAGAGAACAAGGGGAGGAGTTTTCTGCAATCATGGAGCCCGCGCAAGTGGACTCGATGATGACCGAAAGGGAGAGCTTTGGGGGACGCGTGTAGCAATATTGGAGTCGTGCACACCTATGTGCAGTCATGCGCGTAAGCGTAGAAAAATGCAAAAAAAAAGGGGAGGCCGCAAGCATGCAGACAATCTATATTGATATGCAGACAACCTAAGGCCCAGTGTGTGACAAAAGACATTTTGTTCTTGATTCTGCGATGTTTTCTGCAGAAATTCATCATGTGGCCTGCTCTGCTCTCCCTGGTGTCTGCTTCTCCTTGCTCCAGCACGAGCCAGCTGTACCATCCTTCTGGAGCCTCTCATCGCTCGGCTGCTTCTGAGCTTAGCTCAATGGCATTCATGGCGGCTGGAGCTGCTCCTTCCTCTTCCTCTGCCGCCTCTGCTCTCATGCCGACACGACCCGAAACAAGTCCCCTCCAATTCTTCCATGCGCACGCCGCGCGCCGCGCGCTCTTCCGCTCGCCGTCGAGGACGCGTCGCAGCCAGCTGGTCTGCTCCCTCGACGCCACCAAGTGAGGAGATGAGAACAGCGGCTGACCGGCCATATCTTTTCAAAAAAAAGTTTCTCCATGCATCTGAAGCTGAACATGCAGCATGCATCATGTACGTACACGCAGGCAGGCTGTGCAGGAGCAGTCACCGACGGTGAAGGGCGCGGCGGCGGGGCGCACGGACTGCTTCGGGGTGTTCTGCACCACCTATGATCTCAGGGAGGTCGGTGGCCGGCGTTTCGTCTGAAGTCTGAACTGTAAATCGGGTAATCAGTTGTGCCTCGAAACTACTGACAGATAGTGTTTTCTTTGTTTAAAATGAAATGTAGGAAGAGGAAACAAAATCCTGGAAGAAAGTAGTCAACGTTGCATTGTCTGGTGCGGCTGGGATGATATCCAACCATCTACTGTTCAAAGTGAGAATGTCACCAATCTGCTCTTCAAAGTGTAGAATTTGATTTTTTTTAGCACCACTTCTTTAATTTAAATATTATAGGTTATGCATCATTCACATAATCCTCACACGATAGGGTCGGGAGCTCCTGCAGGTTGGGGGTGCTCCCGTGCTCCCAACCGAAAGATACACCTCTAAATATGCATAAGAAATTCAATTAAAGTATGAATGGATGTGTTGTTATCTGCTATCTCATCCAAAAATAAGGATGGCAAAAATTTGCATAAAGGAAAAAAAAGAGAAATCAATATATGAATGAGGTTTGTTATAATGCTTGAAAGGAACCAAAATGAACCCACGATTTATCTCCTAAAGAGTGTTTTATTATAAAAGGGTAATTTAGTCTATATTTCCTCCCTCAAGAAACAGATAGCTTTTCTTCCATATTTTAGCTCCCGTATTCCTACGATATATCGCTCCTCATCCTCACCAGGCCATCGTGCAGAAGGGGATTTTGTTCAAACAAGTCGCAGGGCATTGGCCCGCCGAGCACTCCTCCTCAGGCACACAAGGTGTCAGGTGGGAGGGGCAGGGCGCCCTGGGCATCGCTATGCTGGCGGCCATCGCCAATCACCAAGGGGATTGCCGCAGTAATCGAGCGTCGTCACGACCGTCTCCTCCCCGGGAGCAGTGTCATGGCAAGGGATGCGATGTCGTCGGTAAGCGCGACATCGGAGTCGAGGTAGAGGACACAATGCATGCAAGGTCAGAGGCGAGGTAGATGACGCGAGCGACGCCGGGAGCTCCCCCTCGACGCGGCCAGGCAGGAGCGAGAAAACGCCTCTGCTTCCACACCTCTGCAGTAGCAACACATCTGTAGCAACAAGAAAACGCTATCGGATGATGGCATGCCGTAGAGACATAGAAGATATACGAAACGTTGCCTAATGATTAGGAAAGTATTAATATATCCTTGTACTTAATTTTGTAAATGGTTTCTGGCCCACTAAATTTAGTTTCTGGCCCACCACTTTGGTTCCTCGTAATAGGTTCCTTTTAACTTTTGACCATTAGATCTGAGAGGATGGACGGCTCTTATTATTTCCAAGCGCTGTAAAAAGTCTCATCCTTGTACTTAATTTTGTAAATAGTTCCTGGCCCACCACTTTGGTTCCTCGTAATAGGTTCCTTTTAACTTTTGACCATTAGATCTGAGAGGATGGACGACTCTTATTATTTCCAAGCGCTGTAAAAAGTCTGATTGTACTTAATTTTTTAAATGGTTCCTGACCCAGTAAATTTAGTTCCTGGCTCACCACTTTGGTTCCTCGTAGTAGGTTCCTTTTAACTTTTGACCATTAGATCTGAGAGGATGGACGGCTCTTGTTATTTCCAAGCGCCGTAAAAAGTCTCGTATATGAATAGTAGCCGATGCGGGTGTAACTATTCATCTCTAAAGTTGCTTGTCGCATATGTCAATGTTCATTCACTAAGTTCTCCTTTTTCCCTTCCTTGCACACATTTTTATATCCTATTTTTTCATGATAATAGAAGATAAAAGGCGCAGGCATTCATAATTTTCAATGCAATTATAAATTTTCATACACATGTATAAGTGCATCCACGGGTTGGGAATTGGGAGCACCTAGCACCCCAATCCTAGGAGCACCTGAACTTGTCCTCGTCAAGGTCTGTTTGGAGCCACCCAACAAAAATTTAGCTAGGTAATGGCTAAGTATTTTCTTTAACTAGCTGAAAAAGAAAAATTAGTTGGCTAAATTTTAATTATGGGTGTTTGGATCCACCTGCTAACTGAATTGACCGGACTATCCTACCCTTTGTTAAATGCAGACAGATAGTATGGTGTTAGTGGAAAAATCTTGTAAACAAGTAAGGGTATTTTGGTCTTTAAACTCATTTAGCGGATTCAAATAGCTAGAGGGATAGTAGTGCATATTTTGGTCTACAGCTAAACTTTAGCTGGATTCTGGCTGCCCTTTGCTGCTTTGCATCCTAGCGGCTAAAGTTTAGCTGGATGTATCTAAATGGACCTCCTGGACCGAGGAGTGTCACTCCGTAACCACTTCAAAGTATTCTGATTTTTTATCTGATCTGCAGCTTGCGTCCGGTGAGGTGTTCGGGCCAGATCAACCGATAGCGCTCAGGTTACTGGGCTCCGAAAGATCATTCCAAGCCTTGGAAGGTGACTGATCAATGAAGATTGCTGTTCTCTTCCGTTCTTGATGCTTGTGTCTTAAAACCCACTAAACTCCAAGCTCTTCACACATGCAGGCGTAGCAATGGAACTGGAGGATTCCCTGTATCCCCTGCTAAGGGAAGTTAGCATCGGCATAGATCCTTACGAGGTTTTCGAGGATGTGGAATGGGCTCTTCTGATCGGCGCTAAGCCCCGAGGCCCTGGAATGGAGAGAGCTGACCTACTCAACATCAATGGCCAAATTTTTGCGCAGCAGGTATCAACTATCAGTCATCCAGAAACTCAATCCCATTTGTGCACGAATCTTTCCCTCACACAGCCCATCCTAAAACAATCCTCCAGCCGGTTGTATACATGATCTTTAAAAAATCTATTCAGTGTTTTTTCTTGTCAATGTATATTGAAATATAGAGATGAAATCATATGCGTAGACAGTAAATTATTTTGTCTTAGATAATTCCATAATTTTACCAAATCTATTACACATTATCAATATATCCTAGTGTCAAATATAAAATTACGATAAATTTTGATAATATCTAAGGGCAAGTACATTTTTACACGTAGGTTGTCTCGTGCAAGTCCACATATGATTTCCTATGAGGTAAGAGAGAGAGAAAAGAAGGAGAGGGAATTAAGATAGTTGTTTCGTGAGGCAATAGCTCCATTGGCTAAAATTTAGGACCGTAAGACAACTTTCTCACCGTTGTATAAGTTGTTGTTGCCATGCAACTCATAATCTTTTTTTCAATATATAAGTAATAAGTTAAGGGATTATTTATTTATTATGAGATAATTTATTTAGACCACCTATTAGAAACAACACCAATATATTTACCCTAATAAACATGGACAAAACAGTGACGATTTTTTCAGATATTATAAAAGAACTTAAGACGAATAATCTAACAAAATCTCAGATGAAGTATATCAGGCGCCAAGATAAATTTATATATTTGTTTATTATTTACTTCAAATATTCACTAACCCTAAGATGGTTTTCATTGCTTCTTATACTGTAATCTGAAAAGGGGAAAGCGCTTAATGCTGTAGCATCTAGGAATGTGAAAGTTCTTGTGGTTGGCAACCCATGCAACACCAAGTATGTATGGAACTCTTCAGTTTTGTTCCCGTAATAACAACATCAATTCACCACTGCTGCTTGTGTTTAATATGTGGCTTAATATGCTATTCAATCACAGTGCCTTGATTTGCTTGAAAAACGCCCCTGACCTACCACCAAAGAATTTCCACGCGCTGACAAGGTTGGATGAAAACAGAGCCAAATGCCAGGTGCTTTCACAAGTCTTGCTACAATCTTAATCTGTATGGTATATGGTGCTTTTTGTTCTCAAGAAATATAACAGATATAGCTAACCTTTATATTTCTTCCCTTCCTTTTGCAGCTCGCTCTGAAAGCTGGTGTGTTCTACGATATGATATCAAACATGACCATCTGGGGGAACCATTCAACCACTCAGGTGAAATTCAACTTATATAGACCACTCTTCTGATTCCGTGCTGTTATGTCTTTTTTTTCTTGTTATCTGACTGTAATTGGTTCACCAATTAGGTTCCGGATTTCTTAAACGCAAGAATTGACGGCAAGCCAGCGAGGCAAGTTATTCGGGATGATAAATGGTTGATGGAAGAATTCACTAAAACAGTTCAGAAGGTACAACGGCAACATCAGTTACAGATAGTACATTTATATATTAAGAGCTCTTTTACAATGATGGGCAAATACCTTGGTACTATCAGGATATAGAATCGAACGGTGGAAAATATGTCTAGTACCTAAAAGTACCCATCCAAAAGTTTTGTGGGACCAAGTAGCCAAAAAATGGGCCAGATAAATTATTTATTTATTTTTTTGGAATTCTAGTTAAAAGTACGGTAAGTAGCAGGAAAAGTACTTAAACTACCTACAAGTACCTGGTAGTACCAGATGTTATTTACCCATCATTGTAAAAGATCTCATATATTAATACTCTATTCGTTCCAAATTGTAGGTCATTTTAACTTTTTGAGAGTCAAAACATCTCAAGTTTGACCAAATTTATATAATAAAGCACTAACATTTATGATATCAAATAAGTACTATTAGTTTATTCATTAAGTATGGAGTTATAAATCTTTGTGGTTCCTTCTATATTTTGGTCAAACATAAAATGACTCTAAGAAAAAATAAAATAGCTTATATTTGGAACGGAGGGAGTACATTATACATATGAGCTTTTTTACAATGATTGGCAAGTACCAGCTGGTACTACCAGGTACTTGTAGGTACTTTAAGTACTTTTCCTGGTACTTACCGGTACTTTTAACTAGAATTTTGAAAAATAAATAAATAATAATAAGGGTATATTAGTACTTTCATATACCCTGATTAGAATATACCCTCCCACAACATATCATGATAATTTTTTCCCGCCGCCTCCTCCCCACATCTACGGAAAAAGACGTATATACCCTTTCTTTTTAATTTAAAAATAAAATAAAATAATTAGGTGGACCCATTTATCCGGTACTTGGTCCCACAATTTTGGTACTTTTTGGTACTTTTGGATGGGTACTTTTAGGTACTAGACATTTTTCCTACCATTGGATTCTATATCGTGGTAGTACCATGGTACTTGCCAATCATTATAAAAGAGCTCTATACATATATGCATGTAGTGAGAAGAAAGGTGTTCTAACATCGGGAAATGAAATTCACAAACAGCGTGGAGGTGTGCTCATCCAGAAATGGGGAAGATCTTCGGCTGCATCTACTGCCGTTTCTATAGGCGATGCCATTCGGTCACTCATAACCCCAACCCCAGAGGGCGATTGGTTCTCTTCAGCGGTACGCACCTGGCCATGTAGATTAAAGGTAGGGGAACATTTTACTAATGTATTTCGCTCTAAAACACGGCCTTTTTCTGTAAAAAATGGCAGGTTTACACGAACGGAAATCCTTATGGCATAGCGGAGGACATTGTGTTCAGCATGCCAGGTAGATCAAAGGTAGGGGTAATACTTCTGCCAAACCTGAATGTGATGACATCGCAATTATAACGAGTGTGTGCCATTGTCATTCAGGGCGATGGCGACTACGAACTAGTTACGGATGTCGTGATCGACGGTTTCCTCTGGGATCGGATAAAAAAGGTAGTTAGTTGGCTTTAGTTAATCTCTTAGAAACCACATTATATCTTATTAAAGAGAGAAAAAATTGTGCACTTCAAATATAAAGTGAACTCAAATTGGTTGCTTGCAGAGTGAAGCTGAACTACTTGCTGAGAAGAGATGTGTTATGCCAGAGGTAATTAGGTGGCACTACAGCTACAATACTCAGGGTCAAAAATATGATAGGATTCTTTTTTACTTGATCATAGCCGGGATGTGTAAAGCCCTAATCTTTTTTTTCCTTGTTAGTCTTTGATTTTCTTGTGTGGTCATGCATGCAGGATGACGAATTGTGTGAGATTACAGAGGATACGATGCTTCCAGGGGAGAAGTAGTGGGTGCTAAGCTGTGACTATATATATGGTGATACAAGTAGAAGCTAATTACACTCGATTAGACGGATTGGTTCAGACGAATGAAAGGGAATTAGCTATAGAAAGAAAGCAAATGCTGCTGCTACTATCTGTACGTACATATACCCTTTTGTATTTGTGGTATATAATGAGATACATGGTGTGCCATGTATAGGAAGAATTCAGACCAGTCTTGGCTGGGTTATTGGAACCCACAGAAGATAATTCTAGGCAACACTTCTGTCCACCATCAATCCTTAAACATTTCTAGAGATCACAAAATATCAGTCCTAGTGCACGTTAATTATTTCATCCCCTACAATATCGACTAGTCCATAAGCTTTGCCTTTCGCCTACTGATATATAAAAAAAATATCCCTTTCCAGGTCTTTGTTTGCCTGTTACTAGTGCATAAACCCTTGTGATCATTTCACGAACTTTCTGTATCTCTTCCACTTCTAGTAAAACGTTCTGATGTCCTTGCCCAATAATAAGCATCAGCAGATTGGGCAAGCATAATCATAGCATAGAGTGATGTAAGCTTATGGACGTGGCTACTCCGAGGCGTATTGTAAGCTTATCTTCGTATAGCATCACCTTCAAATGAATGCCATGTGTCCTATATAGTACATCGATCTCATGCCACGTACCATGTGACTGCTGGAACCCCTAACATGTTATCCAAATCCTTCTCCTGCAAACATAGAACCACGGTTTGCTTGGGTTTTGATGTACATATGAAACTCAATTTTGTAACGACCAATGCAAGCAATGGATTGATTCACTAACTTCCTTATTAGACTTACCCTGCAGTCTAGCAACCTTGACAAAAGCAGAGGATACCATAATGCCTATATTCATAGTAAATCTCTTGAATGAATGCATAATCTGTTTGTCTAATTATACTTTTATCCCTCATAGACCATGATTGCAAATTTGCAATGCCGACCGTCCTCTCCTCCACCCATCATACGGTGTGATTCATGTGTGTATGTCTCTGCACCAGACCAGAACACTCGATCAGCACACTCTGTTTGTTTGTTTTGCTCTGCCCTCACAGTCACAGTACGCTACGCGTGGCTCATCGATTCATCATCACATTCGTCTTCAAGGAGTGCAATATAATCAACTGATGCTAACGAATGGTGATGACTGATGGCATACCATCTCTCCTCCCTTTTTGGTCATCGTGCCCCTCGTCGTAACGATCTGTAATTCTGTACGAACACACGCGCTACCCAGCAGCAGCTATTGTTCGTACGACTGCACGGACCCCGGCGCCAGCGGTGGCGGCGCCGCGCAGAGGGTGGCGTACGCGGGGCAGCTGGATGAGCGGCAGGCCGCGCCATTCATGGACGCCTGCTAGATCGACGGCAGCCAGTGGGCAAGTGCCCCCGCTGGTTCCGCCGATGCAAGGAGACGACGATGCCATCCATATCCATATCTGGTGAATACGCGAGCAGAGCACCATGGCCGGGAGCATGTAAATGTAAGGTACTACTACTGTATCCAAAATTCAGTCTCCAGCTACACTACAGAGTCAAAGTCAAACATGAGCAAGGTGAAAAGGCCACTGCTCTGTCGCGTTCCCCAAGGCCAAGGCTCCACCGCCGCCAACCTCACCACCACCGGCCGCCGCGTCAACGTTGTTGCCGAACACAAAGTTGCCGCCGCTCTTGGCCATTTCATCCTCGTACCTACTGCCGCTGCCGCTGCCACAGCCACTTCCATCCTCCGAGATGCGGATGCGCGCTCGCACCATGCTCTGCATCATCACCGTCCATGACGGCGGCGACGAGGAGGTCGATCCCGGCGACACGAGGATGGGGCTCCCCGGCTGCAGCTGGTACGCGTTGAGGAGCCCTTCCGTGCCGCCGCCTGAGTAGTGCTGCTGATCCGCCGCCACAGCAAAGGATGGCCAAACGAAGCGGGCGAAAGGGACCTCCGGCGAGGACGGCGTGGTGTGTGTGGCGAGCAGGCGCGGGCTGGAGGATGCGGTGGGCTCCACCGGTGGCGTGATCGCCGCGGTGGACGGTTCGGTGAGCCCGGCAGAGAAGGCCGGCGGCGAGACCAGCTCCTGCGGCTCACGGGCGTACGGTCCCACGGCGAAGATGGAAGCCGTGGGGGAGCTGTAGCTGCTGATGCTGGTGGTGGCGTTCATGAGCCCCGCCGGAGAAGGCGAGCCCCAGGTGAGCGTTGACGACGCCGGCGACGGCGGTGGCGCCACGAAGGCCAGAGCTGGCTGCGCCGCGTGGAGGGTGTGGCGGTGGCCGTAGGTGCTGGTGCCGGAGCTTGCCGCCGCGTGATGCTCGGCGCCGGGCTCGAGGGACGCGTCGATGATGCGCCGAGGGTGGCCGTGGGGACGGAAGCACGCGAGCGTCGCCTTGAGGCGTGACCACCATCTCGTCTTCTTCTGCATATGCCCATCATTCCAATGGGATCAAACGGACAAATCGTAAATTGATCAGAAGCAGAGGTAGCTGGAACCTGGAAGGAACCATAAAGCAAGACGATAGGCAGCAGAAGTAAGGTACCGTGGCGGCGCAGCTGGCGTGCTCGAGGTCGTCGTCGAGCTCCTGGCGGAGGCGCTGGTGGCCCGTGCTGGTGGTGGCTCCCGCGGCGGCGGCGAGGACCATGGCCGCGGCGTTCACTGTGCCGTCGTCCTGTTGCCCCTGCATCTTTTTCCTAAAATCTCAACCAGGCCAGCGATCAACCTTTTGCTTATATCTCACGAGCTGACGAATTGAAGGAGCTAATTCTCAGGTGATGACAGGTGGCTGACGATGGACCATGGATGGAGAAGCTCGCTAGGATGGAAGCTACGGAAAAGCTACACGAGTGGACGGACTAGTACATGGCCGGATTGGAAGAAGGGCTCGAGAGCGAAGGTGAAAAGAGTTAATGCGTCACGCCATGCGCCCATGCGTGGGAAAGAGGCAGCTTGGTGAATGGTGATCTACTGATCTTTCCTAGCTCCGTCCGATGGAACCCAATCTTTGACTCCACGCGTGACCGTGTAGCTATACAGCGAGTCAGTCAAGAACGCACTAAACGATCATCCAATCAGCAAAGAGGACGGCGGGAATAGTAACTAATTCATCCATCTGTCTTTGTCAATCGACTCGATCCAAGTCCACGGGCGGCTCGTGCGGCTTGGGCGCCGCGTGAAGCAGCAGCAGAGTACGTGTCATGGTCATGGTCACAAACACCTCCGCGCACGGGGAAAACATGAGACCTGGGCAACGGGGGGTCCCGATCGATTGGGATGTCCAAATCACCCCCCTCCTCGTAACCAAGGTACTAAATAGCGTTGGTAACGTCCGTAATAGCGGCCGCTATAGCGGTAGCGGACCTCTACCGCTACTAGGTAGCTGAGCCAAAATAGCATGTTTGGACTTAGCGTCTGCTATTTCCTGCTATTGCACTTAGCATCTGCTATTGTGAGCCGCTATTGCTGATTTCATACCCTTGCTATGTTAATAGTTAAAGCGACAATGAAAATGAATCAAGTGACAATTACAATGTTGAATATGATGTTTTAGACAATAATAAAAAATGATGAGCTAACAAATGATGTTGTTTTTTTGTTAATGTGACAATTTAACGCTAATATGCATTTAGGTATCTTCTATATATACATTTATTTAAACTTTTTCGTGACCATACCATAAAATATAATGGGTAAATAAAACTTTTAAACTTTTGACCAAATATGATGGTAATTGTTCAAATGTACCATAAAAAATTGTCTAATTTTTAAATCCCGCTATTTGGACTTAGCGTCCGCTATAGCGCCCGCTATCCGCGATCCTCTACACGAACACAAATCCGCTACCACACCGTTAAACGTTATTTAGTACCTTGCTCATCATCTGCTCTTGGCTCGCACGATCCACCACGGCACGCGGACGCCCATGTCGCGGCTCTAGCATCACCCCACTCATAGCTGAGTTGAGGATGCGGTGCACGGTGCACCAGGAGAGCCGAACCTGGAAGTGTGGAGAACGGTCTGTCCCCTCTACAGCTAATTGAGCCCTCGGAGTCAGGTTGATGGCCTGATCGGTCTTGTATCCGGTCACAAACACCAGACACCGCCCTCCTCTCACGTTTAGTTTAAAAAAAATTTATTTATCGAATTTTTTTCTATTCTTACTATTTGTTCCTCTCACAGAACACGCTTCCTAAGACTTAGTTACATTGCTTATTTGAATCTATAGTGTTTTTCCCTACTCTAAACTCACGAGCCATAGTGCCGACCCACCGTCCATGACGTACTGGTGGCAAAACACAACCTCTCACTCCACCCGATGGTCACCTCACCCATACAGTCAGCGCCTCCACCCTTGTCTTTGTGAACCCCAGCAGCATTGCGCCTCCACACCTTAGCATGGCCCACTGGCGGTCCACCGCCCCTAGCCGGTGGGTACACGATCCCTCGCTTTGCCGCCCACCAGCCGCCACCTCCGCCGGTTCGTCCTTAACCCCGGTGATTTTGGGCATTGAGCTCACAACCCAATCATGAACCTACCCGCCTTCCTTTCGGAAAATATGATACCCTTGGTAATACTCTTGCACGAGATGCTACAACGATATATTCGTGCGCTTGCAGACTCATAATCGTTAAATGCACCAACAAGTATTTTGAACGTCGTTGCTAGGGAGACAAACCTACTAATGTCGTTAAGAAATACCCACAAGTATTTCTGGCACCGTTGCCGGGAAGGGCATTGGTTAAAAGTTTTCTTACCTTGTACTCCCTCCGTGTTACTAAAGAAAGTCATTTGAAGTTGTCCTGAGTCAAATTTTTTAAACTTTTACTATAAATAGTTATCGATGTACAAAGTTTAGAAATATGAAAATGATATCATATTTGTATTCAAATATAATTTTATAAAATTACACTTTAAATATATTTTATAAATGTTTTATAGCAAAATATATTTGTCAAATTTATGTTTTGGAGACCATGAGAATATCCTAAACGACTTCCTTTAGCAATGTGGAGGAGTATGTTTATGACATAGATTATGTCTTTATTCAGGCTAACCTTGATATGTGTTCTCTATCTTTGATGTCAATGACAGGTAGTGATGACGTGAAGAAATACCAACACCATCTCCTATTATAATTGTCGGTGCCTGATTTGGTCGCACCGGCACCAACAAGTGATTGCGGTGCTAAATCACTCGTTTCCCTGGTGGCGAGAGTAAGAGATGGGGATTTATCCTGGTTCCGGCCACGGGGCCGTACGTCCAGCAGTGGTGCGATGCACCGGTTTTCGTGTTGCTCGTAGTAGGGGTTTACAAGCAAGGTGGGAGAAGGAGATGAGCTCCTAAGTCCCAGCTACGTGGTGTGTGCGTGTGTATGAACTTGCTGTGGTTGTGTCCGTTCTTGCCTTGCATGGGCTTCCCTTCCCCTTTTATAGACCAAGAGGGCGGGGTGCGAGTACATGTGTTCGTGGCTAAGTGCACTGTTCGTCCATGCCGCGCACTGTGCGAGCGGGAATCGTGCCTTCCAACTCCGGCTGACGACATGGCAGTGGCTGACGTAATGTCCTTCCTTCTTGTGACGGCTCACGGCGTCGAGGGTAGGGGCTTGCGTACGGCGTCCAGATCGAGCCTCCGTAGCTTCCTTCGAGGGTCACCTTCGAGGATGGTGGCGTGCCCGAGGCGGGCGAAGTCAAAGGAGTGGTTGGCACAGTGCTGCTGCCAAGGTTAGGTCTGGCCGTGCAGCATGGCGCTCAGAAGTCCACTGTTGCGAGTGGATTTGACCGGTGTCTTCTCCGAGGAGTGGATGGTTGCGTGGCGCAGTGATCCCCTGCTTTTTGACTGCAGAGGAGCGTCTTCATGGCTTGGATTGACGGGTCGCAGAGTCTCGGGCGCTGTTCGCGGTGTGGCTGACTCGAGCTCGGTCTATAGGCTCGAGCCTGCCGAACCTCGAACGAGACGGAGATCACCCGCTTGAGGGTGGAAGTTTCCTTCGAGGCCGCTGAGCCTCGAACGAGACAGAAATCCTCGCTCGAGGGTGGTCGCCCACCTCGAGCTGGATGAGTGTCGAAGAGTTGTCGCGATGGTGGGCCTTGCTGGGCCGGGGTGCCAGGCCAATGTCGTTGTGGGCCTTCTCGCCGAGTTGCTTTAGGCCCAAGTTGGGGTACCCCTTTTGGAGGTACCCGACAGTAGCCCCCGAGCCTCCGCAGGAATGAGATTCAATCCTGCGGAGGTTGGTGCTAGTCGAGGCTTTCGAGGCCTTTGTCTCTTCGCGAGTTCTGGGAATCCGTGGGGGCGCGCTAGCGCACCCGCGGGTGTAGCCCCCGAGGCCTTGGGAGAGTGGTTGACACTCTCCCAAGGTCTCAACTTGGTGTGAAGAGCATTCGCTGCTTCCCCAGGTGTGGATTCGTCCACTATACCTGAGGTAGGGGAGATTTCGAGCTTTCTTCGTGCCTCGTGCTCCCTGTTCGAGGGGTCTGAGGAGGAGGAGACCCGTGCTTCCCTCGATGGGATCGAGCCATGGATGCCTGGTTGAGCTGGTAACGGGTGGTTCGAGCGGACGTCCATGCCCCGTTCGATGAGGGTAGGCTCGTGGTCATAGGACACGCCCGTGAGAGCCTTTCGCAGAAGTATGCTAGACAGGACTCGACCTCATTCGATAGAGGTCGAGGGCTCGATGCTCCCCCTCGAGGGGTCCCTTGGTCTAGGCACTTTGCCTGGCCTCGAACATAATCGGTAGGTTTCCTCGTGCGTTCGAGCTTCGAGGGTACCGTCGATTATCCCTGACTCGGTTGATCTGGGGCCCTTGTCGAAACCCTTCGAAGGTCCAAGGTTCGAACCCCTGATCAGTAGCATGATGGCTTCTTCAATTCGAGGAGGAAGCCTCGAGCATTGATTCCATGGGTTCCGCTCCACGCGGGGTAACGAGGCTTTCGAGACCTCTGTCCCTCGAAGGGGCTTCCTCAAGCCTTCGAGCTTCGAGGCCTTCCCTTCGAGGGTGGGCGCCTTGAATGCGCCTTTCCTTGTTCTGCGCGGGTCATGATGACGACCAAGAATGTTTCGTGGTTTCGTGGGGGAAGTGGGCGCGCTTTTTCAGGCGAGGCGTGCGGGCGCAGTTCGACACGACCGCACGTCTGCCGCGCCAGACTCTTCGAAAATTACGGCGCAATCAATCGATTGTGCGGTTGACGCGGCCCGCGCCGTTACGTCTCCCGGGGCGGGCCTGGCTGTCAGCTTAAGGGGCTGTCGTGTCAAGGCTGGCGTCCTGCCGTGCCTGGCTCCACGGGGGGAGTATAAATAGCACGGCAGTGCCCATGCCAAGGGTACGCTCCGTTAGCCTTTGCCTTCAGCCCTTTGCTTTAGTCTTTGTCTTCATCTTCTTCCTTCGCCCTAACTCTCCCTCACCGCCATGGCCCAGTTCGTCGACCCCGCGCCATGGAAGCCATCCAATGCCACCAAGACCTGCCTAGAGAGTCTCGTGGAGGTTGGGGTGCTGCCGCCCAACGTCGACGGCGAACCGCCAATTTGGATTTCGCCGGGGGCCGCTACGGAGCCCGATCCGCCGGCGGGCTACGTCGTCAGCCTCGTTCGTTTCCACGAGCGGGGCTTCGGCGTTCCGGTGGGAAGATTCATGCGAGTGTTGTGCTTCCACTACAAGGTGGAGCTGCACAACTTCTCGCCCAATGCGATCTCGCAGGCGGCGGTGTTCGTCGCCGTCTGCGAGGGTTACCTAGGCATCGAGGCCCACTGGGACCTTTGGTGCCACCTCTTCTTCGGCGAGCTCTTCACGGAGGGCGTCTCCAAGGGGGTCCGTCGCCCCGCTCGCGCTGGTGGCCTTGTGCTCCAAGTCCGGAGGAGCCGCAAGGACCTTTACATCCCTTGTTCCATGGTTTCCAACAACCAAGATTGGGACAAGGGATGGTTTTATCTCCGCAACGACGGAGGACGTCTGCCGCCCTACACCGGCAAGCTGCTGACGAAGAAGCATGACTACTGGTCCTTCGGGGTATCACCGCCGGAGCAGAAGGACAAGCTTGCTCCGTTGGTCGAGGCGCTTCAGCGTCTCGCGAGGCACGGCCTCACCGCCGGTGGGGTTATTGCCAATTTCCACCGACGGCGGGTGCTTCCCCTCATGCAGAGGAGGCTCCCGCTGTTCAAGATGACCCCTGGCGCCGACGTCACCGGCACGGCGATGGTGGCGGAGCCAATGCCTGCCGCCACCGCCGTTCAATGGGCGCGGCGCGCCGTCGACAAGCTGCCGGACAACCCGTGGGCGGTGCCAATGCGGCCCGAGGATGGCCACCTGAGCTTCGTAAGTAACTTTCGTCCCTCGTTTTTTGCTTTTGGTTTTGTTTTCGTGTTTTTGACCTTGCGAATGGTGTTTCACAGGGCGTGTCCCGCAGCCAGTACTCCAAGCCCCCTGTCCCCGAGGACAAGGCTGTTAACCGCGCCCTCGCTGAGAAGGCGAAAGAGGACAAGGATCGGAGGGAGGCGCGGCGGTGGCGGAAAGATAGGAAGAAGAAAAAGCACTTGGCGGAGAACCGCGAGCGGCAGGCGCAAGGGCTACTGCCGCTCCCGACGCCGGAGTCTTCCCCTGATCCCGATGCGTCTGAGGAAGACGGCGGGGCGAGGAGTCCATCTCCTTTCGAGCTTCCCGTCTCTTCGCGGGCTTCCCCCGGTGGGGCCGCCCAGTCCGCAGCATCTGGGGGCGGCGGCGGAGAGATCATCGACCTCGGGACTCCGCCGTCGACCGCGGTGCCCACTGTTGGGAGTCCGTCGAGGGCAGCGACGGTTGTTCTCGAGGAGCCCCAGGGGCGAGGCGAGGCGAGGCTCCCCCGTCGACCGTGGCGCCTGCCTCTGGGGGCCCGTCGGGGGTGGCGGCGGCTGCCCTCGAGGAACCCCAGGGTCGAGGCGAGGCACCCGAGCGGCCGAGTGCTGTCGAGGAGGCCTCAGCCCGTGGGCCGGAAGTGGAGGTCCCCCAAGTAGAGTCCGTTGTCTCTACGGGGGGCGAGGAGGCCTCGAGGGTGACCCCTCAGGGGGTGGCCGACGCCTCCACGGAAGGCGAGGCCTCGAGGGTGGCTCCCCAAGGGGAGGTCGATGCCTCCATGGGAGGCGAGGCTCCAGGGGTGGCTCCCGTTCCAACCTCGAGGCCGAAACGGAAGCTCCCCATCGTGCGGTAAGTTTCGTTCGTTGCTCGCTTGTCGTTGATACTTTGCTTTTGTCTCTGACCGAGCTTCCTTCGTGTCACAGTCGATCTGGGGGCCGGAGCGTGCCATCCCTCGCACCGACCAAGGCCCTCAAGATTGGGCCAAGCTCGTCACCTCACCCGTCTTCGCAGCTCCTGGGCCCGACAAACGAGGTGGTGCAGGATTTCGTCACCTTCTTCGACACTCAGGCGGAGCTGCAGGTCGAGCAGCAGCCGCACGAGGAGGCGCCCCGAGTCCTCGAGGAGCCAAGGCCGCCTCAACTCCTCGAGGGCGCCGTCGAGCCCCGGGCCAAGGTTGCCCGGTCCGAGGATGCCACCCCCGCGCCAGGGGAGGCTCTTTGTGTCGAGGAATCGTCTGCGGCGCCCGTGGAGGCGGACGTCGCGGTGGCCCCCCCGCACGAGGGGGGGGGGAGGGACGAAACCCTAGTGGTGGGTTTCCCCATCTGAAGGAGCTGGTAGAGGCTCTGGGGGTGGGAGCCCCCGTGACGCAGGGGCGCGAGAGCGGCGGGGCCGCGCCGTCGACTCTCGTCGTGGCTTCGCCGGGGCCAGCGTTCGCCGGATCCAGCGGGGCGTACGCCCGGGGATCCGCTGAGATGTGGCAATCCCGCCGCGAGCTTCCCCAGCAGTTCGTTAGTGACGCCGTGGCGGAGGAGCGCCTGTAGGAGGTCCAATCGTCGCACGGTCAGGACGTTCGCAGGGTGCTGCGAGACGTCCTCCGTCTTCACGATGAGGCCGGCAAGATCCACCAGGTGCGTTTCGGTGCAACCAGTGTTTTTGTCGTAACTCTTTTTCAATCAGGGACTTAGTTCGTTTTCCGCAGGAACTCCGCCGTCAGGCGTTCGCGAAGAACGACCAGATTGCAGCGCTGCTGTCGGAGCTTCGCCGCTTGTCGGGGGCGCTTGAGGTTCGAGACCACCAGCTGGCCGACCTTCGAGACACTCGGGACCGGGTCGTCGCCGAGTGTCGGGAAAAGGGCGAAGTCATCACTTGCCTAGATGACTCGGTCAGCGCCCTGCGCGAGCAGCTCGCGAACAGCAGCACCTGGCTGGACAACGAGCGGGCTGCACGTAGTGCGGCGGAGTCGGCGGTCGAGGAGGTGCGACGTCTCGTGGTCGAGACTCGAGACCAGCTCGAGCAGGAGCAAACGGCTCGGGCTGCGGCGGAGCGGCAGGCTCGAGAGGGGGAGAAGGCCCTCGAGGCTACCCAGGGTCAAGTCGAGGGTAAGCCGTTTTGGCTCGGGTTTCGACCTTGTTTCGCTTTGTTAGTCTTTCGTTTCTGACAGTCTTGTTGGTGCAGCGTTGAAGCAGGCGCTCTTGGCCGAGACGGAGTTGAGGGAGGCCGTGCTGGTGGCGCACTCGGCGACCCAGCGTGAGCTCGATGAGCTGGTGCAGGCCGCTTCGGCGGCCTGCAACGAGATCGCTGGCGCCGACGTGCAGTCCGGCAGCTCCCTCGCCAGTCGGCTTCGAGCGCTTGGGGGGCACTTCACCTCGCGCGTGAAGGAGGCCCTTCTGCTTGGGGTTCGGAAGGCGCTTGGAGTGGTTACGACCCACTACCAAGCGGACCTCTCGAAGCTCGCCGCCGGGTACGTCGTTGCCGACGACCTTAACGACGAGGAGGCAGCGGCGGCGATGGAGGAAGCCGACGCTGCTGCTGACGAAACGGCGCGAGTGCTCGCTGGCCACTTCGAGGGCGTCCTTTTTCCTGGCGAGGATGGCGGCGGCTGGGACGACCTTGGCAGCGGGGGTAATCCCTGAAGTCTCGGGCCATCGAGCCCGAATGTAAAAAGTAGTTTAGAGATTTTAGGCTTTTTTTATGTAAGACTAAATCGCTCGTTAAACATCGTTTATTTTGCTTGGAACACGATGTTATTTTTATGCGATGTCTTCGCGACGTGCATTGTGTCCGATGCTTGTGCCTCGAGAGGAGAACGTCACTAGGATCATTCGTACGTGAATGACTTAGGCGGAGGGAAGTGAGGTGTTGCCGTAGCCTCGAGGCGTAAGCGAACACTCGGCTCAGGCGACCCTGCCCTTGTCCGTTTCACGCCTAGTGTGTTTCCTTCGAGGTTTCGCAAAGGATTTTTGAAAAAAGTGACGATTTTTTCGGGGGTTACTCCCCCTTTAGCCCCCGAGGGAGGGATGGCTCTACTGAGGGTAGAGCCAAACCTTCCTTGAAGCGAGAATGGAACAGAAGTTTGTTTTATTTATTTCCAAACTGTGGGGGTAAAACGTACACTTGATTCAAAAGACTTGTACAAATCTAGAGCTAGAGTATGTACAAAGGTTTCGAGGGCCACGGGGCCACTCTAGGGATAGAAACGACGTAGCTGTTGGATGTTCCAGGCGTTCGTGAGGATGCGCCCGTCCTCGTCAGCTAGCTTGTATGTCCCGGGCTTGAGGACTTCGGCGACGATGTATGATCCCTCCCATGGGGGTGAAAGCTTGTGTCGCCCTCGGTTGTCTTGTCGAAGCCTCAACACGAGATCTCCTTTGCAGAGATCTCGATGCTGGACCCTTCGAGCCTGTTGTCGCCGCAGGCTTTGCTGGTACCTTGCCGAGTGGAGTAGAGCCACGTCTCGAGCTTCGTCGACCTGGTCGAGCGAGTCCTCTCGAGCCTGGCAGTTTCGCTGCTCTTGGTACGCTCGGAGCCTAGGGGACCCATATTCCAAATCCGTGGGGAGGATGGCCTCTGCCCCATAGACGAGGAAGTACGGGGAGAACCCTGTCGCTCTGCTTGGGGTCGTTCTCAGACTCCAAATCACCGACGGTAGTTCTTGTACCCACTTATGCCCAAACTTCTTCAGCTTGTTGTGAATTCTAGGCTTTAGGCCTTGTAGAATCATGCCATTGGCACGTTCTACTTGGCCGTTTGTTTGCGGGTGGGCCACTGCCGACCAATCCACTCGGATGTGGAAATCGTCGCAGAATTTTAAGAACTTCTTTCCCGTGAATTGGGTGCCGTTGTCGGTGATGATGGAGTTGGGAACCCCAAAGCGATGGATTATGTCGGTGAAGAAGAGCACCGCCTGCTCAGACTTGATTCTACTGATGGGTCGAGCTTCGATCCATTTGGAGAATTTGTCGATCGCCACCAGTAGGTGTGTGAAGCCCCCGGGCGCCTTTGCCATTGGCCCGACAAGGTCGAGACCCCATACGGCAAAAGGCCTCGTGATGGGGATGATTTGCAGCGCCTGAGCGGGTAGGTGCGTCTTGCGTGCGTAGAACTGGCACCCTTCGCAGGTTCGTACCACTTCCGTGGCGTCTGCCACGGCAGTGGGCCAGTAGAAGCCTTGTCGAAAGGCGTTGCCCACGAGCGTGCGTGGGGCTGCGTGACGTCCGCATACGCCCGCATGGATGTCGAGGATGAGCTCCTTTCCCTCGGGTATTGGGATGCAGCGTTGCAAGACCCCCGAGGTTCCCCGTCGGTACAGTTCCCCCTCGACGATGAGGAACCGTTTAGCTTTCCTCACAACGCGCCTTGCCTCCGTTCGATCGCTAGGCAGGACGCCTTGATCGAGCCAGTCGAAGTACGGGCTCCGCCAGTCTCGAGGCGTCGGGGCTTCGTCGACTTCCAACGCCTCTGCCTCGTCCTCTTCTCCCGAGCAAGCCTCGTACCCCATGGGCTCGTCCTCATCCGCCAAGAGCTCCGCGCTCGTGGGGTCGAGGGCGGCCGTTCGAGCATTGGGCGTCGTAGCGGCTCGGGCCGAGGTGGCGACGGCTATCGAGGGTCCGTCGATATCCTTGGCGAACAGGTTCGGCGGAACGGTGGCTCGCCCCGACGCGATCTTTGCTAACTCGTCGGCCTCCTCATTATATCTTCGTGCGATATGATGGAGCTCGAGGCCGTCGAACTTGTCTTCGAGGTTGCGTACCGCCTGGCAGTATGCCGCCATTTTTTCGTCGTGGCAGCTGGATTCCTTCATCACCTGGTCAACGACCAGTTGTGAGTTGCCACGGATGTCGAGGCGCTTAATGCCGAGCTCGAGCGCGATTTTCAAGCCGGCAAGAAGCGCTTCATACTCCGCCATGTTGTTCGACGCGGGGAAGTTGAGTCGCATGACGTATCGAAGGTGCTCCCCACGGGGTGAAATGAAGAGTAGGCCGGCGCCGGCGCCGGCGCCGGTCTTCATCACCGATACATCGAAGTACATTTCCCAGCAGTCGAGGCTGGACTTCGAAGGGGGGAGCTGAGTGTCAGTCCATTCGGCTACGAAGTCTGCCAGAGTCTGGGACTTGATGGCCTTTCTTGGCGCATAAGTGAGGGTCTCCCCCATCAGCTCTGTCGACCATTTCGAGATTCGCCCAGAGATCTCGCGGTTCTGGATGATTTCGCCCAGCGGAAAGGACAACACGATGGTCACCGGGTGAGCCTCGAAGTAATGTCGCAGCTTGCGTCGAGCCAACACGATGGCGTAGATCAGCTTCTGGATGTGGGGATACCTCGTCTTGGTCTCGGACAGGACCTCGCTGATGTAGTACACCGGTCGCTGGACCGGCAGAGAGTGTCCTTCCTCGGTCCTTTCCACCACTATGACCGCGCTGACGACTTGAGTGGTCGCTGCGACATAGAGGAGGAGAGGTTCGCCCTCTTTTGGTGAGGTAAGGATCGGCGTGTTCGTTAACGCAGTTTTGAGTCGATCGAGAGCTTCCTGGGCCTCCGCGGTCCAGGTAAAGTGCTATGATTTCCTCAACAGTCGATACAGAGGCAACCCCTTCTCCCCAAGACGAGAGATGAAGCGGCTTAGGGACGCTAGGCATCCCATCACCCTCTGTACACCCTTTAGGTCGCGGATCGGTTCCATCTGTTGGATGGCCGTGACCTTTTCGGGGTTGGGCTCGATGCCTCGTTCGGAGACGATAAAGCCCAGGAGCATACCTCGAGGCACACCGAAGACACACTTCTCAGGGTTGAGTCTTACTCCGTGCGCCCTGAGGCAGCTAAACACGACCTCGAGGTCGCGTACCAGATCGTCCGACTTCCTGGTTTTTACGACGATGTCGTCGACATATGCTTCTACGATACGACCTATATGATCCCCGAAGACGTGGAGCATACAGCGTTGGTACATGGCCCTGGCGTTTCGAAGGCCGAAGGGCATCGTAACGTAGCAGTACATGCCAAAAGGGGTGATAAAGGAAGTCGCGAGTTGGTCGGACTCCTTCATCTTGATCTGATGGTAGCCGGAGTACGCATCAAGGAAACATAAGAGTTCGCATCCCGTTGTGGAGTCTACGATTTGGTCTATACGTGGGAAGGGAAATGGGACTTTCGGGCATGCTTTATTCAAGCTGGTGTAATCTACACACATTCTCCACTTACTATTTTTCTTTTTCACTAGTACAGGATTAGCTAGCCACTCGGGATAAAACACTTCCTTGATGAATCCGGCCTCCAAAAGCTTGCGTACCTCCTCACCGATCGCCCGCCGTTTCACTTCGTCGAAACGGCGGAGGCGCTGTTTGACCGGCTTGGAGTGGGGGCGGATATCAAGAGAGTGCTCGGCGACCTCCCTCGGAATGCCTGGCATGTCCGAGGGGCTCCACGCGAAGATGTCTGCGTGAGCGCGGAGACAGTCGACGAGCACCACTTCCTATTTGTCGCTGAGGGAAGAGCTGATCCTCAACACCCTGCCATCGGGGCTGTCGGGGTCGAGGGGGACAGTCTTGGTGTCCTCGGCGGGCGCGAAGCTCCCCGGTTGTCGTTCGTTGGCGTCAGGGAGCGTGTTGACGATCGCCTTTAAATCAGCCACGAGGGTCTCATCGAGGGCGAGAGCCTCCGCGAGCTCGATGCTCTCGATGTCGCACACGTAGGCGTGCTCGACCGTCGGGCCGACCGTGATGACTCCGTGAGGCCCTGGCATCTTCAGCTTGAGGTAGGTATAGTTGGGGATGGCCATGAACTTGGCGTAGCACGGCCTTCCCAAGATGGCGTGGTAGGCTCCCTTGAAGCCCACTACCTCGAAGGTGAGCACTTCCTTGCGGAAGTTTGCCGGGGTTCCGAAGCAGACGGGCAGGTCGATCTGCCCGAGAGTTTGGACGCGCTTTCCGGGTGCGACTCCATGGAAGGAGGACTTGTTGGGCCGCAGCTCGCTGGTGCTGATCCCCATAAGCTCCAAGGTTGGAGCGTACAGGATGTTGAGGCTGCTGCCGCCATCCATGAGCACCTTGGAGAAACCCGTGTTGCCGATGACGGGGTCGACGACGAGGGGATACTGTCCGGGGTTCGGGATATGGTCGGGATGGTCTTCGCGACCGAACGAGATGGTCTCCGATGACCAGTCGAGATATGAGGGGGTCGCTGGCCGGGCCAGCATGACCTCCCTGCGTTTCCTCCTCCGCCGTCGAGGTTTTAGATTGGCTGCGGGGCCTCCCGTGATGAAGAACACATGTTCCACCTCGGGGTACCCGTCGTCGTCCTTGGCGCCACCGTCCTTGGGCTGACCGCCATCCTTTCGAGGGATGCGGTTGTAGAACTTCCGCAGCATCTCACACTGCTCGAGGGTGTGAGCGACTGCGGTCTTGTGATACGGGCACGGCTTCTTGAGGAGGTCGTCGAAAACGCCCCCACCACGCGGAGGACCTCAAGGTCCCTTGTGGTTAGGGTCGACCGCGAGGGCCTCATCTTCGACGTCGCCCGCTCCGCGGGGTGCTCGGGGCTTCTTTCCTTTCTTGCCGTGCTTCCGCTTCTTCGAGGGACCCTTTGCCTTGTCGTCCTCCGCGGACGCTTCCTCGGGGCGCTTCCCTTTCTTGTCGTTGAATATGGCGTTAGCCGCCTCCTCCCCCGAAGCGTACTTCGAGGCCACCTCGAATAGCCGGTTTGCGTCGGGGGGAGGGCTCCTCCCCAACTTGCATACCAGGCTATAGCACGTGGTACTCTCGAGGAAGGAGTGGATGATCTGATGGTCGGTGATGTTGGGAAGCTCGGTGCAGCGCTTGGAGAAGCGCCGGATGGAGTCCCTCAAGGATTCGCCGGTTTTTTGTTTGCACCCTCGAAGGTCCCACGTGTTCCCAGGGCGCACGTAGGTGCCCTGGAAATTCCCCACGAAGGTCTCGACCAGGTCGTCCCAGTCGCGGATCCGGTTGGGGGGCAGATGCTCGAGCCATGTCCGCGTGGAATCCGCCAGTTGGAGCGGCAGATTGCGGATGATCATGGCGTCATCCGTGGCGCCGCCGAGCTGACATGCTAGGCGGTAGTCGTTGAGCCATACCTTGGGGTCCGTTTCCCCAGAATATTTGATGATAGTGGTAGGCTGTCGGAAGCGGGGGGGAATCGGGGCGGAGCGGATGTTGTGGCTAAACACCCGTGTTCCCGCTGGCTCGGGGTCCGCATCCCGGTTCCACCCAACGTCGGTGCGCCCGCGTTGGTGGGTCCGGGTTCCCTCTCGCTGCCTTATTTGATTCAGCGTGTTGCGAGCATCGCCATCGTCGATCGCGCCTCGGGTGTCCCGGAGGCATGATCTCGCGGGTACCCTTGCTGGAAGTGTTCCTGCTTCGGGTGCCCGTGGTTCGCTGGCGTGGCGTCGCGTCGTGTCCCGGCGGGAGTCGCCCCGAGACTGTGCTCGAGCCCTGCCGTTAGGCCGGGGTGAGCGTACCGATGACTCCCCTCCTCGTTCGCCCTTCGAGGCTGAGGAATGTCGAAGGCGGGAGGCTGAGCTTTCGGCCTGTTGTCGGGCGGCATGCTCGACCAACTTTTGGGCCTCGAAATGCAGCTTCCGCCCTTCGGGGGTAGCTGCTTCCGGCATGGCTCGGAGCAGTGCGGCCGCCGCGATGAGCTTTTGGCTCGTTCTGGGAGCGAGGTCGTTATCTTTGCCTTCGGCAAGGATGCGAGCCTGAGCCACTCGCCCCGCATGCCGTGCGTCCGTGCCGTGCTCGTGGCCTTGTTTGGCCGGCTCGTGGTCGGAGCGCGCCGGTGGTGAGACGTCACCACTTCCCAAGTCGTGGGGGCGAGCAACTCGTGGCAGATGGCGTGGATGCCGCTCTTCCTCGGAAGGAGAGTGGTCCGATAGGTCCGGTGGCTGCGCGCCTTCCGGATCTATGCCATTGTTGTCCCCCTGGTCATCATCCTCGCCGTCGTCGCCCGACGTCGATCCCTCGCTGATCTGCCCGTCGTCGATGACGAAACACTCCCTGGTCGGATCATACTCATCATCGGAATAGCCGAAGCAGTAATCCGCCGCTGTTTGGAAGGCCATAAAGGCCTCTGGGTCGCGGAGACCCGAGTAGTCCCAACCAGGGTGTTCACGCCCAAAAGCGTATCCGCCTTCGGACTCCACGTGGGAATCGTCGGGCGCTGGATCGGCGAAGTCTTGCTCCGAGACTGGATGACAACCTGGCTGGTTGCCATATGCACTCATGGCGGTGCGGACGAACGAGGCATACGTGTCCGTCGAGCCGCGTAGCCCGTAGGGAAAAGAATGTGCCGTCGTAGCACGTGGTGCAGACATGGGTCCCGGGAGGAAGGGAGTAGCCCTCTCCTGTGACCCTGACCGCAGGACGTCTCCTTCCCTTACGGGAGGGGGGACGCCGATGTCGGCGGCGCGCCTTGCAGCCCGCGCTCGTCGTGCGCGAGGTCCGGGGCGAGTCCGCCGTCGCGGTGCCTCCGGTGGATGATGATGAGGCTCCGGTCGGTCGCTTGGATCCTGCTGGAGGACGCGCATGCGGTGATCATTGCCACGTGTCGGGAACCGCAAGCTCCCGAACCAGATCTCCTGCCCCGCTGGGAGCAGATTGCTCTCGCCCAGCGGAGGCCGTCCTTCGCCGAAGTTCGCCATCGGGAACGAGAGTTGCGCAGCGCTGGTCCCCTACCTGGCGCGCCAGCTATCGGTGCCTGATTTGGTCGCACCGGCACCAACAAGTGATTGCGGTGCTAAATCACTCGTTTCCCTGGTGGCGAGAGTAAGAGACGGGGATTTATCCTGGTTCCAGCCACGGGGCCGTACGTCCAGCAGTGGTGCGATGCACCGGTTTTCGTGTTGCTCATAGTAGGGGTTTACAAGCAAGGTGGGAGAAGGAGATGAGCTCCTAAGTCCCAACTACGTGGTGTGTGCGTGTGTATGAACTTGTTGTGGTTGTGTCCGTTCTTGCCTTGCATGGGCTTCCCTTCCCCTTTTATAGACCAAGAGGGCGGGGTGCGAGTACATGTGTTCGTGGCTAAGTGCACTGTTCGTCCATGCCGCGCACTGTGCGAGCGGGAATCGCGCCTTCCAACTCCGGCTGACGACATGGCAGTGGCTGACGTAATGTCCTTCCTTCTTGTGACGGCTCACGGCGTCGAGGGTAGGGGCTTGCGTACGGCGTCAAGATCGAGCCTCCGTAGCTTCCTTCGAGGGTCACCTTCGAGGATGGTGGCGTGCCCGAGGCGGGCGAAGTCAAAGGAGTGGTTGGCACAGTGCTGCTGCCAAGGTTAGGTCTGGCCGTGCAGCATGGCGCTCAGAAGTCCACTGTTGCGAGTGGATTTGACCGGTGTCTTCTCCGGGGAGTGGATGGTTGCGTGGCGCAGTGATCCCCTGCTTTTTGACTGCAGAGGAGCGTCGTCATGGCTTGGATTGATGGTTCGCAGAGTCTTGGGCGCTGTTCCCGGTGTGGCTGACTCGAGCTCGGTCTATAGGCTCGAGCCTGCCGAACCTCGAACGAGACGGAGATCACCCGCTCGAGGGTGGAAGTTTCCTTCGAGGCCGCTGAGCCTCGAACGAGACGGAAATCCTCGCTCGAGGGTGGTCGCCCACCTCGAGCTGGATGAGTGTCGAAGAGTTGTCGCGATGGTGGGCCTTGCTGGGCCGGGGTGCCAGGCCAATGTCGTTGTGGGCCTTCTCGCCGAGTTGCTTTAGGCCCAAGTTGGGGTACCCCTTTTGGAGGTACCCGACAATAATAGGTTAATTTCTACCTTATTTATTTTATCCTCAGTTTCTTTTCTGGAAACCAAGAGGCGTCTCCATAAAAGGCACTATCAACTCAAAATTTTATTATCTCCCATATATAGTAATGATGAAAGCGTAATTACATGAACAGAAACAACACACATGACAAAAAATCATACAATGATTTTTTTAGAAGGCACTTTGGTATTATGTTAGGCCTGGCCCAAATGGGATGAATCTTCTGGGCCTGCCTGATTTGCAAACTTGGCCCGATCCCGAGATTTTTTTATTTTTATATTTTTTATTTTACGCTATTTCAAAAATATATAACTATAAATTTTTTTGCAAGTTTGTCAGCCTGCCGCCATTTGATCCGGCGTTAGGAGCCTATCGCCAAATGAAACAGCGATAGCCATAAAAATCGCCATTTGGGCCGGCGGCACAACTAACCGCCGTATGAAACGGCGATAGCTGGTGGGCCTCGATGGGCCAGGTACTTATCGCCGTTTCATCCGGCGGTAGGCAGACGAGGCGCGGGGCCGAATTAAATGCCACCGGATGAACCGGCGGTAAGTTGGTGGCGCTTGGGCCCCACTGCTTATCACCATTTGAAATGGCGGTAGGCGATGCTACCGCCGTTTCATCCGGCGGAAGGCGCCCAGGCAATATAAATCGCTGCGCCGCGCCGAGGCAGCAGCTCTCCCAGCCCGTCGCAGCCAGAAGGAGAGGAAGAGAGAGCGCGGAGCGCTGCCGCGCTGGTGACCAGAGGAGAGGAAGAGAAGAAGAGAGGAGGAAGAAAAAGAAGAAAAGAGGAGAGGAGAGGGGAGGGGAGGGGAGGGGAAGGGTGGGGTGCTGCTCTGCTAGATCTGTCTTCTGGTTTAGGTATTTTTTTTAAATCTCTATATCTCTATAGATTGTAATTATATGTCTTTGTAGATAAAACTATTAGCTAGTTATTTGCATAGAAATATTTTAGATACATAGAAAAAATAGTTTAGATAGATAGACTAGTCCAATACAAATCCAAATTTTAGCCTAGTTTAGATAGATCGAAAAGGTTGTTTAGAAATATTTGGAAGTTAAATGTTTTATATAGAAATGGAAGCTTAGATAGAAATTGTAGTGAATAAATAATTTAGGCATATTGCCTTGTTTAATTTGTGAGATTCAAAAAATAGTTTAGTTTAATTTGTGAGAATAAAAAATAGTTTAGATAGATAGAAATAGTATTCAATAAAATTAGAAATATTTTGCACTTAAATATTTTAATAGGAAAAATTATTTGAATAGAAATAGTAGTCAGTAAAATTAGAAACATAGTAGTTATACATATAAATATTATTCAGTGAATTTTATGAACAGAAATATTTGTTTAGTTTGTGTAGTTATATTAGGATTCTTTAGAAAATATTTGAGTAGGTGGACTAAATTTATTTGAATGGAAACCTTTTTGCCCCCAGATTAAATATCTAAGTTTGAGAAATCGGTGTCAATTGTGTTGGCAGGCATGTCAGAAAGATTACCTTTTTAAGTGTTCTATGGGTCTGGGGATGTTAGATACGGTCCTGAAGGGTAGATTTGTCAGACTTTAGTTCCTTCAGAAAGGAAGTACCCCGAGCAAGAGAGAGGACTTGGGTTTCAATCTGCAATTGACTATTTAAAGCTTTCGGACTTAATCGAGAGCAACATGAGATTTCGATCATGGCCGTTGTAAATCGGAGGGAACCGGTATTTTGGGAGTTATTGCCACTTCAAGGCACCCAAAACTGGAGGAACTATGTGAATCTAACCACTAGTCGAGGTTTACCTCTGGTATTATTTGTGCAAGCGTTCAAAAAGGCTACAATTAGTACTGAAGCAGTTGACGAAGATGGAGGCCAGGGGGATGCAGTATTAGAAGATTCGGAGACGATGCATGGACAACCTGATGAAGATCCGGATACGATGCATGAACCAGTTCAAGATGGAGAGCATGCAGTGGATGATTCATCTTCAGACGATGAAGATGATTATTGTGTCCCACAGAACTGGAACGGGTATGACTTTTCGAGGCTAAGTGTAAATGATGGTGAAGCGGTGCAATGGGAGTATAGGGAGAATGAGGTCAGCGTCGGTTCAATGTATGCTAATGCTGATAATATGAAAGAAGCAATAAAACGCATCCGAAACAACATGGATCGATCTGAAGCAGGTCCTGCAGTGCGCATCTGTTCGAAGTGCCATGAGTCGGGTCACAACTACAAGAATTGCACGGCTTTAACCTACGGTGCCGCCATAAATCAGGCCGGTCCAAGTGGAAGTGCTCCAGGTCCTTCAACGCAGACTGCCACAAATCAAGCGGGTCCACAAATCATGTGACTAATGATGGGCTCATGTAATGTTAAGAAGCTATGTATAATTTAATACTGAACATTGGCGTACCTATAATTATGTATGTTAAGTGTTTGGATTATTATGCTATGAGAAGAACTATGTTGTAACTATTAAGTGGTAAGAATTATGTTGTAACTACTAAGTGTTAAGAACTATGTTGTATCTACTAAGTGTTTTTACATATTATACTCTGTTATGCTTTCTTATGTTATGCCTTTTTTACATATTATACTCTGTTATGTTGCTTTCTAATAATTTAATCTTGTAGAAATGGCGACTCCTGAGCTGCTTGACGCTCAGGTCGACATGCAGCACCGATCGTATGTGGCTGTCGTCCGTGGCCTTAGCCAGGGTAAGTTTCGGGCACGTGTTCCCATGGCGACGATGCCGATAGACCCTCGCTGGCTTCCTAGGTAAGGGTTATTTCAGCAGTCACTGTAATGGTTTAGTCACTCTTATATTGCAAGCCGATTCATGAGACAGTTTGGCCTCCACCAGGACTTTCCCGTTCCCGTGACACACTCAGTTCAGGCACACGTGCATAGGTATGGATCTGTATGTTACTTGTAATATCTTCTAAAAAAGAACACTACATATAGCCTGTCATATTTGTATTATTCCACGTGGACACGTCAGGGTCAGCCTCCAGGGTCACTATGGGCGGCAAAGGTCCTCCCGTTCGTTCAGTCCTGGGACCAGGCCTTGGACGACTTGGTCTTGGAGAGCCGTCCACACACGGACGAGGCGTTCTCTCGGTACCTATTGTGGTACCTTCCGAGGACGCGCACGCGCATGGTGCATGTTCCTCCAGAGGCGCCTATGGCTATGGCGCAACTGTCTGACACGTACCCCCTTGTGAGAGACTAGAACTTGGCTATAGCGGTATGTTTTCTTACTTGAACTTATATTTTCTTTGAGTTATTATATCTAACTTCTCACATTATTTATTCTCTGTAGTACGATGTCATACAAGGGATTGAGGCAGAGGCTGCGTCGAGCCTTGCCCATTGCTCCGACATGACGCACGCGCAACAGATAAGCGCATACAGGAAGATTGCTGACCTTTGCGGTCGGTTTCGCCGAGCCGTCACTTGTCGTAGTGACGACACCACCCTTCCACCTCGTGGTCCACGTCCGGGAGCGTATGGAGGTACGTGTGCACGACAGGACAGCTCCGCCACGGCATGGGGTGCGCCTCCTCCGGCACCCTTTGTTACCACGACCACGTCACCTCGTCCTCCTCCACCCATGTACACGCCACATCCAGGTACACTATACTAGATAGCTTTTCTTACTTATAATAGCAATACAATTTCAAACTAAATATGCAATGTGCAACCCTTGTTGGTGTACTTGCAGGCTCGTCGTCTTTTTCTCCTATGGGTGCATACGGGGACGGATCTACGTCTCGTCTACGACCCATGACCAACTTAGGTATGTATCAAACAATATGTCACAACTACGATAGCAAGCATCAATTATGTTAGATATTTGACATTTATTTGTTTAAGCAGAGTACCGAGACATTGGTGGGACAGACGACGACGACGACGTAGACGAGAACATGGGCCAGTTCGACAACTAGGAGTGGGTTCAGCAGTACTACGGCAGTGGCCAACATGACGTTGTTGGCCCTTCACAGCTTAGTCGTGCACCAGTACCGACGCAGGGGGCCACGCAGGAGGATCTGACGCCACTTCCTGAGGCAGGTCGTCGGCCAGGTCGTGACATAGTTCCCTCGGACCCACTGACGTACCCGCGGCACAGGCTGCGGGGAGACGTGCCAGGAGAGGGGCGCCAAAGCGTGGGCACATCTAGTCATTATGATCACCGTGCTTTAGTCTTTTGTATGCATGGCTACTTCTTCGTACATGCAACTGTGTTTAATAATTGTGGTTTCATCTACGTTGAACGTTGGTCCTTTGATCCATCACATCATGCGATTCCTATAAACGTGACTGCATACCGTACACTCTATAAAGGTCGTAGACTGAAACGGCTAAATAAAGTAGCATGGAGGAATCTCGTGGTACTACACCACGCAACACTCTGCCTTATCACCAAAGACTTTTGGCATCTACAAATACCAGCCCTCCAACATTTATGTCTTCAACTAGACCAACAAAAACAACAAATTAAATGAAAAGGCTCTTCTACATTAATAATGACTTACAGCTACCATCCACTGCGGGACAACAACATCGGATTCCTTGGACTATGCAGCTTTCACTAAACTAGTACGATAGACGTAGTCCATGGACCAACACGGTCGTGCTCTATATAACACACACTACCACCAACGATGAATACACCCAGTGCGCATTGAACAACCATATCTATGTCGACATGGAGGGATGACCCGAATGCGATTCCTCCATGGAATGAGCGGCCCAAATGCCATTGCGGCTTCCGTACATGGCTGCAAGTTTGGACTGACCCATTACCTCAAGGCAAGAAAGGGTGTAGGTTCTTCAAGTGTCCTGACATAGATGATGATTTCAAGGTACTTTCATTTCTAATATCTTTTGTAGTCTTTTTTCTTCCCTTAACTAATTCAAGTAAACACTAATTTATATTCAGGCTTACACATTCATGCAATGGATCGACACACGTCCACTAGGAAGGGTTTCGTTCAACGAAGTTGAAACCAAAGGACAATACTATGCAAGGCACACTCAGGCTCGGGAGGAAGCACGTCTTGCAAGAGAGGAACAAGAAAGGCGAGTTCGACAACAACAGATCCGTTTAAAGGGTAAAGAAGATGAGCTAAAGAGACGGCGAGCTGAGTTAGGTCAGAGAGAGGCGGCCCTCAAGATTCAAGAGGAACAATTCCAAGCTCGTGAAGCACAGTTTCAAAGGGAAGCGGACGAACAGAAGAATCGGTACAGGAGCTTGCACAATCTTCCACAACCGATGGAAGGAACAAGAAGGGAAAATTTCTTTGCTTCACCCAGTAGATTGTTCGTTGTCTATTGTCGTTTTACGTTACCTAAGGCATGTTATCCGTAGGCACGGTAACATATAGGTTAGTAATTAGAGGTACCGCTCATGCCATTGTACTCATCTCTCTCCCTCCCTGTCTCTCATACTGTTTGTATGCGTGTCTATGTGTTCACATGAAACACTGAAAAGGCTATGCATGACTCATGAAGGTGTAGCTTTTGGAGAAGTAGCCTTTTCAGATGGACGAGACAAGTCCATGTCCAAGCACACAGCAAAGCAATCCTCTTGTCGCATCGCAATTAATGGTAGTACTGCACTTGCAACAGGGGCAATAAATAGCCTATAGCTGAGTAACTAGCCTTTTCAGATGGATGAGGCCCGTGCATAGGTATGCTATGCTTTTCAGAGCATTGGATGCGTCCTTCAAACATGAACACTGCCACGTTCAGTACACATTCCCTCACACAACTCAGCTGGGGGTGCGTGGTACGACCAGGCACCATCCTCGCAGTACTCTCAGAGCAATTATTATTACTAGAAAACTTCATTAAGTTGAACCCTCGACTTCTTCAATTATTATTACTAGAAAACCTATAGGACTAGTCTATTAAAAAGCAAAACTCAAATTCATAGCATTATGAACCATTATATAATGGAAAATATATTTTTGTTAAAAAAACAACATATCGCCGGTTCAAACGGCGGTAAGCTGGCCCACCCAATCCGCCGGGCGATAGGCCTTACCGCCCTTCCATCTGGCTGTAGCCGCTACATCGCGGCGGTAGCACTTATCGCCGGATGAAACGGTTATAACCGTTTCATCCGGCGATATGTCTCATGGGCCACGGCCCAGGCGAGAAATCGCCGATTGAAACGGCAGTATCTGTTTATCGCCGGACCAAACGGCGGCAGGATGACAAACTTATAAAAAAAATTATCAAGAATATATTTTTGAAATAACGTAAAATAAAAAATATAAAAATAAAAAAATTTCCCCGATCCCAAAGAGTCATGACTCATATTCTCTTTCACGCTCTGCACCCATCGTCTGAAATTGAAAAGGAAATGGGAAATATCTCCATGAGTCATTCTCATCGGTCTGGTCTGATCTCGATGCCAATGGCGGAGGTGAACAAAAACCCAAGCAAAAGCAAAGATATGAAAGCTGCCGTCGGGCGGTGAGGACATGGTTGATTGAGATGTAACATCCAATAGAATCCATGGTGGAGGGCTAGTAGTAGGAAGCATATGCCGAGGAGAGGTCGCTGCTGCTGCTTTTATATTATTGCATCCATTGGATATCAAGGGATCGAAAGAACGGGACCCAACCCCACCATAGAAAAAGAGGACCGGTCCCTCTCCCTCTCACTGGGTCATCAAGTCGTCGTCGCTGATCCTCTCAATGGGAGAAGGGCGGAACAGTCAACGCCGGCGGCCGATGGAGCTCGGCTCGTTGTTGTTGCTGATCATATCAACACATATATACTATACTACCGGGCATGCATGCAGATGATTCGAGCAAGATGAATTCCAGAAAGGCTTAGCAGATTAATTTTGCGGCGCTCAACTTCTCCGAGAACATTTTTTTTTATAAGACTCCGAGAACAATCTCAAGTCTTAAAGATACAACGGGGGAAAGAAATTGAAGAACAGGATTTGATGATTTGCCGATTCATTTCAGACATTATATAGGAAACGAAGACGCCGATCATCAGTAGTCATCGTTGTAGTCGTCGTCGTAGCCACCCCCGAAGCCGCCGCCGCCGCCGTACGAGTCCTCCCTCTCCAGGTTATCCTCCACCCTCTCCGCCACGTGATCCTCGAACTTGTCCTCCAGGTAGCTCGCCCCTTCCGCCAGCGCCAGCCCCCCGAGCAGGCCCGCCGCCGCGCCCACGGCGATCCCCGTCCCCGTCCCCATCTTGCTCTTCTTCGTCCCGTCCGCGACGCCATACGCCGCCGGTGCCGCGCCGCCGTACGCAGCAGGTGCCGCGGCGCCATACGCAGCGGGTGCCGCGCCGTACGCCGCAGGGGCAGCGCCGTACGCCGTAGGCTGCGGGGGAGGCGCGGAGCCGTACGCCGGAGGGTACCCTGCTGGTGGCGCCGCGACGTACGGCTGCGCGGCGCCGTAGCCGCCGGATCCGTAGGCGCCGCCGCCGTAGCCACCGCCGGAGCCATAGTACCCATCGCCGCCGGAGCCGTAGGAGCCACGGGCGCCCGTCTGCGGCGCGTATCCCACCGGAGCAGGGTAGGGGCTGTTGGGGTCGTAGTACCTGGCGGGCTCCTTGACGGCGACGCGGACGTCGAGGCGGCCGTGGGGCCTACCCGAGGGCCGCTTGAGGCGGAGGCTGCGGGAGGCTTTCCCCCCAATCCCGGCGTCGTCGAGGACGTCGCGGAGAGGGAGGCGGGCGGATCCGACGAGCGGCTTGACGCCCTCGGCGGCGTTGGCGTGGACGACGTCGATGTGGAGCACGGCGTCGTCGAGGCGGGAGGTGGGGGAGAGCGGGACGAGGACCTTCTCGTCCCAGGTCGGGTTCTCGCCGCCGTCGACGTCGACGCGGGTGGTGCACCTGGCGCCGGAGTCGATCCAGAGGACCGCGTACGGCTTGAGGTCGCCGTTGCGCCAGTTGACGTTCTTGAGGTCCCGCGCCGAGCCGACGGTCACCTCCACCTCGTAGCGGGACCCCATCGGTCGATCGATCTCCGGCCGGGTGCGCCGCCGCCTGTGGTGGTGAGCCGAGAGCGGATTGCAGGGGATTTAGCTTTGCTTTAGGCACGAGCAAGCGTGGGCGGACGGAAGGGGATCGATACTGCTTTTTGGTGAGCGGATGGAGCAACACGGGAGGACGGCGACTGGTATAAATAGGGACGTCGGGTTGGGGCGCTTCCACGCCACCGACGGGAGTGGAGGGGACGGCAAGCTGGGGAAGGAAGAGGCTGCGGCCGGCAGGGGTCAGCCTCTGTCCTCTGGCCCTGGTTTGACTGGGGAGGGCTGCAAGGGACTTGTCCACGCGGCTTGCATGGCCTTGGTGTGCGGGGCCACTTGGCAGGGGAAGCCGGGAAGGTGCCTGCCTCTCCCTCCTACGTTGGAAACCCCGACGGGCGGGCTGCGGCCAGGCGAGGCCTGCACTGCACTGCACGCACCTGGTTGAACGAGTCAAACGTGGGCCCACCCTGCGGCGCCCCAACGACCCCGCCATTGCCAGCAGGCCGGGCCAAGACCAGGGTTCACAGAACCGATCCGGAGGGCCGAAGAGCGGCCAGCGGTAGCAGCTAACCGGTCCGGCTCCCGTGGAAACCGTCAAAAGGACAAATTCAAATTTTGAATTCAAATGTATATGAAATCCTAGCTCAATCGGTTTGAACCGGTAAGCCGCTCGGTTTGACCGGTAAGCCGAGCGGTTTGGGCGGTAAGCCAGCCGGTTTGGACGGTAAGCCCGCTCAATACATAATTTGCCATGTTTTTAAATTTAACTAAAAACTTAAAAAAAGAAAAGAAAAATTCCTAAAAATTTTTCAAGGTGCGTAGAATTTAATGGTGTCAAAATTTTTCAAATATTAGTGTATTTAGTATTTTTTGTGTGCATTAGAAGTTCAATGAGCCGATTTTTTTTCTTTTCTTTTTTTTTTGAACTTCTAATGCCTGCAAAAAATATTAAATGAGCAAATATTTGAAATTTTTTAACACCAATAGATTACATATACCTTGAAGTATTTTTAGGGATTTTTTTGATATTTTTTCATTTTAAATTTAAATTTGAATATTTTAAATTTAACCGGTTTGAAACCGTCCCAAACCACTACCGGTCCGGAGCGGTTTGACTGGTTTCCGCGGGAACCGATTAGTTTTGAACGGGATTGCGAACCCTGGCCAGGACAGGACGTTCCACTTGCACCTCGATCCACACACGGCGCTGACGGAAGAAGAACGGCGGCCATACCAACGGGCCACGGTCGCTGGACGTTAGTCGTCGTCATCGTCGTCTCAGCAGCGATATTCCGTCGTCTTCTCCGGATTGTCTGTGGAAATTGCTGCTTGTAGGTCTGTTCAACGGCGGGTTAGCACGGTTTTCGGCGGTTTTCAAAACCAAACCGCATGATCATCACGGTTTTTATGGTTGATTTGACAAGTCCAGTGGTTTAAAACGAGATATCATCGAGGTCGTTGCTGGCGCCTAGTAGCAGCAAGGATCCCGAGATCGCAATAGCAGCAATTGCAAAGAGGACGTATAGACCAAAACGATAGTCTCTAGGCCCTGTTTGGATGCCTCGAGATTTTACGAATCCAAAATTCATAGTCAGAGGTGGCTTCCAATCAGAAGATTCTGGTGAGGATTCTAAACACCAGATTTTAGGATTCCTTAAAATCTTGGAATCTAGCGTGGATGTCTTTCCAACGGATTCTGAGTACGAAAATTACAATTTTGCCCATTTTCTATCACATGGCAATCACGTTTTCTACCCCTGTTCTGGAGCCCTCTGGAGCCCTCCGCGTCGTCCTCTTTGTCCACCGTCCCCTCCCTAAAATCTGATTCTAAAATCTAGATACCCTAACAGCTCGGTTGACTACCTACTAAATTATGGATTTCGGTTTAGCCGATTTTAAACCAGCCGCAAACCAACCCTAACATTGCCACCAAAAATGGTTTGCTTTGGGTTGGGTCCACGGGTCGAACGGTTTGGAACCAAGTCGGAACCCGTGCATGAACATTTCCTTCCTTCCTTCCACAGCCTAACAATGGCTATTAATTAATAGTTATTATTATCACGGCTGTATATGTATGGTCTCCATTTGCAATGTTTTACTCACTCCATCCCAAATTATAAGTCGTTTCATTTTTTTGCTCCAACTTTGACCACTCATCTTATTCAATTTTTTTTTACAAAATATCATATTTATTGCTATGGATAGCTTTAGTAATAAAAGAATTTCAAGAATAAATTAACATTTGTATAAATTTTTTGAATAACAGGAGTGGTCAAAGTTGGGATAAAAAAGTCAAACAACTTACAATTTAGGACGGAAAGAGTAGTTAGGTAGCTGTAAAAATCAACATGCTGCCAGAATTCAGGTCATAATTAGAATTTTCCACGTGATCGATCAGCCACGTTATCCAAAGAACAGCGACTAGCAGGTTCTCACATGATTTCTGCAAGCCATGCACCAAAAGAAGAAGCGGAGCGAAGATGAAGGAAAACCATCCTCCAAAGTGCAAGAACGAGGAAATACAATTCTACAGCTTAGTTGCTTATTGGCAACGCAAAACGAGCCTTTGGGTGTTGGCTAAAATGCAGAACACTTTTTAAGGCCTCATCGAGGTTGATTCTGGAGCGTAGCTAGCCTAGCGTTCTTTTATTCTATATCAAGGGTGAATGTTAGAAATTGTTTGAGAACAAAACAAAATATTCCAAACAAAGAAACATGATCTAATAACAAAAATTGTTTCAAGCAAAGATAAAAGCATCGTAAGATAGAAAAAACGAAATGGTCTGAGAAAAGCTCTATTAACGTACAAATTGTTTTGAGCACCAAGAAAAAATTTTGACCAAAGAAAATAAATGTTCAAAATAAAGAAAATATCTAGCAAGAAAAAATGTTACCCTAAAAATATAATTTCGTTTAGGGAGGTGCTAACTTTATTTATTTATTTACTTATTCTCGCTTGCTATTGTATAATCTTATATATGTCATTGAAATACATCTAACATAGGGGACAAGGGGCCCTCTCTACCCCCCTCCCTGACGTCTTTTATAGTTATATATTTGTGAATTACGTTCTTAGGAGTTGTTTGAAACGTAGATGCATAATCCGTTAGGACCCCTTTATATTATACTAGTATGTGTAAAGTCGTTAGCACCGCTCGACTTAATTTAGTTTAGTAAAATCGAGTGATTGTCTATCACTAGATATAGAACAATTGAATATTTATGGTTTATAGGTTCGTGCCCGTGCGTTGCTACGGTTGACAAAAATCAGTAACTAATTACACCACATTTGGCAAAACATTTTTTTGGCTCTTCTCATCAAACTTGATGGCTACGCTACCTTTGATTGTCATGGCATCAGATCATGGATATATTTGAACCACACTAGAACGGTTGGGCGCGCAATGCGCGCCCTACCAATATCTCAACAAAAACAGTTAACAAAAAAAGCATATCATGGAAGATTTGTCAATCTAGCATAACATCACAAGCCGGCGGCACATTTTTGCACGAATTGGACATCATGAACTGTTTGTCCGGCGATTACACAACAGATATTAAAGCACATCTCAACAGGATGGCATCCAAGATCACAAGACCTGAGATGTTTGTCCGGCAACTGAAGCATTAAGTCTACAGCACATCGGATCACCTATTCTAACTACCAAGCATAGTATCCCTAGCTACCAGGCATTCAATCAGCAAAATTAGCGGTGTCTATCCGGGCATCCGACATAAACATCACTGCTATTACAATACATCCAATCACCACAAATAGCACAATTATCATTAGGTACCAAGCAGCCTTAGCCGGTAGCTTTTGATACTAACTGCAAAAGGTACTTCATGAAAGAACCAACACAAACACTGCACGTGTTGAAGCCAGAAGCTGGCGAAGATGACCTGTCGATGGACCTGAGCGGCACTATGCGCCGCAACACGGAGCGACCAAAATGGGCACAAGCTTCAGTGCTCATGCAGCAGTGATGGGGCTGCAAAAATAAACGAAGTTTAACATCCAGACGAAACAAATTCCTCAACACAGTACTACCTAGGAGCACTATTGATAGTGCCAGCAATTATGAAGATAAAAAGGCTTATACAATCATCACGTTCTGAGAGTTTTAACATAAAGCTTCAAATTCATAATTTCTGGAAAAGATATATTACTGACTTAGCTACTAGAGAATAGTTAACAGAACTTATTATTTTGAGACCCAACGCTTGATTTTCTGAATAGTATATAAGAGTCTACACTTAACTGACAAGATGATAATGTTTCAGTAGCAAATGTTAATCGAGCAACATTTTTTTTTGTTTACATCACATGAAAGCACGGTTGCAGACTGCTTACAAATTACTTACCACTATCATTCCTACATCATTTTCCCAAATAAAATGGTGCAGAGCATTACCTGGTTTTGGCAGCAGCAGGCACATCACTACTATCTTCAGCAGGGCCATCTCCAGCTTGTTCCCCAGCAAACAGTTCCATAGCAACCTTTTTGTTAGGGGACTGGTGAGTCCTGCAAGTGCACATATGTAGTCAGTGTGCAACGGCAGAGTAGCAAGACCAGCACCATAGAACAGTGACAGAACTAACCTTTTCTTTGTAGTACCCATCTTTTTCGTTGATGACTTATCAGGTAAGTCAGGCAGGGCAGCAGCAGAAGTCAAAGTATCAACCTGTGATAGAACATGCAAGAACAGGAAGTCTCCTATCATATACCAACTAATTTGTATGATGATGAATTACTGTAGACAGTACATGGAGCATTGGGAAGGAGCATCTTACCTCATCACCTGCAGCACACTTCCCTCCTTGTGGTGTGCCCATTAGTTCATCTGCACTCAGGTTTGTAGCCTCACAAGCAGTTAGAAACCTAGCATCCATGTATTCCTGGATCTCATTCCGAGGAGGCAACTGAGGGCCAGGGGATGTATTCGATGTCTTAGGAGTGACCTCGAAGTATATTCTCGCTCTATCACTCCCTTTCGTGACATATTTAAACAGGTTCTTAATCATGTTTGGCTTTTAACACCACTCCACACAGTCTGCGTCCTTGTCTGGGATTTCTACGGAACTGAAGGCATCAATAGCAGAAGCACTGAATTCATGGTTTGAATCAGCCAACCAGACAAGGCAGTGTATGTGTGGCAAGCCACGTTTTTGGAACTCTACAGTATAGAAAGCTGCAGAGGCAAAGAGATAGGTTAGATAGGCCAACAACAAAGATAGGAGAGGAGAATTGACAGGTAGCCTGTATCACAGCTCACCTGCACATATTGCACCAAATGTTTTTCCCTCCTTAATGTCCTCTATGAATTCATCGACTTTCTTGTGGAAGACTCGCACAACAATATCGCTAGGCTGCTGGTCGGGCTTGAAGCGCAGCGCATCGGTAATTTCTCTCCACTTAGAGTTACATGTGAAGGTCACAAGAAGGTCAGGAGGGCCGTATACCTTAAATATGGCCATAGCGTCTTGGTAATTCGTCATAAGATACTGTCTGCCATAGCGGAAAATAGTCAGCTCAGCTTCATCCCATGCCAAAAACAAAACATCAAAGGCATTTATTCAAAGCCAAATCAAGGCATTATATTAATAAGACCACAAAAAAAAAGCAACATGGCAAATAAGACCACATGAAAACAAGAATGTTACATTTTTTTTCATGAGACACATTTTTTAAATAAAGGGAATTTATTATCAACATCAACTATATTGTGCTGACAGTAAGCAGCTAGATAGAAGAGTATTTAGGACCAACAGCTCCTACCCTTACTATAATTCCACACACCACACCTTTTTATCTCTCTTCACTAAAAACATTTAGATCCACTAAGCCTGTTAAGGCAGAAGGCCCTGGATCAGCTGAGGACAAAGTCATTTGTAGGAAAGAAGAAGCAATTATAGATAGGAAAGAAGAAGCAATTATAGATAGGAAAGAAGAAGCATTTATAGATAGGAAAGAAAAGGCTGAGGAGATGAGAGCAGCATAGAAGAGGCCAACATGTCCTTACACTACCACTTTATATGTCACACTTTTTAGTTCTCCTCACTCAAAATAATTTTTTTTCCACCAACCAGTTAAGGCAGAGGATACTGGATTAGATCAGGACAAAGAACAGGACGGAAGCGTAAGGCAGACTTTTTACCTTTCAAATGCCAGAAAGATAGTCTAAGAAACAGAAACTTCTCAACCCAGTCCAGAACCGACCAACAACACCTTTAACCTTGCAAAGATAATCAATGAAGAAACATCACATACGGAAAACAGTTCAAGAGACAGGAACCTTTCAACCCAGAGCAGAAAAAGCCAAGAACATACAAAAGCACATCAGTACACCCACAAAGTCTAGATGCAGGCACGGCAAAGTCTAGAATGTTAGATGAACAGCTAGCTCTATCCAAAGCCAAGCAACAGAGCAAAACAATGTAATAAATAAAAGCATATTATTATACACCACACTGCTCTATATGATTCTGAACAGGACACAGGTAGCTCTATTCAAAGCTAAGCAACAGAGCAAAACAATGTGATAAATAAAAGCACACTATTATAAGCTGAAAGAACTCATTGATGTGCAGCACAAAATGTAAAGAAGAAAGCACAAAATCTAAAGAAGAAAGCAAGAAGCTACCTTCAAATTTCAGATCCAAGTATCCAACTTTAGGATGCTACCTGCAGGCATAAGAAAAAAGTAAGAAAGATGTTACCCTCAAAAGTCAATGGCAGCTGAAAGAACAGAAAGAAACAACACGCCGAGAGGTAGAGAAAGGTAAAGATAAAACATGCAGCTAAGCTATTTGGAAGATATGGCAAGTAACTATAGCAATTAACAAGATTTGAACGTAAAACTAAACAAAAGAAAAAAGCAGCAAGCTAGAACATGTCCAAGACACAGGGACAACAGAAACTAAAAGCACAACAAACCCTAAGCACACTGTTCTAAAAACAAAAGAAGGCAGCAAGTTACTAAATGTCTAGAGGACACAGTAAAGAGATGAGCAGATGGAGCGACAATAACGATAAATGGAAAGGATTATAAGATATTCAGGGTCTTTTCTATGCATCACACACCAGAGTTAATAACTTAATACATAAAAAAAGAGCACAAAAGTACAGACATTAGTGGCAATCTGGAGCTTGCAATCAGTCACCTAGCAACAGAAAAAAACAGACCTAAAGCTAGAGAAACATGATGTATGCAATCTTGCCGACCAAAATCACGAATCTCACTGCAACCAAAGGAAGAAGGAGAGATCAGTATCCATCACACACAGAAAAAGAAAAAGAAGGAGACCTCACGCGACTCACCTTCCTGCAAAGATGAGCCTCTCTGGTAACTCAGGCCACGGACGCCATGGCGGCGCTTCTACCTGCACAATCCCGTGAAAGATTAGGTCAACGCACATCACACCAACAATGGGAAGAAGGGATGAGGGCACATGAAATAGCTGAAGGCCATAGATCTAAACCTTGTTGTTTGAGTAGATCAAAACCTTGTTGTCTGAGAAGAGGGAATCGGACGAGCGAGGGAGAAGGGGGATGAGGAAAGCTGCTAGATTTGGGACCCGGGGCAAGTGGCAGCAGTAGGCGGAGACAGAAGGAGGGGAAGGAGGGGAAGGGGGATGAGGAAAGCTGCTAGATTTGGGACCCATAGCTTTAATCCAGTTTTTGCCTGCCATGAATTCAAGAAATACATTCAATAAGCCATAGATTGAGGTGAGGAATCCATAATTATAATTTGAACTCTTTTTGGTAGAGAAGAATAGCACGATGGAACACGTACGAAGGTAAAAGATATTTGCAAAAAAAGAAACAAATGAAATGTGCAAACAAATAGTGCAACAACTAGGAAATGGGCAGAACCATAATACCACCATTCCTTGAGTAAAGACCACTACCAAACAATCCAGAAATGAATGATGTAAGAGCATAGCACACAATGAATGTTGTAATGATAGCCCCTCGCCTGACAAACACCAAACAGTTGAAGTTAGAAAAAGACAATTTGTAGAAAGTATTTGCATGCCTGATTCTCCAGAGACAATGTATGTCTTTAAGGTTATAATTTATCACTTGTATGTACAAAAACACAAAAGGGCATATCACCATCACTCTGAGAAGTAAAATATAATGCAAAATGATATTAATAACATAACTTCTAGACCGAAAAAGGAGGATCTGCAATTTTTCTTATAAAGTTATAATTCTGATGCATCTGGAAGAAAGGTAAATAATGGACCATGCATTATTTTAACCCACTGATTATTTTTAATAGATAAGATTCACAAATAAAAATAAGTTATAATTATCTCTCCATGATGAGATCTAGAATTATCAGTAAAACGATAAAGATCCTGGCAATGCCTAAACGAATTCAAATTAAAAACTTATCAACTACAGAGTTTTGTAACTTTTCAAACACTACAACTTTCATGTTGTCCATTTTTCCATCCGAGGTCGTCTGCGAAATTTGAATAATTTCAAACTTGGTTTTCGTTGACAATACAAATTCAAATGAAAATGTTATCAACTAAAATGTTTCATAACTTTTAGAGTTTTACAACTTTTATTTTGGTCATTTGTTCATACAACATAGTGATAATAAAAGTGTTCACTAATCGTATATCTCTCTTCGAGTTTCATACCCTAAACCCTATATGAGAGATGTAGGATTTGCGAACACTTTTACTATCACTTTGTCATATGAACAAATGATCAATATAAAAGTTTTACATCTTGAGAAATTATACAACTTTGTAGTTCAACACTTTTCAATTTGACAACGTTTAGGGCTTCAAAAATTATATTTGCCAAGTGCCTATGCATATAGAACCGGCTGCGTTGATCGACACAAACGGTTCGTAGCTCCAACCGGCTGCGATGACTAGCAACGCAGCCGGTTCGTGGCTAGAACCGGCTGTGTTGATGAGCCCTCAACGCAACCGGTTCCAACTACCAACCGGCTGCGTTGAGTAGCAACGCAACCGGTTCGTAGCTGGAACCGGTTGCGTTGCCCTCACCCCTCATCCAGCCAGTTGGTAACACAAACCGGCTGTGATAAGAGCAACGCAGCCGGTTGGTAATCCAACCGGCTGTGATGCGCCTTCACAGCCGGTTGCAACAAAACCGGCTGTGATGAGGAGTTTGATTTAGGTGATTCTGTAGTAGTGAGGGTGAGTTTAGATTGGGAGAAAAAACACTATAGATCCAGAAAAACACTGTAGGTCGCGCTGGGAAGCGTGTCCTGTGAGTGGGAGGAATGTGATGAATAGGAAAAAGTTAGATGAATAGTGTTTTTCTGGGAAAAGTTGGGTGAACTATACACACCCTGAGTGAGTTCAGCAAACTGATGAAAAACATGCAGTATTCAGTCAAAGGCCAGATCAAAGCGTGTTCTTCTTCATCCGGGTTGACTGTAACTTAACAAGTCGCGAGATCGTGGACATCCAGAGCAAATCGAAGGGCCAACCATGGCAAGCTCGGTGCCCTGCTCTTTTACCGCTCGTTGTAGGGAAAAAACAGAGAGTTGGCGCCATTTCTTCGCTGCCGCGCGGGAGCAGCGACCCCGAAGGACGGCCGGTGACCTACCACACCATGGGCCCTCTCCCCTCGAGTGCCGGAGGCTGCAGCACTGCTGCTGCTCCTATGCACGCCGGAGTGGCTGATCTCCCACGCCCTGAGCCCCCTGCTCCTAGAGGTGCCGCGGCATCCGCGCCATTGGCGAGCAAGACAAGCGCGACGACGAAGGTTGGTGATGTGCAGCTCCCTGGTGCCCCTGTATGTTCTCCCGTGAAGCAAAGCTTGCCAGCAAGAGCCGGAGGAGATGAAGATGCTGCTACCTTGGATGATGCCCAACAGGTGCTCGACGAATCGCCTGTAAGGTCTGTGCTCTAAAATCTCTCCATATATGCTGTGTACAGAACTACAGATAGCCCATTAGTATCAATATTAGAGTGATGTGTACAGACAGTCCATTGATCTCATATATAATAGCACTATAGTTTGACAAAATAAGATTAATTCTTAACATTGTCCATAATTGCAGAATGGCTAAAACTCCTTTTTGGATTCCACAACTTGGTATGTCATTCAGTAATTTTGATGAAGCATGGGACTTTTGGGTGACATATGGGGGTCGGATGGGTTTTGATGTCCGCAAGTGTTACACAAACAAGAGTGATCTGGATGGATTGGTAACATCAAGTAGGTTTGTTTGTTCAAATGAGGGTTCTCGGGCTGAAAATAAAAGGTTTTCTATTGGCAAGCGTACTCGAGCTCATACAAGAACAGGTTGTAGAGTTCGCATGGGCATTACATTTGAAGAGAAAATGAGACCTACAAGGTTCATGATTTATTTTTTGAGCACAACCACATTCTTCAAACTGCACAAACTAGTCATCTCATGCCGTCACAAAGAAAGATTTCGAAGCATCAAGCTATTGATATTGAACTGGCTGATGATTCCGGTATTACACCTAAAGCTGCCCATGAGTTTCTTGGTCGATATGTTGGTGGATCGGTTAACCTTGGCTATACCCATCGAGATCATAAGAACTATCTGCGTACTAAACGCCAAAGAGAGATAACATCAGCCTACACAATAGGCTCAAATGGAAATAATGAGTTTGTCATTGCAATTGGAGGTTTTGGAGGGACAACATCAGCTGAAGAAGAACGCACGGTTATAGTCAACCCGGATGATCAGATGGTGTCATGTAGTTGTTGGCTCTTTGAGAGAATTGGTATATTATGTAGGCATGCACTGAAAGGTCTTGATTTGGTGAATATTAAGCTGCTACCTGAAAGATACATCTTGAAACGATGGACTCGAGATGCAAGGTCAGGGATTATTCAAGATATGCATGGGAGGTATATAGTAGAAAATCCTAAGTTGGTTTCTGCACTACGATATAAAAACCTTTGCAAAATATTTATTTCAATGGCTTCACGAGCTGCTGATTTTGAAGACTGCTACTTACTTGTGGAAGAGGCACTTCACAACACGAGTAAGCAGGTGGAAGAAAAAATCAAAGGAACTCCTAACATTAATGCTGAAAAGTCTAATGTTGAAGAAGCATTCAGCTTGCCTGAACAGTATGCAAATGTTGCTGGTCTGAAAAAGAAAGAAAAGAAAAAGGGTGGATCGAAACGAAAGAAAACTTGGGCTGAGAAACTTACAAAGAAAAAGAAGAAATCAAGCAAGAAGAAAAAGAGCAAAAATGTGTCACATGAAAAATGTGGCAGTCCTGTTCCAGAATCACAAGCATATGAACCAATTCATAATTTTACCCAAATTTTAATGGTAGACTGAGACTTCTATTTTTAAATAAAATAGCATTTCAATCTTGAATTTGACCATGTCATTTTCCTTCCTTTGTTTCACTCTCTTTGGATGTCTATTTTCAGAGTACAAACGTTTCTCAAGATGTGAGCAATCCTTACTCCTTGGATGCTTACTCCGTGGACGTAGATGGCTGGTATTTCTAGTAGAAAATAGTGTAAGTATACTTCAATTTCCTATATGTTAATTTGTCTTGAGAAATCTTCATCTCTAATCATTTTTGTTTGCAGATGGCGAACTGCAGATATGGCTCCTAGTGGTAGATGCAAGCTTTTGTATATGAAATAGAGAAATAGAGTTCTTCTCCTATATGCATGCAAATTGAACCCAGTTGCCATATGCTCTTTTGTGTTAAGCATATGCTCTTTTGTAATGTAAGTCTGCTACTGTGTGATGATGCAAGCTTTTGTATATGAATGGTTAAGAGACCTAATATATATACAAAAGGATCTCAGATATATGCTCTTTTGGGAATGTAATTTCAGAGGGCATTTAACTTTCATTTTGTAGATTAATTTTTGTTTCATGTCCTCCCATAAAAAGTGTTGCCTAACTGCTAAAGTTTGGATGAAAGTTGAAAAAAAGAATGGGTGCAATCTGGACCATTGATGGTCTATTGAATGGCTCACATGCAGCGACTTGCTATCTTACGGTAGCAGTAACAACTGCATGTGATCCAGGTCCCCTTTACACCCAGCTATTTGTGCATTGATTAATGGTCGACTTAGTTAAGAGTTCCATGGTTCCCAGGTAGTTTCGAACAGGCATGTGGTGTATCATGTTTACAAACTAAAATAGTTCTAATCCTACAAAACTTATCCACAAATTGTACTCTTTTGTCCCAATGAGCATGACTTTTTAGCTACTCAGATATTCGAAGCTATATGTTGTGCATGCAAGAAAAAGGAAGGGGGGGTGTATGTTAAGCCTACCCAATGTATGACATGCCAACGATGGCCAACACAATCACAAGCAGGATAAGAGCTGCCAACTGGGTGCCAACACCAACAAGTGCAGAAAGAAACATCAAATTTCAGGGAGGCCAAAATACATCACCATGGACAAGCTTCCATCCTGATTCCTCACTAACATCTCTCTCTTATCAAGGTAATACGATAACTTAAAGAACAATTAAGTAGGTAAGTGGGCAAAAGCCAGTGAAAGAAATTTCTCTAGCTATCAAGTACACCCTCTGTCCCTTTTTTTTTGTCGCTCGGGAACTGGGATTCTGGGGGGGCACGGGTTTCTAGCCACTCTTAAAAGGGTCGGAGGTAGTATACACTCAGGCCATGTTCAGATTCCCAACTATTCACTGTTCATTCCAATTTTTCACTATTCATTCTAACTTTTCACTATTCCCCCCTCACAAAACACGTTTCCCAGCGAATGCTACAGTGTTTTTCTTATGCTACAGAAAACATGTGCAGCAGATTTCAGATGCTTAACAGGGACTCGAGATCATCGTGCCGGGGACGCAGATGGGTGCGTGCATGCCGATCCACAGCTCCGTTTGCAGCCGGCTTGGATTCCGCCGCCGCTGCTGGTGCTGCAGGAGTGCCGTCACCTCCTGCCCATGGCCCCGCCGAAGCCATCGAGTCCCTGCTCGTCCATCCCTGCTCGCTCACCTCGGCTCAGCATCGACGCTCCCCTGCAGGGAAGCTCTGGGCGGAGGCTCGCGCTACCGTCCCTGATGGGGACCTCGCCCACGGTGCGGTTCCAATGCTACTCCCCATGAGGAGCTTGGGACTCCCGGCGGGGGGCCACCGCCCACTGCTCGTCGCTTGCAGGACTGCGCTCCGCTGCTCCCGTGGCGCCGCTAGGGACGGCACCCCGCACCCCTGTCCGCCGTGAGCCGTGACCGCGTGCAATCCAGACTTGCCCATCGTCAAGGGCCTGAGGCCGCCGACCCCTCTGTGCGGATCTGAGTAAATGGATTGGAGGTGAGGAAAGAGAAGGGGGAGGCAGCCTTCTCAAGTTGAGGATCCGGCGTCGGTCGACATGTATGCGGCGGCGGCGGAGGTGGAGCTGCAGAACAGTACAAGGGGAGGGAGGCGGCGACGGGGTGGAGGGCAGACGATGGAAAGGGAGGCCGCGATGGCCGACCGGGCGATGGGGGGCGGGGGCGCAAGAGGTCCGGCGGAGATGGGATGGTCCTGCAGCCGCCCATCGGCGTCCACCGGTCGCGAGCGAGCGGGCGATTGTTGGGCGGCGGAGAGGAATCCAGGCGGTGAGATTAGACGGCAACGGAGACTCTAACGGCGATTCGGCGATGGTAGGATGGAAGGCAGACGAGCGATAGGAGGAGGCGTGACGGGAATCGCGGACGCGAGAAGCCCGAGGGCGAGGCGGACGCGACGCAGAATCGTGGTCGGCTGGTCGCACGGTGATTGCGGCAGGGTTCCCCGAACCGTCGGGAACCGGTCCGGTTTGACGGTTCCCGACCAAACCGTCCCGGACCGTTCCGGTTTAGGGCGGTTTGAACCGGTCCAAATTTGAAATTTTTAAATTTAAATTAAAAAAATAGAAAAATATCGAAAAAATTCCTAAAAATACTTTAAGGTATATGTAATCTATTGGTGTAAAAAATTTTTAAAAATATTTGCTCATTTGATATTTTTTTGCAGGCACTAGAAGTTCAAAAAAAAAAGGAAAAGAAAAAAAATCGGCTCATTGAACTTCTAATGCACACAAAAAATACTAAATACACTAATATTTGAAAAATTTTGACACCATTAAATTCTACGCACCTTGAAATATTTTTAGGAATTTTTCTTTTATTTTTTTAAATTTTTAGTTAAATTTGAAAACATGACAAATTATGTATTGAGCCAGCTTACCGTCCAAACCGGCCGGCTTACCGCCCAAACCGCTCGGCTTACCGGTCAAACCGGCCGGCTAACCGAAGTAAACCGACGGAAAGAGGAATTTGAATTTGTTCGGTTTCCAGCGGTTACCGGTCAAACCGGACCGGCTAGCCGCTACCGCTAGCCGGCGGTTCGAATACCGGACCGAAAAAAATAACCCTGGATTGCGGGCGGAGAATGGCACGGGGGAAGCCGAGGTGGGAGTGGGATGCGATGCGAGGCGCGCGTGGTGAGGCCGGTAAAGGTCAGGCGACGCGACTACAAGTTAGATAGACTTTGCTAGCCCAGAGTGGGTTTAATGGGCAATACATAAGGTGCCATATAGATATTTTTTATGATGTAACGAAAAGTGAGGTGAAATGAGTTTTATGGGGATGAAACTCTCCCTACACAGTTACCTAGCCATGTGTTTTGTATATAACCTAGGGAACAACAATAGATGAAACTATGCATTGAGAGGGGTGTTTCATCATAGTTTCAAACATTTTTAGATGATGTAGCACACTAGGTAATGGTAATCGTATCCATGAAACTCCCATTGAAAATGACCTTAGGAGTATAGAGATAGATAGAGACTATGAAATGATTCTACGGTAAAATTGGCTATTAGGAGGTATGGGAATGTGTGTTAGGTTATGATTGCCATTTATAGCCCTACATGGGTCCATTAAGCCCAATTCGTTATTGGTCTAGTCGATCAAGATTGGAATGTACCAATGTAGGCCTTATAATTGTTGTACGTATTGGATGCACTTACAATTAAATTATTAAATAAATACCATATGCCTACTAATGCCTTCTGGTTTCAATCTTCTCGTCCAATGCACAAAAACATATTTCACGTATATTTATCATAAGTTAGTTTTACACACCTTCCGGTTTGTTAAGATCTTCAGTGAGATCATCATTGTGTCAGCATGGAGCATTTGGAGACATAAAACATCATTGTTTTTTTATGGAGACCCTTCCTCTCTCTTTTGCTTGGCGGAGGCAATGTTTCCACAGTGAGACGAAGATGGTGACATTGAGGGCAAATCCATCTGTTAGCTAAGGACAAACTAGGTGTTTGGCTGAGTAGTATCCTCTAAGATCGATTCTTTTTTGCTTTGGGCTTCATGCCTTATAACATGTATAACATATATTCCTTTAATATAAAAAAAATGGTCGGGGTATCCCCTGCTGATTTCCTCAACCATCTTTCACAATATAGATATGAAGTCCCTTACAAAGCTAAGAGAAAATACATTCAAATTTAGGCCTTGTTCGGTTGCTCGGGTTTGATTTCCGAGCTGGAACAGTTCCATGCATAGTTTGAGTGGTTCCATGCATGTCACTCGAACCATGGGGTTTGGTTCCATGAGGTCAGATTCATAAAACGAAATTAGGCCTTTTTGACATGGAACGGGGCTAAACCATGCCGGATTTCAAACCCTTTCAGGCCTAACCGAGACATTTTGGGTGGATTGTGATTGATTCCATACCGAGATATTCCATGTGGTTTGGAGCCTATTCTATGTCATTCCATGCCAAAACGACAACGCCTTGTACGGTGACAAACCATGGGAGCTGTATCCCCGAGATATTATTGTTGTGTGATGGAGGGTCTTGATTGTACCTGTACTTTTGTTTGTGATAGGCCCATTGTAAATTTGCAAGCTTAGCATTGATGATCGTAGCTTCTTTTTTAGGGGGGTATTCGCCATAGCTACATGGAGGTCATTAACGCGATGGGTCAGGCCTGAAACACATGGAGGATTATTTGGGCCGAAAAAGGCCCAAATCCGCAGGCTCCAGGTGCCGAGCCTGCCAATCCCCCGGGCTCTTGACTCGCCTCTCGCTCCCCACGCCACCACCACCGCCTGCTCGGCTGCTCCCCGGCTCCTTTCGATTAGGTGCGCTAGCAAATCGATTGCACGCTGGCGGCGGAGCGGCGCAGACCCATTTCGGCAATTGTGTGCCTGCCCCTGTTTTGCGTGCTGCTTCTCCTGCAGATCGCATAGCAGCGGGTGCATGAGACACCGAGATATAGGGACGAAAACGGATCGGATACGGACGGACATGTCCGGATACGAATACAAATATTTATTTTTGTACCAGATCAGATACGGATACGGATAGAACAAAATATGTCGGATATGTATCGGATATCGATATACATTACATATCTGCAATAGTCATTCAACTTTTGTTATGCAGATACGGATCCGGTTGGATATTTATTTTCTGGTTCCAGATACAGACTGTACCATTTAAGGTCTGAGGGCCTTCGGTCGGTCGGTCGGACGGGAAATATCCATACCACTTTCATCCCTACCGAGATAGGATAGTAGCAGTGCTGCGGCAGGTTAGTGCCTGTTGAGTTCTCATAGTTCTAACGGGAATTAGGTTTATACATTGCCATCTATATATGCCTCTCTAATCTCCATCCTCCTAATTCCTCCGTGACCCCTCCTCCCTCTGTCTCGATTGAATGAAACCTAGCTGCAGTCTGTAGACTTATATATTTTTGTTTCTAACTAAATGCATTTTGTAAATTGCATCACTAATCTCATCAAAATGTCTAAGTTCTTCCTTGAGATGTCCAAATGTGCAAGTTAAAGTGACGACTAGAATTATAACTTTTGCCGAGCTTCTTCTTTGAAGTGTCTGACAGGAATCATGGTTCTATATTATTTTGGTAGTGAATTTCACTGTAGGTCTTTAAACTTATCCTAATGTCTCACCTAGGTCCACGAACTATGAAATGATTATCTATAGGTCCTTAAACTTATCATGATGTCTCACTTAGATTTATAAACTATAAAAGTGATTATCTAAGTCTCTAAACTAACCCCAGGGTATCACCTAGGAGAAGGTTAGAACATGATAAAGTAGGAGCAGAGGGCAAATCAGACACAAACATAGGGCTTTTGCACTTTGTTCCCCTCAAATGCTTCACATGTGTAGCTCACATGGCTATTTGTCCACGTTGACAGCACCGAGTAGGCGAAGATTGCATCCGTGCACGGCAGAGACTTCCACATCTCCTCTTTAGTAGTTGGGGACCTAGATGATGATAGCTTGTATAGTTTATGGACCTAGGTATGATCTTGGGATTAGTTTAAGGATCTAGAGAATCACTTTTATAGTTCATAGACCTAGGTGAGACCTCGAGATTAGTTTAAGGATCTACAGTGAAATTCACTCTTATTTTGGGCCCAACACCAACCAATGGTGATTACGTTTTACATGTGACTTTGCCTAGAGCTAACACAAATCACGGACCGAAATTACCTACCAAAAAAGGGGATGATCAGTGATTTGTGAGTGAAGTGACTAGGTGCCGTCAACCACTTTACTGGAACTCTAGGTAAATGTTCTGTATCCAGTAATAATGAGTTATAGGCAGGGCCATGCGCTATTGCTGATAAAGATATATAAGAGGCGGGGATGAATCGATTCATCATTGATTAAGCATTTTTTGTGTATGACTTTATATTTTTATCAAGTTTGTTGAACAATTAACTGTGAATTGAGATATCATCATCCAAATCAGGCATTGTATGTTTTTCTTTGTCAACTATCGTTATGTGACCCCGTGTTGCTGGTTTAGGTGTTATATCATCATCCAAATCAGGCATTGTATGTTTTTCTTTGTCAACTATCGTTATGTGACCCCGTGGTGCTGGTTTAGGTGTTAGCCCTAGGCGTGCGCATTCACAGGCTCCACCAGTGACTGAAAAATGAAATGGAAGAGAAGGTATGTCTAGGGTTTCTTTTCATGGACTTCGCAAATTCAGACAGCCCCACTTGGCCGTTATTTATTACCTATCAAATATTTCTTTATATCCTGTGCCATTCTTTCAAGATTTCCCCAATCTAGCTGGCCAACCATGTTATTTTCCATTTGGCCACAATAAGCTTTTTCCCTCCCTTGGATGATAGCAAATGTTTTTTCACAGCTTTTGAAACAGTCCCCACTTAGTTGATTCCATTTTTAGTGTCCATCTCGACCCTTTATCACCTCCTTTGAGTTGTAGCACTGGTGGTTACATGAGCTTGAAGAATTAGATCAAAGATGAGGTAGCTTTTGGGACCGCAGCGGGGTGACTAACCTAGGTTGTTTAGTGTGAGCGAGTGATTGGTAGAGCGGTACCTACTTCTTCAGTTGTAACCTTGATGTAATAGAGCATCGAGTCAAGTGTGTGCATGCTTCGGCAACACAGGTTGTAATCTGTTACAACTTCTATCTTAATACAAAGATACACAATATCTTTCATATTCGATAATTTTTGGGACGTGTCAACCATTTTCACATATGTTTTTGTATGCACATTTTCCGCTTTCAATCCTCCTTGAGCTGTAGGACCTGTTTTCCCCAGACATAATTAGGATTGTATTGGTAGAGCTGTCGGGTCTGAAAGGTAGAGAAATACGTTAATTACTTGTTGTATTGGACCTGTGCAGTCACTGAGAGATACCACTGATCAATTCAGTTTACTTTTGATGGTTCTTGGACTGGCCAACAAATATAAAACCTTTCTCATGCGTGCACGCATGCTTTCATCCTAATAATCTAGCAGACATGCCATTAAATTGCATGGAGAGATCGACAATGATAAATGGACCACAAGAACCATTTCATTTTGGTATATTTTGACTGCCTGTTACGGTCTTCTAGGACAAGATGGGACGAGCTGAGGGGCAAAGTTTGTTTGACAAGTTTATACTATAGCTACATGTTCTGCCATGAAAGTAAAGAAGGCATGTGAAATATGCAACAAGTTCTCAGAGTAAGCATCCACAAATAATTAAGCAGTCGTCATAATAGATCCTTGGTTTCATCCTACTAGTATGCATAGTTAAGGTACTGCACGCATGATGTATGTTCATGTGGTTGAGATCGCAGAATTCAAGCCCAATAATCCTTCTAAAGAACAAGCACAGATCAGCCTCAGCCTGTATTCATATAGGGTGTACAAGGGGCTCCAGAGTGCATGTTTGACGCAAACAAGCACGCTGGTTGAAATCTCATAGACATTTAATAAAATAAGTAGAACACATAATAAAACTTTATATTGATCCTATGTTTGTAGTGACAAATCCATACAGTTATGCTAGTTACATATATACTAGCAGATCTGCTTTCCAATTAGAGATCGAAGAGGCAACGTGCAGTGCGTGAGTGTGACATTGTGTTAAAGCTGTGTTCAAGGATAGATCTAATTCACAAACAATTTTCATGTACGATCAATTTTCACACTCTTTTTTTTAATAACTGTCACTATTAATTGGTGGAGATGAGAACTTTTATACATGCATGTTGCCCTCTGCATAGTAGCAAGCAAAATACATTAAAAAAATATATAGACCACTAAGTAGTGATCATGCATGCATGGCACTGTTCACATTTTCTGTCAACAGTCCATCGAGAACATGAGCATGTGATGGAACAGGATTAGTTGAACGATATAGCCCACAAGCATGCTGTTGTTTAAATCTCGCCAAATAACATTTTATATATGCACAAATCAAGGGCATCCATTGTCAGTAAATTTTGGAGAGTGGATGAAACTGCACAAATGCTTGGAAAGAAAATATTTGACGAGTGCAAATAATCATACAATAAGTACTGGTAACACGAATGTCTTTTGATACATATATTTCACTACATTCAAGAACTACAATAGCTAATGCATGGTCTATAGTTAATATGAAATCATCAACTCACATGACATTATTGGTTGTGAATCCAGAAATGGAAATTAAACTAAAATTTGAACTATGTATATGATCCATTCAAAATAGCAAGAGAGATACAAACTTTGAGAGGATAGAGGTTCAAGTACCATACAATCACACAATTCTTCAACATATATGTAATCATCCAGCTGAACTGGCCTCCATATAACACACCATGCAAGATCTTAATTTATATGCCTATAACATCTAACACAACACTTACCTGCAAGCAATTGTGATATGCTAGATCTTGATAGATCGCTTGAAGCTAGGCAGCCATGGCAATTCACACAGATCACTACTGTTGCTGTGTGTATGTGGCCGGCGGAGCTTATTAGATCCTCTAGCTAGTACGGTGGGCGTGCATGTGGCCATGCACTCCCTTCGCCGCCATGGCCGCCGAGCTGCTGCCCCCCTCCAGGCATGAGCATGTTGGGTGGCACGGCCCCGTACACCGGCATCGCCGACGGATCGGGCATCCCACCCATCAATGGAGGTACACCACCTCCTCCGCCATGCCGGCCTTCCATGCCTTCCTCAGCAGCTTCGTCCAGCGGCAGCCGCTCGTACGTCGCGTTGGCGAACGTGGACGCCATCACAATCACCGGCCCAGCCGCCGTGAGCGAGCCCACCACGATGCCTCCGACCACCTGCCCTTGCCCTCCGGCGAGGTAGACGGTGAGGCCGGTGGCCCCCGGCGGTGAGGGCCCCGGGAGGAACGTGCCGGTGAGGGAGAGGATCTCGAAGCGGCCGCGGAGCGCCACCACGGCGCTGGGCGCGGCTGGCTGGCGGAGGGCGACGTCGGCGACGGTCCCCGCGCCGCTGAGCACGCAGACGCCGCGCTGCCTGCGGCGGGCGAAGTTGGCGATGGACTCGGCGATGTCGGCGCCTCCGGCGACCTCCATCACGTGGCTGCGCAGCGCGTTGGGGCTGTCGCGGGTCACGAAGATGGGCGGCTTGGGCTTGTTCTTGGACCCCGGCGGGCGCCCGCGCGGGCGCCGGTTCGCGGGCACCACCACCGCGCCCTCCTTGGGCTCGCCGTTGACGTTGTTCTCGCGGTCGTCGGCGTCGTCGTGGTCGCCGTTCGGACTCTGCTCCCCGTCGTTGGACGGAGCCACCATGTCTTGGTTGTGCTTGTTGTCGAGAGCTGAGGAGGAGGAGGAGAGCGGCGGCGCCTCCGGGGTTACGGGGAGGCCCAGCCGCCCGTCGTTCCACCACTGGTTGGCCAGCTCGATCTTCTAGCTAGCTACTGCTGTCTCTTGCTTCTTCTTCGTCGTCTTCCTCGTCCTCCTGACAAATTCTTGCAGCGTGGAGTCGAGAGGAAGGCTGATGGTGTCTCTCCTTGCTTAATTAGTTGCTTCTTCTTCGCCTATTCTTCATAATTCGCGCAAAGAAATTAAGAGAAACAAGTTAATTTCATGTCTATGGATCTGCACATATATGCATGTGTCAACAGTTTATATGTACTGCAGAAATTGTGAGCCAGATCGATCCAGCTCGGTGTTAGTGCTTGATCTACTTCATGAACAATTGTAGGAGGGGAAAGAGGGGGCTGGAACAAGTTTGATTTGATCTCAAGAAGCTAGGGAATTCGTACCTACTCATGATCTGAGACTGAAAGTACTGCAGGTCGATTCTCGATTCGGGGTAGCACATCAAGTGGTGATCCAATTAACCGCAGGAGAGGTGGTTTTTGAGGAACAAATTAAAGGCTAGCCCTTTCCCCTTCTGGTCTTCTTGTAGCTGAGGCGCTGAGCGGAGACTTGCTGCTGCTGCTCAAGTCAGTGATATAAAGGAGAAAGGGGAGCTGCAAGCAGGATATAGGAAGGGTGAGGTTATGGGTGTGTAGTTGGGTACATTGTGGTTGTACTTGTTGCATACCAAATCGTCGCTGTTGCATCAGTTGTATGTTTACATTGGACTAAAAAAATGCATATGGCTAGCGGCACCCTACCTCCTGGTGTAACACAATTACACAAGCATGGATTGTGGGCGCGAGTACTAGAAGTTCGAGAAAAGGACTAGTTTATATGTGCATTCCAACTTTTTTTTCTCTCCCTCCTGGTACCAGTGGACCACTTCTACAATTCTTTTGCTGTGAACAAGTTACACTATTATACAGTTGTAATTGTTTGCAATCAAATGGTACCTTAAAGATATTACCAGCTGTCTAACGAACTGGTTTGCTATATTGTACGTATATGCTCTATTCGCGGCACGTAATACTGCACTTTGTTTTCATACCATGTTTTCTATTACACATTCACACGTCATGATCAGAGTTTGAAAGTAATTAATTAATTAACCTGTTATGCCTACCTCCCTGTGGTGTTTTGATGAGGTTGATTTAGCAATTGCTAGCTAGCAGTTAGACGCCTGCAAGTAGGAAGGAGGATGTTGGAGATTAGGTCAGCTTGCACGGTCGCATGAATTGCTGTATTGCATGGTGACGAATGAGAATGATGTAGGGGTTATATATAGCCAGGTGGGCAATACACATATATAGCTTTCAAATATAACCACATTAAAACACATTTCTTTTTAAATATATGAGCTAAAACTATCAAAGTTAACTATTACTAAAACATGTACTATTAGCTATTATATACTCCCTCCATCGATCCTAGAAACAAGTCATTTTAATAATTGAATGGTAGATTAAGAATTAGATAAGATGACCATATTTGCTCCTTTTTATTAACCATACTTGGCACTAACCGATTGTTGCATGCATGTGCTCATAGAATAGGGCCGGGTACGATAATTGTTTTTGGAACATATAACTTGAATCCTTAATCTTGGGGGATGGAGAGAGTATAATATTTCTCACATTTATGTTGGACAAAAGGAATATACTTGCATGTGTAATTTATTAGTTATTATGGGCTATTGTGTTTCGCACAGCAAAGTTTGGTCATATCTAACTATAGAGATTAATGACATATTCAAGCCGGAGCTATGGAAAGATGAATGGTACTTGGTTGAGTCATTTTGTTCTGATTCTTAGATTATTCATTTGAGTATAAATAACTTTATTATTTATTTAACAAAATTTTGAATACTTCATGGACCTGCAAGGTAGGAAGGTAACTTTAATCCCCTCCGGTTAAAAAAAATTGATGAGATTCCATTCAGCTAATATAATGGTGGTCCTGTACACCCTACTAGCTAGCTATCTAGGAACAAGTAGCAATAAACTTACCAGCACCACTAACAACGAGTCCCGTTTATCTTAGTTAACTCTATTCCTTGGCCTTTTGCATAAAATCCAGTTTAACTTTTGAAATTTGGACGCCCAAACTTCTAAAATTTTCCCATGAATTTCATCTCGTATATTTGTCCTGCAAATTAATTACTTTTGTGCATGATATTATAAATTTGAAGTACCTCCCGCGCTAGTTGCGGTGGGCCTGATGATGTGCCTGTCGTAAATCATAGTTCCCTATGAAGAATATGAAATTTCAAACTACTTGTTGAAGGTTTTATGAGCTCATTGTTAATGCGAAGCTAACTTACATGAAGTGGAAGATGTCAATAATTAAACAACATATAGTTTCTTTAATCCTGTTGTTAATTATTTAATTTTAGCAGTAAATTGTAATATAAGGCATCTATGACAATGCCTGATGTTTTCTCTTTAATTTTCCTCTCAATTATCTTTCTCTACAAAAGTTTCTTATAATAGTCACGAATTATTACCTCCAAGTTTTAGAAACTTATATAGCAGCCACATTATGGCAATTTTGTGTAATCCACCTTTATTTTAGATGTTACTTAAGTTAGTCGAGATGCAATAAAAAATAAATAGAAACATTTTGTTTATGTATAATTGACCTATTCTTCAGTACTAACCTAATAATTAACATACTCTCCAGTAGAAAATATGAATCATTGTTCTACCCTAGTTTGTTATTGTTATTCATACGATGTGTGTGTGCATAAGCATGTGTAAAATTTTATTTTTTTATTTATCATGCAAATTGTTTTTTAGAATATTATATATTTTTTTGCGTTATATAATATAATTTTACAATATTTTTTAGATTGTGCAGCGGAAAGGTTTAGAGAAATGAGATTGCAATACAAAATACACTTACAGAAATAAATATGTGGTCTCTGATGTATGGACATGCCCTATATCTTTTGCTTGCCAATGTATGTTTGTCCATTCAGGTATGTTTTATCTCTTGTCATGTGCTACCAGTCCCGCTTAACTCTAGTAATATGCAATGGGGTGTTTTCAATCAGGATCCTTCTCTACTCTATTATGTTTTCATAAATTAATAAATAAAAATATATCATAAGCAACTATATGTCCTAAGTAAGTAGCAAGTTTTGGTAATTAATTATTTTTTGCGGAAAGTTTTGGTAATTAATGACAGTCATATCTTTCTAAAAAAGGTTGTTTTAAAGGTTAATCACCCAAATATCAGATCAAAATGATAATAGACAATCATGGTGCCTAATCGGAACTGAACAATAACCGATCAATTCAAAGGAAATCGATATCAAGATTAAGGATGTTTGTACTTCTAAGTGTCATAGGGATACTTAGAGTAGTTTTGGTATTTGTTTTAGTCCTTTGACAGTATTAGTGAGAGGGGCTAAGAGATACTGCCTCCGTCTCAAATTGTAAGTCGTTTGACTTTTTTAACCCCAACTTTTACCAGTCGTCTTATTCAATTTTTTTGCAAAATATCATATTTTTTTGCTATGGCTAGCTTTAGTAATAAAAGAATTTCAAGAATGACTTAATTTGACTATATTTGCACAAATTTTTTTGAATAAGACGAGTGGTCAAAGTTGGGGTCAAAAAAGTCAAACGACTTACAATTTGAGACGGAGGGAGTAGTATCCTGATCTTGTGTCTATATATAGATTTGAAGGGAAACAACTAAACAGGCAAGCTACACTAACAATTATAAATCTACCGTGTTCACCTAGAAAATTTGCGAGTAATAGGAGTAGGAGTAGTGTATCGTTACCACTAGATGTGCGACGCAGTAGGAGAATAGTTGGAGCAATCTTGATCCAATGTAGTTATGCATCAATGTAGAGGAAGTAGTCGATCTCATCCCATGAACCGATGCCATTGTTGTAGCTAACCAACACAGCAAACAACAACATGCAATGCCTCCACGGAGTTCATACTTACGGGAGTAGAGCGTTGTGCTAGGACCGTGCACCCGGCTAGGATTTCTGGAAGGCTAAGCAGAGGCGGTGGCTAGGGTTTGCGGCATGGTGGAATAATACGCTCCTAGCTCCCCCTCCACATATTTATAGAGGGCTTCAACTATGTAGGCTCACTAGTATCCGTAACTTCTCATAGATCGATATCCCGTTGGGCCTTTAATCTGAATTGCTATGGTAACCTCTAGGGCACATCACTAATTGGATTGACACATGTGAATTTCTTGCACTTCATGGTTCCACTATATCTCATCACAGAAGTCAAAATAGCTCTGAAGGAGTTATAAGTTGTCTAGCGACGAAGGGATGGATAGCTTGGGAAATAAAGAATTGTCTTAGTTAAAATGTTTTACTTCCTATTACTTTGCCCCCTCCCCCCTAGAGAATGTAAACAAGTAGCACTACTGGGGAACTCCCCCATAGTCCTGGTTGGAGAGAGAAAAATGTCTCGGTTGTCCAGCCGGGACTTCCCAAGTGGGACTAAATGTAGGGACCATGACCTGAGACTTAAGATCTCCTTTAGTCAATCAAAAAATTGTTAGCATGTCGGCTCGCTGCCACCAACCGTGCCTCCACCCGCTCGCCGTCGCCAACCACGCTGGCTAGGTTGCTCGCCACCACAATGCCCTACCTACTCCCGCGCCACCCCCTGCATGCTTGCCATCACAATCCCTGCCTGCTCGCTGCCGCCACCATGCCTTCTCGCTGCCTCCACCCGCAACTCATCTGCGACACATGGGCATGTTGTCGCGGTCTCGTGGGGGAGCCCCAACACTCCTGCACTGAGCTGCCACACCCTCACCGGGAGGCCTCACGTGCCAGCGGCCCGGGACTACAATTAAATCCTGACTTAATGCTACAATCCAGAAACACAATAATCCATGTTGTCATTGAAAGAGCATCTAAGCCCCTAATTCGGTTTTGGCGATTAATGGCAACATAATCATTGCGACTAACGAGTGTTTTGCAGAAACTAAGTTAAGTTAGTGCAATGATGGGCTTTCACGGTATTCTTGGCCCCCATCATTCGCGAATGATTGTATTGGTGCAAAGGATATGCTCGAAGATTAAGGATAAGCTAGTTCTAAGTGCCGTTTGGATGATGAGAGGCACTTAGAGTAGTTTAGGTCTTTGTTTTTCATTTGGCCGTACTATAAAGGGGGGTTGAGGATTGGTAGCTTGACTTAGATAAAACTAGAGTTTAGGTGTGGTGCACACTTGTGAAACCTAGTGCTAGGTAGCTATGTCAAAGCCCTTGAGAAGGTTGGTAACTCAAAAAATTTGAATTGGACGAGTTTCAGCCTTAAGAAGTTTGAAAGCTTTTTGCTCAGTAGGGACCGACTAATTCGGTATTCACTGGGGCAGTGACCGAATCAGTCGGTGCCCTGTTTGCTTTGCGAAGTAAACAGGGGCACCGACTCATTCGGTCCTTGTCAGCAGGGCCCACCGAATCAGCCGGTGCCCTTGGCCATTTGGTAGCCTAAGTCCCAGAGGGGACCGATTGTTTCGGTGGGCAGCACCGAATCAGTCGGTCATTATGGCTAGAAATGACTGTTACCTACTGAGTGAAAATGGAGGGGGACCGATTGATTCTGTGATCCCCATGAAGACCCACCCAATGAGTCGGTGGCCCTCAAGATCCAGCTCATGTCCATGTCCCCAAGGGGGACCGACTAATTCGGTGGGCAGCACTGAATCAGTCGGTCATTGTGGCTGGAAATACCAGTTTTGTACTGGTGCGCACCGACTGATTTGGTGCTGCACAGAGGTTGGCCACCAAATCAGTCGGTGGTCACTGGCTAGCCGTTGGAAGTTCAAATCCAAGGAGGCACCGACTGGTTCGATGGCCATCTTTGGAAGGCACCGAATAAGTCGTCCCTCTGCGTCAGCACTAACGGCTAGTGCCTTTGAGTGGGCTATTTATAGCCACTCTTCTCCTACTTGGAGACTCTCTTGCCACACGAGTTTCACTGTTCATCCAGCTGCTGTTGGGGAGTCTCTTTAGTGCTTGGGAGTAGCAAGTGTGCATCCATCTAGCTCTTGGTCTAGTCTAGGTCAAGTGAAAATCTTTGGCTTGTTACTCTTGGTGATACGGCATCACCTAGACGGCTTGGTGGTGTTTGATCTTGGGAGCTCACGTGGAGATTGTGTGAAGCCCCAAGAAGGTGTACACGGTTTGGGAATCCACCGTCCCGGAGTGGGAAATGGATATCCCCTACGAGAGCACTTGATCCTTGCGCTGATCAAGGGGGAACTATACCCTTGCGCGGGTGCTCCAACGAGGACTAGGGGGAGTTGCCGACTCCTCGATACCTCGGGAAAAATCGGCTTCCTACTCTTCTCTTCACTTTGAGCAAGTTTACTTTCCGCATTTCTATTCCTAGAATTGCCATGTTAGAGTAGGATTGGAACTAGGTTGCTTAACTCTTTTCAACACTAGCTAGGCACAAACCACACTCGTAGGCACATGGGGTGAATTGTCTTATTGCATAGGATTGTTTTATTGCTTAAATTTTTGTAGAAGCCTAATTCACCCCTCTCTTAGGCATCTTTATCCTTTCAATTGGTATCAGAGCCTCGTTGCTCAAAGGATAGGCTTCACCGCCTAGAGCAAGATGTCTAATGAAGGGCCTTCCCCGGTTTTCGATGGCAAGGATTTTTTTTATTGGAAAATCCGTATGGAAGCATACGTTGATGCCATGGATGCCGATGTGCTTAGGGCTACCACAGTTGGCTTTCCCACACCCGTTGATGAGAATAACCTCACCGCACTTGAGGTATCTCATGCAAGGCTCAATGCTAAGGTTAGGAATACTCTCCTTAGAAGTCTCAACAAGGAAAACTTCAACCAAGTTAGGAGTGAGACAAAAGCCCATAAAATATGGACGAAGCTTGTTGAGATTCACATGGGTTCTAAGGATGAGAGAGAGAAGCGTCACAAAGTCATTATGGATAAAATTAATGCTTTCAAGAAATTTCCTAATGAATGTGCTCGTACAATGTACTCACGCTTGAATGCTCTTGTAGAGGAGTTGAATGAACTTGATGTCACCAAGATGGAGGAGCTTGAAGTCAAGACAAGATTCCTAAGTGCTCTTCCAAGTGACAAGTACTCTGGCATCGTCACCGTCTACTTCTATGATGATCTCAACTCTCACACAATCACCAAGATGTTGGGGAAGATCAAGGGTCATGAAGATTATATAGGCTACACAAAAGAATATGAGAAGTACGAAGGCTCATCTTCCTCCGTCAAGCAAGACATAGCTTTCAAAGCTAGCAAAGATAAGAAGATGAAGACGTTGATTGTTGAGGAGTCAAGTGAAGATGATGACGATGGCAAGAGTGAGGAGCTCGATGAGGTTGCTCTTCTTGTGAGGAAGACCACCAAGATGCTTCGGAAGCTTGACAAGAAGGGTATTGACTTCAACCACAAGAGCAAGAAGTTCTCTATCAAGAAGAAGTTCATCAAGGATATGGATTGCTACAATTGTGGTGAGCTCGGCCATCTTGCACATCAATGTCCTCTCCCCGACAAAAGAAAGAAGAAGAACTACAAGAAGGAGGAGAGTAATGACGATGGTGATTACAAGAAGAAGACATTCAAGAGCAAGAAAGATGGCAACAAGAAGAAATCTTCCACACCCACCAAGAAGAAGCAATGGAGAGCTTATATTGGGGAACGGATCACTGATGATGACACTTCAAGCAACTCATCAAATGAAAGTAGAGATGAAGGAGTTGTCGGTCTTGCTATTGGTGCATCCATCCCTCCACCGCCATTCTCAACCTCCAAGTCCAGAAAGCACTTTTGTCTCATGGCAAAAGGTGATAGCAAGGTGAGAATGCCTATTCATGAAGAGGATGAGAGTGATAGTGATAGTGATGATGATGATGGACCCTCTTATGATGATCTAGTAGCTTATCTCAAACAATATACTAGCATCATTAGAGAATCAAATGAAAAAATTGATAGGCTTGAGCAAAAGAAGGCAAAACTAATTGCAAAATGTGATGATCTAGAAGCTAAGAACAAAGAGATAAAACTTGAGCATGTTAAGCTTGCTATTGATCATGTTGAGTTGAAATCTAAGTTCCAAGAGCTCACTACCCACCACAAGCTACTTGAAGAGAAGTTTGATGTGCTATCAAGTGAGAAATTGAATGAGGAGAAGATTGTGAAAGTTGATTGTGGAATTCAATGTGATGATTTGCTTGAGATATTGCCTAATCTCCTAATGAAGGCAAATATTGAGGCTAAAGTTGATGAAGTTGCTAGTGAATTGCCTAATCCCCCAATGGAGGCTAGTGACACAAGTAAAGATGAAGGCTCTAGCAATGATAATTCAACCAAGAGTTGTTCAACATGCAAGGGTAAGTTTGTGATGGGTGTATCACCAAATGCCATACTTGGCAAGGACTATGTGGACGTTCAAGTCAAGAACAAGCATGCCATGAGTGAGATTCAAAGGCTCAAACAACAAGTGAATGATCTCAAGTCCGGTTACACCAATCTCACAAATGGCAATCAACTCTTTGGCAAGATGTTGTCCGATAGAGCAATCAATTATAACACTCAAGGGCTTGGGGTCCACCAAGATTGTTGAATCAAAGAACAAGATACCTCAACCCAAGTCATACAAGCCCAAGACTAAGTATTGCACCGAGTGTCAACAAGAAGGCCACTTTGCTCATGAATGCAATACTCCTCCTCCTCCAAAGATGAAAGATCACTTGAGACCCAAAGCCTTCAATGCTCATTATGGTGTGTCCAAGATATCAAATGGGAAGGTGGTAGTGAGATTCTTTGGACCTAAGGATTCAACTAGGCCTAAGCAAATTTGGGTGCCCAAGATTCTTATTACAAAATTGAGTGAACCACACAAGTCAAACTTTGCATCATCATCAACCTCTAGCTCCCGAACTTTCTCAAAGGTTTGGGTAGCTAAACCTCAAGCTTGATTTGGTTTATGGGTGTAGGTGAACTACAAGACCGTAGAACACCATTGGGTTATGGATAGTGGATGTACTCAACATATGACCGGTGTCCTCCGGATGTTCACCTTACATTTGGTGACAACTCCAAGGGCAAGGTTGAAGGTGTTGACAAGATTGAGATCTCTATTTTTCACTCCATTTTCAATGTGCTACTAGTTGATACCTTGAGCTTCAACCTCTTGTCCGTTGGTCAATTATGTGATTTGGGCTACAAGTGTATATTCCCCGATGAGGGTGTGGTTTTCACAAAGAAGGAAAGTGATGAAGCAATCTTCAAGGGTTTTAGATACAACAATCTTTATTTCGTTGACTTCAACTCAAATGAAACAAGCTTGTGCACTTGCTTATTCTCCAAGGCTTCTAAGGGTTGGTTGTGGCATAGAAGACTTACACATGTTGGCATGGGTACTCTCAAGAAGTTAGTGAAGAAATATTTGGTTGTGGGCTTAAAGGACATCAAGTTTGAGAAGGACAAATTGTGTAGTGCATGTCAAGCCGGCAAACAAGTAGCAAATACTCATCCAACCAAAGCTTATGTATCTACATCAAGACCTCTAGAGCTTCTTCACATGGATTTGTTTGGACCAACAACCTATGCTAGCATTGGTGGGAATCTCTTCTTGTGGTAGTGGATGACTTCTCTAGATACACTTGGGTATTCTTTCTTCATGACAAGTCCGAGGTTGCCAAAGTCTTCAAGAAGTTTGCCAAGAAAGCCCAAAATGAATATCAAGTCTCTTTGGTGAAGATTAGAAGTGACAATGGCACCGAGTTTGCTAACTCCAATATTGAAGTATATTGTGATGAAGTTGGAATCAAGCATGAGTTCTCCGCAACCTACACATCTCAACAAAATAGAGTAGTGAAGAGGAAGAATAGAACCTTGATCACCTTGGCTAGAACTGTGTTGAATGAATATGATACACATGAGAAGTTTTGGGCCGAGGCAATCAACATCGTATTCTATGCATAAAATAGGCTCTTTCCTCACCGCCTCTTGAAGAAGACTCCATATGAGTTGCTCGTTGGGAGGAAGCCAAATATCTCATACTTACGGGTGTTCGGTTGCAAATGCTACATCTACAAGAAGTGACAACATCTAGGGAAGTTTTAAAAACGTTGTGATATTGGTTTTCTTCTTGGTTACTCATTGAAGTCCAAGGCATATAGAGTATTCAACTTGGCCACCGGCTTAGTTGAAGAAACATATGACGTGGAGTTTGATGAATCTAATGGCTCCCAAGGAGCAATGGAAAATTGTGATGATGTAGGTGGTGAACCCTTGAGGGCGGCTATGAAGAACATGCAAGTTGGAGTCATCAAGCCCAAGGAAGATGATGATGAAGTGCCAGAGATCAATCAACCATCTTCTTCCTCCATGGCGCCTCAAGTGGATGTGGATGAAAGCAAGAACAATCAAGATGACACACCACTTCCTCATGAAGATGTTCATATTCCACAAGAAGAGGTAGAGGCTCAAGCTCAAAATGTTGATGCTCCAAGGGCTCCTCAAGAACAACCACCTAAAAGACACAATCCAAGAATTCATGCACATCCCAAGGATCTCATCATTGGAAGCCCCACCAAAGGAATCATGACAAGATCAAAGAATCAACAAGCAATGTTTTATGAGTTCTTCTCCTTTGTCTCAAAGAAGGATCCATCCAAAGTTGAAGAAGCTTTGATTGATCCAAATTGGGTGAATGCAATGCATGGAGAACTCAACAACTTCACCCGGGATGATGTATGGACTTTGGTGGAGAGGCCAAGCAATGCTAGAGTGATTGGAACTAAGTGGGTGTTTAGAAACAAGCAAGATGACCAAGGGAATGTTGTGAGAAACAAGGCAAGGTTGGTTGCAAAGGGGTTTTCTCAAATTGAAGGACTTGACTTTGGAGATACTTTTGCTCCGGTGGCTAGATTAGAGGCAATCCGCATTCTCCTTGCTTATGCCTCTTGTCATGATATCAACTCTACCAAATGGACGTCAAGAGTGCATTCCTCCATGAGTACATCAATGAATAAGTATTTGTAGAACAACCACCGGGCTTTGAAGATCCATACAACACCAATCACGTGTACAAACTATCCAAGGCACTCTATGGACTCAAACAAGCTCCAAGGGCTTGGTATGAGCGTCTCCGAGATTTTCTCATTGCCAAGGGATACAACATTGGGAAGGTTGATACTACACTCTTCACCAAAAAGGAGAATGGCGAGCTCTTTGTTTGCCAAGTCTATGTGGATGACATTATATTTGGCTCAACAAATGAAGAGATATGCAAGCAATTTGGTGAAATGATGTCAAGGGAATTTGAGATGTCAATGATTGGTAAACTTACTTTCTTCCTTGGATTTCAAATCAAGCAACTTGAAGAAGGCATCTTTATATGTCAAGAGAAATATACCAAGGACCTTCTCAAGCACTTCAAGATGGAAGATTGCAAGCCCATCAAGACCCCCATGGCAACTAATGGGCATCTCGACCTTGATGAGGGAGGTAAACCGGTAGACCAAACTCTTTATCATTCTATGATTGGTAGTCTACTTTACCTTACCGCATCTAGGTCCGACATTATGTTTAGTGTATGTATGTGTGCTCGCTTTCAAGCCAACCCCAAAGAAGCACACCTTAAGGCTGTGAAAAGGATCTTTAGATATCTCAAATATTCACCAAGCATTGGCCTTTTTGGTATCCCAAAGGAGCACACTTTGAACTCGTTGGCTATTCCGATGCGGATTATGCAGGTTGCAAAGTGGATAGGAAAAGCACTTCCGGCGGGTGCCTATTGCTTGGTAGGTCGCTAGTCTCTTGATCCTCCAAAAAGCAAAATAGTGTGACTCTTTCAACCACTGAGGCCGAGTACATTGCCGCCGGCTCTTGTTGTGCACAACTCTTTTACATGACTCAAACACTCCTAGACTACGGCCTAGTTCTTAGGAGTGTACCCTTGCTTTGTGACAATGAGAGTGCGGTAAATCTTGCCAATAACCCCGTCCAACACTCACGTACCAAGCACATAGATATCCGTCACCACTTTATTAGAGATCATATAGCTAAGGATGATATATCTTTGCATGGTGTAAGAACGGATGATCAGTTGGCGGATATCTTCATAAAGCCTTTGGATGAGAATAGATTTTGCAACTTGCGGAATGAGCTCAATGTGGTTGATTTCTCCAACTTCACCTAGAATGCCCATTGTTGTTTGTATATAGATATGCTTGAAAAACTCAAAAAAAAATTAGTTGCTAGACTTGTTTTTGCATATCATGTGTAGTATATCTCGTATGCATTAGGAGCTTGTCTAACCTTTGGAAGATAGTGGTGAAAACCAGGAGTAAGCTTGCAAAGGGTTCAAACTTGGCAAGATAGATTTCAATTCTCGCTCTAAATTCTTGTCTATGCACTTGCATGCATCTTGCATTGTGTTCTTTTAGTCATTTTGTTGTCATTTGGTTGTGGCATATGTTTAGGGGGAGCATGGACTGCTATCATCATCCCTTGTGCTCTCTCTAAGTGATTGGTGCCCTCTCGTGCTTTGGCTTTGGTTTTCATTTTTAAAACTATGTTAAGCCACTTGGCCATATATGAAACTATTTTGAAACATGAGTGTTTGAGAGAGGTTCGCTTGTCTCTGTCCAAGAATCATATTTAGTTGCCTCTCTTTGGAAACATGGACTTGAGACAAGAAAATTCCGCGAAAATTCCTTGAAAAATTCTCACTGCAGGAGGACCAACGCTTTTCCTGGAGGGGACCGAATCAATCGGTCATTCTTTGTCTAAATGCGTGTTTGGCTCTAGTGTGGACCGATCAATTCGATGGTTCACTATGCAGGCCACCGAATCAGTCGGTGCTCTGTGTGTGCGGGGTCAAACCCACACCCTACCGACTGGTTCGGTGCCTATCACCGTGCACGACCGAATCAGTCGGTCCTCCCCGAAGCCGAGCAGATCTGACCGTTGATTCAAAATCGATTAATCTCGTCCGTTCATCTATCTTTACCCTAACCGTTCACTAGCTTGCGGGGCCCACCAGTCAGTCTTATCTTCCTCCTCCTCCCAACCCCACGCGCACTCACCGCCGTAGCTCGCCAGCGCCGCCGCAGCTCTGCCGCCCCGCGCTGCCGTCCGCCGTCCTCGCCGCTCTACGCCTCCGTTAGCCACGACCACGCGCCAGTGCCACCACCACGAGCCGCCTCCTCGCCAGTGCCACCACCTCACCCATCCCTAGGGTTTCGCCGCCGCCCAGCGCCGCCGTGCTTTCCCCGCGTCGTTGTGGCCTCGTTGATGCCGTGTGGGACCCACAAAAGCTTGTGGACGACCCGTTGGTGCTCTCCTCCCCTTCGATTCCGTGCAAGGTGCATCTCCCTCTTCTTTCCTCTCTCTCTCACTCCTTTTTGATCTCAAACCCTAGAGAGATGAGAAACTTTGAACTAAAATTTGAAATTCAAACTAAAATTTGACCAATGCACCTTGCCTATGCTCTATGTGATCATGAGTAGAATCTCATTCATATTCTTACTATTTGACACAATTAGAGCTAGAATAATGTTTGCTCTCATTATCTCTTAATGATTATATTTTATATAATTTATCCGGATTAATGAGAGCTACATTTCAATCATATCCTAGGATAGACGTGCTTCTAAGCTCTTATCTATTTCATGCTTTCTAGGATTCTCTACTAATTAGCTATGCCCCTATATACATATATATATACATATATATATACATATATATATTCTTTGTGCGAGCAGGTGTGGTTGTTGAGACAGGGTCAGTGACAGCCGTGGCAGTGACAGAGGCAGTTTGCAGTGACAGTGCTTGAGGCAAAGCCTTGATCAAGGACCTTGCCAGTTTCAGGGGTTTTCACAGAGCAGCTTTCTCAGTTACAGATATGGCAGATGTTCAGGGAGGTTCTGGCAGTGCAGGGGGTGATGATCTACCTCCTTCGAGTCCCCCACGGGACCCGAAGAAGGGCAAGGCCAAGGTTATTGTGAAGAAGAAGAAGAAGAAGAAGAAGAAGAAGAAGAAGAAGAAGAAGAAGAAGAAGAAGAAGAAGAAGAAGAAGAAGAAGAAGAAGAAGAAGAAGAAGAAGAAGAAGAAGAAGAAGAAGAAGAAGAAGAAGAAGAAGAAGCTCCCTACCGGTCATCCTGCCAACTGGGAGGCTACCATGGCAGCTGTCAGAGCTGCTGAGCGTGTTGAGCGAGGCGCTGCTCAGTTCCAGATAATTGACACCTCAGGGTCTCCAGCAGCTCCTGAGGGCCCACAGACTCCTCAGCCACGCCGTTCAGGGCGTACACATTCTCAGCCGAAGCCACTTGGGTCAGAGACTCCAGCTTCTACTACCTCGAAGACCCGCCCACGCCCCACTTCTTCTGCCCCACCCACTACTACTCGTGGCAAGAAGAGGGCTCGCGAGGTTGTTTCGACACCGCCAGAGATTCCAGAGGCACCTGAGGGCTCAGATTCTGACACTCCTGCAACTGTTCCGTCCTATCATGAGTTGAAGAAGGCCACAACAGGAACAGACTGGAAGCTCAGGCTTCGGAAGTACAAGACTTGGTTCCCTGAGACTCGTGAGACCCCAGATGAGTGCATTTTCTAGACTCACAGGCAGGAAGCGTTCTATAAAGCCTACCTCAACTCCACTGCTCAGTTCTTCAGCCACAGAGTGATAGTGCCAGAGACTCTAGCCAGGGCAGCAGGTATCACTGTCACAGAGCTTAGGCGCTACATTGCTTATACGCCTGGCTTACTTCAGATTTTGACTACTCCTGGCCGAGTCTCCAGACAGTGGGTCTATCAGTTTTATGCTACAGTCTGGATTGACCCTAAGCATAGATTTATTGAGTACATGTTCCAGAACCATCGATACAGACTGACCCGTGCTAGATTGCTGGAGTGTTTGGTGCCAGGGCAGAGGGTCCCAGAATACATCAGCTTGCATACCCCAATGTGGAGCCTCCTCGTCGCCCATATTTAGTGGGGATCTATGCACCAGATCATGAGACAGAGCCTCTGCCATCTACCGTCCTCCGTTTGGTGCAGCATCTGAGAGGCACCCTTATGGCCTGACACAGCTTGCATACATACTTCTTGAGGATCTTTGTCGCTCTCTGCTGCCTCGTACTGGAAACAGAGATGATGTGACAGCTCTGCAGTAGTGGCTTTTGGCTCACATGGTTCGGAGGATGCAGTTTGATATTATTGACTTCATACTGTGTGAGATTGAGGATGTCATTGCAGATGGGCTCAAGGTTGGCAGATTCTTACCCTATGCACACATCATTAGCTGCATCCTAGCCGCCAATTGTGGAGATGAGGCTCAGGCAAAGCGTCTTGCTGATAAGACTCCCATGTTTGCTGATTACAAGCCTGCCAAGCCAACTGATCGTCGCCGTGGTCGGCGCGCACTTCAGCATGTGGCCCAGCAGCGGACACCTGAGCAGCGAGCCTAGTATGAGGCAGAGGATCAGCAGCTACGCCAGTCAGAGATTGAGGCAGGCCTTAAGGGCATTCAGCAGATACTTGATAGCGACTCTCTCTCTGACACTGACTCGGAGAACGAGGACTTTGAGATACCCTTTGTCCCTCTGTTCAGCGCTGCTCACGACACTGAGGCTGGAGGGTCTCAGGCACCTCAGCAGCCTAGAGCTCCTCCTCCTACCTCTGGGCCCTCCACTGCAGAGATGATGGCGGTCATGATGCAATCAATTTAGACCATGTCCTCCGCCATTGTTCAGATGCAGGCTCAGCAGCAGCAGCAGGCACGTCAGCATGCAGAGCTCATGTAGTCTTTAGCTGAGCAGCAGAGGAGGCAGGCGGACTTTACCCAGTATCAGTTTCAGTACCTCTTCCAGCAGACGGGTATTGCTCCTCCACCGGTGTTCCCAGGGCCTCCACTTCAGAGCTTACCTCGCCCTGCTCACCCTGGTCTGCCTCCTCGAGTTCCGATGTCCCCTGTGCGTCCTATGGCTTCGCTCAGCTCTCCACAGATGGCACCTTATGAGCCAGCCACGACGAGTGTGACCATCGGACTTCATGACATACCTACTACTTTCGGCATACCTACGTCTGCTTTTGTTGGTCAGTTTGGGAGCACACCGACAGTGACAACAGTGATGACTGAGACCACTCCACTCACATCTCCAGGGTCCAGTCAGTTGGGGTGCAGTTACACGGATCTTCTTAACTTAGACACACCCTAGTCGAGTCAGCCTCAACCTGCTCCTGAGACTCAGCTTCCGCCTCAGCCTGTGCCAGACTCCGCTATACAGTCAGATCTTGAGGCACAGATTCTTGAGGCCATCAGCTTAGGTGTTGATCTTTCGCTTCCCGATCCTCCAGTGTGTGCCACTTCTGGAGCTACTCTGTTTCTTGATGAGATTGAGAAGGAAGCCGAAGAAGCAGCGGCAACAGCTCCTACCTCCATGGCTCTTGACCCACCTGCGAGCGCCCCTCCCGCCTCCGCCGCTTAGCTTTGGTGCTTGACGTCAAAGGGGGAGAGAGAGAGATATGAGAGATAGGGGGAGCTTGGGTAGCATAGGCTTTTGGCTCTTTGAGTGAACTCATGCATCATGTTTACTTCATGCACTTGTCTCTTTGTTTATATGTGGTGTGTGATGCTTGTTATGCTACCCTTGGAACTCTATGTGTTTGACATGTGTCTTTGTTAATATTATCCTATGTCATGTCTCTCACATATTCTTGTTAAGCGCTTGTTTATCTCCTTTCATATCTCTTATGCGCTTTGTCTATCTTGTTTTGTGTGGACTATCTATTATGCTTCCGCGTTTATATTCAAGTTCATACAAAACAACCTTATCCTATTGTTGCTTTACCTCTTTTTTTTCTCTCATATTCTTTTAGAGGTTGTGTTTTCATCAATCACCAAAAAGGGGGAGATTGAAAGAGCATCTAGGCCCCTAATTCGATTTTGGCGATTAATGGCAACATAATCATTGCGACTAACAAGTGTTTTGCAGAAACTAAGTTAAGTTAGTGCAATGATGGGCTTTCACGGTATTCTTGGCCTCCATCATTCGCGAATGATTGTATTGGTGCAAAGGATATGCTCGAAGATAAAGGATAAGCTAGTTCTAAGTGCCGTTTAGATGATGAGAGGCACTTAGAGTAGTTTAGGTCTTTGTTTTCCTTTGGCCGTACTATAAAGGGGGGTTGAGGATTGGTAGCTTGACTTAGATAAAACTAGAGTTTAGGTGTGATGCACACTTGTGAAACCTAGTGCTAGGTAGCTATGTCAAAGCCCTTGAGAAGGTTGGTAACTCAAAAAATTTGAATTGGACGAGTTTCAGCCTTAAGAAGTTTGAAAGTTTTTTGCTCAGTAGGGACCGACTAATTCGGTGTTCACTGGGGCAATGACCGAATCAGTCGGTGCCCTCTTTGCTTTGCAAAGTAAACAGGGGCACCGACTCATTCGGTCCCTGTCAGCAGGGCCCACAGAATCAGTCGGTGCCCTTGGCCATTTGGTAGCCTAAGTCCCAGAGGGGACCGATTGTTAATTCAGTCGGTCATTATGGCTAGAAATGGCTGTTACGTACTGAGTGAAAATAGAGGGGGACCGATTGATTCGGTGATCCCCATGAAGACCCACCGAATGAGTCGGTGGCCCTCATGATCCGGCTGATGTCCATGTCCCCAAGGGGGACCGACTAATTCGGTGGGCAGCACCAAATCAGTCGGTCATTGTGGCTGGAAATACCAGTTCGGTACTGGTGCGCACCGACTGATTCGGTGCTGCACAGAGGTTGGCCACCGAATCAGTCGGTGGTCACTGGCTAGCCGTTGGAAGTTCAAATCCAAGGAGGCACCGACTGGTTCGGTGGCCATCTTTGGAGGGCACCGAATCAGTCGGTCCCTCTGCGTCAGCACTAACGGCTAGTGCTTTTGAGTGGGCTATTTATAGCCACTCTTCTCCTACTTGGAGACTCTCTTGCCACACGAGTTTCACTGTTCATCCAGCTGTTGTTGGGGAGTGTTTGAGGGCAAGAGAGGCACTTGGATTGATTGGTGTTCTTGGTCTTGTGAAGATTAAGGACTCTCTTTAGTGCTTGGGAGTAGCAAGTATGCATCCATCTAGCTCTTGGTCTAGTCTAGGTCAAGTGAAGATCTTTGGCTTGTTACTCTTGGTGATTCGGTATCACCTAGACGGCTTGGTGGTGTTTGATCTTGGGAGCTCACGTGGAGATTGTGTGAAGCCCCAAGAAGGTGTACATGGTTTGGGAATCTACCGTCCCGGAGTGGGAAATGGATATCCCCTACGAGAGCACTTGATCCTTGTGCGGATCAAGGGGGAGCTATACCCTTGCGCGGGTGCTCCAACGAGGACTAGGGGGAGTTTCTGACTCCTCAATACCTCGGTAAAAATCGGCTTCCTACTCTTCTCTTTACTTTGAGCAAGTTTACTTTCTGCATTTCTATTCCTAGAATTGCCATGTTAGAGTAGGATTGGAACTAGGTTGCTTAACTCTTTTCAACAGTAGCTAAGCACAAACCACAGTCGTAGGCACATGGGGTGAATTGGCTTATTGCATAGGATTGTTTTATTGCTTAAATTTTTATAGAAGCCTATTTCACCTTCCCTCTTAGGCATCTTGATCCTTTCAATCATACTAAGGAAGTTGCCGACACCGTAGGTGTCGTCATTATCTTCATCGGATATATACCTTGGATAGATGACCACACTACTCGTCGTTGCCAGAAAAGAGCAGGAAACAAATATTCAATACTACGAACCATGGCATGGAGAAACCTAAATCCTAAACTGCATTCTATTTACTAAAAGAGTAAATTACGCTCACGATACAACAACTTGTCAGGTGTAAGCAGATTAGTCCAGCATCTCATAAATTACTCGTTTTGATGTAACAACTTGACAAGTTGGTGCAAATTGGTCCAACAACTTGTAACTTGCTCGAGTTAGCGCACAAACTTAGTAAATTTATGCTTATATAGTCTAAACATGGCCTCGATGATGAATTTGACCATGTATGTTGGTGGTTATTACCTTGAATGATATAAAAAACTTTTCCCTTGGGAATGATGTACAAGCATTTTGACAAAAAAACTTCAACGTAAATATTTCACATGGCTAAAAGTTCCTTAATTCTTTTTAATCGGCTGTAAATCTAACCTTGCTCGGTCTCACCATGATGTTAGCAATGGCATATGCATAAGTAGCTGTTTGTAGTCATATCTATAGATCCATAACCTTGGTTGAGCTCAAGTTCGTGCTCCAAGAGAAGCATATCTCGGAAAGACGCTTAGCCAGTTACCCTTGGTGACAATATGCTACACTTTTAACGAGAGATTTCGTCCATCGTGCTTTTTAGATGTGATGACAGACATGCATGGCAATCCAGCAATTGCATGCAAATTTAGAGTGGTACTGAGATTGCGATATATGTGCAAAGTGCGCGAATAAGATAGAAAGGTAGATGCAATAACTTACATGGTATTGTCAAATTATTTAAAATGGAGAATATATTACCTTGACAATATTTTGACTGTAAATGCACGATGTACGAAGCTACAATAGATTGAGCAATTTATAAGTTGCAGGACTAATTTGTACCCACATGTAAAGTTGTTACATTAAATCAAGCAGTTTACAATATGTTGGACTAAGGGTGCGTTTAGTTTCCCAAAAGTTTTTCAAAAAACACTATTCATCTAACTTTTCCCTATTCATCCCATCTCTCCCACTCACAGAATACTATTCATCTACAGTGTATTTTTGGGAATCTTTCCCCAATCTAAACACACCCTAATATGCACTGCTTGGCAAGTTGTATTATGAGCGCAATTTACTGTTGCTAAAAGATTTTGGAGAGATGAATCCAACCTCCTCTTGACCTTCTCGCCGGTGACTCGGTGAGACGTGAGGGGTGGGAAGGGAGGGGAACCAACAGTGACGGCCTGGCGATCGGATCGCGGTGCCTGCTACCCGTATCGCCTTTCAGGACGACGCAGGAACGATGGGGTCATTGATGTAGGAACAAATCGTTTGCCATTGATACCACTTCTCCTCTGGTTCATGGGTGAGAAATTTGCTATTATAGGACACCTAACAAGTGGCTTTGCTATTATAGGACTCCAAACAATGTCTTTGCTAAAACGACCTTCAAAACGTTGACATTTGTTTTACATGACATTTGGTTTTTTAGTCAATATTTTCATCTTCAATACCTGTATTTTTCCTCTCTTTGGACTGTATTGCCCTTCGTTGGATCGTTCACGTAAGAATTTACGTTTGTCGATCTCCCATTCTCCTCCGATGCGTGTCCTCTCGACGCACCTACATCGATCTCCTCCGACGCCCGTCTCTCCCGTCTCGGCGACCTAGATGCCCAACCACGGACGAGCGCATCGTCAGCCGCAACTCTTCACCTGGACGCTCGGGGTGCTCCTCGGCGCCGTAGTGTTCGTGGGGGTCATGGCGGGGATCGCCAAGGCCATCGCCGGCGCCACGGCCAGGCCACCAGCAGGCGGTGCGGTCAGGCCTGCAGGAGTCACGGTAAGGGACAGGTCAGCAGACGCCATGGCTAGGGTCGGGCAGGGCACCGTCACGTCTAGTGCACCTGGCGTGGCCACGCCGCCTTGGACGGCCGTCTCGGCGTCGCCGTCCTGCGCATCCAGGCCAGGACCGCCCGAGGAGATGGTGGATCGCTGAGCTCCATGGCGATGGCGAGTTCTCGGCGGCCTCGTACTCAATCGAGAAGGAGCGAAGTCGAGGAAGGAATCGGATACAATCTGTGCTCGTACGTGAATTAGACTGAAAGACAATATGGTCTAAAGAGGGCAAAAAAAATGTATTTGATTTGATAAAAGTGATTAAATGACTCATTGTCCTATAATAGCATAGCATCAACGTTTGGAAGGTCATTTTAGCAAAGACAACGTTTGGAGTCCTATAATAACAAAACCACTTGTTAGGAATCCTATAATAGCAAATTTCTCTTCATGGGCCATTACACTCAAAGGAGAAGTTGCTGCCTGACATTTGACCCATCAAACACCCTGGTATGATGCTGGTTTGCATGTGCAGTTAAATTATAATTATCATCAACCTCCGTCTCCGTTGGAGTTCACCCTACAGTCCACCCTGCTTTGCTAAAAAAAAAACAGTCCACCCTGCCGGGGATCGAACTCCCGAGAGATGATTTGCTCGAGTGGCACCAATGGCGGCACCTTGCTAGTCAGGTGAAGGCTCCTTTCCCTCCCTTCTTGTGCTCGCGGTGGAAGTGTCTGGCACTTGCCGTGGACAAGTGGCACCTCGCCTGTTCGACGGAATGCTGCATAGGCACTACTCGTGAATTTTCCATTCTTATTGACGAATAAAACACATGCATGGTACAAATACTACCTTGGGATATTGTTGACCTCAAGCCTACCCTATAGCCAGTCAGGGACATTCTTTCGCCATCACCATTTTAATGCTGTTGCACAGTTAATTAGAAACTTACATTCCAGTGCAGGGATGATGGCAATACTTCTAGAGCATGGCCAGTACATTTTTGTGATAATCCTAGCGCCAAGTATTTCCAATTTTTTTTCCTCTCCTTAATTCTGTGTTAACTTGTTTCAATGTAAAATTCAAATTCAAGGATCAGTGCTGTCTCTGCATCTCAACTGTTGGAACGCAGCATAGCCTTCATTCTTCAATTGGGGAAAAGGAATCCCTAAGGCCTAATTAATTTCTGAGTCAACACACTGCCACCAAGTGTACCATCTTTTCAGATTATTGCTCCTAAGTTTCCAAACTGCTCGTCCAGAAAAACACAGCAACCACTTAGGTATTCTGCCTTCACGTAATGGGAGAGGGCGGGGCATCATGTTCTTGACAAAAAAACTAGAGGCCCATTTAATCATCACATGTCGACTTCAGCTTTCAGTAATATTAGAAAAAGGTGGAAAGCGATTGGAGAGAGGTTTCATAGACATCATAATTTATTTAGTCCAGCAGAACAATTACCTCTATCATGTGTGCTTAATTGCTTATTATTTGTGCACTCCACTTTCAGATGTTCTGCAGTTCCCCTTTGCAATGTGCTTCTTTTTTAAGCCCAAAGACAAGACGTTGCCATATCAATCCAATCTTTTCGAAAGCAAACTAAAAGGACCCTATAATGATAATCATTTGTCATGGGGGTTGACAAACTCATGGTTTACAATGGTTACACATTTTACAAGCATTAATATGCTTTCTACGTTCCACTAAAAACAAATTTCAGGATTATGGACGATAGAGACTGCTGACATCTATGGTATCATATACATATTATTAATACTGATAGTGGATCATGACACAATACTTTGGGATTTCAATAACCTTGAACTCTTGCTAATTCTTTCAAACTACAAAAACACAACCTTTGAGCGTTTAACTTCTTCACAGGCTAATGGCGAACGAAAACTATATTTTCTTTACCCCTCTGCATTCAGCCATTTAGTACAGGTTACACTCTCCTCGTGAAGCATTTTACTTAATATCGATCCACTTTTATAGGTCCTACTCCAAATTGCTGGAAGCTGTATATAAACTACTTAAACCACCTAGTTCAGATATGCAAGTGCCAATAATTGGAGGTCATCTGTACCATAATACCCATTCTTATGATTGCCCTCTTGCAGGTGGAGAGAAAACGTGAAGCGTGAAGGATCGTTGTAACTGTTGAAGGATGCTGTACAGTCAGGTGTGTACTTATATGGGTTGTGAAGCTGAAGGGACTGGGTAGAAGCGCAAGTGAAAGTGTCACTGCTGAAGTACTGCTGGCTCTCATTCTTGGCAGAAGTGCAAGATTCTGATGGATGAGGTGCATCGCCTTCTCCATGCTGGTAAGCCATGAACTTATTCTCATAAATGTTGTGCTGTTGCTTTCCTGGCACCAAAACCTCAGTTGCGTATCCTTCTGATGCTTGAGCTTTGAGTGATGCCAACTGTGCTTTCAGAGTTACTACCTGTGAGGAAAAATATTGCATTAATAATTTCACATACTTCACTATTACTAATATATCTGTGGTGCTGAAACTTTTGGAAAATGAACACCTGAGAACCAATTTTTTTTCCCTTAATATTAGAGTTACTACACATATCTTTCGCTATGGATACAAAACAATTGAAATTAGTATTCCACAGAAAGGGGCTAACCTGCTGCTGAAGAGCAAATATATGTGCCACACAACCTTATACTGGGTCACGAAGCCTCGCCTGTGCCTCATAGGAGATGGTGACTGCAGCCTCACTGCGGGCACCTTCTGGAAGATGCATGAGGAGCTTTGAGGCATTGCTTGCACCAAAGACCTTATGAATGGCAGCATAATGTGCAGCCCCTTGATCATGGCTAAAGTATGGTGCGAAGACACAACCCTTGACGCACTTCCTGCGGAGGAACTTGCATGCACCACATGGAGAGCCAAACCCTGTCATCTATTTGAATTCCTAGAAATCGATGCTGTGTACAGTATTCTTATTCCTTGCGGGTTGTGAATTGAATCGCCATCCTTCCCCATTTATAATGGAGGCTACTCCAGCTGTGGGGTTAGCTTAGTCTGTGATATGATTATTTGCAATGGTCTGCCTAATGGGCTACAGGTTCCACTGTCATAAAGCCCCGTTCCCAATTCTATACTCATTTGGTGTTCCTTTCAGAATGACTCAATCAAATGACAAAGCCAGTAACACTGACCCAACCCATTTATGTGCTTCAGAAGACTTGTTTCGATATTAACTTTTAGATGCCTGTGCAGTCACCATTTTCCCGTTTACTTGTGTTTGTTGATATTATAATTTATTTACTGGTCTGACAACCAAAAGACTTCAGTTCAGAAATCTGTATAATAAAAACAGCAACACACAAGAGGAGCTTGGGCAAAGGTACTTGGAAGAAAAGAACAAAAATTTTATGGTAAAATCCATGTCTAGTAATTCACCACCTATGTTGGGATAGCTTATGATTAGGTCCCCCTAACTAATTATAAACGTTCATAGTCAACCTTAGTTATGGCTTCGCTTATAGTCTTCCCTAGCTAACTTCTCCTTTTACAGTTCCTCTTTCTTTCATTCTTGGAACCCCCTTTTGTACAGTTTCTTTTAGCAGGCACCCACCGAAGTAACTAGGTGTTTCCCCCAACTGTTTTCCATTCATATAATAGAAACTAAACACTCTCAGTCAACCATGTCTGCTGCCTGCTGCCTGAAGTCACTCTCAAGTATCTTTCAGTGGCCACAAGTATCTTTCAATAGACTATGCCTGTATTGTGTAGTAGTTGCTTCAGATAAATAACAGTTTCTCTCCTGACGACAACATCTAACCATAATTTTAAAATTGTTTCTCCTGAGATTTTTCGTGTATATACATATCTCAATTAACCATAAATTTACTTTAATCTAACTTAGCCTGCCCAAATGCTCCTTTTCCTTATAGAAGGAACTAGTCAATCTTGGTCGGGTAGAGTCCCTCTACAGAAAGCATTTTGCACTGTGATCTGTTGACATGGTTGAGTTTGTTTGCCACATGCTGTATCTTATTTGAGATATAGAAGAGAGATGCAGCTGTATTCACTCTATTTTAACAAAGTGTAGCCTCCGGATACCAAAGGGTATTTGTTAACGCACCCAACCAATGCCAAAGTGTTGTGGTTCCCAACTAATAAAATTGTAGTTCGCCAGAGACACACATAATCATGATATCATATTTCTAATAATTTTTCTTTCTTGTTGGTTGGTATCAGCATGAGGGCCGCACATAAGAAACTCTTTCATGATTTGATTAAGCAAACAGAAAAAAAAAGAAAAAAATATTGCATTGTACGAACTTTCGAACTCATCAGTCATTACTGTCCGACCCCATGTACTGTAGAAAGGAAACCAAGTGAAGTGGATAGTAGGCTGGTTGCATTAGGTCCCAAAAGCAGGAGGCAGCCTGCCTTGCAGGTGTCAGCGTGAGATCATTGTAATAAAGCATATACTGATTTGGAGCTTTTGAGTACGTGTCGAACTCATACAAAATTATTTTGCTATATGCTTATCATCAGTTGCTAAATAGAATGTTTTCATAAAGCGAAATATTCGAGCACTACATGATTGCATTTCATACTTTTTCATTTGTTCATGTGCCTGGTTGTAGCTGGCATGAACACTTTCCATATAATACATGCAGTAGTTAATCTTCTAGATTGACCATGTCATGGCAAAGTAATATCAAAGAAGAGTATTATGTGCATTGTCTGAGGCTACTCTCCCTAAAAACAAATCATTCTAGGATTCAATTTTTGTCTTAAAAAAAGTCATCTTACTCTATTTAAGTATGTATACATGTGTATACAAGAATCAATTAGGGCCATACATGGCTAATAAATAGGGCAAATAAAGTCGTTTTATCTCTTTCTTAACCTATCCCAAAATTCCTATAACGAGTTTTCTGGGATGGAGTATACTTTAGAACAGTAATAATGCCTAAAATGAAAAGGAAAAAGTCCTATTTAGGCCCCTCAACTAATGGCCAAGTTCGATTTAGATCCTTAAACTCCAAAACCGGGTAAAGCACATCCTTCAACTTTCAAAACCGTCCATATTACATCCCTGAGCGGTTTGCAAGGGCAGTTTCTATTTATTTCTGCTAAATATTATTTGAAAAATTATGAAAAAACATAGAAAAATTATAAATAAAAAAATAATTTTATCGTACTCCATATGAGTAGATCTACACATTAAATATATACTATGGTATCTTTTAGTACAAAATTTTTGTTTCACCTTTAGATCTATGCTTTCTATAAATAGAATAACTAAGTTATATATGATACAATAATATGATTTTTAGTAATTAATAGGAATAATTTATAATTGTTGTTTTTATATTCCAATTGTGGTGAATTTTTTATGGTAGAGTAATTATTGTAGGCTTAAACTGTAATAAAAAGTTTTATATTCATACGGGTAAAAAAACTAGATTTTTCATTATATAACTTTTCTATGATGTACTATAATTTTTGAAAAATTTATCAAAATAAATAAGTAAAAGGAAACGACAAAACCACTGCTATAGTAGCAAAACGGCTATCCAAAACAACTCAGGGATGTAATATAAATGGTTTTGTAAGTCAAATGATGTGTTTTACCCGGTTTTGGAGTTTGGGGACTTAAATCGAACTTGGGCGATAATTGAGGGAGCTTAATAGGACTTTTTCCAAATGAAAACGACAATTGTGGTAGCTGTTTGAAGCTGGCACAATTTTTTCTCCGTTCTTGAAACAAAGACTAGATTTTGGTGTACGATAAATCAAACCCTAATGTTATCGAAGCATAAGTAACTTTTTTAGATGATTTAGCATAAGTAACTAGTCATCTATAGTTTTTTTTAAGATAAGATAGTCATCTATAGTTGATTGAGATTAACAACTAGAGAGTCTCAACAAGAGAGGGCGAAATGGGCCAGGCTGGTCACGAGGGGGTGATTTAGATGGGCCCTTATGTGAAATGAGCTTGGCCTGTTCACAGGAAAATAGTGGCCCATCAAAGCCGCCGTCCCTTCTTACCAAAACCCTAAACCCTCCCCCATTTCCTTATATCTTGATTGCCCCCTCCCCTGCCTTCAGCCGCCGCCTCCTCTTCCTCTTCCCGAATCCCGGTGGCGAACAAGACCGGCGACCTATTGTGCTGAGGTGAGCTGATTGACCGAAGTCTCCATTCTTGTTCTTCCCCTCACCTCATCTAGTTGGTAGATATTCAGTTGCCCTGTTTAATTTACTCATCTGATCTAGAACTGTAAGCACATATCGAAGGCTTTCTAGGCATCAATCGGCCTATTGAACTCAAAGCTTGTGCGATATCAATAATGATCGTCATCTCCAAGAAAGATTCATGGTCTCCTGCCACCGTACGTGGAGGATGAACACGGATGACGGCGCACACTTAGATTCCCTTGAACAGCAAACTACTTCTTGATTTGTAATCTGTCTTTGACGGTGAGACTCCCCTTTGCCTTTGATAGAGTAGAGCCTACAAGACATCCGCCATGGCCAAGAACCCCAAGGTTTTCTTCGACATCCTCATCGGCAAGGCCAAGGCCGGCCGCGTCGTCATGGAGCTCTTTGCCGACAAGGTCCCCAAGACGGCGGAGAACTTCCGCTGCCTCTGCACGGGCGAGAAGGGCCTTGGCGCCTCGGGGAAGGCGCTGCACTACAAGGGCTCCGTCTTCCACCGCATCATCCCGAGCTTCATGTGCCAGGGTGGCGACTTCACCCGCGGCAACGGCACCGGCGGCGAGTCCATCTACGGCGCCAAGTTCGCGGACGAGAACTTCAAGCTGCGCCACACGGGCCCCGGCGTCCTCTCCATGGCCAACGCCGGGCCCAACACCAACGGCTCCCAGTTCTTCATCTGCACCACCCAGACCCCATGGCTCGACGGCAAGCACGTAGTCTTCGGCCAGGTCGTCGACGGCTACGGCGTCGTGCAGAAGATGGAGGCCGTCGGTTCCGGGTCGGGAGCAACGGCCGAGCGCGTCGTCATCGAGGATTGCGGCGAGCTAGCTGGCGAGGCGAGTGAATCTTAAGGGTTAAAGAATGCAGTGTCTTGTTCATGTAGCCAAAACCTCAAATGAATGATAAATAAATTAATCTTGTTTTCAGATGCTCAGACTTTGTAATGCTGATCTGCGTGCATTGTAGAGTAATGGATGACTTTTCAATCAATGGTTTGCATCGCAACAGACTGATCTGGTGCTTCAGGTCCCTTCAATTTTGAAATGGCAACTCAAAATCACAGTAAAGAATTGGCCCAACTTGTAACTAGGCAAAATTTCCATTGCCCTATTAAAAATAATAATAATAATCATTGCCCAGCACGCTTGCACAGTAGATAAAACTGTACAGCATACAGAAGCAGGCAGGTTAGTCCTCTGAGCGACACTAAAACAGATCAAAGGAACCGCCCGTACATCACAAAGCTACAGAATCCAGGCGTCCAGCCACTACAGATCAAAGCCCCTGAGAGAAAATAAGGTCATCCGTCCTGCGGTGGTGGTGGCAGTGTCTTGAGAACCTCCCTCAGAGCGCAATGTATACTTTCACATCTGTGATCAGATATCAGGTTGCCAGACAGCAGTATCCTCTGAAAATTTTCCCCTGGATCGCCTTTCCAGAGTGTGTATGACTCATCATCAACGCCATTTATATTCTCAATATCCCTCTGTAAGTAATACAGAGTCCCAGGAAGAAAGAGATCCTCAGGCACAAACACATCATTTGTACTATCCGATGACAGCATCTTAGTCGAGTCAGCTGGGTCTTTGGCAACATCTGACAAGAAAAGGTTAGGTCACATTCAAGTAATTACTTGACGTGCACACCCCCAAATCAATCGAAAACTCACCAGAATTTGTTGATGTCGATACAATTTTAGCATAATCACCAAGTTTACGCGCCACATCTTGAATTGACGAAACAACAAGCTTGGCATTAGTCACGATATCGACTATATGCCTCAAGTCTTCCTTTTCCAGAACACTTACCCTGCAAAATAACATGGCACAGGCGTCATGTACAAAGGTCCATCTGTTCACCAAGGTGTTCAAAATTACAAAAGTACATGCCCTGGGATGGTGTTCAGAATTAACACCCGCTAGGCAAACTATTAAAGTGTTATTTCTTCCTATGAAAGCTACCTGAACACAAGTTCTTGTCACTACGCATCCAAACTCAATACCTACCAATCTGTTTTCAGTATTTCATTTCGCAGTCTTGCCAATGAAGCTGCACTGAGCCTAGGTATAATATCATCCTGAATCAATGAAGAAATAGACCAATTACGAATGTCAAACAGCTCAACAAAGGAACGCACTCGAAACCGGATTTCGACTCCAACAAAAAGATCAAGAATAACCTGGAGCACAACAGTAGAAATATAGCTTGCACAACTTTCAGCAGCTTCCTTTGATATGCAAGGTGGTGTTCCAAATCCAACAGCAGAAATAATGTCCGGACTGAAACCAAGCTCCTCGTTTGACTTCTTACGTAGCATTATAGCAAGTAATGCAGCTGAAGCTCCTCCAAGGGAGTGCCCTACCAATCGCAACTTGTAATCCTACTTCAAACATAAGAAAATAAACACATGGCATAAAAGACGATGGTTTCAACTGAACACCGAGAAATACACTCTCACCTTATGCTTCTCCAAACATTTTCGGATTATTCCCAGCTCATGGCGAAGGTACCATCTGGCTGCCTCATATGTTCCAAAGTGTGTTGAGAAACCTCTAGGTGATACCTTCTTATCGCTCAGAGCAATCAAATCAGTAACAAGATCATACACTGTATGAGTCCCACGAATCCCAAGAATCACCAATTTAGCTCGTGGATCAATGCCAATGTAATATCCAGGCCTCAGAATACTAGAGTCTTTCACAAACTTTACAACATTTCTCTTCCGAAGCATGCTATACCGTGCAAGTCCAGTTGCATTGCCTTTATAGCATCCTCTTGCAAGTTCAAGGTGATAAATTAGTTCTTGGACCTGGAAGAGGAATAGGGATGAATCCCTGTTACCAGCACTACTAATGCAAGTTATTTACTGCCTTGGTTCTTAAATATGTGACACCATATACTTTTCTATTTGTTTGACTGTTTATCTTTTCTACAAATATTTATGCAAATAGGTATCTGCAAGTTAAATCTAAATTACTTTTTATGATACACGTGGTGGTACTCAGTTCTATTTATTTAACCAATATATTACATATTTTTTTATCAAAATTTGAGCAAAACGTCAACAGTGTCATATATTTAAGAACAATGGTAATAATTATTTGAGAAGCATAACAGTCTAAAGATGCTAAAATTCTATGTTTGGTCATCATAACCAAATAAATCAATCATAATAACCAAAGAGCAATCGAAATCGATCACCACAACAGTCTAAAGATATCATACAGTTAGTATTTAGTACCATACAGTTTGTTAACTTCAGTATGAATAAGCCTGCACGACGTACCATCTTATTGGAGGATATCTGAACACCCTTGAAGGTTTCAGTATTCTTTGAGGAAGCTTGACTGAGGTAAATGAGGTAAAGGCCAACTGTAAGATCACTGAGGCTCCAATCCTTGATGCTTATCTTACTTCGCTGGAGATCACTTAGAATTTCGCTAAATGTCCGGGTGCTTGCAGGGATGCTCTCCCCTCCACCAGTAGCTGCATTGAGAGAGTATAATCACTCTAAGGGTCAGAATATCAAGCTTTCTAATTGTGTAGCAAAGAAAATAAACAATATAATGATGTCCATCAGTGTTTTAAAGGTGGTAAGGCAAGAAGACCTAGGTGAGCCTTATCACCTAGGCGACAAGGCGTAACTAGGACCTTAAGGCGCCTAGGTACGCCTGGACGCCTAGGCGGCGCCTTTAAAACACTGGTGTCCATGTAAATTGCCCACAGATTTACTGCTTATTGAACAGAAGGCGGTCTGAAAACAGTTTGATCTATCAGTTACTATTGCAAATTATCCTAATATTCATTGCAATTTTACAGCCAACCATTCTACAAAGGAGTTCCTCATATTCTAATTCCTATTATACCAATGTAACAATTCTTGAAAAAAAAAACATCTCATCGAAAAATCACAATGTGGAGGTTATATAAGCGTAAAGACTTAATAGAGTAGCAACTGAAGTGAAGGAGACGAACAAGCGAAAGGCTTCCAATTGTATTGCTTGTAGAGATGCAGCGCGGGCTCGAGGGCCTTGGAGAGCCACGCGACGTCAGGCCTCCAGCTCCTCCAGGGCAGGCCGGCGTCCTCGTCGTCCTCCTCCGACCCATCCCTCGCGCAGACCTCGGGGTCCTCCCTCCGGCTCGTGGCAGCCGCCTCCACCACGACAGCGGCCGCCGCCGCCGCCTTCTTTTTGCCTTTGTCGTCCGGTTCGCTACTCGTAGGGGCGGATGGGGCACTGGAGAGTAGGCGAGAGAACGCTGGAGGCAGGATGGGACGGTGGAGCGTGATGAGTCGGGCGCTGGAGAGGAGGCGTTTCGCCATGGGCGGCGGCAAAGGTCGGGGGGGACGGTGGGCGGGAGGAGAACGAAGCGCGCGGGGGGGGGGGGGGGGCGAGGGTTCTGGACTGAAGACTTTTTTTTCTTTGTTTCTTCATAAAAAAACACTATTTATTTAACTTTTCTCTATTCATCGCATTACTCGCACTCACAGAACACTGTCATCTATAATATCTTTTAATGAACAGTATATTTTAGGGTAATCTTTGGGTAAACTAAACACACCATAAACTGAGATAAATCTCATCCGTTGATTGGTGCATAGAAAAATCCTATATCTACGAAATTTTAGGGTCTTCTTGTTATAAAACAATATAATTTTTTCTAAAGATATAATTGGTTGTTCTTCTTTTCTTTTTTTACTCCAACATAATTCTCGGTCTTTTTTCTCCATTCACATAGTTAGGGGATTTTAAAAGCTGATACTACGGTCTTTTATCCCGAGGACATATATAGCGGAAACCAACCTCCCGTAAAAACTATGAAAATTTCAGTCTCGATCGTACGACGTTGATCAAGGGCACATTCAAGGGAGGTGGGAGGGGTGATTTGCAAAGTTCACACCTCGTCTGAACACACCCTTGGATCGAGGTGGGACCTCCGTAAAAACTATGAAAACTTCAGTCTCGATCATACGATGTTGATCCAAGGGCACGTTCAAGGGAGGTGGGAGGGGTGATTTGCAAAGATGAACACACCCCTTCCACCTCCTCTGAACACACCCTTGGATCATATGGGAGTTTCTATAGTTTCCACGAAGACGTTGGTTTTCATAGGATATGTTGCCATTTATCCCTCTCGTCAATCCGCTTGCTCGCCTTGCCTCACCTTGACAAAGCTAAGTAAGCTTCCGACGTGTGTTTGCTTTTCTGAGATCATATCCAAAAGTGTCTAAAAAATATAGACTTGAAATTTTGATTTTGGGATTTTGTATTAACTTTTTGGGAGAAAAAAAACTTCTTCATCCAATAGTTCCAAAAAAATATGATCCCAAAAGGATTAAATTGCTGCCACAACATCAATTTGCGGGCCTAAGACGATTTTCCCCACCATAAATAGTAATTTTGGGATTTTTCTTTGACATTTTTCGTGGGATTCGGAGTTCGGGGTAGGGGCAAATTTGGATCCGGATAGAGAAAGTATGTGGAAAAAATAAGAACTGTTGTAACATTCTAAAACTAACTACTACTACTATTATTATTAATGCACCCGTCTAACTCAATCGGGAATCGATAGAGCTCGACTAGACATAGGTAGAGACATATCCGGTGATAAGTTTGGTCATTTTGGAAACAACAAAGCTCGACTAGACATAGGCAAAGACATATCCAGGGGCGCATCTCGTCTATCTTGCCGGCTCGCCCAGCCACATTGGCAAAAGCAAGTAAGATTTCAACACATGTTTGCCTTTTCTTACATGTTATATCATCCCGCAACCACAACTATATATCAACACATGTTTGCCTTTTCTAGAGGCGGCAGAGCTCAACTAGGTAATACTACCTCTGTCCCAAAAAGCCTCTGTCCCAAAAAGAACGTAACTATGGGAACCATGCCAGTTAAAGATAGCTCATGTTTGACCAACTTTATATCAATGGGTATTACTCTTTATGTTTCTAAATAATTTAATTATAAAAATATATTTTATAACTAACCTAATGATACTTATTTTATACCATTAATGTTAGTATTTTATTATATAAAGAGTAAATTTTATGGGCGGTCCCTAAACTATTGGGTGATTCTCGTCCTGGTCCCTAAACTATAAAATTGCATTTCTAGGTAAATTGGCCATCTAGGTCCAAACCAGCTACGCCATACCTCAGAAGCTGACATGGCAGGCCGATTGTGCAATGACTAGACCCTTACATGTGGGCCCCATATGTTGGCTCCTCCATCTCTCCTCCCTTCTTCTTGTGCCCGATCTCACTGCCGCTGGGCACTAGCGACCTCGAGTGGTGCTGTTTAGTGCACCGGCGTTGGTGTCAGCCAGCCGGGGCTCCTCGCCACTGCGCTTAGGGAGCTGACTGACACCGTCGCCAAGAGCTCCACAACTGTGATCAGGGAACTGCATCCAGGCGGTGGAGGGAAGAGGGTCAGCGAGCTCGCGGAGCCATGGCCAGGGCTCGTGGAGCTCCTCCTCGATGAGGCGTGCGGCGGTGGCGACGGAGGAAACAGGGCCGGTGAACTCACGGCTGGGATGATGGCAGTGGCGAGGGCGGCGACGCGGCTGGTGGGCACTGAGAGCGAGGTGCGCGCGCTGCCCGCGGTGGCAAGTCACTCAGCGATGCCGACCATGCAGCAGGATATGTTGCCCATCGGGGTGGTGACCGGTGGGAGAAGGGAAGAAGAAGGAAAGAGAGATGGGGAAGAAGAAGAAGAGACGATAGAAAAGAGACTAACATATGTGACCCATATGTAAGAGTCCACGTCATTGCGGAGTCAGTCTTCCACGTTAGTTTCCTAGATGACCCATTTAGATAGTTTAGGGAACAAAAATGTAATTTTATAGTTTAGGGACCGGGATGAGAATTGCCCAATAGTTTAGGGACCGCCCATAAAATTTACTTTTATATAAATTTAGTCAAAGTTTAAATTATTTGACTTATTGGGATGCGAGAATTGCATTCTTTTTGGGACGAAGGGAGTATCCCGTACCCACATATTTCTTGTGTTGCCTTTTAAGTGTAACCATGTTACCAAATATGGTAGCATTTAAACTAGTGCATCTAAAATTCAATCGAAACTTGACGAATAGAGCATATAAACATCTATTATCATGCATAGTTTGAAGCTCAACATATATATATATATGTGTGAGGGGATATGAAAAAGGGAAATCATTGCATGAATAGTTGTGGGTTTCAATGTCCTTTAAAATCTGCAGCTATTCAAGTTACGATTTCTCTTTTTTATATTTTCTTGCAAAATTGCTGTTCCACTTCAAACTTTGCATGACTGTAGATATTTATATGCTTTGCCCATTCATATATTTTGGATGAATTTTAGATAAACCAGTTTAGGTGCTACTGTGTTTGGTCATATGGTAACACGTAAAGTGTAGGTAACAAGAGATAGAGGTGTAAACATGGCGAATAATATCTGCTCCGCCGATCGATGGAAGAGGGGCTGGATAGTGATTCAAATAGATTTCTAGGATATTCCGACATTTTTTTTTCAAATACTTAGATTTAGATAAAGATAGTTTTTTGGGATACCAGATTCAGATATAGTAAGAGTAGTATCCATTGGATATCGGATACTCAGTCCGATAATCTAGATACTCAAGTAAGATATTAAATTTGAATAGTTATATTGTATTAGAAATATACATTAACAAAAACATGGTTTAATATATGAAAATTATAACTAATTCAATTCATATCAGAAAAATCCGAAACTAGTACCAACATTTTTATAAACATATAATTTATCTATTGTTTTTTCACTACAAATTATTTGGATCTTATTTATTCCTATTTTTATTTAAGGACTAAAATTTAATTCTATCAAAAATTTGTTGGTCAAAATCGATTAAATATTTTTTAATGTAACCTTAAAATAATTTTTAGAATGGTAAGAAAAATGGTTTTGTAATGATATGGTGTCTATAATTTGAGTATTCAACACAAGTTAATTATAATTTAGGTTAGTGGAGTGGAAAAGTAATTACAAAAGTGTGGTTATTGTTGTCCAAATCCATTTCGTCCCATAATTGATATGTATTCATATGTGTCCGATAGGTATCCGTGTACGATCCCATATCGAAAGAAAATATGAAAACAAATATGGTGTGGAAGTCATTTTTATCGGACTCGTTTATGCACCTAACAGGAGGTGTTCTCATAGATTTAGAAAGAGAGCAGATAAACTATATAAAATGAAATATGTACCATACTGTTTTTTCTTACGTTTACAAATTATCGATAGCTATAAAAAGATTTCAAAATCAAAATGAGAAATGTTCTAAGTTTAGTATTTTTCTTTTAAAGGGAAAATTGTGATTTTACCTTGCGGTGAACAGCTTTTGCTTTAAAGATGGTGCCAATTTCATGAGTTCACTATTGAAGAAATATAAATATGTGCATAATTGCTATAGTGGCGTGTCACATTGTTGGGACTAGCAAAAATACCCGTGCGTTGCCACGGGTGAAAATTACAAATTTATATTATCTTGTGATTTTGCTATTACATAATGAAGCTATAACAAATTGGAGACGGGTTTGCTTAGCCTGTGAATGCATAGAGTTTAGTCGTTAGAGGTCCATAATTGGAGAAAATTGACCTAATCATTGTTTAGTCATTAGAAACGTTCACTGGAGCGGTGAAAATTTCACAGCTCACGTGCGTTCGACCGTTGCAATTTCCACACTTGCGCCCCGGCATGCGGCCAGTGGAGGCCGATTGATATTTGCATCCTCCACGTGCATCCGTGCAGTGATACAAGCAAACAAAGGCACGCTGAAAAAAAAAATTAAACCGCATTTGCTTTAGTATATTTACAAATGTGACCCGTGCTACAAATATTAGTTTCAATGCATAGAGTTACTCTAGATTTTCGTGTTGAACTACCGGGAGGCGGAAGCTGTGAGCTGTGAGGTGTCCACGTTTTTTCCCTCTCCGCGCATGGGCCACCACATCGATTCGATTGGATAAGAACAAGTGCAGGACCCGTCCATCGCTCTGTTCCACCCATTCCTTCTTTGCTCTATGCTCTTCCGCTTGCATCCACATCAAAATCCTCTCTTGCTTCACTTCCGGCGAAGATGAGTGAGCGCACGTCCAAGTCTGTACCACCGAGCAGCGGTCCGAATACATTGGAGAATGCCATGAAACCTGCATTAAATCGGATCGGGAATCTGCGATGTTATTGTTATTTTCTTTTTTTCACTTCTTTTTCTTTCGAGTTTTCCCCCAAGATTTTATGCGGACTCTGCATTAAATCGGATCGGAAACCTGCGATGTTGGTACTCTACACCAATTCGGAATGGCGCAATGGAGGTGTCGAGCCGTGGAGGCACCAATCACGCTGTGGAGCCGAACTCAGATCGACGAAGGGAAGAGCCGAAGAGGGTAGCGCAAATACCGATCCAGCAGACAGGCGAGGCTGACAGGTGGGTCCCACATGTCAGGATGGACCACGAAAAAGGCAGAATCATTACTTGCTTTAGAAATAGGTATAGATTACGAAGGACAGTGTGCATAATTAGATTAGCTTGCATGGTTTCATATGAAACTCCATGGGTATTGGTTGTAGTGGGTGTGGTGCCTGAGTGGCTACACGCCTAACTGGCTGCCTAAAGCAGGCATTATCAAAAACCAAAAAGACCTAAGCTCTGTGTATTAGCAAGTGGACAGGCCAATAGAACAGCTGGGGCGCCCAGGCCCCACCTGTCAGCCTCCATCCTGTTCTGATTCCCCTGCCAAGCTCTCTTTCGCCTTCTTTCCCCAACTGGAGCAGAGCAGAGGCCACAACTGCAGGCTAGAGCAATTGTAGCAGAGCAGCGCAGCGGATCAGATGGCTCCTCCGTCCTCCCAGCCGGGCGTGCGCGTGCTCGACCGGATCCGCGTCTCGCCGCCGCCGCCGTCTGATTCCGCGCAATACCCCGCGCTCCCGCTCACCTTCTTCGACGTGGCCTGGCTCTTCACCGGCCCCGTCGAGCGCCTCTTCTTCTTCCGCCACCCGGACCCGGCCTCCACGCTCCCGCGCCTCGGCTCCTCGCTCCCCGTCGCGCTCCGCCGCTTCTACCCGCTCGCCGGAACCATCAGGCCCCGCCCGCCCTTCCTCATCTCCTACGCCCCTGGCGCCGACGCCCTCACCTTGGTCGTCGCCGAGTCCGACAGCCCCGACGACTTCGACCGCCTCGTCGCCAGGGCGCCAAGGGACCTCGCCGGGATCCGCCCGCTCGTGCCGCAGCTCCCGCCGCCGGGGGAGGACGGAGCGTTCGCGCTCGCCGCCGTGCAGGTCACCCTCTTCCCCGGCCACGGCCTCTGCCTCGGCGTTTCCGTCCACCACGCCGCCTGCGACGACGCCTCCACCATGCATTTCGTCCGCACCTGGGCCGCCGCCTGCCGCCTAGGCATCGAGAGCGAGGGTGGATCTGCCGAGGAGGCCACGCTGCTGCTTCCGCCGCCACCGGTGCTGGACCGCTCCGTCGTCGCCGACCCCGACGACCTGCGAGGGAAGACGCTCGCCGGGATGGCGCGCCTCGCCCCTCCTCCAGGTCCTCCGCCGCCGCCGCAGCAGCAGGAGGAGGTGAAGCCGCCGATGCTGATGGCGTCGTTCCTGCTGCCGCGACACCAGATCGACCGGATCAAGGAGGGCGTGACGGAGAAGGCGGACGGGAAGGTGTCGTCCTTCGTGGCGGCGTCGGCCCTGGCGTGGGTGTGCCTCCTCAAGTCCGGATCCACGGGCGTCGCGGGCGCCGAGCGCAGCCACATGCTCTTCTCCGCCGAGTGCCGGTCCAGGCTGTCGCCGCCGCTGCCCGCCGAGTACTTCGGCAACTGCCTGCGCCCGTGCTTCGTGGAGGCCGCCACGGCGGAGCTCCTCTCCGGCGACACAGCCGACGGCGTGGCTGCTGCGGCGTCGGCGATCGGGAGCGCGATCCGGGAGATGGAGCAGGGCGTGCTGGACGGAGCGGAGGGGTGGCTGGGCAGGGTGATGTCGGTGCTTCCGCAGCGGCCCATGTCGGTGGGCGGGTCCCCGAGGCACGGCGTGTACGAGACCACCGACTTCGGGTGGGGCCGGCCGGCGAGGGTGGAGATGGTGTCAGTGGAGAAGACGCCCGGGACGGTCGCGCTGGCGGACTGCCCGGAGGGTGACGGCGGCATCGAGCTCGGGGTGGTGTTGCCGCCCGACGCCATGGATGCCTTCTCTTCCTGCTTTGCCGCCATCTGACTGGCATTCCGATACCAAATGCAGGCATGCAGCTGCATTCTTCGACAACACAAAATCCAAGATTCCATCCAATCTGCGTAGTAGCATCTGTGACTTTGTATTTGATTTGTTTTGCTGGTTGAGTGAGCTTGATCTGGATTCTGGAAGCAGACAGAACGTGCTGCGAAGTGGAGTAATAAAACTACTTGTAAGCGAGTTCGAATTGTTTCAAACCAATCAAACAAACATTTAAGAAATCAACTGTTTGCAGGGGGGACGAAGGAAATCTCTGCTCGTTTGCTACTACAAACTGGGCCCATGTTGTTGATCGCTTTCAGCAAGGCGCACCCGAGCCCAACCCAACAGCCTGGAAGCTTGGCAAGGAGCCCATCGCATGAAAATGCATACTGCACGCCAATAAAAAAAACACCCATCCTTTACTTTTCAGAAATTATACTAGTAGCACCGTCTGGCATGCTACTTTTGAAAATGTATGACATTTAGGGAAAATAATTTTATTTATTTTTAAATCATTTAGCTTATCCTAAACGTTCTGTATTTAAGATTGTAGGTAGGACACACAAAGCAGTACTAAGGTGTATCTCGTAAACATGGATGTGAATAATAAAAGCAAAATATGAAACCACAATCTTTTTTATATGAAATGCATTATTAGACACAAAAGCATATACTGCTGAACCTCCAAGCACACTATTGTATGGCTTTAGTTCCCAAGAAGATCATGTCGGATTGTATCTATGCCTCATTGTGGTTGTGCAAGAGTATGAAAACCAGATGCATTATGAAAACCAGATGCAATATTAGTCCTTTGTAAAAAGATAATATCATTTCTATCCTATCATAATGCTCAGCATAATTCTGGTCAATAGTATGCGTCTAGTTGGAGGTGGGAGTTGAACTCATGACATGAGGCTTTGGAATTCAGGTTTGGCATCACTGTGCTGTGCACTCATTGCTGAAATTTAATTTAATTGAACCAACATGAACTGATCATCAAACCGATCAAACCAATCAAATCACGAACTGAGGACTCCGCCTGTTTGATGTCATGTCCCGTCTCAATAAATATGTTGAGGCACCGCCGAGATGGACACTAGGGTTTTTAAGGCACCCCCAGTAGCAAGTCCATTCCTGGACTGAAAAAATTAAGCTAGCACGCAAGTATTTCTTTGAGTTGAAGTCTCAGCTAACTAAGCTATGGTCCCATAGACAGTAAAAACACAACAGGGGAACATGTTTTTTCTCCCAAAGCTCCACCTCTTTCTTCCTTGTATGTCTCAGCAGGTGGAGTTGTTTTATTTTTTATGCATTATCTAAAAATGAATCGACTCAAGCTATGTGGCTGTGTACGCTTGTAGAGGCAGAATTTTATCACTACCACAGATTAGCCATCACAACCGGTTCCAAACCCCTCATCCCAGCCGGTTTTGGGAAGCGTTTGATTTATAGCGGCTGCGTTGGTCCGGTTAACCGGCTGTGATAGGCCCTCATCACAACCGGCTCGTGGCTGGAACCAGCTGTGATGAGGGTGCCCAGGCCAGCCAGCGTCGCAAGCTAAAAAAAAGTAGCAAAAAATTTTTTATGGGGGAGGGGGACCCCATTGGCCAGCTAGTAGCCACAAGTCGCGCAACCTTTCGCGCGCTACACGGTCGGCAGGATTCGAACCGGTGACCTCACACTCGCGCGTATCCCCTCTACCACTACACCACAACCTCACATGTGCTCATGTCCTTATATTTATTCCCAATATATTATATGAAACCAGGTGTAAATTGCTTATTTGAGGACCTAAACGAATTCAAATAAAAAATTTATCAACTACAAAGTTTCATAACTTTTCGAGATATACAACTTTTATTTTGGTCATTTTTCCATCCGAGATCATTTATAAAATTTGAATTCTCTCGAACTTGGTTTACCTTGACTAGATGAATTCAAATACAAAAGTCTTGAACTATAAAGTTTCATAACTTTCCAAAATAGCTTTCATATTGGTCATTTCCTCATATGATATAGCGATAATAAATTTGCTCACAAATCTTACATATCTCTTATAATTTGGTCCTCATAGAACTAATACGAGAGATATAGGATTTGTGAACACTTTTATTACCATTTTGTCACATGGACAAATGACCAAGATAAAAGTTGTATATTTTGAAAAGTTATGAAATTTTGTAGTTCACAACTTTTTTATTTGAACATGTTTAGGACTTCGAATTGTACTTTGAAATTGTATTTGCCGAATGTCCATTGTTATAAAACCGGCTGTGTTGATCATCACAGCCAGTTGGAAGCTTGAACCGGCAGTGATGAGGACCAACACAGCCGGTTCGTGTCTCTACCGGCTGTGATGATGAGGCACTTATCACAGCCGGTTCGTGGCTCCAACCGGCTGCGATGAGGATCACCACAGCTGGTTCGTGTCTCCAACCGGCTGCAATGATCGACGCACTCATCACAGCTGGTTGGCAATACAAACCGGCTGCGATGAGAGCATCACAACCGGTTCCATTTCCCACCGGCTGCGATAACCCTTTACAGCCGGTTTTGAATAAACCGGCTGTGAAGAGGGCGTTTGATTAGACCGAATCTGTAGTAGTGTATTTATTATCTAAAAGAAAGAGTGAATGTCATTGTAGGTCCGTTAACTTTTCCTGAAGTCTCATCTAGGTCCATCAACTAAAAAACCGGTCATCTAGGTCCATGATCTATTAAAGTGAGGTAGTGGAGGTCCATAAATGTCCATATAGGCATCTTTTGCCTACGTGGCACTGCCAGTGTGACAATAAATTACAAAAAAAACCCTACAATCTCTCATTTTTTTACTCTCTCGTTCTCGTTTTTCTCTCCCTCTACTCGGACGGCGCGGCCCGAACGCCATGGCTGGCGGCACTGGAGCTCGGCCAGCAATGGAACTCACTGCCCCAAACACAAATCAACCATGCCCAAGCCTCCACGCCCAGGCTTGTCTCCGGGCGAGAACCTGCCAGTCAAAATATCGTTGGCAAGGACAAGCGCATCGGCAGGGATGAGGATGAGTGAGAAACAAAAAAGACAAAGGGGCTTTTGCAAATTATTGCCTCGCTGGCATTGCCACATAGGCAAAAGATGCCTATGTAGATGCTTATGTTCCTCCACTACCCCTCTTTAATAGATCATGGACCTAGATGACTGGTTTTTTAGTTGATGGACCTAGATGAGACTTCATAAAAAGTTAACGAAACTACAGTAAAATTCACTCTAAAAAAAATGAATCGACTCTCAAAGATTAATCCGTTCATATCTCTTTCCTCGTTGATCCGCTTTCTCCCGCAGTTGGTACGACTCATGCATGTGTCAGGTCGGATACTTTGAGCTTTTCACTAGAGAAGCCCTTAGGGAGACAAGTGAGTTGAGAGTGAGGAGAAACTAGAAAGATATACGGGAAGGAGGAAGAATGTAAGCCCATACTTTGAGCTTTTCACTAGAGAAGCCCTTAGGGAGATAAGTGAGTTGAGAGTGAGGAGAAACTAGAAAGCTATACGGGAAAGAGGAAGAATGTAACCACTCAAGCTTCATATGTGTAGCCCACAGAAAAGTATGAATGGGCTTCATAGTGTAAGCCTGTAAATGTAAGGTAAATGGAAGTAATTTTACATTATCTTCATAGAAGTCAGCTTAGCCAAGTTAGTTTGTGGGCTTGAGGTTGTTCTATACCCCCTATAGCACATTATTTTTTTAACATTTCCACAACCATTTTTTTTACTTTCTTGTATTCTGGTGCTATTGTGCATTCATGCACGATGACGTTATGGAACTTGGTGGATAAAATTTTATAAGTCGCTCCCTAAAGTAACTTCTTGAGCTGTCAACTTAGGTATCTTTCATGGTTCCATCAAATAAAAATAACCATCACAAATATTCTCTCTTTTTTTTTCTATTTTGCATATTGGTTCTCTCTAACTTTACAATATAAGACTCAGAAAATAAACCATGACAACTCATGTAGCACATGATATGTTTTTCCCTATGTTTGGATCTATTATTAGGATGACCATCATTTGGATATTGACCACTTCGATGATCACTGTCATCTGGGTGGTGATCATTTGGATATTGCTAAAGCATTTATATGGCTTTCAAAGTATCATTGGAGCCTAAAATATCTACAAAGATTAATCTAAACAATCACGTTAGTCCCAATGCCTATATTGTCAATTAATCATTAAAACCACAAATAATGTCGTAGAGCCATTTTGCTCATATATGGAGGGATTATGTAATTTGTTTTATAATTAGTTTATATTTAATACTCCTAATTAATCTTTAAACACTCAGACGTAACAAGTTTTCAAACCTTTTCACAGGGCCTTAGAATTTCGGCGTCATGCCTGTCATCTGTTTACAGAGAACAGAACCAAGCAATCATTTAATTCAGAGCAGAGCCATAAGATGACGTAAGCTCTTCTGTGGCTACACTAGGGACGATGGATTAACAGCCACTAGGCGTTTTGAGGCGCAGAAGATCAATCGACGTGTCACGACAACAGATGTAAGGAGTGATGTATTAATGGGGCCGTAAGCTGTAGCCTTGTCGTTGCATGGACGTTGACACATGAGCATAGTCAGTCGTACATGCGTGCGTAAGATCACACGTGTCATACCTGCTTTAAGTCTCGATCGGGAGGTCGTTGCATTTTGGAGCAACAAAGCTAAAATGGATCACTGAACTTGCGTTGTTTGACTAACAACTCACAAACACGTTCCTAACTAACTCCGCCCTAGATAGAATGTTGTAGATGCTATGCGTATGGTGTGTCTGTGTTTGGATTTTGGAGCAATTGGTTTTCTGCCTTGAATTTTTAGGGAAATTACTCTGCCTCTTGTCAAGTTCTTCTTGAGTCTTGACTCCGAAAAGCTTGAAAGAGTTATTCATTGGTGTCAAGGAATGCACAAGGAGGGCGTGTTTTAGACATAATTGCCCTTCTGAAACAGTAATTGAAATTAAGTGAAATGTTGCAATTATGTTTATAGTTTTTTTTCTAAGAATTAGTATGAATCTCAAACGCATTATTAATTTGAACATCTCGCATTCTACGAGTCTTGCGGATCATCGCCCATCAAGCCGTTCCATAGAACTTAGAAGGAATTCAAAGAGGCAGACGACATTATTGTTCGAAGAATCGAAGCACCTTAAACAAATTTGTCAATTTCCTTTTCGGGTCGTTATATGTTCATCTGAAATTTTCTGAACTGTCGTATTATGGATCACAGTACCAAGGATTATCAGGCGGACCTCTCTTGACTCACCTCTATCTATTTAAACTATCCCTAAATTTGAATTGGCCTTGGCTTGGCCGTTAGTTTCACATTTCTTCACAACTTAGTGTGCGACACAAGTTTGACTCAGAAACTCTGCCGTGCTTTAGTTATTCTCAGTACTATATGTAAGCCAATGATGAATAATTGACTAAGTATTCTTTATGGGAGAAACAAACACTCGCATTCGCATGCAATTGGGATTTGAGTTGGAAATTAAAGTATGTAGTGTAGAGCAGCCTAAGCGCTAAGATCGTCGATCTACCTGCATAGGCGCCTTTGGCGCCGAATGCACTACACGATCGATGCAGAGCATGCATGCACATACGCAGCCACGAAACGACCTGGAGAATTCTTGGAAGCTTCGGCGCAGCCGGGATATGGTACATGTTCTCGAGTGTTCTGGGCCAAATGCACCCGGCGGCCGTACCACACAGAAAAAACATCAGCCAGCAGTATTAATTCCATCTTTCTATGCAATATAAGCACGTACAAAAGATCGATCGATCCATCATTTGCTTGAGCAAGTTGACGACGATCAAATGATTATTGATTGATTGGTCACTCCACTCCACGGTGGATCCGGTTAATCATCATCATGCATATACTGACACTGATATGCTCTACTACGTACCATATGGACCAGATTAATTAGTTTTAGTCTTGCCGGTATACCGTAGCAGCTACCAGTACCAAATACCAATATACGTACGAATACGGTAAGCGGCCAGCCGGGTATACGCCGGAGTAGCCGTAGCTACGAATTAAGCGAGTCACTGCACTGCACGCGACAATGCCGGCATTCTGATACTTGATCGGCGACGACGATGCTTATGACGATCCAAAATAAGCTACTTCTTCTTCCGCGACGACGAGCCGCCGTCGTCGTGGTTCCTGAGCATCTCCTGCAGCACCTCGTCGTCGAGGTACTCGAACTCGATCACGTCCCTGCCGCGTGGCTGCTGCTGCTGCTGGTGCTGCTGCCTGGAGGAGGACCCGGAGCCGCGGGCCTCTGCGGCGTAGACGTGGGCGTCCTCGGGGAAGTTGAGGACGGCTGCGGCGCCGCGCATGGAGTAGGCGGAGCGGTCGTACGCCCTGGCGGCCTCCTCGGCGGTGTCGAAGGTTCCCAGCCAGATGCGCACGCCGTGGCGGCTCGAGTCGCGGATCTCCGCCGCGTACTTGCCCCACGGCCTCCGCCGCACGCCGCGGTACTTGGTCGGCTCGCCACCGCCGTCCTTGCCCCAGTCGCCGTCCATGGCCTGTGCCTAGCCTAGCCTAGCCTAGCTAGCTAGCTACCTGAAGGCGATCGAATGGCTTAGCTGCGCGCTAGTGTCTTGTAGCGAGCCGGGGCGGCGGAGCCGAATTGAATTCGGATTGTTGGATTGGTGGTGGCGGGCAGGCGGGCAGGCAGCGAGCAACGGACGACGGGATCGACTTGGAATGGAATGGAAGACGAAGGCGCGCGGGGCGGGGGGTTTAAAAGGGGCAGGGAAGGTGCATGGGAAAGGGATATCGGGGGTGGGCCCGGCACGTGCCGCATTGGTTCCTTCCTTTTGCTTCCATGCCCCGATCACAAGATGTTTTTCCGCTATTCCGCTACTATATTTAATGGTAATCATCTCTCTCTGTCTCTCTGCATATCAGGTTTCTGTGGAAGAGGGAAGGCGCAGCTGCTGTGGGGGAATAGAATATGATGATCGTTTTAGCCGAACTGAACGCAAACTCCCCCCTACGTTGCGGTCAGACAGAATCGAATCATCGTACCTCGGTCGTCTCCTTTTCCTCCTCGCTCCCAGCTTGGGTCAACCGGCCTCAATTGGAGGCTGGCTGCTGCCGAATGCCGGTCCAATTTTCTCCTTTTCGTTCCGCGACAACTTCTTTGATTTATTTATGCAATTAAAGTGTCCAAATTATCTTAGTACTGTGTGTCTCCTAGATGAAATGGCTGATTTATGCTATTTAATTGCAATAACCTTAGAACATTCGTGGCAGCGAACAACTTCCACATGGGCAAGAATAAGATAGAGCAAACGAAAAAATTGCACCCATAATTGATAAAATTAGTATTTGGGCTCTTTGGGTTTGAGCACACATGTAAATGAGCATTTGAAATACAAGAGAATTTTCCAAGTTTTCTTAGTTTGTGTTCTCCTAGATGAAATGGGTGACGTGTGCAATTTAATGCTAACCTTAAAATGCATGAGACCCCCCCCCCTAGTGCCCCACCTAGCAAATTCATTTGTGACTGGTTCGATGAATTTTTATTAGCAAATTCATTGCCTACTGAACCAAATAATTCACATCTTCATCATACATCCAATATTTTCAATTGATGGAAGGGAAAACTCATTCAAGATTCAAAATTGAGAATATGCCATGTGAGTTGAGTTTTAATTCACAGAGTCAGTAATGAAAGGGCCTCTAGCCTAGTGGTTAGGGCGCCTAAGTAGCATCTAACAAACCTGCGTTCGGCTCCCAAGGGACAGGAAGAAAAGAAAATTATAAAAAAATAGGTTGGGTTTCCCCTACTAGCAGTTTTGTTGAAAAATTGACAGAATCAGCCCATTTGTTCCACGAAAGATTTTTTTTTTCATGCCCACTCTGACATAAATACGAGGGATTCAAGGATTTTTTGTAAGATAGTTTAGACTAGATAGTAAAAGACATGTACTCCTCATTAAAGTCACTAAGTCAGATGGATGTTTCGATTTGGAACAAGTAGTTTAATTAAAAGGTAGGTTACTTGAACGATTAGGAGTAAAATAGCGGTTAATCTAAGCAATTATGGCATCCATGGGTGACCACAAAGACAAGTAGGATAAAAAAAATTAAGAAACAGACATCGTATTTCTTTGTTGTTCATTCTTAACCTTAAGTATACATTGGAGATGCACCATCTAATAATTTGCTGTGCATGAGCAATCGAAACATACAGGCCCATAGCCCCATACGACAAAGTCTATTGCTCACCTATTTTATACACGCATGTGCGGTATGAGTTTTTTTTTCCTACGAAACAGTTCAAAGGTAAAATAGCCTATAACGACTGTTTATTGATTTGCGCAAAAGACAAACGACTGTTTATTGCTGTTTTGGGGTTGCGGTGTAGTGTACACGTACGTACACTCACTCTTATAAAAATACACACATTGAACCCTGCTAAGAGGTTTTAATTGTCTACCAAAAATGGTGGCATGCTGTGATACGGTTTGTGTGATGAGGGTAATTCCAAAAAAATAGAAATTTAAAAAGGGTCTTGTTCATCGCCCATGGCTCCTGATCCACCTCCAAAGACAAGGGCCTAAGGTGACAGCACAGCAAATCGATGGCTGTGCGGAAATCCAAATCCGCAAGATAGGTCCCTGGCTGATGTACCCATCGATCTAATTGGAAGATGGGAGCCCCATTGCACAGAGACCATATACATAATTCTACGCTTCTGATGATGGAGACAACAGTGACAGGTATTCAGAGAAATAGACACGACGACGGTGACGCCATCGGTTAAAGTTATTGCAGTGCACTGGATCCGGGCGTGGCGCTTAATGGAAGACTAGCTACGGATGGAATTGAATTGTAGTAGTAGTGGCTGACTGGGCGATCGAGATTGCTCAGTGGCGGGTGCAACCGCGCAAGTGCAGGTGCACTGCAGCCTGCAGGCATGGCCTCTGCTGCCTGATGGTGGTGTGGTGCTGCTGGTGCTGGAGGCCCAGGGGCTTGCCGCTTGCAGCTGGTTGGATGCTTCCACCAGCAGCAGCAAGCAGCGGATGGGGCCGAGGGCATCACGAGTGTATAATACTGACCTCAGCCTTATGGTGGGTCCGACGCATGGTTGAGGTTGGCGCTGTTATGTATAAGGCCTGAGTCCAGCCTTAAGGGTGGGACCCACACAAATAAACAAACGATTACAGCATTGCTTTTCTCCTTCCGCTGCCTTTTCCCTGTCCGTCACTCAGGCAGCCCATGCATGCAAACACTGTACCTCCAATTTTTTAATGCCTTGAGGCCGGGTCGCAAGCTAGAGGCCGGTCCTTAAGCTTTTTGGCTAAGACCCATTCTTAAGACCTGGTCTGTTATGTATGTGGTCGGCCTTAGGGGCCTTAAGGTCGACTTATTTCATACACTAGTGGTGCCTTGAGAGGGAAGAGAGCATCGATGATTGTGATTTGATCTATCTAAAAGAGGGTGATTGCGACGTGTAATTCGAATAAATGCTCGGCTACGATGCGGTGCAGTGAACTAGATAGCCGGGCAGCAGCAGCCTTCAATTTCGGGTGTGTTTAGATTGTAGGAAAAAACACTGTAGCATTCGTTGGGAAACGTGTTTTGTGAGGGAGGAATAGTGAAAAGTTGGAATGAATAGTGAAAAGTTAGAATGAATAGTGAAAAGTTGGGAATCTGAACGTGGCCTTCACCTCGTTTGAGCACGTTTGGTAGCTTTGCATATACTAGTAAACTTGCTACAGATTAATTAAAGCATATGGTTAACATTTTGTGTTCTTATATACTCTATCTATATCTATCTAGTACATGAATGTATCGCGATAGACACATGTACAAACGTGTTGGTGGAGTACTATAGTAATTACTGTACCAAACTAACTGAATGGGCATGGTCGAGAGGGAGACGGCGGCGGCGGTTGCATTGCAAGCAATATCTCATTCAGTCAGTCAGCAGCTGCCGCTGGGCAAAGACAGATGTGGATTCCTCCTATGGGAATCGTGGCCGCGGCGCTACCTGACTATGGCTTGACCGGCCCGTCGAGAGGGGCCAGGTGGCGCGCCAGGAGCCGCCAAGTAGGGAGCGATGACGACGTCAACGCCGGCGGGGCCGGGCCCACGCGTGCATGCATCGCATCGTAGAATCATCGTGCGGCTGTCGTCGACCCAGGTCGGTGGCGGCCAGGCGTCTCTCTCGGTCAGCTCGCTGCTTCTTCCTTGGTCGCATCGCCGGCCTTGACGCCGCCATCGCAGCACGTAACCAATTGCCACCACCATCCCTGTCTGTCCCTCTATAGCTGATCCCTCTCTTGTCTCTCTGTTGGATGGATGAATTCCATTACTCCAATTCCACACACACTCCAGTCTCACACTATAGTCACACACATCACACATGCACACAGATGGAAGGATCGGCGGTAGCTGTGCCTTTGGAGTGTCGCTTACTAGTTATTTTTGGGATAAATAATGCTCAGTGTCTAGTTGTTTTATACTAGTATTATCAAGCAAAATATAACCAGTTTCTCATTTCGATTTGGAGAGGACAGAACCCCCACCTCACCAAAAAAATATATACCTTTATATGCGCATATATGTTTGTTCTACTAGTGTTTATATATGTCAATACTTTGCGGCTAGTGGCGTAGACAGGTTATACCCAATCAAATCAAATCTAACGAAAGTGATAGTGGAGTAGTACCACTCATCTAAGTAGTAAATGATCTCCTGGGGTAGCCCTGCTAGGCTAAAGCAAGAACAAAAGCACATAGTATATTCGACCGCCAAATTTCCCACTTCCCTCCATGTAATGTAACCATGTTAACTTTGCATTCTTCGATGCGATCGACCACCGACCCATGGGCAGTGTCGTAGCTAGCTAGGTGGACAAGTGGGCCATGGCCCACCCTAAGTTTAGTAGCTCCATGTAGTATAAGTATATATAGTAATAATTATCCATCAAAATAATCCAACACGTAGTAAATTTCAGACTTAATTCTTGATTTTAAGATGTTTAAGGTTGTAACACTTTATTAATATATTATTAATTGTTTAAATAATTCTGAACTTGTAGTATGCACTCTATTTGCCGAAGTGAGTAAAGGTGGAGCACCCCTGACACAAAATCTCAAATCCTAGTTACGCCCCTCTCCATGAAGAGGTTAGCGGTGTATCTACTAATGCTGGCATGTTCCACAATGCATGATTAAGAAATAGATGGACATATTTCATGTCTCATGTACATGTCATGGTGTTATAAAAACATTCATTTCCTTTTCTTTTTGTAGAGGGAGATTTATTTTTATTTATTTTTGTATATACCGCTCAACATACTTGCAAAATAAAAGGAATAATGCCAACTTAGGCCCATCAACTTCTAAGGTAAAGAGATGCTTAAATATATAGATGACTGACTTGGATCTTCACATTGAAAGTTAATTGGCCCAAGTTTGAATGTATAAATAGTTAAGGTACCCAATACAACTCACCAAATCTAATTAAAAAAACAAACAAACCCTGTGATGAAAAGGAGGACACACAGAAATTTCAGTCACTGGTCACCTTATGCTTATAAGAAAATTGATGACAGTGTTCCTAGACTAGCTCAGGAGAACATATAATCGAACGCACGCCCCCTACGCTTATTAAGTAAGCACTAGGTACCAAATTAAAGAGTACTCTTATAGTAGAGTATCATAATGTTGACATAGATGCCCCTACTGGTCTTGTGTAGAAAAAAAAATAAAGGAGCTTCTTCTATTAGTTAGAGATTCAACACGTGGTAGTTATTAGTGGGCAACTGGGCATCTGTAAGTAACTTTTCTTGATTTTCTTTTCTTAAAAGTAAAACGTATTTCCATGATTTTTTGAGGAAGAGTGTTGGAGGGTAGACTTTCCTTTGGGCTTGGCTATCCATTAGAAAGGTCCATTGGTACATAGCATGGGCTTGTTCGGTTAAGTCCTCCAAAAGAAGTCTGAGAGGATCGAATGAGAGTTTTACTTGTAGAGCATTCTTTTTGAAGTACTAGTTGTAGAGCATGACTCTCCCGTTCGTTCAAAAAAAGAAAAGAAAAAAGTAGAGCATGAATCTCTATCAATCCTCTTCTTATTGTTGGCCCGGGCAAGAAGCTAGCATTAGTTGCATGGCAGCCTCCCCCCAGCCTGAGCTGCCAACCGAACAATCCTTATACATATACGTGTGGCCAACCCATCCTGATGCCATATCCCTAAATAAAATGAATGGAAAAGAAATTACTGACTGACAGGCAGACAAGCAGTGCGGCGTCTATGGACAAAAAGAAAAGAACTTTTGTAAAAGGAAAATAAAAAAAATAGAGAAGGAACCAACAAGCAGTGGATGGGCGCGGCCCAACCCATCCACCAAGGCCCACAACAATGCAATATAATTCAAGTTTCAACTAATAATGATTGCTTAGATGAGGCCTGCGAGCTGACTGGTCCTTCCAGCTGTGCTAATTAAATTAATTAAGACGCAGCAACAGCTAAAGAAATTCTATCCAATCATTTCTATTTTCGTTGAGAGGATGGAGAAGATGCCCCTTTGTTTTTTTTTATCTGTGAAATACTTTTTTTTGGAAAAGCACAATCTCACCTACTGTCCACATCCCCAAAAAATAAACCATTTAGAAATTTTAGACCAGGTTAAGACTATTTCCAACAAAGGACCCAAATGAGAACCAAATCCAAAATGGGTCTCCGATGACACACTTTAGTCTCCAACAGAGTACCCATACCCAAACCCAAAATAGGGTTCACGAGACAGATAACCCAAATCTGAGTATCCTCAATCCTGAAGACCCATTCGCAGAAAGAGATCTTTTTTGGGTCTTATTGTTGGTGAAGATAAAAAAATGGGTATGGAACTCTTTGACTATAGCACTATGCAAATGTGAAATGGGTCTTATATTTTGGGTCTCATTGTGATCTAATTGTGCGTATAAAAACTATTTCAAATCTAACCGTACACAAGGTTTTCTATGTGTTTCTATCTCTATTGCGCAAAGTTTTATGCCCTGGGTTAAATCCTACGAACTACACAAGGCAATTCAATTTTAGGAATGGTAAATAAGGAATTTAGTGTAAACTACATAAGACATCAATTTTAGGAATAGTAAACAAGGAATTTAGTGTAGTAAGTAATGCAGAAGGTAAAGGGGTAGAGAATTAAAAGTGCATCTAGGCCTCTAAATGGATTTTGGTGAATTGAATGACAAAGCGACTAAAGGACTAATGTGGTTGTCCATGATTGTAAGCAGGTTGTTATCCTCATATTCATATGCAACATTGTCCTGCAAGTTGAGGATTTATTATATGGCTCACAACAATAGAAAGCAAACAAATATGTGATTCCATGATGATATTGTATGGTCAATAGAAAGCAAAGATTGACATAGAGATGAGTTTAATGATGACAATATTTTGGCAAGTCTCTAGAATACTTGAAAAGCTTGATTGACAAGTGAAGGGATCTTTTATCAAAGAAAGTGATTGTGGTCAAACATTGCAAGACATGATTGGTTTATTTATAAAAGACACATGCTTATGCTCTATATGTTGGTATTACTATTGGAAGCTTGCAATACATGGATACTCTTTAACAATCAAGAACAAGTATTTGAAGAAAACCCTAACATGAATATATTGAGTTGCAATTCATGTGAAACTCAATTGACTAAATGGTGAAGGAGTTATCTAGTGCTTTTAATTGAGGGACGAAGCAAGGGTGAAAGGCAAATGATGACTTGGCCGCGAAGAACCTAGTAAGGTGAAGATTCAAGCCAAGAGATCAACGCCGAGGAATCAACAGTCAAATGAGTATACTCAAGAAAGCAAAATCTATTGTGATTGATAAAGTGGTATGACCTGTCATTGAAGCATATGTAATCATGTATAATGGAAGATTACAAGTCACTAGCTCAAAATTGGATTTTCTCAAGTGTGATAACAATGTTGAAAGCCCTCAAGTGGATAATGCTCAAAGTATGGTATTTGTGAAGATCAACAAACTCAAGTGGATTTTATTGTATTTATTCTTTGATATGAGTATAGGTATGTCGTACTATCAAGAGGGAAACAACATTATTTGCTTATTGTCAAATATCAAAAGTGCTCTGAGGTAACCTATGTGAGAATGACCTTTGAGTGATTCTATGAGTGCGCTAATCAAACCAGCTCTGCCAACAATGGTTAGTTTGGGTGGTTACTGGGTATGGGAGGTCAGACTCCTTGTAGGCCAACGACTAGTTTTTCAATTCAAAACGATCGGTCTAACTGCCTGCTATAGGTAGTCTAATCGACCCCCAACAGCTAGTTCGGGTTGGGATTTGTATTTATACTCTTGGAGTCCCTCCCTCACTTGTTGTTGGTTCCGTTATACTCCTACATGCCCAAGACACCAGGAAAACAGTGTGAAGCTCTCTCCAACCTCTCTTCATGAGATTTGTGTGATTCAAGCCATATTTTTGAGTTGGGTGGAGAGCGTGAGATTTGTGTGAGCTTTATTAACCTTGAAATCAATAGAGAGCTAAGAAGCAACCCATAGCTTGAGCACTTGTGATTCGCGTCAAGAAAGCCCTTGGTGCATTTGTTACTCTTGGAGGTTCATGCCCTTAGATGGCTAGGCATCGCCGGCTAGCTCCGAAGGTGTGGTGAGCAGTGGAAAGTTTGTGAGGGCTGTGAGTTTACCTCCACAAGGAAAAAGATCAAACTAGTGGAAGTGGGGAAGTGGTTGAAAGAGACTCGACTCAGTGGGAGGAGTTTAAAGAGACGCACTCCCTAAAGAGTTCCTCAATGAAGTGTAGAATCCTTTGTGCTAGGAGTAGTAGGTGGTGGATATGAACTTCGCTAAAACAAATCTTGTATCCCCTTTCATTGCCTCACTTATTCATTTCTAGCAATTATTGTGCTTTCGCTTCGTTCTACTTGGGTGTGCTTTACTTGAGTGCAGGGATAGCTTCGTTCTCCAAGATACATTTGTTTTGTAGCTCGAATTGGATTTTGCTGTTGTTGGTGTTTCTAAGGATCTACAATAATATTTTACAAGCGCACAGAATAACCCACTGTAGTATTTCAGCATGGAGTATTCCAGTGTATCGTAATTTTCCTCAAGGAAGCAGTATGGATAAAGTATATTGATTGAAATGAGTGGTAAATCTCTATAGAAATATCACACACTAAACTTAGTGGGTGGGGGTGGGGATTAAGGGTTAACCAATATAATGGTCAAGCCAAGCTATGGCCGATACAAATAAGTTTAGAACGACAAGCCAATAGAAGTTCTGGAACGACCAGCGACACAGGAGATTCTACTCTTAGGAAAAAGGAAATAAGATGGGAGCACTAGGGAAGAAAGGATCCTATGACACTCCTAAACTCCAGAGAAAGTTACCCTAACCCTAGCCTAGAGGACTACCTAGTTATCAGGAGACAAGAACTTGCTTCGACGGCTGAAGAGGAAGGACCTAGAAAGGGATGAGAGGACGGATAGGGTTGTCACCACCTGCTGCGTATCATAATGGTACTGTGGGATGCAACACACTTTCTAGCTAGGATCAAGCCAGACACCACATCTGCACTCGACACTAGGATTTTCTCTTGAGGCATTCAAGAGAAATCCCCTCAACCTAGAGAACTAACTTGACCTCCCTAGTCCGGGCGAGAAAACCCACAACGTAGAATCCCGATAAACTAAATAATTCTCAACTAATATAGAGGAGGACTACACCGCCACAAAGTCACGGACTTGAATAAAGATAATAAAGATGAGAAAATCTAGGCTTACTCAAAGATATAAAGAAGAAAAGTTATATTGATAATATTCAAAGTAAATGAAAAGATACTAGAGCTTTACCAAAAATCTAGGAGAATCTCTGGAATCTGTAAGCAAAGCTTGACTTAACCCTACTTCCAACTCTATCCTTCTCTAGAACAAAAATGAAAAGGTCGTAGAAGAGCTCCTTTGGTGTGTTTTGGAGTAAAGTGGTTGGCTCCTTTTATAGCAAGCATAGGTCAGTTTGGAGTCGAATCGATTGAGCAAACTGCCAACCGAAGGGGGTTTCGTCTGGCGCACGCGGTCGGTTGGCCGACCCTATCTAGTCTGGCCGGTCTGGCCTCCCATCTGATGCCCACCACCTTGGTCATGAACGGCTTGGATAACTCCCTGGTGGCGGATTAGATGGTGGTTGCTCTCCTAGTATTGGTTCGGACTGGAAAGTGGGTCCCTTAGTCCATGTGATGGTCCTTCCTGGAAAACTCATGGGCAAACCGATTGCAAACTTGTGGCTGAAGGATCTAGGCCCCTAGCATTGTGCTATGGTGAGTTTTGGTGATTAATGACAAACGGATGTGCAGGACTAACTATTTCCATGAGATGGTGTGTTAGGTTGAGTTCCGGTATCAAGATGAAAAGGTTGATACTTCATTGGTTGAGGATGAATAATTTGAGGATATGGATGAATTAAACATCATGAGTTGATGAATATCAAAAGATATGAAAATCATGAGTCGATGAAGATCAAAGGAAGAACATGATGAGTTGGGGATAAGAACCATGGATGAAGAAAATGTTGAGTTGCTGATGAACAACCATGGTAATCAAAATGAGAAAATGAGAAATCAAATATATTGATGATGCGTGATATAAAGTAGTTTTGTATGGCAGATGGTGAAGGGTAAGAAAGGCTCGGCTGCGATGGACCATGCAAGGGTGAAAGGCAAGCGAAAGGCTTGGCGCCGATGGACCAAGGCAATGGTGAAGGGCGAGTAAAGGCTTAGGCCGATTGACCATGAGAGGTCATATGAAGCTATAAGTAATTCGTGTTAATTGTATGAAGAATAAAGGAATATATGGAGTCAAAGCAAATGATATACTTCATGTGGTGAATGACTTTACATTGCTTTGAGGAATAGAAATTATATGTCCATCATGTGTTGATGAGTGTCATCAAATGAGAAGATGTAAATAATGTGGTGACAGCATCAAGCATATTGGTTAAATGCAAAGAATGGATTTCATATGTTGATGAATATCAAGTACCTTGAAGAAATGATGGTGATGGATATTCTATGCATATGAGCATCAATAAAGACCTAATGCAAAACGGATTTGCGTAAGGCAAAGGTGTGAAATGTAGGGCATTTCTTTTTGCCGGTCTTGGTGATTAGTGGAGAAAAGACCGGATTCACAAGATAGAATGCCGTACTAGTAAGAGGGATTTTGATGATGCTTGAGTCTTTGCTAGGTGTTGAAAAGCTCAATCTTGCATATGCATACTAACCGTGGCGAAGAAACGATAGTTTGCAAAAGTTGCTTAACCGATGGTTGATGATAATGGTTGTGGTGGATCTTGGATTGCAAATCTGTTTTGGGTAAAGAATTCAGTTGGGATGTGTGATCCTTTGAATAAGCTTTCCATAGAGTCCAAGATCACCTAATTTGGACATCGGAGTCAAAAGTTATGAGCATTTAATCGAGCGTCAACTGTGCTGAAAATATAAAGGCGGACGGTCTGCCAAATTTGGGCGGACAGTCTGCCGAGTTCTTTCTTGTGCTCGAAAAGAACCCTTCCATAAGTTTAGGGAAGTCCCAAAATGAACGGCGGATAGTCCGGCCAAGGTGGGCGGACAGTCCGCCCCCTAACTCCGATTTCGGGACAGAAACTTGGTGTTTTTGTGTGGGAAGTTGATATGAACAGCGGACAGTCCGGGCTTTGTACCGTGGACAGTCCGCGACGGGCATAACGATCGACTCCGAGGAACATTTCTTGACAATATAGCCATTGGATTCAAATGGTGGACTGTCCGGTCTTGTGCGGCGGACAGTCCGCGAAAACAGAGCGTTTCGGGCTGTTTTAACCTAACGGGTAGTTTTGGAGGAGTGGGCTATATATAGCCAAAGAGCTGCGGGTTTGAGCAAGCCTAAGGGTCCATTTGAGCATTCTTGAGCTAGAGAAAGTTCACCCCACTAGTTTGTTCATGTGTTGCACATAAGAGAGGGTGAGAGGCAAGATTTGAGTGCATTTGCATATGAGATTGAGCTTTAGGCACTTAGTGCAGAGTCAAATGAGTCTTGGCTTGTTACTCTTGGTGTTTTCCGGCACCTAGACGGTGTGGAGGTGTTGTGAGCCGGTGATCTTCTCAAGAGAAGCTTGTGAGAAGGCCCGGTGTGCTTGTGAGAGGTTCATGTGCTTAACCTTGCCGGAGCGGTGAAAAGCAACTCTAGTGGAATCGAGGTGTGGAGAGGTTTATTGATTTCAAGCCGGCTTATAGACCAAGTGGATTCTTGGTAGGAGAAGCGGTTGGAGCTTTGAATCCACCTCAACGTGGATTAGGGGTGACCGGCAAGTCACCGAGACCACGGGAAAAAAATCGGTGTTTTCATTGTGGTTCGCTTTCTTGAGCTCATTTACGTTGTGAAATTTATATTCAAGCAAGTTTACATTCTTAGAAATATTTGTTGCTTGATTGTCACCCTAGGACTGCAAAACTTGATCTAGACATAGGGTGTCGGTGCACATAGTTGAGAATCATATATTGGGGGTTTAGTTGTGTTCTAGCCGATCATTTTAATTCTGCATCTTTATCGGTTAAGTTGTACTAAAATTTTTAGAACCGACTATTCATCCCCCTCTAGTCGGCCTCCTCGATCCTATAGTGGCCTGGATGGATGTGTTGGAATTGTGTTTGTGCACACACAGATTGAAGACATGGCAATTGTGCACCGTAGGCATCTAGCCGGCCTTGCTCGGACCGGCCAGCCAGGATTTTCCTGGGTTTTCAGCTATTCTTCTCCACTTTGTTCCTGCAACCATAAAGCTTCCAAAACTTGTGGAACTTGTTAGAATAAAGTAAACTATGCACGGAACCTTATGTGTCGGTACCTATATTAGGGGTGACCCTAATATGGGAGCAAATCATTCGAGGAGAACCAAGGCTATGACCCGGCCCAACCTGCCGGGTGCACACGACGAAAGTTAAATACCGAGAACCACGACCCGGGTAACTAAGCGGCCCAACAAGGGCCCAAATCAGAAGTTCCCTGAGAACCCCAACTCCCCCGGCTCGCTTGAGAGTATCGCCTACCCCCGAGCGGGGAAATCTCCATCACGGTCGAGGCCTCCCCAATGAACCCTCAGAAGACCGGTACCCTCGGGCGCCTTGCCTCGCTCGAGGGTGTTGTACCCTATGAAGGGGTGAGCTACCTGCCCTCTTGACAGGTGCATTCAATTCCCGCCACGGGAGTCAAAGATGGAATCACTGCGCCATATCACAGAGATGAATGCGGTCATTTCCGCCTGCGCCTCCCACTATACGGATAGAGCCGCACTATTTCAACAACTGCGTCAACCACTCTCCCATCCTTGTCACCAGGGATACCTCCAACGCAGCATGGAGTGACCCTCGAAGACCCTACGAATGGCACTGGGGAGCCCTGTTGGTCAGCGCTACCCCTTGAGCGACACCCCCAACGGGCATGACGGCTCAAGTCATCGACAGCGACAACCATGCCACCTCCTGGAGCTGAAGTTGGTACGCGTGATTCCCACTCGGCACCCTAGATCGCTCAAGTACAGAAGGCGTGCCTAGCGTCACGTTTCCCCTGTAACTCCACAACAGTACGTTTTAGTCTCTAGAAGAACAACATCACATGTAATTCTCCCTCCTTCCTTCATCTATAAAAGGGGGAGGGGAGCACATGCACAAGGGGGAGACACAGGCATTGCAAGCCTCTCAGCTCAACGTGCCCACGATATTGGCACTCACCTCAATCACCTCTAGCGAGGGACTTGGGAGCTTCTCTCCCTCTCCGACACTGCTTGTAAACCCCTACTACAAGCATCCCAGTTGCAAGATACACGTTGTCTCACACCCTTTGCTGGACGTACGACCACGTGGCTGGAACCAGGATAAATCCCCGTGCACCCTTGTTCATTTTGCATCACCATTAGGAGTTGTGATTAGCAGCCCAGTCACTTGTTGGTGTCGGGCCAGCCGATCCAGACACCGACGTTATGCAAATCTCTTATTTATTCTCGATATGTTGACAATATATTGGACGTCAACTGTTGTGCCTCTCTGTGACACTCAATCTAACTCCTTGTAGGCAACTATTTACCGCCCTCTAGGCAACATCTTTCGAGAATGCAAACTCTTGACACAATGACTTTTTGCCAAGGTTTCGAAAAGCTCTCGCATTCCACTAATCGTCATTGGAGCCTCTCTTATCAAGGGGATGCCCACGCAAGAACCAAGCTCATGGTCGAGTAACTCCATGGACAGGGGCAAAGCTAGAGCTAAGTGCACCGCAGTGCACGTCTTAATAAATTTTTACATGTTCCCTATATTATATGGTGATTTTGGGCCTAATTAGTGGTGAAAGAATGCTAACATTGGTGCTCATGCACCAGGTAAATACAAGGCGCCGCTCCTGTATATGAATGGCCATAGAACTTCCCCACATGCTAGTGGGTGTTGATGGCCCTTAACCACCATATTTAACCATCAACTTTTGCATGAAACAAGCACCAAACTTAGCGATAGGAGCTTATGACTAATTATTTTTACAAGTTTTGGTGAATTGATGATTTTAGCAGACCATACACACATGACCATTGTTGACGGTCGATTTCCCGTCAACATCTCGAAAAAATGGAAGTTTTGCATAAGGTTTCATGCATATTTTACTTTGATCCAACAATTTTCACAAGTTTTGGATGAGACTGTGTTGTAGGAGCAAACTGGAGAAAATTCACAGAAAACCGAGCCAGAGCCTGGCTGGCCGTACCACCCTATGGTCAGACGACCGGCCACCTTGACCAAACCTACCACGTTGGCGATCCAAGGCGCAACAAACACATTTCTAAGGAATCTGGGCCGAGCAATTGCAGGCGGTTCATCCGACGGACACCCAAAGGATCACCAACGGATCAGGAGGCCCACCTATCAGCCCAAACTGCCACAAGACATGCAACGGACACCAAAACCACGCCAGGGAGTGATCCAGGGCATCCACAAATTGAGTCGGTGCATCCTGTGGTAGGAGGCATTTGACTGGCCATAGGCCTGGCCAGCCGGCCCAGCTTTGACTCAGCCTCGACCCAACTTCAGATGGTGGTTCATGGTCGGTTCCCTCCCCAAACCGACCAGCTACTGCTATAAAAAGACCCATGCCGGCCACTCTCAAACACACACATGAAGGAGTTCTCTTTGCATTTTCACTTTTCCATTTTCTAGAGTAGGATTAGAGTTTGGGAGTAGGGTCGAGTCGAGCTTATCTCAGAGGTTCCAGAGTTTCTCTTAGAGGTCTGGTAAAGCTCTTGTATATTCTCCTTTATTTTGAATACTATCAATAAAGCATCATCTTCTTTATTTCTTGAGTAAATTTTAGAATTCCCTCTTTCATTGTATCTAAGTCCAAGTGACTTAAAGCGTTGTAACCCTGTCTCTTAGTTTAGAGTTTATTTTTTTTAGTCGGGACTCTTTCTTATGGGTTTTCTCGCCCGGGCTAGAGAGTTCAAGTCAGTTCTCTAGGTTGAGGATGATTTCTCTCGAAGGCCTCAAGAGAAATCCAAGTATCAAGTCTAGACGTGGTGTCTGTCTTGGTGCTACCTAGAAAGTGTGTTCCACCCCATGATACCGTTGTGGTAGGCGACAGGTGGTGACGGCCCTGTCCACGTCCTTCATAGTCCACCACGTGTAGGTGGCCATTGGATCCCCCTCTCATCCCTTTCTGAGATCCTTCCCTTCCAGTCGTCGAAGTAAGTTTTAGTTTCCTGACAAATAGGTAAAAGTATAGGCTAGGGTGGCTTTTCTCTATAATTTAAAAGTGTCGTTAGGAACCTTCGTCCCATAGTACTCCCAGCTCCTTTCCTCCTCAGAGTTTCCTGTGTCGCTAGTCGTTCGTGACTTTCTAACGGCTTGTCGTCTAGACTTGCCAGTGTCGGTCAAGTTTAGCTTGGCCACTATCTAGATACCCCCTATCTCCATGAGAGATAATGCGCGAGATTACTATAAAGGCTTATTACAAAATTCAACCAATACTCTTTACCTTGATTGCTTCCTCGAGGAAAGAAATATGGTACCCTAGAACACTCCATGGTAAAATGCTACAACTGGTTATTTTGTGCGCTTATAGAATATTATTCTAGAGCCTAAGAAACACCAACAACCACATAAGGAGAAAAATCACAGTTAAAGGGCTAAGAAATATCAATCTAGAAATTTAAGAAAACCAGACGATGGCTAAAGGCCCACAAATCGAAGGAAAACTGACATAACTTGTCGTGTCACAGCAAGATCCAAGCCAAACACTCCTAGGGGAGTCCACCGGGCCAAATCTATGCCCAAATGGGCCCAGTGGGGGGCTTTCCGGTCCACCACCAAGTCTGTTCGTCCCCAACTTTGGCTAGGCGGTTCCTTATGGCGGCTCCATGTGCATCCCATACTAAGACCCTATGGAACTGACCTTGGAGGCCTATATAAGCAACTCATGCCCCCTATTCCAATTATTCGGTTTTCGATCAGCACAGAGACACCTGAGGAAGAAGGGATGTAGAGGGAGTCATGAAATTATGGTTACGGTAGGGAGTATGATTAGAAGAGGATTATAAGATGATTAAAGGGAGACTAGAGGAAGATCTACTAGATTTTTCTTCATACCTGCGATCCTTCTTCAATCTTATAAGTACCTCATGTTAAAATTTATGGTTAAGAATTAATCTATAATTAATTATTTGTTTGCAGGGTCATCGTATTATTATTCTGGGTCGCCCTTATCACTTTATAGTTGGCGGCATAGACATGGTGCCTAGGTCTTAGATTACCTTTTATTGCCTCATTCTTCTCTAGATTTGTGGGGTAGTCATAACCCTCTTGTCCGTCATGTCTTTTGGACGTAGACTTGTGAACTCCCCCTGCAGAAGTTACGACGTAGAGCTAGTAGCCAGAAGTTCTTGGTAGATCAAGATCAGACTGATGTCGCTCATAAACAAATCCAAGAACAAAGTATACCTTATCCATGACATTCCTTAGAACCATACTTCATAGACAAATCTCTTTCCTATATCCTTTTAGGGTATTCTAGTTAAGTAGACATTATACTTTCGTTTCCTGTGGATAGGATACCCTTGAATACCCTATTCTGTGAGAGTTAAGAAACACCCATAGTTGTTTCTAACATTGCTGGTCGGTAAACTTTTTAGTATCGACTTAAGAAACGTCAACAGTGAGTCTCTGCTCGCCCATCCTAGTTGCTTCCTGCCATGTTCACTATGTAGAGGCTGCCTCTCTTTCCTCTAATAAGCACCGATGGCTACTCCACAAATGCGGTTGGAAGGTTTCACAAGAGTTACAGACATCTGATTTACAATACTTGGTGCGCGCATGAACTGATAGCAATGAGGTATGCAAACCTCACGAAAACTCTAGCTACAACTAAAGGTTTGCACTAAACATCCTAAACTAGCGCTAATCAAGGACTGAACAATTGCTAATTGTCTTAATCTTCTATAAGGATTTTGGTGAATGCATGGAGCACTTGAAGGTGTGTGGAGCACAAACCAATATCTTCACCAAGCTCAAACACACTTGAAATAATAGCTAGTACTTAGTCGTCGCAATATTTTGTGTACCATCGTTCGGTGATAAAGCCTGGGAGCACCGAAATAAACGGTGGCCTCCACCTCAGCGAGCCGTTGAGATATGTTGCGTCGCTGACTTCTGGGCCTAACTTAAACAACTGATTGATTAGTTGCGAGTTTCACTTTGACCATCGAATTGATCTGTCGTTGCAAACATGACATATCCTCTGACTTCTTCAGAACCCACTAATTTGGTGCAACTTTATTTACGTGGACAATTTGGCCGATCGATGCAACACATGGAGCTTCTTTCATCATTTGGATGAATTCCAAAAAAATTCTTGGGACCTAAGATATCTACAAAATACACCTATGCAATTATGTCAGTCTTGGCTTTATTGTCATCTGATCACCAAAAGCACAAACAATGACCTACGGTCATTTTTCTTACAAAGTAAAATGACCATACTTGTCCCTGTTTATTAGCTATATTTTGCACTATTGATTCTTGCATGTGCACATACTAAAATATGACTTGTTCTTTGGGACATAATTTCTTATGATGAGTTGTCTTTTGGGATAGAGAGAGTAAATGATTTAGGAAGCTACAAAACACCGATTTTTAGTTGTCTTTGGGTTCAAGAAAAATATAGTCCGTGTGCTTTAAGGCTTCGCGATGCATGGACTTTTGTTTATATCTTAGCTACAAGAATTTTATATTGAAACAACAGTTAATTTATATGAGTTACATTCACATTTTCTTCTGATCTGTATATAAGTGGTGATGATGTATTAAAACCTGAAGTGAGAAGCTCCCTAATGATAACAGCTAAACTTTTTTTTTGTTAGCACAATGCTTGATCTAAGAGAGGAGCTACATAATTGCTCAAAAAATCAGGCGTTAAGAGGCGCCAAAACGGCAGTATGGAGGCTCCCATGTTTTCCATTTTTTGACTTGATATATTAACCTTTCCAAATTGAAGGCTAGAGAGACTAGGAGCTGTATCTCTTTGACCATGTCAACATGCATGCATGCCAATAAACGAAAGAAGAAGAAGATGGGCAGAAAACTGGAGAAGTCATGAGTCAGATTCGCTTTGTTCGGTCGTTGTTCCTCCGGTTCGGTTCTCGCCTTCTGGGTGGTAGTGGTCAACGATGATTCGACGAACCACCACGCACCGCATATGCTGGCGTGACATGAAGGTGGCTCGGTGCAGTACTACTAGTACTACGCGATGCATGCATGGGCGGGCGTGGCATAGGAAATTAAAAACGCAGCACGGCAGCATCAGCTCGCAGATAAGATGCTTACTCACCTGGCTTGAGGAACTTCATTGCAGCGCGCATTTTCCTTTCTTGCTTCACCAGGCCTGCTTTATTAATTAGCTACTACCGCCGTTTATAATAAATAAAATATTTTAGAATTTTATTTTTCGAACAACATAGGGATGAAGAGCACACCGTACCGTATTACCTTCTGCATTTTGTTTCGCTTCATTGTTCGTTAAACTTGGCTGTTCACTGGTAAATAAAACAAACACTTGTGTGACTCCCAATAAAATGTGCAGATGGTGATGAGGGAAATGAAAGAATGGATGACCCAAAAAGCGAAAGTGCTTATATTAATGAATAAATGAAAACTTGTAAAACCATTTATATTTGTGGACGATGGGATGAGGCTACGGACAAGTAACGGCTGGCACTACATCGCCGTGACATCATTATTACTGAACCGATCGACATGCGTGGACAAGGTTGCTAGCTAAGCTAAAAAAAAACTTACATTAGTACTAGTTGGAAACCATCTGTCTGTATCAATTCTCCAACCGGGCTTTCGGTACTGATGGGCACACCAATCAGTATCGGTTCTTCTTCTCTGCAACATATTCTTCATTTGTTGCTTTTAGATAGCGAAGTTGTGCTCTCAACCAAACTTAGACGGTTTATACTTTATGCTCTACTAGAGTTTTGCCCTTCCCATGAGAAGAACGACAACAATCCCTACCACCACAACTACCTCTAGTAGTAAAAGTCATTTTGTTTCGACAATACGTTAAATTTATAAGTACAACAAAACATTATTAGTATTATCAACTAAGATTATTCTATATAACACAAAAATTCTCTATCTCTATTCTATGTCGCTAAACAAAAAAATTTGTATTGCTAAACAAAATATTACTCACCTATCAAAATAATGTGTATTCTAAGAATGGATAATTCTAAGAATTACATATTGCTTTATATTCTAATTAATAATTGATTGGATAATTCCTAAAAATATATATTGCTCTGCCTAATGTATTCTAATAATTGAATGTTCCTAACCTATTCAACACACTAGGATTAAAGAATGCATGTCAGAAAATAATGGATAAACATAGCATGGTAACCATTAGAGAAGAGAGATTGAAGTTACCAACCTTTAGAACACTTCAATGGGCCAAAAACCCCACAAATTGTTGAAAAAATAGATAGAAGAGGAGGAAGAAGGAGATTTTATAGTTTGAACATTATTACCGGCTAGTGTTTCTAGCAGGTACTAAAGGGCGACTTTAGTACCGGCTCGAAATACTAGTCGGTACTAAAAGACCTGTACCAGCTGGTGGCAACAACCGGTACTAAAATCTTCCATTTAGTACCGGATGTATACACCAGCCAGTGCTAAAAACGCCTGAGTGACTTTTATTTGTTGGCCACGGTCCCCGTGGTGCCATTCAATACCGGCTGGTGATAGCAACCGGTACAAAATTGCATGCGCGACAATAACCGGAACTAATTTGCGACTCAGTACCGGGTTATAACTTAATCGATACTACTGTGAAGTGGACGAATGTGAGTTTTTTAATAGTGCTAGCTGTTTTATTTCCTAAGAATGGGTATGGGTTTACTCCTGGAGGTGTGCCCAACACCCATGCACGTGGCGAACTGAGCTCTAGCTCAGCTGGTAAGGTTCCTTATGGTGGAACTAGCCCACCAGGGTTCGAGTCCTCGACTCGGCACTAGTGCTCGCATTTTCCTGGATTTATTCCAGGATTTAACCAGCGCTATTCTTTCAGTGGTAGGCGACGTGCCCATCGATAGCGAGACGTCTGTGGTGACTTCGTCAATTGGAGGATTTGTTGGCCTAGTCTTTCGGAGGTGTTCATAGGGGTAGGGTTACGTGCGTATGTTTATAGGGGCAAGTGTGCGTATGTTTATAGGGGCAAGTGTGCGTGCGTGTATGTGATCGTCTGCGTCTGTACTGTGTGATTCGAAAAAAAAACACCATCCACGTGACGTAGCCAAGTACTCCTGTTGATATCCATGCACGGCTAGGTCACGGTTATTTTACTCACCTGTTAACAATTATCGCAAATAAGATTTTATATGGGCATGGAGGGACAAATCAGGAAAAACTTGGCCATCCGACAAAAAAGTGTCGAAAGAGCTGATCAGATAACTGAGCCGTACGTAGATATACATTTGTGCAGAACTACTCCAGTTGTGTGTCTAGAAGGGGGTTGTATTATTAGTCAATATGCCCACGCTTTATTTTATTTTATTGTTTCTTTGGTCTTTCCTTTTCAATAGGTAAAAAATTAATTAGTTTTTTTTCACATGCGTTGGCCATGTTCAGCTTCGAAGTCGAAGACTAATTAGTCTGGATCGGTCGATCCACACAGCTCGCAACGGCGGACACAGCCGCAGAAGAGAGCGACTAGCAAAGCTATAGCTAGTATATATAGGTCGTGATCGTGATCGTTTGACCACCGAAATAGTCTACCAGGCAAGCCACGCAGCTCTGTTTCTTTTTACTTTGAAAAATCGATCTTTCAATCTCACCACTATTTATATAATATTTGAAAATTGATTTTAAATGATAACCAATACCAAGTGTCTTTCAATATAAATAAATATAATATGCTATCAATTTTGTTGCACTAAATACTAGTTTGAACAATATATTCCGTATAAAAAATAAAGGAAGGAATGGAATATATGTTTTGTCTAAACAATGGGGTTGCTCATGGACTTGTCACCCGTGACGATTTGGCATGAAAAATAAACTGGGTTAATCCACGCAGTGGTGGACCCAAGCCAATCATCAAGGGGAGACTCTTCTTTTTTTTTTTGCACCTTTCCTCTCCCTTTCTTCCTTCTGAAAAAAAAATGGAGGGGGCCTTAGCATGGGTGAGCTTGGGCTTTTCGTTATTTTTTAGTTGAAAAAATAAATAAAATAAATCGTTTGAGTGATTTCGAGCGCCTAAATTTCTCTGGCTTGGTCATTGACCATGTCGTTTTATTATGAGGCATAGGCGGGCCAAAACCCACCGGGTTGGTCGCGGTCCATAAATGCTCAGGTCCGTTAGGCAGGCCTGCACCCCCTGGATCCATGACTAATTCATCACCTCATCCCTTAGGTGGTAAATAAACATCAAGGATTAGGATAGTCATTCGTCTAGAATTCATGAGATACTGAAGTGGACTTTACGCCGAACCACCTCATGTACGCTAGTAGATAGATGCCTATTAAGTACGGTTTGGGAACCGTCTTTAGTCCCGGTTTCCCAACCCGTAGTAAGAATCTGGGATTAATGTTTAGCTCATTACTCCCTGTTGAAATAACCAGGACTAAAAATGATCGTAGTATGCAAAATATTTTAATTTGTAGGGATGCCTCCTACAGACAATCGATTTTTTTTGGAGCCCCACAAATTTTTTAGGCGCATTTTACATGTGTGTGGTGTGTGAGTCTCAAACTTAGGACCTCTAGCCTCGGACGTAGCTTGCTTACCCTCCACATACACAACACATCTGGCTTTGGAAGGAGATAGGTTACTTTTGAATTCAATTATGGAGACACTACTTTTAGTCCTGGTTGGTGTTAATGTCTACCTTTTAGTCCCGGTTGGTTTTACCAATCAGGACTAAAACTTTAGTTAGTCCTAGTTGAATTACAGGGCATCTGGACCCATGACCAATTCACCACCTCATCTCTTACATGCTAAATAATCATCAAGGACTAGGGATAATCATCCGGCCAGCATTCATGATATATTGAGATCGACTTCAGTTACAACGAACCACCTCATGTAGAATAAGATCGTCCCCAAACCAAAACGCAACATAAGTCATGTAGGTAACATAATAATAATAATTATTACTACAGGGCAATGCACATGCAGTCACTGTTCCACGCACGCACGATGCATAGTCGTCCACGGATGAACGTGGACGTGCGCTGCGACCGCATTCCACAGTCTTAGTTCCCAGCCTTTCGAGCTAGTCCGTAGCTGAGAGAGTGAGTCCAATGGAAGCAATACTCTAACCCATCGATGGCCACTGCATAACACAAGAAGGAAGGTGAGGAAGGAAATGGACAAGGGAATCTATAGCTAGGTAGCTAGCGATGGGCAAAGGGGGATGCATGCAGGTATGGTCAGCAGGTGGCGCGAAAGCTCCCTCCCTCCACGACAGACAAAAAACAACCAATTGCGCGAGCTAATTCCGTTATCCACCTCAGCCGCAGGCTGATTTCCTGGAAGCCAGGAGCCAGCTAGAATTATTTCATATCCATTCACTCCTAGAGCTGGGGCCTGAAGTTAATCCGATCGTGATCGATGGGGCTTCCTCGTGCAGAAATTAAGGAGGGAGCGAGGGGCCCTGCATCCTCCGGCGCTTTGGGTTGGCGGGCCACACCATGCATCGGAGATATGCAACAACCACGATCTCGCATGTCATCGATGACAGATCCGTCGCCACCTGCCCTCCCGCCGCCGCCGCCGCTTCCCAGAAGCACACAAGGCATCGGAGCAGCGGTAGCCATCACTCCAACAGTTTCAGTTTATCTATGACGGCTCGTTATTGGAAGCAGGCATACACATTTAATGGTCATCAAGCTATATACTCCGTATTATGTACTACTCAAAACTGTAATAAATTAAGCATTTTTCTTGAAAAAAATGACTGTATATACAACAACGAAATGTGTCCGGTCAAACGTTGACAGAGTAGCCAATGGATTGAAATGGAAGGAGTGTAACTTGCAACAACAGTGCGCTAAACAGGAAAGACCGTTGTCGAAATTCCTCGCTAGAAAAGGCGGCTGGCATCCGTTTTTGTCTAGTTCTTTATTGATTTGGAAATTTTTTAATACGTATAATAATTTGACTCGTTATTATTGGCTGCTACTTGTTTAGCTTAGCTCGTGTCCAAGTCAGATTGTAAGAGTGATGTGTTCATACGATTCGCCTGACCTTTGCGCGCTGGCCAGGGAGCTTTTACTTGAACGTCGTTGTCACCTACCAAAAGCTCAACCGAAGACAATCGTTGGTGGATGGTTGGCATTTTCTTATGGGGTGATGCAAAAAATTCTATCTTCTCAGAAGATCAACCATGTTCATTATTGATACCCATTTGACTTTCCATAATATGGTTTTACTGTTTATTGTCTACGCCTCACTAGGCGACCATGAACTCCTCTCTCATCTCCCCGTTCCCATGTTCCATCTTACTACCTCTCCAAGCTAACCTTTAACCGTGTTGACATGGCACCACGGCGTATACATAGTATTTTACGTGTATCTAGACTTTTCCCCTTGTTAATATAACAGACAACTCTCTTGCCGGTTCGTTAAAGAAAACTAACTCTAACCAGCAGCTTACGAGAGGCCAGAGCCATGCTTCTATACTGGCATCACCATACTGGTGGTTCCATCTTGAACGTGCGTCATTGCCACCACCGTTCATGACCATCCTTGGCCACCACAACTAACACTGACCCGCTGCTGCTTCCTTGTCGGCCCACCGCATCTAAGAGTCCTATATTGTCTCGCGAGCCCCCTGCCAAGGATCCTTCCAAGCAAACACTCGATCATAACCCTCTGTTCTATTATTGTCACGTGACAATGTTGATTGAGATTAATTTCTTGTGATTTCAGGCACCTCAATCGTAGAACTTATTAGAATTGCATTTCCCTCATCTTACTACATCTATAAATATAAGTCTATTTTTTGTTGTGTTCAATTCTTATTCATCAAAACATAATTTGGTCACTCTAATTTTCGATCCACCTACTAGCTAGATCTATCAATGATATAGTTGGAGTAAATGTACACATGCAACAGAGAGTGCAAGCAGTTGAAGTCAACGGTATTAATTCCAATGTTGTCTGACCAAATCAAATACTCCTTCGGTGATGAAAATTTCCAAATTAAAGCTTGGCAGGCCATGCATGGAACAACAAATTTGGCTAGGATAATCCTTGCTAGTGTACTAGTGTTGATGATGTACACCACCTTAAAAGCAGCAGGTGTATCAGGGGCAGGGGAGTAATGACAGAAGAGGAGAGGAAAGCAGGAGGAAGCAGGGGAGGTAGTGACGCCGGTGGAGCCTGTCGTATCCAGCCGCCCTACGTCACCCCGAGCGGTGGTGTCACGTGCCGTGCGCCCTGCCTTTTCGGTCGATCCGGCGGGTCCCACCCGGCCTTGTCCACATCAGCCGAGCCACCAAAAGCTTGGTCAAGTTCAGACGATTCAATCCTCCTCTCCAGCTGCAGTGCAGGGCAGGCTGGTTTTCCAATTTCCAGCAGCGGGAGTCTGTCCGGGTGGATGAGGAGGCTATAAAACCCCCGCGCATGCGCCTTGCAGGCCGGCGTTGCACACTCCTCCAAGAGTCTCAATCCAGTTAGTTCCCATCCATCTCTCATCGATCAGTAGGCACCACAAAATGGAGCAGTACGGCTCCTACCTGAGCACCATCACCAGCAGTAGCAGCATGAGCAGCAGCTACACTCACCCTGCGGCAACCAGCTGCGGCGCGGCGCTGGACGCCGGAGCAGGAGACGACATGCAGCGGCTGCTGAACGCGCTGATGCTCGACATGGCGGCCGACTGCTCCGACTACTCCTTCTCCGACGACATGGAGGCGGCGTCCTCCGACTCGTCGTCCTCCGCCAGCTGCTCGCCCAACGACAGCCAGAGCAAGCAGCAGCCATCCCATGATCACAACACCACCAGCGAGAAGAGGAGCTCGCCGCCGGCCACGTTCATCGGCGTGCGCAACCGGCCGTGGGGCAAGTTCGCGGCGGAGATCCGCGACTCGACGCGCAAGGGCGCGCGCGTGTGGCTCGGCACCTTCGATAGCCCCGAGGCCGCCGCGCTCGCCTACGACCAGGCCGCCTTCTCTGTGCGCGGCGCCGCCGCCGTGCTCAACTTCCCCGTGGAGCGCGTCCAGGACTCGCTCCGCGCGCTCCAGCTCCCGTCGTCTTCCTCCTCGTCGTCGTCGTCCTCGTCTGCGTCCTGCTCTGCTGCGGGGGGCTCCCCTGTCCTCGCGCTCAAGAGCCGGCACTCCATCCGCAAGCGCTCCCCGAACAAGAACAAGAAGCTTCTTCAGAAGCCGCCGCCGCAGCAGGAGCAGGTGACCGTGGCCAAGGCCGTGGCGCAGTCGCAGCCGGCTGGTAGCGTGGTGGAGCTGGAGGACCTGGGCGCCGACTACCTCGACGAGCTCCTCCGGATGTCCTCCGAGCAGAGCTATTGGCAGTAGCCCCTGATCGATCAATAGCGGATGCCGCGGCGGGATGGACCTGATCGATCGATCACCGTGTCGATGCGCGACGAACTCCCATCATGCAAAGATTTCCAAGCGGAGAGAGAGTTCAGTTCAGTTTACTAGCTGTAGAAGAGAGGTATGCAGAGAAGCCCTGCCCTGCTCTGTCCTCGCTCGCTCGCCAATCGCGAGATCGACGACGACATGCACCGCAGCACTGTACGCTTGCGCTCATCTTTATCTAATTAGATACTGTGTACACAATTCGCTTTCGCTTGTATTATGTCTGTACCAGTAACCGGCCCCACCACTTGGCCTCTGTTGCTCCTCCATCAGTTTGGTCACTTCTTGCTGGATTTGGTTGCGTCGCCACAACCATTTTCAAAGATATTTGCTAAGCCAACCTTTTTCTCTACAAACGAAAGAGAAAAAAATACTGATACAGAGTGCGGCAGCTATGAATGAATGAAAACCAAGGGCATTACCCTTCTTCTTTTTTCTTTTTACAAATTTTGTCTAGGTGCAGGCACGACCTTTGTTACATGTATGACATGTGGGACCCGGCTGAAAAGGTTGCACCAATTCTTAAACACCTCCCTGAGATATGACAATCAAAGACCAAATGCGAGCATTTCCAGTACAATTAGCCTGGCCCCTTGCTTGGTATACCAGCAACTTTGGAAGCTTCCATGCACGGCCTGGTGTTTGCTTTGGATTTGATTTGGCATATAGATAAATTACGAGGCTCCGGAATTCACGGGGGCAACGAGATACAAATATTTTAAATATATTTGATCTGGTTTAGTTGCACGCATCACATGCATGGACCAAGTCTCCTCTGTCCTATCGCTCCTCGCGTCAGCGCGCACGTAGCATCGAGCGGAGAGGAGACTATGTTCATGGTCAGTGGCGGCGTCAGACAAGCAAGCAAGCAAGAATGATTCCTGCCTTTTTCTTCTCCCTGCTTTATATTTGCTAGGTGTTGGGCCGTACGTCTCGTTAAATGTAATTATGTTCTTTCATTTGTTTGACCAAAGATATAGTCGATATGAATGAACTCTTCATGAAAGAGTGAAGGGAATGTTTAGTAATTTTGCAACAGAGAGGTGGATTGTAACTGGGAATAAGGGAGATGTGCATGCGCACAGCTCAAACCCCTCTTTTTTTTCTTACAACAGATTGATCAATCGATCGGAGTTGGGAGTGATGGAGATTTCCATATGCACTGCATTGATCTTATTCATGTTATTTTTTTAATGATCGAGATTGATAATTTAGGTCTAACTTTAGGGGTTCTTTACATTGTTTTTCGCAATGGCATGGATAATGTAGAAGATTGTAATTTATTTGGTTATTCTCCGTAATGAAAAAGGTTATTTTAGATATAAACTTCAAGAATTTTGCACTAATTTTTATGACAAATGTTAGTATCTATATCGTCACCAAATTAAGGATAGTAAAGTCACCAGATTCTACGAAATTGAAATGTAGATGTTTCTATTTTTTAGAAAATAAAATGTATCGCATGGCTATTATATATTGTTAAAGTCCACCAAATGAACCATTGTAAAATTCCTCATGATTTTTATGAGAATTTCTAGAACTTATTTTTTTAATGTCTCATGACTCGTGAGCCTCTATCTTTTATTTTAAAGATACATAATCATATAGATAGGAGTAATTATTGTTACTGCGATCTTACTCGTCGTGGTTTGATATTTGCCTGCCGACGTGATAGATGTTGCCATCCATGGTCGTTTACTTTCTCTTCTCAAAAATCAAAATATCAGCTGCCTGCAGGCACGTACCGATCACACCCGATGGACGACAAGCTTGCTCATCATTATATGCCGTGCTGCTTTCTTTTTCCTTTTTTGATCGGGATACGTACTACTTAACGGGTCACACATCTGAAGCTAATTACTCTTGCAGTTCAAAGGTTCTGCCATAGAACTACTAACCCTAGCCTCCTAGATGCTACTAGCATGTATATCAAATTAACATTCAACCAAGGAAATGAAGGAGTCAAACGACTTAAAACCTAATTTCTCCTTGATCACATCTACCAGCTAGCTGGTAAGCTGGTCGCATTGACCAAATACAACAGAGATACTCTAATTGTTAAATATAGGGCTGATCACGTGGCGGAAGATCGAGTGCATCAAAGATAGGGATGTGCAATTGTTCAATCCTTTGAAAATAGGCAGCAATTTCAAGCTTCAACGACGATAGCTCCATTTGTATTTATATTTATATGACATTATATATTCAGTTCAATCTTTTTCTAGCTCCACATACATGGGTCCCGGCCGGCCGGGTTTATACTCTAATTGTTTCTCTTTTATCTAGCTGTAGGCTATACTACTTCCACTACGAATTGATCAACAACCCGAGGAAGGGTTAATCTTATTGATAAGTCAAATCATAATCACTACTAGATTTGACCAATACTTGAGGTCAAATCCATACTCATATTTGCACAGGAGGAATCCAGACTGGGAAGTAATAACAATCTGGATGGTGTTGACTCTTGTTTTATTCCATGCTTGCCCTCTGTTCCAAGCTCTAGCTTATTTTGACTGTCTACCGCCACATTAATTTATATTTCTTTTTGAATTCAGTAGGATTCCAGTCTCTCGGCTGACAGGGACAAAATGCATGTCACCGTGAGTAACCAGGAAACCAAGTGATTCTATCAATTTTTCGCAGCCACTTTAATTTATTTGTCCATATGGGGACAAACGAAAGCCGAATGTGTTTGTTTTTGAAATGATGTTGTCGGTGCCTGATTCAGTCGCACCGGCACAAACAAGTGATTGCGATGCTAACCACTCGCTGTTCCGATGGCGGACCTTGGTGTCGGAGACGTAAGAGTTTTTATCCTGGTTCCGGCCACATGGCCGTATGTCCAGCAGCGGTGCAGAGCACCGAGTTCGTGTTGCTCGTAGTAGGGGATACAAGCAAAGTGGGAGAGGGAGATGAGCTCCCAAGTCCCTGGATGCCAACACGAGTGTGGTGGCTGAGCGTAGAGTGTGTGGTTGTGCTGCGTGTGTGATCCTTGAACTTGGCCCTTTGCATGGGCTTCCCTCCCCCTTTTATAGTCCAAGGGAGAGAGATGAGTACACAGGTATGCGTGCTTAACAGTGTTCTTGTCCTGGAGTAACGTAGCGCTGGCGTGTTGTCCATGCCGTGCACTGTGGAGGCGGGAATCGCGCCTTCCTACCCTGCTGACGGCATGATGATTGTAGCGTCGACTTGATGGCTGGTCATGACGGCGCGCTGCTTCGAGGGTTGGACTTTGACGATCTCCTTCGAGGGTCGCCTTACGAGAATGAGGGCGCCCCCGAGGTGAGTAGAGTAGTTGGCATAGTAACACTGCCGCATTTGGTCTGACCGTATAGCGTTACATCCAAGTCCACTGTATCGGGTGGATTTGACCGGGGTCTTATCCGTAGCGTGGGCGGTGGCGTGGTGCATTGAATCCCACTGTAGAGGAGCGTCATCATGACCGGAGTTGATGGGTCGCAGAGCCCCGGGCGCAGTTCCTGGTGTGGCAAGCTCGAGCGCAGCTGAGCCTCAATCATGGCGGAAGCGCCCGCTCGAGGGTGGTCGTCCACCTCAAGCGTGGCTGGGCTCGATCGTCACGGACATCCCCGCTCGAGGGTGGTCGTCCACTCGAGCGGGATGGACGCCGTGGTGGAGTTATCGTGATGGGCCTTTGCCGGGCTGCAGAGCCAGGTCGACTTCGTTGTGGGCCTTGCTGCCAAGTAGTTTAGGGCCCAAGTTAGGGTATGCCAACTATTGGTACCGGATAGTAGCCCCCAAACTCCGCAGGAGTGAGGTTCAATCCTACGGGGGCTGGTGTCTGTCGAGGCTTTCAAGGCCTTTGTCCCTTCGTGGGTTCTGGGAATCCGCGGCTAGCGCACCCGCGGGTGTAGCCCCCGAGGCCTTGAGAGAGTGGTTGACACTCTCTCAAGGTCTCAGCTCGATGTGAGGAGCATTCGTTGCTTCTCCAGGCGTGGGTTCGTCCACAACGCCTGAGGTCCTCAAACCTAGCCTCGTTTGGCGTGGTTCGAGGAAGTCTCGAGCTTTCTTTGTACCTCGTGGTCTCTTTCGAGGGGTCGAGGATGAGGCGATCCGTGTTTCCCTCGACTGGGATCGAACCATGGATGCCTGGTTGAGCTGGTAACGGGTGGTTCGAGCGGACGTCCATGCCCCGCTCGATGAGGGTAGGCTCGTGGTCGTAGGACACGCCCGTGAAAGCCTTTCGCGCAAGCATACTAGACAGGACTCGACTTCGTTCGATAGAGGTCGAGGGCTCGGTGCTCCCCCTTGAGGGGTTCCTTAGTCTAGGCTTTTTGCCCGGCCTCAAACATAACCGACGGGTTTCCTCGAGCGTTCGAGCTTCGAGGCTCTCTTTCAAGGTTACCGTCAATTACCCCTAACTCGGTTGATCCGGGGCCCCTATCAAACCCCCGAGGGGCCAAGGTTCGAACCCCTGATCAGTAGGAACGGCAGCCGCCCTTTTGAGGGTCGGTGCCTTGAATGTGCCTTCCACCGCTTCGTGTGGGGTCATGATGACCATTAGGGCAGTTATTGCAACTTCGTGGGGAAGTGGGCGCGCCTTTTCAGGCGTGGCGTGCGGGCGTGACTTGACGTGACCGCACGTTCGCTGCGACCGCCCGTGCCGTTTCGCCTCCCGGGGCGGGCCCGGTTGTCAGCCTCGGGGGCTGGCGTTTTCGCGGCTGGAGTCATTCCGCGCCTCCCTCCGCTTGGGAGTATAAATAGTATGGCAGGGCTCCTGCTAAGGGTACGCCCGCATTGTCTTCTCGTCTTTGCGTCGTCATCTTCTCCTTCGTCTTCTTCTCTCACCCACGCTCCCACTCGCCGCCATGGTCCGGCTCGTCGATCCCGCACCGTGGAAGCCATCGATCGCCTCCACGCTCTACCTGGAGGGGCTCGTGGAAGCCGGGCTGTTGCCGCCAAACGTCGACGGCGAGCCCGCGATTTGGATCTCGCCGGGGGCTGCCTCGGAGCCCGACCCGCCGGAGGGCTACATCGTCAGCCTTGCTCGCCTCCATGAGCGTGGTTTTGGCGTCCCGGTGGGACGGTTCGTGCGAGCGCTGTGCTTCCACTATAAGGTGGAGCTGCACAACTTCTCGCCGAACGCGATCTCCCAACCGGCGGTGTTCGTCGCCCTCTGTGAGGGTTTCCTGGGCATCGAAGCCCACTGGGATTTGTGGCGCCATCTTTTCTGCGGCGAGCTCTTCACGGAGGGCATTTCCAAGGGGGTTCGTCGCCCCGTTCGCGTTGGTGGCCTTGTGCTCTATGTCCGGAGGAGCCGCAAGGACCTCTACATCCCCTGCTCCATGGTTACCAACAACCAAGACTGGGACAAGGGGTGGTTCTACCTCCGTAACGACGGGGGGGCAAAGTGCTGACGGAGAAGCCGGAGACCTAGGGGTACGGGGTGTCATCGCCGGAGCAGAAAGAAAAGCTCAACCCCTTGATCGAGGCGCTTCAGCGCCTTGCGAGGCACGGCCTCACCGCCAGCGGAGTCATTGCGAACTTCCAGCGGCGGGGGGTGCTTCCCCTCATGCAGAGGAGGCTCCCGCTGTTTGAGATGACACCGGACGCCGATCTCTCCGGCACAGTGATGGCGGTGGAGCCGTTGTGCAATGCCGTCGCCGTTCAGCGGGCGCGACGTGCCGTTGACCGGCTGGCGGACAACCCGTGGGCGGTCCGCATGCGGCCCGAGGACGGGTATTTGAGCTTCGTAAGTGCTTTTCAACTCTTGTATTGCTTGATATCTCGTTTCGCTTGCTTGACCTTGCGACTGGTAATACGCAGGGGCTATCCCGCGCCACACCTCCAAGCCTCCTCTCCCTGAAGACAGGGCCGCTAACCGTGCCCGTGCCGAGCGGGCGAAGCAGGAGAAGGACCGGAAGGAGGAGCGACAGAAGCGGAAGGAGCGGAAGAAGACGAAGCACATGGAGGAGAACCGCGATCAACAGAGGCAAGGCCTCTCACAGCTCCCAATGCCGGAGACCTCCTCGGATCCCGCTGGTGGGGACTTCGAGGTTGCCGGTGCGGCGAGGAGCCCGTCTCCTCTTGAGAAGCTTCCTATCTCCGCGCCTGGCCTTGGTGGGGTTGCCCTAGCCGTGGCGCCTGGGGGTGACCGCGAAGGTCCCATCGACCTCGAAGATCCACCGTCGTCGATGGAGCTCGCTCTTGGGAGTCCGTCGAGGGTAGCGGGGACAGCCTTCGAGGGACTCCATGACAGTGGCGAGGCACCCGAGCGGCCAGGCGTCGTCGAGGATACCCCAGCGCGTGGGCCGGTCGTCGTCGGGGATACCCCGGCGCGTGGGCCGGGCGAAGAGGCTCCCCAAGGGGAGGCCGGTGCCTCCACAGGAGGCGAGGCGGTTTCGAGGGCGGCTCCTGTCCCAACCTCGAGGCCGAAACGGAAGCTGCCCTTCGTTCGGTAAACTTCTTTGTCGCTTACTCATTCGTCGAGGCTTCGTCCTCGTTCTGTTTTTGATCGGTTTTTTCCTTTGTGCAGTCAGTCTGGTGCACGGGCCTCACTTTCCCTTGCGCCGATCAAAGCCCTCAAGATCGGGCCAAGCTCGTCGCCCCACTCATCCTTGCCGCTCCTGGGCCCGACGAACGAGGCGGTCCAGGACTTCGTCACCTTTTTTGATGCCAAGGCAGGGCTGCAGGACGAGCAGCGGCTATGTGAGGAGGTGCCCCGGCTCCTCGAGGAGCCAAGGCCGCCTCAACTCCTTGAGGGCGCCGTCGAGGAGCGTCGCGACGCCGAGCCCTGTGCCGAGGTTGCTCGAACTGAGGACGCCGTTCCCACGCCGCAGGAGGCTCCCCTTGTCGAGGGGCCACCTGTGGCGTACGAGGAGACGGGCGTCGCGGTGGCTTCCCCGCGCGAGGGAGGAGCGGAGCGGGCCCTTGGTGGCGGGGCCATTTTGGCCGGCGGAGGGAGGTTCCCCCATCTGTCGGAGCTGGCCGAGGCTTTAGAGGTGCGAGCCCCCATGCCGCGGGCGCGTGAGGGTGGCGGGGCCGCGCCGTCATCCCTCGTCCCGCTTCTTTCGGGGCCAGCGGCGGCCGAGCCCAGCGGGACACCCGACCGCGTCGACGAACATGGGGCGCCCGCGATGTGGCAATCCTGCAGCGAGCTTCCTGAGCAGTTTGTTCGTGAAGCCGCAGCGGAAGAGCGACTATGGGACGTCCAGTTGGCGCATGGCCAGGAGGTCGTCCGGACGCTGCGAGACGTTCTCCGTCTTCAGGAGGAGGCCGGCAAGGTCCACCAGGTACATTTCGTTCCTCATTGCAGCTGGTATTTGCCGCGATCGCTTTTTAGGCGATGCTTAGCTCTTTTTACACAGGAACTCTGCAAGGAGGCGTTCGCGAAGAACGACCAAATTACGGTGATGCTGCTGGAGCTACGCCGTTTTTCAGGGGCGGTGGAAGTCCGAGACCACCAACTGACTGACCTCCAAGGCACTCGAGACCGTACCACCATCGAGTCTCGGGAGAAAGGTGAGGTTATCTCCCGCCTAAACGACACAGTCCGCACCACACGCGACCAGCTCGTGAACGCCAACACTTGGTTGGATCGTGAACGAGCCGCACGTGAGGCGGCCGACTCGGCGCTCGAAGTGGAGCGGCGTCTCGTGGTGGAGGCTCGGGACCAGCTCGAGCTAGAGCAGGTGGCTCGGGCTACGGCGGAGCGGCAGATCCGAGAGAGGGAGACAGCCCTCGAGGCTGCCCAGGGTCAAGTCGAGGGTAAGCTGACTTTACCCGTGCTTCGAGCCCCTTTTTCTGCTTTGCTTTCTTCTGTTTCTGACAGCTTTGTTGGTGTAGAGCTGAGGCAGGCACTCAAGGCCGAGACGGAGTCGAAGGAGGCTCTGCTGGTGGCACACTCGGTGGCACAGCGTGTGCTCGACGAGCTGGTGCAGGCTGCCTTGGCAGCCTGCAACGAGATCGCTGGTGCCGACGTGCAGTCTGGCAGCTCCCTTGCCTGTCGCCTTCGAGCACTTGGGGGGCACGCCACCTCGCGTGTGAAGGAGGCCCTGCTGCTCGGGATTCGAAAGACGCTTGGAGTGGTTACGACCCACTACCAAGCGGACCTCTCGAAGCTCGCCGCCGGGTATGTTGTCGCCGACAACCTCAACGACGAGGAGGCGGTGGCGGCCATCGAGGAGGCTGACGCTGCCGCTAACGAGACGGTGCGTGTGCTAGCAGGCGAGGGCGTCCTCTTCCCCGGCGAGGATGACGGCGGCTGGGACGACCTTGGCGGCGAAGGCAATCCCTGAAAGTCTCGGGCCATCGAGCCTGAGTGTAAATAGTAGTTTAGGAATTTGTGTTTCCCGATGTAAGAACGGTTCATTTATTTTTACAACATCATTTGTGTCGTTAAACGAGATTTATTTTGGTACGGTGTCTCTGCAATGCGCGTTGTGTCCAATGCATGCGCCTCGAAAGGAAGTCGCCACTAGGGTCGATCGTACGTGCATGACTTAGCGGAGGGAAGTGAGGTGCTGCCGTAGCCTCGAGGCGTAGGCGGGCACTTGGCTCTGGCGACCCTGCCCTTGTCCGTTTGACGCCTAGCGTCTTCCCTTCGAGGGTTTGCAAAAGAGCACTTGGCTCGCTTGAGATGTCGCAAAAACTTTGAAAAAGTGACGACTTTTTCGGGGGTCCTTCCCCATTTAGCCCCCGAGGGAGGGATGGTTCTATCGAGGGTAGAACCAATCCTCACTTTAATCGTGGTGAAAATTAGTTTGTTTAATTTACTCACAACCTGTGGGGGCTACAAGTCAACACTTAATCAAAAGATCGTACAAATCTAGAGTATGTACAAAAGTTTCGAGGGCTGCGAGCCATTCTAAGGATAGAAGCGACGTAGCTGTTGGATGTTCCAGGCGTTCGCGAGGATCTGCCCTTCTTCGTTCGCGAGCTTGTACGTCCCCGGCTTGAGGACTTCGGCGACGATGTACGGCCCCTCCCATGGGGGTGTAAGCTTGTGCCGTCCTCGATTATCCTGTCGAAGCCTCAAGACGAGGTCGCCTTTGTAGAGGTCTCGACGTCGGATCTTTCGAGCTTGCTGTTGATGCAGGCTTTGCTGGTATCTTGCCGAGTGGAGTAGAGCCACGTCTCGAGCTTCGTCGACTTGGTCCAGTGAGTCCTCTCGAGCTCGGTGGTTTTGCTGTTCTTGGTATGCTTTGAGCCTAGGGGACCCATACTCCAGATTCGTGGGGAGAATGGCCTCTGCCCATTGACGAGGAAGTATGGGGAGAACCCTGTTGCTCTGCTCGGGGTCGTCCTTAGGCTCCAGATCACCGATGGCAGTTCTTGCACCCATTTGCGCCCAAACTTCTTCAGCTTGTTGTAGATCCTAGGCTTCAGGCCTTGCAAAATCATGCCATTGGCATGGTCTACTTGACCGTTTGTCTGTGGGTGCGCCACCGCCGACCAATCGACTCGGATGTGGAAGTTGTCGCAGAATTCTAAGAACTTCTTCCCCGTAAACTGGGTGCCGTTGTCGGTGATGATGGAGTTCGGAACCCCAAACAGATGGATTATATCGGTGAAGAAGAGCACCGCCTGCTCAGACTTGATTTTGTTGATGGGTCGAGCTTCTATCCATTTGGAGAACTTGTCGACCGCCACCAATAGGTGCGTGAAGCCCTCGGGCGCTTTTGCCATTTTCCCGACAAGGTCGAGGCCCCATACGGCAAACGGCCACGTGATGGGGATGGTTTGAAGCGCCTGGGCAGGAAGGTGCGTCTTGCGTGTGTAGAACTGGCACCCTTCATAGGTTCGTACCACCTCCGTGGCGTCGGCCACAGCGGTGGGCTAGTAGAAGCCTTGTCGAAACGCATTGCCTACGAGCGTGGGTGGGGCGGCATGATGCCCGCACGCGCCCGCATGGATGTCGCGGATGAGCTCCTTGCCCTCGGGTATCGGGATGCAACGCTGGAGGACCCCCGAGGTTCCCTGTCTGTAGAGTTCCCCTTCGATGATGAGGAACCGCTTGGCCTTCCTTGCAACGCGCCTTGCCTCCGTTCGATCGGGTGGCAAAATGCCTTGATCGAGCCAGTCAAGGTATGGACTCCGCCAGTCTCGAGGTGTTGGGGCCTCGTCGATTTCCATTGCCTCCGCCTCGTCTTCTTCTCCCGAGCAAGCCTCGTACCCCATGGTCTCGCCCTCATTCGCCGGGGGTTCCACGCTCATGGGGTCGAGGGTGGCTTCTCGAGTGTCGACTGCGGTCGAGGCTTTGGTCGAGGGGGCGATGGTAATCGAGGGCCTGTTGAGGTCCTTGGCGAACACGTTCGGGGGAATGGTAGCTCGTCCCGACGCGATTTTTGCCAACTCATCGGCCTCCTCGTTGTATTTTCGTGCGATGTGATGAAGCTCGAGGCCGTCGAACTTGTCTTCAAGGTTGCGCACCGCTTGGCAGTAGGCTGCCATCTTCTCATCGTGGCAGCTTGACTCCTTCATCACCTGGTCGACGACTAGCTGCGAGTCGCCGTGGATGTCGAGACGCTTGACGCCGAGCTCGAGCGCGAGGTTCAAGCCAGCGAGGAGCGCTTCATACTCCGCCATGTTGTTGGACGCGGGAAAGTTAAGTTGCACGGCATACCGAAGGTGCTCCCCGCGGGGCGAGATGAATAGCAGGCCAGCGCCTGCGCCAGTCTTCATCACTGACCCGTCGAAATACATCTCCCAACAGTCGATGTTGAACTTCGAGGGGGGAGCTGAGTGTCGGTCCATTCGGCTATGAAGTCTGCCAAGATCTGGGACTTGATGGCCTTCCTTGGCGCATAAGTGAGGGTCTCCCCTTTAGCTCCATCGATCACTTCAAGATCCGTCCAGAGGCCTCCCAGTTCTGGATGATTTTGCCCAGTGGGAAAGATGACACGACGGTCACTGGGTGAGCTTCGAAGTAGTGATGCAGCTTGCGTCGAGCCAGCACGATGGCGTAGATCAGCTTCTGGATGTGGGGATACCTCGTCTTGGCCTCGGCCAGAACTTCGCTAACGTAGTACACCGGGCGTTGGACCGGTAGGGAGTGTCCTTCCTCGGTTCTTTCCACCACGATAACAACGCTGATGACTTGAGTGGTCGCCGCAACGTAGAGGAAGCCAGGTTCGCCCTTTTTTGGTGAGGTGAGGATTGGCTCGTTCGTTAACGCCGTTTTGATTCGATCGAGAGCTTCCTGGGCCTCCGTGGTCCAGGTGAAGTGCTCTGACTTCCTCAAAAGTCGATACAGAGGTAGCCCCTTCTCTCCGAGGCGAGAGATGAAGCGGCTTAGGGACGCTAGGCATCCCATTACCTTCTGTATGCCCTTTAGGTCTCGGATTGGTTCCATCTGTTGGATGGCCGCGACCTTTTCGGGGTTGGGCTCAATGCTTCGTTCGGAGACAATAAAATCCAAGAGCATACCTCGAGGCACACCGAAAATGCACTTCTCGGGGTTGAGTTTTACTACGTGCGCCCTGAGGCAGCGAAACACGACCTCGAGGTCATGTACCAGGTCGTCCGCCTTCCTGGTTTTTACTACGATGTCGTCGACGCATGCTTCTACAATACAACCTATATGATCACCGAAAACGTGGAGCATACAGCGTTGATACGTGGCCCCGGTGTTTCGAAGGCCAAAGGGCATCATAACGTAGCAGTACATGCTAAAAGGAGTGATAAAGGAAGTCGCGAGCTGGTCGGACTCCTTCATCTTAATCTGATGGTAACCAGAGTACGCATGAAGGAAACACAGAAGTTCACATCCCGTAGTGGAGTCTACAATCTGGTCTATACGTTGTAAAGGGAACGGGACCTTTGGACATGCTTTATTCAAACTGGTGTAGTCTACGCACATTCTCCACTTCCCATTCTTTTTCTTTACTAATACAGGATTAGCTAACCACTCGGAATTGAAGACCTCCTTGATGAACCCGGCCTCCAGAAGCTTGCGCACGTCTTCACCGATCGCCCGCTGTTTCACTTCGTCGAAACGGCGAAGGCGCTGCTTGACCGGCTTAGAGTGGGGGCAGATGTCAAGGGAGTGCTCGGTGACCTCCCTCGGAATGCCATGCATGTCCGAGGGGCTCCATGCAAAGATGTCAGCGTAGGCACAGAGACAGTCGACGAGCACCACTTCCTATTTGTTGCTGAGGGAGGAACTGATCCTCAGCACCTTGCCGTCGCCGTTGTCGGGGTTGAGAGGGACAGTTTTGGTGTCCTCGGTGGGCGCGAAGCTCCCAGGTTGGCACTCGTTGGCGTCAGGGGGCGTTGACGATCGCCTCCAGATCCGCCACGAGAGGCTCATCGAGGGCAAGAGCCTCCGCGAGCTCGATGCGCTCGACGTCGCACTTGTAGGCGTGCTCGACCGTCGGGCCGACGGTGATAACTCCGCGAGGCCCTGGCATCTTTAGCTTGAGGTAGGTGTAGTTGGGGATGGCCATGAACTTAGCGTAGCATGACCTTCCCAAGATGGCGTGGTAGGCTCCTTTGAAGCCCACTACCTCGAAGGTGAGCACTTCCTTGCGAAAGTTCGTCGGGGTTCCAAAGCAGACGGGCAGGTCGATCTGCCCGAGGGTTTGGACGCGCTTTCCGGGCGCGACTCAATGGAAGGAGGACTTGTTGGGGCACAGCTCGCTGGTGCTGATCCCCATGAGCTCCAAGGTTAGAGCATACAGGATGTTGAGGCTGCTGCCTCCGTCCATGAGTACCTTGGAGAAGTGCGTGTTGCCGATGACGGGCTCGACGACGAGGGGGTACTGCCCGGGGTTCGGGATGTGGTCGGGGTGATCCTCACGGCTAAACGAGATGGTCTCTGAAGACCAGTCGAGGTACGAAGGGGTTGCTGGTTGGGCCAGCAAAACCTCCCTGCGTTCCTTCCTCCTCGGTCGAGGTCTCAGGTTGGCTGCGGGGCCTCCCACAATGAAGAACACGTGTTCCACCTCGGGGTAACCGTCGTCGTCCTTGCCGCCGCCATCCTTGGGCTGACCGCCATCCTTTCGGGGGATGCGGTTGTAAAACTTCCGCAGCATCTCGCACTGCTCGAGGGTGTGGGCGACTGTGGTCCTGTGGTATGGGCACGGCTTCTTGAGGAGGTCGTCAAAGATGCCCCCACCACGCGGGGACCTCGAGGCCCCTTGTGGTTGGGGTCGACCACGAGGGCCTCGTCCTCGACGTCGCCTTTCTCGCGGGGAGCTCGGGGCTTCTTTCCATTCTTGCCGTGCTTCTGCTTCTTTGAGGGGTTCTTTGGCTTGCCGTCCTCCGCGGGCCGTTTCCTCAGGGCGCTTCCCCTTCTTACCATTGAAAATGGCATTGGCCGCCTCCTCCCCTGAGGCGTACTTAGAGGCCACTTCAAATAGCCGGTTTGCGTCGGGTGGTGGGTTCCTCCCTAACTTGCACACCAGGCTATAGCATGTGGTGCTCTCGAGGAAGGAGTGGATGATCTGATGGTTGGTGATGTTGGGGAGCTCGGTGCAACGCTTGGAGAAGCGCCGGATGAAGTCCCTCAGGGATTCGCCGGGCTGTTGGTTGCACCCTTGAAGATCCCACGTTTTCCCGGGGCGCACGTAGGTGCCCTGGAAGTTCCCCACGAAGGTCTCGACCAGATCGTTCTAGTCATGGATCCGATTGGGGGGCAGATGCTCGAGCCATGTCCGCGCGGAATCCGCCAAGTGGAGCGGCAAGTTGCAGATGATCATGGCGTCATCTGTAGCGCCGCCGAGCTAGCATGCTAGGCAGTAGTCGTTCAACCATACCCTGGGGTACGTTTCCCTGGAGTATTTGGTGATGGTGGTAAGCTGTCGGAAACGAGGGGGAATCGGAGCGGTACGGATGTCGCGACTGAACACGCGCGTCCCCACCGGTTCCGGCGCTGTATCCTGGTCTCGCCCAACGTCGCCGCGTCCGTCGCGTCAGGGCTGGCGGGTCCAGGCTCCCTCTCGCTGCCTCATCTGGTTCAGAGTGTCACGGGCGTCGCCATCGTTCATGGCGCCTCGGGTGTCCCAGAGGCGCGATCTTGTGGGTATCCGTGCCGGAAGTGGCTCCACTTCGGGTGTGCGCGGCTCGTCGGTGTGGCGCTGCGCAGCGTCCCGGTGGGAGTCGCCTCTGGACTGCACTCGTGTCTTGCCGTTCAGCCGGGGTGAGCGTACCGATGACTCTCCTCCCCGTTCACCCTTCTGCCGATGAGCGTCGAAGGGGAGGCTGAGCTCTCGGCCTGCTATCGTGCGGCGTTCTCAACCAGCTTCTGGGCCTCGAGATGCAGTTTCCGTCCTTCGGGGGTAGCCGACTCCGGCATGGCTCGGAGCAGCGCGGCCGCCGCGATGAGCTTTTGGCTCGTCCTGGGGACGAGATCGTCATTTTTATCCTCGGCGAGGATGCGGGCTTGAGCTATTCGCCCCGCACGCCGCGCGTCCGTGTTGCGCCCGTCGCCTTGGTTGGGCGGATCGCGGTCAGAGTGGGCTGGTGGTGAGATGTTGCTGCCTCCCAAGTCATGGGGGTGGGCAACTCACGGCTGGCGACGTGGATGCGGCTCGTCCTCCGAAGACGAGTGATCCAACAGGTCCGGTGGCTGCGCGCCTACCGGATCTGTGCCGTTGTTGCCTCCCCGGTTGTCACCTTCGCCATCGTCGGCCGACGTCGATCCCTCGCTGACTCGCCTGTCGTCGATGACGAAGCACTCCCTGGTTGGATCATACTCATCATCGGAATAGCCGAAGCAATAATCCGCCGCTGCTTGGAAAGCCAGAAAGGCTTCCTGGTCGCGGAGACCAGAGTAATCCCAACCGGGGTGCTCATGCCCAAGGGCATACTCATCCTCCGACTCCGGGCAGGAATCGTCGGGTATCGAGGTGGTGAGGTTGCGTACCGAGGCCGGATGATGGCCCGGTAGGTTGCCATACGCACTCATGTTGGTGCGGACTGACGAGGCGTACGTAGCCGTGTGGCCACACAACCCGTATATGTAGGGACGTGCTGATATAGCACGTGGTGCAACCATGGGTTCCGGGAGGAAGGGCGCTGCCCTTTCCCATGACCCTGATCGCAGGGTTCCTCCATCCCATGACATCTGCCGCAGCGCGTGCCCGTCGTGTGCACGGTCCAGGACGGCTCTGTCGCTGTGGAGCTGCCGGTAGCGGTTGTGGAGGCTCCGGCTGGTTGCTTGGTTCTTCTCGGAGGATGCGCATGTGGTAACCATTACCACATGCCTGTAACCGCAAGCTCCCGAACCAGATCTCGTGCCCCGCAGGGAACGGATCGCTTTCCCCCATCGAGGGCCGCCTTCGGCTGAAGTCCGCCATCAGGAACGAAGCGAGAGTCGTGCAGCGCAGGCCCTTACCTGGCGCGCCAACTGTCGGTGCCTGATTCGGTCACACCGGCACAAACAAGTGATTGCGATGCTAACCACTCGCTGTTCCGATGGCGGACCTTGGTGTTGGAGACACAAGAGTTTTTATCTTGGTTTCGGCCACGGTGCCGTACGTCCAGCAGCGGTGCGGAGCACCGAGTTCGTGTTGCTCGTAGTAGGGGATACAAGCAAAGTGGGAGAGGGAGATGAGCAACCAAGTCCCTGGATGCCAACACGAGTGTGGTGGCTGAGCGTAGAGTGTGTGGTTGTGCTGCGTGTGTGATCCTTGAACTTGGCCCTTTGCATGGCTTCGCTCCCCCTTTTATAGTCCAAGGGAGAGAGATGTGTACACAGGTATGCGTGCTTAACAGTGTTCTTGTCCTGGAGTAACGTAGCGCTGGCGTGTTGTCCATGCCGTGCACTGTGGAGGCGGGAATCGCGCCTTCCTACCCTGCTGACGGCATGATGATTGTAGCGTCGACTTGATGGCTGGTCATGACGGCGCGCTGCTTCGAGGGTTGGACTTTGACGATCTCCTTCGAGGGTCGCCTTACGAGAATGAGGGCGCCCCCGAGGTGAGTAGAGTGGTTGGCATAGTAACACTGCCGCATTTGGTCTGACCGTATAGCGTTACATCCAAGTCCACTGTGTCGGGTGGATTTGACCGGGGTCTTATCCGTAGCGTGGCGGTGGCGCGGTGCATTGAATCCCACTGTAGAGGAGCGTCATCATGACCGGAGTTGATGGGTCGCAGAGCCCCGGGCGCAGTTCCTGGTGTGGCAAGCTCGAGCGCAGCTGAGCCTCAATCATGGCGGAAGCGCCCGCTCGAGGGTGGTCGTCCACCTCAAGCGTGGCTGGGCTCGATCGTCACGGACATCCCCGCTCGAGGGTGGTCGTCCACTCGAGCGGGATGGACGCCGTGGTGGAGTTATCGTGATGGGCCTTTGCCGGGCTGCAGAGCCAGGCCGACTTCGTTGTGGGCCTTGTTGCCAAGTAGTTTAGGGCCCAAGTTAGGGTACCCCAACTATTGGTACCCGACAGATGTTTTCTTGCATTGTAGACATATGACGGTTGCTCTCATTTTTAAATTAGTTATTCATTTAGTGGTATTGCCAATAGTTATTGGATATAGTCCACTATAAGGTTATGAGGTTTGTTATGGTGCTTGAAAGGAACCTCAGGTTCCTTCTTGCACGATTATTACAGACCATTGATTAAAAACGTGGTGATTTAGTGTAGAAAAGGGTAACTTGGCAACTGTATCATAAATTCCAAACCAGATCGAGCACCCGTCCCTCGTCGCCTCGCCCCACTCCGCCGCCGCAATCAGATTAGCACCCGTCTTCCTCCTCCAGACGGCTCCCTCCTGCTCCTTAAGGCATGGCTAGTGGTGATCCTATTCACTCCTTCCACGTAGGCACAAGTTTTCTCTCTCTAGTACAATCACTATCAAGCTACAGTATTGTAAGATAGAAAATTATTTTCCTTCTCACCTCTCCGTCTCACATGCAGAGTAGCAGATGTTTTTTTCTCTTTCTTTACTCCGAACGAATCGACTCAAAAAAACGAATCGAATCGTTCTCTCTCCTCGATGAACCGGATCGTTCTAATAGTCATGATTCGATTCATCAGGTCCACCTCATCTCATGCATCGCTTTTTTTCACCCAGTAGAGAAGCCTTAATTATCCAGCACATCCTAGGGCGTAGAGCTTAGCCTCGGTTACGCCAGTGCACAGGGTTCGCCCTTCGGCCTGAGGTGATTGGGTGCAGAGTGGGGTTCAGCATTGGGTTACTGCTAGCCGGCGGCGGCGGCAGCCGCCTGCCAGCGAACATCCTCATCAGGAACAGCGACGCTATGTTTGTGTTCAACAAACAGTTTTATATTACGACCAAAATTGGCGCCCTAATTCTTGTATCACTAGGAGTTTTAGTTACTGCAGTGCCACTACTACGGCGCCATCAGCCTTCATTGCCAGGTTAAAATCCACCGGCTGCAGATGTCCTGACTAAAGAATGGCATTACCTTTCTGAAGAACTAGCTTCATCTCCTAGCCATGGCAGTTCTCTCTCCGAGACTCCAAACCTTGTTACTTGTTGCGATAGATTAGCTTTCAGGCCAATACCAATGCGACAGCTTGAACTATGGTTTCAGTTGTCCTTCCAAAGCTCGTCTGCAATCGGGAAGAAGTGCCTATTTCATGACATGCGCATTGCAAGAACGAAAGAGCCTAGATGACAATGAGCCTGCTGGTTATCTCATTGCGGCGCTGAAGGCAAGGCCCTCGTCCTCTGCGATCGCGAACATCAGGATTCATCGCGGCACTGTCAAGGCGCCGCCGCCGTGGAGTGACCGTGGATCGTCAAGATCTGACGCGCGACGGACGGGCGGAGTTTGCAACGCTTGAATGTAGAATTGGCATAATCAGATACGAGGCAAAAATACCAATATACCCTTACTTAGACTTAATTTCGAGATTAGTTTGATGAGGACATCCTCCACTATTACCTGCTGGCAAAGACACAAAAAAAAAAGGCCCAGCTGGCCCAGTTGTAGTCGGGCGGCGACCGTGTGAGCCTCTGAATAATCCCACCTTGCTTAGCTTGGGAGGTGGAAGCCACCTTAAAATGGAGAGTCATCCTTCCCCTATCAGACTAGTCTTTTGAGGTGATTGGGCCTTTCTCTGAGAGGTGTTGGGCTTTGTTCCTACCCGCCTGGGCCGGTGCACATCATAGTTCCTGGCCCAAAAGATTTTAGGTAGTGGCCCACAAGATTGGTTCCTCATAAGAGGTACCTTTTATTTTTCTACCGTTGGATTAGACCTCATGGACGGTTATAATAATTCCCAAGCACAGTAAAATCTCTCGTTGGGTATCATTAAATTGTATCAATAAAATGACAATTTCCCTGTCAAAGCTCTGTTTGTTAATTGTTGTGTTTAAATAGATTATATTAGTTGTCACTAATTCAAGGACAGTATCCCATTAATCCATCAATAATATTTTACTAGATTTACAGTTCAAGAGCAAGTTCCATATGCCCCATGGTATTTCAGAGCAGCACTTCTTTTGGTAGACTTATTTTGAGTCACAGGTCATATTATTATTGGCTGAATTACAAGACAATTAAATGTAGGAAGGGAACAAGCAAACAACAATCTGGAGTAGTGATAAAAAAAATATAAATTTAAATGGAAAACAATCTGTAGTACGTAGTATACAACAAATGAAATTGATATTTCTAGGTTTTTTATAATAAAAAACTTGTGTTACCAAAGCCTACTTATTACCTGCTCCATTCGTGACTCTTCAGCTTAAAACACAACGGTAGAAAGAAAAAAAATAGAACACACTAAATAAATTGTTTGCGAAGTAGGGACGTCCTATATGCTTGTTGACAAAAACAATAAAAAGATCTCGGTTAAATTGATATTTCAGTCAAATTTGTTCCATACAAGAAGAAATATAGTAATCGTAATGTTTATCATGTACAATCAAATACCATTAGTTTTCCTATGTTTGAAATAAAGCAAGATCAACCACAGACCGCAAATTGAAGTCCAAGCCATCAGTCCTCACGGATCAGGGGAGCTCTGCCTTGATGTCCCCGGTGGTGACAGGCTAATAGTGGTCATACTCATCGCCGAGTGAACGACGATGAGGGAGAGGAGCAGGACGTGCTCGCGATGGCGGCTCACAGGGCCGGGCACAGGGGCTTCTATTTGTCTTCCACAAGTTATATAAGCATTCTAACTAATTATTAATTGTTAATAATTATATTCTACTCATCTGGTGTTCAAGTAATTGAGGCTATGTCTTGTGCTCCTATTAATTGAAGCTTTGTCTTGTGCAAATCTATCTATAAAAGACGTAAAAAACAAAATAATGGAGTTGTTAAAGTACAAATTACATGTAAAAGAATAAATAGGTATGATTTTGATGTGTTATATTCCTATATAATATATTAAACTATATTGTTATTTATTGTAATATTTTGCATGTCTAACGGGCTCTAGGGCCACATACAAGAGGGTACTGTTATGGACGTTGGGATTGGAAGAAGAAGTAGAATTGGAAGGGGGATGTGACGAAGATTGTATTCAAAAGCAGTGGCCGGAGACGTGGCCCTGGACCTCGACCGCATGGCGGAGCTATGATGAAGCTCACGCCGCACAGGGGAGGCCGGGCACGAGAGGCAAAGTTACAGATCAACCTAAGCATAACCCTCTCCTCTCAACCTCCCCGGCTTATATAATTTCCGGCTCTAACAAACTCTAACAAATCTTTACTCCCAACCACACATATCTTTATCTCTAACAAACCAACTAAAACAAAGAAATATAAAGATAACTAATCCCTTAATCCCTGGACTCTGGGACTCCTCTTGGCCTGCGCCGGCGGGCATACTTCAAGCCCCACATGACATCTCTCCCTCACTGGAAAAGCAGCTCGTCCACGAGCTGGAACTAAGGAAACTGCTGGCGGAAATCGTTGAGCTCCACCCAAGAGGACTCAGAAGCAGGAGCATTCTTCCACTTCATTAGCACTTCACGCTGACCACGAGCCAGACGACCACGAAGCACCTCCTTAGGCTCTATTTGTACCCGCCCATGATGCAAAAGCGGTAATGTGTGAGGCCGAAGGGGCGGCTCACCATAGAAGGGCTTAATCAACCTGACATGAAACACATTGTGAAGTCGAGCCCCTTGCGGGCAACTCCAGCCGGTACGCTACATTGCCAACGCGCTCCAAGATGCGGAAAGGACCAAAATATTTAGGCCCAAGCTTGCCGCGATCCTTGACCTACAAGGAGGCCACTGACCGGTGCAACAAACGGAGCCACACCCGCTGATCTAGAACAAACTCGAGCTGACGATGCCTCCTATCATAGACGGCTTTATAGTGCTGCTGGGCCTGCTCCAGTCGATCCTTTCCTCTGCCAAAAACTCATCCCTGGCAGTCAGCGCCTTGTCAATTGCTGGTAGTCGAGCCTCGCCCGGGGTATAAGAGCGAAGCGACGGCGGAGGACGTCCATACACCAGCTCAAATGGAGACGTCTTAATGAACTGCTGATAGGACAAATTATAACAAAATTCCACCCAAGGAAGCCACTCCATCCAATTGCGTGGATCATCACTAGTAAGGCAGTGCAAGTACATGGCGATAATCCTGTTGGATGCTTCAGACTTCCCATCGGATTGTGGGTGGACTACCGAGGTCATCTAGAGCTTGACACCCGCCATTCGGAAGAAGTCCCCCCAGAAAGTACCAGTAAAATCGGGTCGCGATCACTCACAATGGATGATGGAATCCATGCAGGCGCACAACCTCGGTGAAGAATGCACGTGCCACCGAAGTCATGGTGTACGGATGGCCCAGAGGAATGAAGTGCGCCGCCTTGGAGAGGCGATCAACCACCGTCAGGATGACGGACTTGCCACCAACCTTGGGCAATGCCTCCACAAAATCCATGGCCACATCTGCCCATATTGAAGATGGCATGCCGAGCGGCTGCAAGAGACCCCCCTGGCTGGAGATGTTCACCTTTGTTGCGCTCACGCAACATGTAGGAACGAACAAAGTCCTGCACCACCGACCGATCATTGGCCAAGTAGAAGTCGGCACAGATGCGATGCAACGTCTTGTGGACACCTTCATGGATGGTGCCGTGCGCAAGCTCCAAGACAGCCTGGCGCGCAGTCGACGAGGAAGCAACATAGACACGCCCTTTGAAGGTGATCAAGTCATCCACCATAGCCCAACGTGCTGGCTTGGCGCCTTCTCGAATGGCGTCTCGCAGCTGGGACAAGGAATCATCCACTGTCAGGATCATCTCCTAGCGGATGTCGTAAAAAATGGAGAACTATGGCAATGAAAGCGCGGAGAGGGCACCCTCTATCTTGTCACAACGACACAAAGCATCCGCCACGACGTTCAGCACTCCCGGCTTGTACTCGACGATGAAGTCAAATCCCAACAACTTACTTGCCCACTGATGCTGGGGAATGGTTGTGAGCCACTGGTCAAGGAGGAAGCGGAGGCTGAGGTGATCCATGCGAACCATGAACCGGCGGCCCAGAGGTACGATCTCCAATGCCGCACCGCCTGAACCAGCCCGATCAGCTCACGTTCATAGGCGGCAAGCTTGGCGTGATGTGGCGCGATGGGCTTGCTGAAGAAAGCGACCGACCCAACATCCTGGTGAAGCACTGCGCCGAATCCGATGCCCGAGGCATCACATTCCACGATGAACCCCCGGTCGAACGCCGGAAGCTGCAGCACATATGCCATCGTCAAGGCGTGCTGCAAGTCTTGGAAAGTACGTGCAACGTCATTGTTCCACCGGAAACCATCCTTGCACAGCAGGACGGTGAGCGGAGCCTCGATCGTCTCAACGTAGCGTTTGAACCAGTGGTAGTAGCCCACCAGCTCGAGGAAGCCGCGTACTGCTCGTGCAGACTTCAGGGTCGGCCACTCTCGCATGGCCCGAACCTTCTTCGTGTCCATGGCGACGCTCGCCTCCGAGATGATGTGACCCAAGTAGGCCATCGACGACTACCCAAACTCACACTTGGGTTTCTTGAGAAATATCTGATGATCCTGCAACGTGCAGAAGACTGTCCAAATGAGGCGGAGATGATCCAACCATGACAAACTGTAAAAAAGGATGTCATCAAAGAAAACAAGGACGAACCGACGGAGGAAAGGCTGCAGGATGTCCTTCATCGACGCCTGGAATGTGGCCGGGGCGTTGGTGAGGCCGAATGGCATCACCATGAACTCGAAGAGGCCATGGCGGGTGCGAAACACCGTCTTTTCCACATCATCTGGGTCCATCAGTACCCCGAGCGCATGTCGAGCTTGGTGAAGAACTTGGCGCCCCGAAGCTCGTCGAATAGCTCCTTGGCTACGGGTATAGGGAACTTGTCCTTGATGGTGGCATCGTCGAGCGCACGGTAGTCCATGCAAAAACACCACGTGCCGTCGACTTGCGGATGAGGAACGCCAGAGAAGAGAAAGCCGAGGAGCTCGTCTGGATGACGCTCACGCATCTCGCCGCATTGACGTTCCAACTCGTCCTTCTGGGCGTGCGCGTATCGATATTGTCATACCACCACTGGCCTGTCGCCCTCCTTGAGGCGAATATGATGACTGAGGTGGCGACAAGGTGGCAGCCCCTGCGGTTCCATGAATAAGGAGGCGAACTTCTCCAACAACACATCGAGGAGCTCCCGGCTAGAACCCGCAAGTGTCGTTGCTGAGAGCCCTGGCGTTGTGCTGCGCCAGAGGACGCGCTTGCCCAAAAGCACGAACATCATGGTGTGCCTCACAAAGTCCCATAGGATGGCACCCTGAGCACCGCGCACTCGAGCTTGTTGTCGACCGCTTCCTTATCGTTCTCCGTCCCCGTAATCTCCAAGATGAAATTCTTCTTGCAGCCGTGTCCCAAGATGAATTTCTCATCACAGTTGTAGCAGAGGCCGTCGGCACGACACTGGGCCATCTCCCCAGGCGAGAGATGTTGACGAGGGAGGGAGGAGCCCAGCAGAGTGGACTTGTCTGGTCCTAAGGCGGCAGAGGTGACAGAAGCTTGGGCGGGTGCGAACGGTGCCTGCTTGGGAGAACTCGCCGTGCTGTGCGGCATGGACCGGCTGGTGCGCCCGGGTCCTAGATCGGAGGGGTCGACCTGGAGGCGTTGTTTGTAGGCGCGGGCAAACATGATGGTGTTATCGAGGGACTGTGGATGGCGTTGAGCGACGTCTGACTTCAGGGGGTTAACAAGCCCGGCCGTGTACATCTGAACAAACTACGACTCGGTGATGTCCGTGTCATGGCAGGCCAAGGCGATGAATTTGTCAGTGTAGTCATCGACGGAGACGGTGCGACGGAGTAGCATTATCTCCCCGATGGGTCTGTCGGTCATCGCTGGTCGAAAACAGTGTTGTACCAGCTGAGAGAAGCGGCGCCAGGAAGGAGTACCCCTCGTGAGTTCTAGGTGGTAGTACCACAATTGCGCAGCGCCCGAGAGGTGTAAGGCTATGTACCATACGCAGCGCCATTCCGGTGTGTTCTGACCCCGGAAGAAGGTCTCATAGCGGTTGATCCACGGAAGAGGGTCTTCTTTGCCGTCGGAGGTAGGGAACTCAAGGCGAGCGCGTGGGTGGTAGCGTGGGTCCATGTAATCATCGTCGTCTTCATGGGGTGGTGGCGGCGGAGGAGCATGTTTTGGTGGACCTTTGGGGAGTCCAACATTGGGGCGTCCTCCTGGGCCAGGGCCTTGCCTTCATGGTGCGCCGACTCGACGAGGTAGAGGGCGAGGTTGAGGCCTCGGACTTGTTCCGTGCTCTTAAAGGCCGAGGCTTGGAGAAAGACCACCTTCTCCGGCAGGACGGCGAGCTTAGTCACCACGGGGCGAGCAGTGAGAGGCGTTCCACTGAAACGATCCGGGTTTTCCAGGCTGAAAACCCGACTCCCTATACCCTTGTGGTAGTCCCTAGATCAGTCGCTACCACGTACAGAATCCTGAAACAGTAGAATAGCAGTTCCAAACCTCCGATAAAGCATCACAGAGTTAAATAAGTTATTACATTCCCGACAAAGGGGTCAAATTATTCGCCACGCAGGGCTAAACAAGCAAGGTAAAGACAGCTAGCGCTAGGAAGCTCGGCGGTAGGCCACCATCTTCACGTCTCTTCCACATGCGGGCTTGAGCGTAGACCGTCGCCTAGTCGTACCAGTTGTCGAAGTTGGAGTCGAACTCCGCCCCATCTCCCAGATACTCATTCTCTGTTCCCAAGGAGTGGAACAGGCACACGTCACCGACTGAATGCAGCTTTAAGTGGGCTATCATACTAATGGTATATAACAATGACAAGGGAAATGGTTTGGGGTTCCCTAAGCAAGCGGCTTAATAACAAGAATATCTTCATCCCACCAATTCCCATATATCTATCCGGGGCTAGTCCCATCATACGACGGGTTCCCGACGGCATTCTCCTCGACACACACACACCTTCAACTCTCGGCGATGCGCAGCTTCATTCTTGGCATCACAAGAGGGATAACCGGATCACAAGGCAGGCGGAGCAAAACCTCCCTCTCCCCGGCTACCCCTACGCCCTCACACTCTCACCTATAGGAGGAGAAAAGCATATCCCAAAACAATTGCCGACCATACTAAAGAACATTGTGCTATCCATGACCAAGATCACGGCTATACGTATAGATCATAACACTCTGCAGAGGTTGTACACCTGTACCCAACCCGGGCTGCGACTGGTAGCGAGCCAGTCGAGACGCAGCCCACAACTAGTAAACCTCCTAGTAAGAATGACACCCTCCTGGTCTCCCGGGTCTGGATGCCTCCGCACGAAGACGTTGGCCCCAAGGAAATGTGAAAGCATACCACCAGAGCTGCCCATCGGGGGTGTAAGGCACGGGCACTCACCCCTCACACATACACAAACTGTGATCTCCGCATTCGGGTGCCACCTTAGCTAGGCTAGTCGTTACCGGTCACATTTCAGGCAAGTTGGCGTGTACGGTACAGTGAACACAGGACAATCAACAAGGTTTAAAATACCGGTACGGGAGGCAGTCTTCTTCCTCACCATCTCAAGTAACCTCCTACACCTTGATGTGGACTAGGGTTCCCGATCTTCCGAAAGGTTCAGATAAACGACGATTTTGGTGGAGTCGCGACACAAATCGATCCGGCTTCCGAACAACACGTCCTGAACCCCGCAATCGCAGCACCACGTCTCCTCAGGTTATCGACCTAAGTCGACCTCGCCCAGAAGGCTAATCCCTGCCTGCGAATCGAAGAACACAAGCAAGAACACAGAAAGATGCAACACAAATGCAGATGAATGATTAATCTCACGAGTTGGGGTCTCACAAACCGATGACGGCGAAACTGTTCTAGACAGATTAATCTAAGCAAAACCCAAACCCTAACAAGGGCGACGGCTACTGATATATAGAGGTTAGGGTCGTGGTCGACCCCCTGCACGCGCCCCTAATGGGCTCAACGAAGATACACGGCCCAAAGGCCAAATATCGGTGACGCAGCACCGGGACAGATTCTGGACGCCACCTTCCTCGGACGATTCCCGTCGACTCAGAGTGAGTTTGGACCTGGTTCTGGTTCCATTGGAAGCTCTATAAAATCTTCTTTCCAACCATATGTGGATCGTCGAAATCCGAGTCCGTATGCGGCCTGGGCGTCCGTTTTACTCCAGACTGTTCCTGGACTCCGAGTTGGACCCGAAGTCGAGTTGTAATGGAACTCCACGATGCTTGGCCGACCCGTGGCTGTTCCCCACGCCTCCAAGCCTCCCTCCATGCGTCTCCGTGTCTTCTCCTTGGTTCCTAACAACATTATAAACAATAGGTAGCGATCTATTCTCAAATCTATTAAAAGGAACACTTAGAAGCGAGCTCACCTCTAAATTTAATTGTCGCGCACGAGCTCTTGTGATTGGACCTTGAATGAAAGGCGTAGGCATGTCATGTGCATCCGAATGAGTGATGTCCTCATCATCCTCCCCCTCTTGAATTGGAGTCGTCCTCGACTCAAGTGCACCTTCTTCTCCAAAATAAGGCCTCAAATCTGAAATGTTAAATGTAGGACTAACCCCGAACTCGGGAGGCAACTCAAGTTTATATGCATTATCATTAATCTTCGCAATTATTTTAAAAGGACCATCAGCTCTAGGCATTAACTTGGACTTTCTTAAATCTGGAAAACGTTCCTTTCTCAAATGCAACCACACTAAATCACCCGGTTCAAGTTTAACTTCTCGCTTACCTTTACTACCAGCAAGTCTATATTTTTCAGTCATCTTTTCAATGTTGTGCTTAGTTGTTTCATGAATTTTTAAAATAAATTCAGCACGTTCTGTAGCATCACTATGAATTCTTTCACTAGTAGGCAAAGGAAGAATATCAATAGGAGCACGGGGATTGAAACCATACACTACCTGAAAAGGACTTACCTTAGTGGTGGAATGTGTTGCCCGATTGTATGCAAACTCCACATGAGGCAAACATTCTTCCCACATCTTCAAATTCTTCTTCAAAACAGCCCTCAACATGGTGCCCAAGGTGCGATTGACAACCTCAGTTTGACCATCAGTTTGCGGATGACAAGTGGTAGAAAATAATAATTTTGTACCCAACTTGTTCCACAAAGTACGCCAGAAGTGACTCAAAAATTTAGCATCACGATCTGAAACAATAGTAGAAGGCATACCATGCAAACGTACAATCTCTTTGAAAAAGAGGTCAGCAATATGAACAGCATCATCACTCTTATGACATGGTATGAAATGTGCCATTTTAGAAAAACGATCCACCACAACAAAAATGCTATCCCTCCCCCTCTTAGTCCTAGGCAATCCCAAAACAAAGTCCATAGAAATATCCGCCCAAGGAATAGAAGGAATAGGAAGAGGCATATATAAACCATGTGGATTCAACCGAGACTTAGCTTTTTGACATGTAGCATAGCGACTAACGAACCGCTCAACGTCTCTCCTCATGTGTGGCCAAAAGAAATGTGCAGCCAAAACGTCCACCGTCTTCTTAGCACCAAAGTGTCCCATCAATCCGCCTCCATGCGCTTCCTGTATCAACAACAAACGAACGGAACCAACTGGAATGCATAGACGGTTAGCTCTAAACACAAAGCCATCATTTATCACATACTTGTTCCATGTACGTCCCTCTTTACAATTCATCAACACATCTTTGAATTCAGAATCAAGCTCATATTGTTCTTTTATAACATCAAGACCAAAAATCCTACAATCAAGTTGGGACAGCAAAGTGTATCGTCTAGACAAAGCATCAGCAATAACATTATCCTTCCCTTTCTTATGTTTAATAATGTAAGGAAAAGACTCAATGAATTCAACCCACTTAGCATGTCTAGTGTTCAGATTATTTTGAGAACGAATATACTTAAGCGATTCATGATCAGAATGAATAACAAATTCTTTAGGCCACAAATAATGACGCCACGTCTGTAAAGAACGTACAAGTGCATACAATTCTTTATCATACGTAGAGTAATTCAGTGTAGGACCATGCAATTTTTCGCTAAAGTAAGCAACGGGTTTACCATCTTGCATCAAAACACCACCAATGCCAACTCCACTCGCGTCACATTCAAGCTCAAAGGTCTTACCAAAATTTGGAAGTTGCAGCAATGGTGCTTGTGTAAGCTTGTTCTTCAAAGTAACAAAGGCCTTCTCTTGTGTTGTTCCCCAATGAAACACCACACCTTTCTTCGTCAACTCATGCAATGGTGCAGCGATGGTGCTGAAATCTTTGACGAAGCGGCGGTAGAAACCTGCAAGACCAAGGAAACTCCTCACCTGTGTGATGTTTTGGGCAGCGGCCAGCTCTCAATGGCTTCAATTTTCGCATTATCCACCTCGATTCCCTGTGGAGTAACAACATAACCAAGGAAAGAAACTCTATCGGTGCAAAAGATGCACTTATCAATGTTAGCAAACAAACGTGCACCTCTCAAAGCATCAAAAACAGCACGTAAGTGATCCATATGTTCATCCAAAGACTTGCCTGTAAATCAATATATCATCAAAATAAACCACCACAAAACGACCAATGAAAGCCCTCAAAACCTCATTCATCAAGCGCATGAATGTACTAGGTGCATTAGTTAACCCAAAAGGCATTACTAGCCACTCATACAAGCCAAATTTAGTTTTAAAAGCTGTCTTCCATTCATCTCCAAGTTTCATTCTTATTTGGTGGTAACCACTACGCAAGTCAATCTTTGTGAAAATGATAGCACCACACAATTCATCAAGCATGTCGTCTAGCCTAGGAATAGGATGACGATATCGAATAGTTATATTATTGATGGCTCTACAATCAACACACATACGCCAAGTACCATCTTTTTTTTTTTTTATTTTTTTGATATTTTTTTCAGCACAAGCAACACCAGAATAGGACCCACACCAAGTTTCAGCTGAAACAGAGATCAGATGTGGCCTATGGAAAATACAGCGGATCCGCCGAGTCGGGGTCCGAGACAGAAACGGCGTTTTTTAATTATCTTCCCGATTTTTTTTAATTTTTTTGAGATCGGCGTTGGCGGCGAAGCTGCAGCTTTTCTCCCCAACTTTCGTTAGGAATCTGCTGTAAAAATTTCAGCCAAAACGGAGCACCGAGCGAAAAGTTATGCCCGTTTTACCGAAGGTACCTCACGTTATGTGTTGCGGCAGGGCAAACTTCGCAGAAACGGCGGCGGCGGCTAGGGCAAAGCTTCCCTAGGTTCTGCAGTAGGTACTCGCCAGATGATGATACAAGGAGGGCTGCGATGCAAGGCGAAAGGCACAAGGCGGCTCGCAACCTATCTAGGGCTTGCGCGGCGAGAGTTCACACAAGGCGGCTAGCGGGGCAAGTCGAGTAGTGTGGTGGCACGACTTGTAATCTGGATGAAGGTGGATGGGATAGCGGCGGAAACAAACACAGCGATGGTGCGGCTGAACTACAACTAAGACACGATCTAAAACCAGCAACAAGATTCGACCACGGACACAAACTCAACAAAGCAAATCTGAAACGAAAATTGCAAAGGCTAACACAAGGGTTTTAGGACAGCGGAATTTTTTTTTGGTTTTCTTTTGTGGACTCTAGGACGAAGGCAAAAATAACTAGGGTAAGAGTGAACCTGACGGTAAACCTTGCTCTGATTACCAACTGATGTGGACTAGGGTTCCCGATCTTCCGAAAGGTTCAGATAAACGACGATTTTGGTGGAGTCGCGACACAAATCGATCCGGCTTCCGAACAACACGTCCTGAACCCCGCAATCGCAGCACCACGTCTCCTCAGGTTATCGACCTAAGTCGACCTCGCCCAGAAGGCTAATCCCTGCCTGCGAATCGAAGAACACAAGCAAGAACACAGAAAGATGCAACACAAATGCAGATGAATGATTAATCTCACGAGTTGGGGTCTCACAAACCGATGACGGCGAAACTGTTCTAGACAGATTAATCTAAGCAAAACCCAAACCCTAACAAGGGCGACGGCTACTGATATATAGAGGTTAGGGTCGTGGTCGACCCCCTGCACGCGCCCCTAATGGGCTCAACGAAGATACACGGCCCAAAGGCCAAATATCGGTGACGCAGCACCGGGACAGATTCTGGACGCCACCTTCCTCGGACGATTCCCGTCGACTCAGAGTGAGTTTGGACCTGGTTCTGGTTCCATTGGAAGCTCTATAAAATCTTCTTTCCAACCATATGTGGATCGTCGAAATCCGAGTCCGTATGCGGCCTGGGCGTCCGTTTTACTCCAGACTGTTCCTGGACTCCGAGTTGGACCCGAAGTCGAGTTGTAATGGAACTCCACGATGCTTGGCCGACCCGTGGCTGTTCCCCACGCCTCCAAGCCTCCCTCCATGCGTCTCCGTGTCTTCTCCTTGGTTCCTAACAACATTATAAACAATAGGTAGCGATCTATTCTCAAATCTATTAAAAGGAACACTTAGAAGCGAGCTCACCTCTAAATTTAATTGTCGCGCACGAGCTCTTGTGATTGGACCTTGAATGAAAGGCGTAGGCATGTCATGTGCATCCGAATGAGTGATGTCCTCATCACACCTGGCTCCAAGTCATAAAGCCACTAGGGGGTCCAACCCCCCTAGGGTACCCTAGGGGGCCATCTCCCCTAGAGTCCACGAGGTGACCCAGAAGTCATCTCACCCCGATCTAAGATCGGGTTGTTATTATCCGCACCGGTAAGACCTAGTAAGGTCAAAATCGCCATACACCTTCCCAGTTTTATCCCCACACACACGCCAAGAATATCTACCACATATCCCGTACACAAGCAAGCATAGCATGTCATCATCATCATATAACAAGGTACGATATGATAAGCAGTAGGTAACAAGGCATACGATAAATAAAACAGGCTATGCAAGGTTCACAGCTCAAGCAACACATGCAAGCATAGCATATCTAATAAGCAATGCCTATAGGTGATCAAAGAAGCAGTCGGGCGTGAACCTGAGCAAGTGGGGTAGTCGTCCTCCTCGGCGAAGTGGTGCTCCTCGGTCAATGTTCCTCCAGCGGCGGCTCCTGATCGTAAATTCGTGTAAGTCTAGGGGCCTATTTGCAAAGAAGAGCCAAATGGAACCCAAGAAAGATCCAAATAACTTCAATTGCATTTTCAAAGTGTTATTCATGATTTTAGAAAATTATAGAAGTTGGTTTCACATTTTTCCGAGTTAAACTGAATTAGTTATGAATTTTCTAAGTTTAAAGCATTTTCTGGAATTATTAAACGTATTTTGGAAAATGTAAATCCCAGGAAAAACCACAGAGCGCCACGTGGCCTGCTGACGTCATCATGACATCATGCTGACGTCAGCACAGGGGCCACCGGGTGATGACGTTAGCAGTGGGCCCTGCTGACGTCATCGTTGACCGGTCAACGGTCAACGGTCAAGGGTCAGCGCTAGTGGGCCCCACACGTCAGCGCGTGGGTCCGAGCGGTCAGTGGGGCCGGTCACCGACTGGTGGGCCCCCGCGGTCAGGTCAGGCCGGCTGGGCTCGGCGCGGCGCTTGGGCCGAAACCGGCCATGGGCCAGACGCGGCCCACCGCAGCGCGGCCCAGCCAACACGAGGCGCGGCCCAGGGATCCGCTGCGGCAGCGCAGTGATCCCATGCGGCCAGCGCCGTGTGGCCAGCACCGTGTGGGCGCGGGGCGGCGCCGCGAGCGCGCCTGCCAGGCGTTCGGTGAAATGCCGCAACGGCACGACCGAACGCCGGCGAGCGAACGCTCGACGCGTTCCCGAGCTCGCACGGCTCCCGTGTACGTGTGTGCGCGTGCGCGTTCGCGTGTGCATGCCAGCGCACCGCGCACGACTGCGTGCGCGAGCGTGCCGAAGCGCCACGAAGCGGCTCGGCGGCCGGAACGGCTCGCCGCGACGGCGAACTCGCGGGGCAGCGGCTGCGCGCGCCCGCGGTCGCGTCCAAGGCCAAAAGGCGCTAGCTCCCGGCTCCTGCAAGCGGCACGACGACCGGACAGAGAGGGTAGGGGGGTCCTATGGCGGCGGCGTACTACGGCTGGCTCACGGCGACCCGCCGGAGCAGAGCAGTGACGCGGCGAGGAAAAAGGCTCACCTTGGGCTCGAAAAAGGAGAGCTTGGCGACGCGGGATGTTCGACGGGGCTATGGCAAGTCGAGGCAGGCAGGCGTGGTGTGGAGGCGTGGCTCGTGGTCGGCGTTCGTCCTCGTCCCCGGCTTGGCGGCGCCGACGTTGGTGTGCAGCTCCCGCGGTGGCGTGGCTCGGTGCTCTTCTTTGTCCCGCGAGCTCCGCCTTGGCTCGAGGCACGGCAAGGCACCTCCTTGCCGCGGCCCTCTCCCTTCTCCTCCTCCTCTCCCTTCTCCTTCTTCTTCTCCGATGGCGGCAGGTGGAAAGGGGAAAACCCCAAATTGGCGGCTAGGGTTCGATGGGAAGGCACACGGGTATTTGTAGACGATGGCTAGGGCTCCTGGGCATCCGCGCGGGGTAGGTAGGGCTTGCGACGCGATGGACGGCGGCGGTGAGCAGTGAAGCCGGCGGGGACACGCGGCGTGCATCCAAGGGAGCAGCGGCTAGGGTTTTGAGGGGCAAAAAGGGGGGTCACGGGCAGCGCAGGGCGTGCAGCGCGCGTGAGCGGCTTCTAGAGGATTCCCGCGGCGCGGCTGGGCAGCGCAGGATGGCGGCCGGCGACGGGGTCATGCGAATCGCGTGACCCTATCGGGAGGTTGAGGGCAAAGCTGACAGGTGGGGCCGACCTATCAGCGAGAGGAAAAGAGGGAGAGCGGCTACGCGCGCGAGGGAGAGAGATGGCGCCGACAGGTGGGTCCGGCGGAGCAGAGAGAGGGAAAGAGAGAGCGCGCGGGCTCGGCTCGGCGCCGACAGGTGGGCCCCACCTGTCAGCGGAAGCGGGCGCGCGAGCGCGGTTGGGCCGGCGGCCTGCTGGGCGTCAACGCGAGAGAGAGAGAGAGAGAGATGGGCTAGGCTGGAAACTAGGGGTAGGCCGGTTTCTGGGTTAGATTTAGTTAGAGCCCAAGTTAGTTTTAGGTTTAGAATTTGAATTTAAATTCAAATTCCAGGCCCCACACAAAGATCCAAATGAAAACCAAAGAGAGATCCAAATGCCACTCTAGCATCAACATGATCCTTAAACAAAAAGTCAACTTTTTCTAGGAATTTTTGGGGAGAGAGAAGAAGACATCCTTAGGGTAAGCCAAACTTTTCAAGCACAACAGAAGTTTTAAAAATTTTCACATTTTGAAAATTGTGGAATGTTATAGACTCCCCCCTTAAAAGAATCTCGTCCTCGAGATTAAAGAACTAACCTCTGCTTCGAAGAGGTACGGGTACAACTCCTTCATTTCGGCTTCTTTCTCCCAGGTAGCTTCTCGTTCTGTGTGATTGCTCCACAACACCTTGCATACCAGAAAACTTGTCCTCCTGGTCCCCTTCGTTGCCCGGTCCAAGATCTTCACCGGGTGTTCCAGGTATTCCAGGGTCTCCTGCAGGTCTAGCACATCTGCTGGAACTTGATCCTCTGGGACCCTCAAACACTTTCTCAACTGGGATACGTGAAACACCGGATGTACTCCTGCGAGTTCTTGCGGTAACTTGAGCTGGTAGGCCAAACTGCCAATCCTTTTCTCTATCTGGTATGGGCCGACGAACCTCGGTGCAAGCTTCCCTTACACATGGAACCTCTTCGTGCCTCTGAGTGGTGAAACCTTTAAGTAAACGTAGTCCCCAACTTCAAAGGTTAGCTCCCGTCTCCTTTTATCGGCGTAGCTCTTTTGTCTGGTCTGTGCTATCTTGAGGTTTTCCCGGATCTTGGCCACATTCTCTTCGGCTTGTTTAATCATATCTGGTCCAAAGATGATCCGCTCTCCGGTCTCAGACCACATCAGGGGTGTCCTGCACTTTCTTCCGTAGAGAGCCTCAAAAGGTGACATCTGCAAGCTCTCCTGGTAACTGTTGTTGTACGAGAACTCGGCATAGGGCAAGCTTTTCTCCCAGTCCGACCCGTAGGTCAACACGCAGGCCCTCAACAGATCTTCCAGGATCTGGTTCACCATTTCTGTCTGCCCGTCTGTCTGCGGGTGATAAGCTGAGCTATACTTCAATTCAGTTCCCAGAGCCCTGTTCAAGCTCTGCCAGAACCTAGAGGTGAACTCTGACCCTCGGTCCGATACTATGCTCTTGGGTGCGCCATGCAGCTTTAGGACCCGATCTACAGACAACTCCGCCAGTTGCTCTGTCCTGTGGTTTTCTTTAATGGGTACGAAGTGAGCTACCTTGGTCAACCGGTCAACAATGACCCAAATGGCGTTGTGGCCCTGCTGGGAGCGCGGCAACCCAACTACGAAGTCCATGCCAATTTCATCCCATTTCCACATAGGAATCTCCAGGGGTTGTAACAGCCCCGCTGGCCTTTGATGCTCCGCCTTGATCCTTTTGCAAGTGTCGCATCAGGCTACGTACGTGGCGACGTCTCCCCTCATATTCTTCCACCAGAAACGATCCTTCAGATCCTGATACATCTTTGTGCTACCCGGGTGTATAGAGTACCTCGAGTGGTGCGCCTCCTTTAGGATGGCTTCTCGAATCTCCTTGACTCGGGGTACACAGATGCGATCCCCAAGCCACACTGTGCCTTCCTCATCCACCCGGTAGTCCATCATTTTCCCCTCGGACTGGAGTCTCAGGATTTTCTTGATCTCAGGACATCTCCGCTGCGCTAGCTTGATTCGGCCCTCCAGATCATACTCCACCCTCAGCTCGTTGAGCTGGCCTTGTTCTACGATCTCCAGCTTCATCTTCGAGAGTTCTTCGTACAGCTCAGGCTGGCTCTCTTTTACCATGAGGTTGTTGCAATACACCTTGCGGCTCAGAGCGTCTGCCACCACATTGGCCTTGCCTGGGTGATATTGTAGGTTCACATCGTAGTCCTTTATCAACTCCAACCATCTACGCTGCCGCATGTTCAGCTCGGATTGGGTGAAGACATACTTCAAGCTCTTGTGGTCGGTGTAGATGTTGCACTTGTTGCCGATCAGATAGTGTCTCCATAACTTCAAAGCATGGACCACCGCTGCTAGCTCCAGATCATATGTAGGGTAGTTCTGCTCATGCTTCCTTAGCTGGCGGGAAGCGTACGCCACAACCTTGCCTCCTTGCATCAGCACGCATCCGAGCCCCTGTCTCGAGGCGTCACAGTAGATTACAAAGTCCTTCCGGATGTCCGGTAAGGTTAGTACTGGGGTAGTGGTGAGGCGGCTCTTGAGCTCCTGGAAGCTGGCCTCACACTTCTCGGTCCACTCGAAAGGTGCATCTTTCCTGAGTAGTTCTGTCATGGGCTTAGCAATTTTTGAGAAGTTCTCGATAAACCTTCGGTAGTAGCCGGCCAAGCCCAAGAAACTTCTGACCTCTGAAACATTTTTCGGTTGCTGCCACCCTGATACAGCCTGAATCTTCTCGGGGTCCACAGCAACTCCTTCGGCGGTCAACACGTGGCCTAGGAAAGCCACCCTCTTCATCCAAAACTCGCACTTGTTGAATTTGGCGTATAACTGATTCTGCCTCAGCTTCCCCAACACGATCCTTAGATGTTCCTCGTGTTCTTCCTCCATCTCCGAGAAGATGAGAATGTCGTCGATAAAAACCACAACGAACTTGTCCAGTTCGTCCATGAAGACCTTGTTCATCATGTTCATGAAGTAGGCAGGGGCATTGGTTAGGCCAAAAGATACAACAGTGAACTCGAAGAGACCATACCTGGTGGTAAAAGCCGTCTTAGGGATATCCTCTGGCCTGATCTTCATTTGATAGTACCCTGACCGTAGGTCGATCTTGCTGAAGAACTTGGCCTTCCTCAGCTGATCCAGCAGATCATCAATCCTTGGCAGCGGGTACTTGTTCTTGATGGTGACCGCATTGAGAGCGCGGTAATCAATACACATCCGCAGAGTACCATCCTTCTTCTTGACGAACAACACGGGCGATCCCCATGGCGACACGCTCGGTCGGATGTAGCCCTTCTCCTGCAGCTCCTTCAGCTGCTTCTTCAGTTCTTCTAGCTCCACTGATGACATCCGGTATGGTTGCTGTGCGATAGGTGCTGTTCCTGGTACCAAATCAATCACAAACACCACGTCCCGATCCGGCGGAAGTCCCGGTAGCTCCTCTGGGAAAACGTCCGGGAATTCACGCACTACTGGAACGTCGTCCACGGTCTTTTCCTCCTTCGGTTCATCTTCTGCATCGGCTCTCTCAATCATTGGACACAGCTGAGAGACTTGTGACGACTTGAGCGGTACCAACTCAACCTTCCCTCCCTCGGGGTGAACAAGGGTGACAAGGCGCGGATCACAAGAGATTACGCCCTTATGAGCAGTCAACCAATCCATCCCAAGGATCGCATCTATTCCATCTGACTTTAGAACCGTCAGGTTGGCAAGGAACTCCTGGCCTCCCAATAGCATACGGACTCCCTTGCACACTAGGGTGCACCTCAAATCGCCTAAGGGTGAGCTGGTGACTATAGGTCGAGCTCGTAACTCAACGGGGAGAGACTGCTTGTCCACAAACTTGGTCGAAACAAAAGATCCAGAAGCTCCAGAGTCAAAAAGAACCAAAGCAGGTACATTGTCAACTAAAAACTCACCGATCACCACGTCGGGCGCGTCCCTGGCCTCCTCCTCTGTAAGGTGGTTGAGTCGGCCTCGGACCTCTGGAGTCTGCGCTCGAGCTGGGGTAGGCGTGCTCCTGATAGCTGATCCCGGAGCGCGTGCTGGCGTAGCGGCTCCCTTCCTCTCAGGACACTCGAACGAGCGGTGTCCGGGCTTCCCACAAGCGTAGCAGGTGTAGGCGGGCTTCTGTGCTAGCGCCGGTCTGTTGAAACCTCCTCCTGGCGAAGCAGTGGAGCCGTTGCCCCGGGTACTGGGGTTAGTAGAGCTGTGCCCACCAAAGCTGCGCCCGAACTGACTGGGTCCTGGTCGGAAACCTCCACCTCTCTGTGGGTGGCTGGACACAAACCTCTGGGCAGGCCTGTCGCGGTTCTGGAACTCTGGCTTCCTCTTCTTGTTCCTGAGACTGTCCTCCAGGTCGAGCCTCTCTCGCTCGATAGCAATGGCACGGTCGACCATGCTACGGAAACTCCTGTGCTCGGAAGTGACCGGTCCCTGGCGGATCCCACGGTTCAAGCCTCTCTTGAACCACAGCTGCTTCTGATCATCATTACGGGTCTCATCTGGGGCATACCTCATCATGCGCAGGAAGTGCTGCAGATACTCCTCGACACGCAGGGTGCCCTGGGTCATGGTGCGAAACTCCTGTGCCTTCCAGCATCACCTCCTTCGGGATGTGGTGGTCCCCGAAAGCCTTGCAAAACTCATCCCAAGTGATGGCAGCTGGGTTGGGATGAGTCTCACAAAAGCTGTCCCACCAGGCCTTAGCAGACCCGGTCATCTGGTGTGCGGCGATCGCCACACACGCCTCATCATCGCAGTCAGTGAGATCCAGCTTTGACTCGATAACCCTCAGCCAGTCCTCTGCATCCAGCGGATCGGTAGAATGGTCGAAGGTAGGTGCCTTGAGACGGATGAATCCCTCAATCTTCTTCTGTAAGTCCACAACTGGTGGGTGACGGTGACCCTGTTGTCCCTGCTGTCCTTGGAAAACGGCAACCATGTCGGTCATCCGCTCCATCACACGAGTCTGTCTCTCCAGGATATCGGCCAGGTTGGGAGCCTGAGGTAACTGCTCCTGAACCGGCGGCACGTTCCCCTGTGCACCATTGCCTGCCGCGGGCTGCGGCGCAGGCTCTACCTCGATCTCCTCGGCAGCCTCCTCCTCCTGGTCGTTCCTCTGCTCAGCGTTGACCACCGGTGGCGGGTCAACGGGCGCAGGCGCGGGGGCAGGTGCTGGCACAGGCGCGGGCTGCGGTGCCCGACCCCGAGCACGCCTCATGCCCCGCCCCAAAGGCGCGGCTTCCTCCTGGGCGGCTTCCTCGAAGCGCGGAGCGAGCCTGTTGGATCTCCGGATCGACATCTTCTGCACACAAGCGCGGGTTGCAGACAAAAAGGGGGGTCAAGGGGGTTAGCCTCACAGCCACACTAAGGGGGAGTATAACACAACATGATTCATATAAGAAACAAAGTAGTTTGCCTAGTATAAATCCTACCAAACAGGAGGAACAACAAAGAAACTCACAAGAGCATTCATTAAGATCCAAACACAACAGTCAATGGATACATCAGAGCGGTGTCTCCAGGCTACTCCTAAACCCGGAGGGCACACACGGAGCGACTCTACATCGTGGTCACTTACAAAAGATAGGGTTCAACACTACCCACAAAGGACTTGACACTAAACATGACGGACTTGCCGGAATGGGTCATCGGCTTACAAGATTATTCTAGGTATCTTACATCTCTGACTAGGTCCTAAACCCTACTGGTTGATCTCCTGCTCCTCCTGAGCCCGCTGGGCGCACGCCCGGTCGTACTCCTCGAGGTGTACCTCTGACCCTGGTCCCCAGAAGTACCGAAGGAAAGGATCGTCATGGCGTGGCTTCTTGAGCGCAGGCGCTGGCTCCACCTCCTGCTGCTCTCCGTCCTTGTACTCCGCGAGGACCCATGCCTCCAGATCTCTCAGTCTATGGGCCTCCTATCGGTGGTACTCAAGCTCCTCCTCAGTGCGAATCAGCTCAGCGTCCATCGTGTCCAAGTACCCCATGGTCTCACGTAGCTGAGTACTCTTGCGTCCGAGTTCTTGGATCCGCTCCTCCAGTTCTCTCACCGATCTCAGCGTGCACCCATCTGACAGCCTCCCTTGCTGCTGTCTGGATGGCATTGGCCGTGCCTTCCTCCTGAGCGTGCACGATGGTCCCTTTGAACTCTGGCACCATAGGATCTGCTCCGATCCTCAAGGTCACGACAGCTTGACCTTCCTCCTCTGACCCCTGAACCTTCCCCTGGTAGATAGCCTTGGTGTTCAGTCCCGCCCTCTCGATCATCTCATCTAGCAGAGCTGGGAAACCTCGGTAGCTGGCGGGGCTGATCTCAAACAGTCTCCACTCCTGGGGCTCCATCTGGACAAGGTAGAGGTCAAGTCAGCGTGAGAAGGTAAGCAATTTTTCCAAAACAAAGTTCAAGGCGAGAAGTCAAATTTTTCAACATACAAGGCTTTATATACAGTAGAGCGTAGTAAGAGTCCTACTACTAGCGGCCAAACCTAAGGCTGCGGTCTAAGGTCAAGCTTGGCTCTGGTACCAACTGAAACGATCCGGGTTTTCCAGGCTGAAAACCCGACTCCTTGTACCCTTGTGGTAGTCCCTGGATCAGTCGCTACCACGTACAGAATCCCGAAACAGTAGAATAGCAGTTCCAAACCTCCGATAAAGCATCACAGAGTTAAATAAGTTATTACATTCCCGACAAATGGGTCAAATTATTCGCCACGCAGGGCTAAACAAGCAAGGTAAAGACAGCTAGCGCTAGGAAGCTCGGCGGTAGGCCACCATCTTCACGTCTCTTCCACAGGCAGGCTTGAGCGTAGACCGTCGCCTAGTCGTACCAGTTGTCGAAGTTGGAGTCGAACTCCGCCCCATCTCCCAGATACTCATTCTCTGTTCCCAAGGAGTGGAACAGGCACACGTCACCGACTGAATGCAGCTTTAAGTGGGCTATCATACTAATGGTATATAACAAAGACAAGGGAAATGGTTTGGGGTTCCCTAAGCAAGCGGCTTAATAACAAGAATATCTTCATCCCACCAATTCCCATATATCTGTCCCGGGCTAGTCCCATCATACGATGGGTTCCCGACGGCATTCTCCTCGACACACACACACCTTCAACTCTCGGCGATGCGCAGCTTCATTCCTGGCATCTCAAGAGGGATAACCGGATCACAAGGCAGGCGGAGCACAACCTCCCTCTCCCCGGCTACCCCTACGCCCTCACACTCTCACCTATAGGAGGAGAAAAGCATATCCCAAAACAATGGCCGACCATACTGAAGAACACTGTGCTATCCATGACCAAGATCACGGCTATACGTATAGATCATAACACTCTGCAGAGGTTGTACACCTGTACCCAACCCGGGCTGCGATTGGTAGCGAGCCAGTCGAGACGCAGCCCACAACTAGTAAACCTCCTAGTAAGAATGACACCCTCCTGGTCTCCCGGGTCTGGATGCCTCCGCACGAAGACGTTGGCCCCAAGGAAATGTGAAAGCATACCACCAGAGCTGCCCATCGGGGGTGTAAGGCACGGGCACTCACCCCTCACACATACACAAACTGTGATCTCCGCATTCGGGTGCCACCTTAGCTAGGCTAGTCGTTACTGGTCACATCTCAGGCAAGTTGGCGTGTACGGTACAGTGAACACAGGACAATCAACAAGGTTTAAAATACCGGTACGGGAGGCAGTCTTCTTCCTCACCATCTCAAGTAACCTCCTACACCTGGCTCCAAGTCGTAAAGCCACTAGGGGGTCCAACCCCCCCAGGGTACCCTAGGGGGCCATCTCCCCTAGAGTCCACGAGGTGACCCAGAAGTCATCTCACCCCGATTTAAGATCGGGTTGTTATTATCCGCACCGGTAAGACCTAGTAAGGTCAAAATCGCCATACACCTTCCCAGTTTTATCCCCACACACACGCCAAGAATATCTACCACATATCCCGCACACAAGCAAGCATAGCATGTCATCATCATCATATAACAAGGTACGATATGATAAGCAGTAGGTAACAAGGCATACGATAAATAAAACAGGCTATGCAAGGTTCACAGCTCAAGCAACACATGCAAGCATAGCATATCTAATAAGCAATGCCTATAGGTGATCAAAGAAGCAGTCGGGCGTGAACCTGAGCAAGTGGGGTAGTCGTCCTCCTCGGCGAAGTGGTCCTCCTCGGTCAATGTTCCTCCAGCGGCGGCTCCTGATCGTAAATTCGTGTAAGTCTAGGGGCCTATTTGCAAAGAAGAGCCAAATGGAACCCAAGAAAGATCCAAATAACTTCAATTGCATTTTCAAAGTGTTATTCATGATTTTAGAAAATTATAGAAGTTGGTTTCACATTTTTCCGAGTTAAACTGAATTAGTAATGAATTTTCTAAGTTTAAAGCATTTTCTGGAATTATTAAACGTATTTTGGAAAATATAAATCCCAGGAAAAACCACAGAGCGCCACGTGGCCTGCTGACGTCATCATGACATCATGCTGACGTCAGCACAGGGGCCACCGGGTGATGACGTCAGCAGTGGGCCCTGCTGACGTCATCGTTGACCGGTCAACGGTCAACGGTCAAGGGTCAGCGCTAGTGGGCCCCACACGTCAGCGCGTGGGTCCCAGCGGTCAGTGGGGGCCGGTCACCGACTGGTGGGCCCCTGCGGTCAGGTCAGGCCGGCTGGGCTCGGCGCGGCGCTTGGGCCGAAACCGGCCATGGGCCAGACGCGGCCCACCGCAGCGCGGCCCAGCCAACACGGCCCAGGGATCCGCTGCGGCAGCGCAGCGATCCCATGCGGCCAGCGCCGTGTGGCCAGCACCGTGTGGGCGCGGGGCGGCGCCGCGAGCGCGCCTGCCAGGCGTTCGGTGAAATGCCGCAACGGCACGACCGAACGCCGGCGAGCGAACGCTCGACGCGTTCCCGAGCTCGCACGGCTCCCGTGTACGTGTGTGCGCGTGCGCGTGTGCATGCCAGCGCACCGCGCACGACTGCGTGCGCGAGCGTGGCGAAGCGCCACGAAGCGGCTCGGCGGCCGGAACGGCTCGCCGCGACGGCGAACTCGCGGGGCAGCGGCCGCGCGCGCCCGCGGTCGCATCCAAGGCCAAAAGGCGCTAGCTCCGGGCTCCTGCAAGCCGCACGACGGCCGAACAGAGAGGGTAGGGGGGTCCTATGGCGGCGGCGTACTACGGCTGGCTCACGGCGACCCGCCGGAGCAGAGCAGCGACGCGGCGAGGAAAAAGGCTCACCTTGGGCTCGAAAAAGGAGAGCTTGGCGACGCGGGATGTTCGACGGGGCTGTGGCAAGTCGAGGCAGGCAGGCGTGGTGTGGAGGCGTGGCTCGTGGTCGGCGTTCATCCTCGTCCCCGGCTTGGCGGCGTCGACGTCGGTGTGCAGCTCCCGCGGTGGCTTGGCTCGGTGCTCTTCTTTGTCCCGCGAGCTTCGCCTTGGCTCGAGGCACGACAAGGCACCTCCTTGCCGCAGCCCTCTCCCTTCTCCTCCTCCTCTCCCTTCTCCTTCTTCTTCTCCGATGGCGGCGGGTGGAAAGGGGAAAACCCCAAATTGGCGGCTAGGGTTCGATGGGAAGGCACACGGGTATTTGTAGACGATGGCTAGGGCTCCTGGGCGTCCGCGCGGGGTAGGTAGGGCTTGCGACGCGATGGACGGCAGCGGTGAGCAGTGAAGCCGGCGGGGACACGCGGCGTGCATCCAAGGGAGCAGCGGCTAGGGTTTTGAGGGGCAAAAAGGGGGGTCACGGGCAGCGCGGGGCGTGCAGCGCGCGTGAGCGGCTTCTAGAGGATTCCCGCGGCGCGGCTGGGCAGCGCAGGAGGGCGGCCGGCGACGGGGTCATGCGAATCACGTGACCCTGTTGGGAGGTTGAGGGCAAAGCTGACAGGTGGGGCCGACCTGCCAGCGAGAGGAAAAGAGGGAGAGCGGCTGCGCGCGCGAGGGAGAGAGATGGCGCCGAGAGGTTGGTCCGGCGGAGCAGAGAGAGAGGGAAAGAGAGAGCGCGCGGGCTCGGCTCGGCACCGACAGGTGGGCCCCACCTGTCAGCGGAAGCGGGCGCGCGAGCGCGGTTGGGCCGGCAGCCTGCTGGGCTTCAACGCGAGAGAGAGAGAGAGAGAGAGAGATGGGCTGGGCCGGAAACTAGGGGTAGGCCGGTTTCTGGGTTAGATTTAGTTAGAGCCCAAGTTAGTTTTAGGTTTAGAATTTGAATTTAAATTCAAATTCCAGGCCCCACACAAAGATCCAAATGAAAACCAAAGAGAGATCCAAATGCCACTCTAGCATCAACATGGTCCTTAAACAAAAAGTCAACTTTTTCTAGGAATTTTTGGGGAGAGAGAAGAAGACATCCTTAGGGTAAGCCAAACTTTTCAAGCACAACAGAAGTTTTAAAAATTTTCACATTTTGAAAATTGTGGACTGTTACATCCACCTTGATGGTCAGTTTGTCAAATTTGGCAGACAAGTTGTTGACCGTCACCGCTAGGTCGCAGAAGGTGGCGGCGATCATCAAAATCTCCAACTTGAAGACGTCGTGGTCACCTATGGGCACGCAACAAGGCTCAGCTGATACCAAGTTGTTATGGGCCTTGGGATTGGAAGAAGAAGTAGAATTGGAAGGGGATTGCAACGTAGAATGTATTCAAAAGCAGTGGCCGGATGTGGCCCTATACCTCGACGACATAGCGGAGCTATGATGAAGCTCACGCTGCACAGGGGAGGCAGGGCACGAGAGGCAAAGTTACAGATCAATCTAAGCTTAACCCTCTCCTCTCAACCTCCCCGGCTTATATAATTGCCCGCTCTAACAAACTCTAACAAATCTTTACTCCTAACCACACATATCTTTATCTCTAACAAACCAACTAAAATAAAGAAATATAAAGATAACTAATCCTTTAATCCCTGGACTCTGGGACTCCTCTTGGCCTGCGCCAGTGGGCATACTTCGAGCCCCACATGACAGGTACTTTAGTCGTTCCTGAAAAACACTTGCATGTTCTATAGCTCTAACGGTATGTTGAGTAGCAGAAGTGACATTAATGGCATGGAAGGATACAAAAATAGATGCATTGGCTACTGAGGCATAAGAACTTTTTTAGTGATGGATATGAAATTGCAAACTTTTTTCAAAGACATGTAAGAAAATTCAGATGTATTCTTATCAATCGATTGAAATATTGTATATCTATCAATCACCTTGAATGGGGACGAAGATGTCAAGTTAGGGTTGGTGGGGTTAGAGCTGTTATCTGTTCCCTATGTGCCTAGAGGAAGCTTTGGAAGGCTCGTTGGTTAGCGCTGGAGGCCAAAGAGATGACGGGTGTGCCATCAAAGCCGGGCAGTGGATATAGCAGAGGCAAGTGGTTCAAATGGATTAGCGTCGGTTCCGTTAGCACCAGGCGGTATTGGAGGATGGCAGCAGAGCCAGAGCCAGAGGGAGGCGCTGGCGCTGGGGGCAGTGGGGTCACGGTCATGGTCACGGACTCGGGTTCGGATGTCAGACGGCTGTGGGAGGAAGAAATGGAGGAAGGAAGAATAAGAAACGTGAGAGAGAAGGAAAATATGTGGACCGTTGGATTAAGATCTAAGTGTTGTGAATGATGATTGAGAGATAATTGAATTTTCAACTAAATAATTGATGTAGAGATAGATCCACGAGAAATTGTTTCTGCTAATTCTCGGCAGGTAGATCTAGTTCGAAAATGCCTTTGAGCTAGCGTGGTGATGCAATGCAACCATAGTTACTGGTTCTACATGAGGCAGTGGCGCCTGCTGCTCAATGCTCGTTACAGTGTGAAGGCAACTGGTTGATTTGGGTGGTTAGATCAGTAGCAGTAATGACGACGACATCGTGCGTTACTATCATGATGCCAGTTTCAGGAAAAGCTATCAATCTCAGGGAGTTGAACCAATAGGGAGGCTAGGGTGGGCAGCCACAAGAAAAAAACCGATTCTTTGACTTCTCTCTGTGTTATTGAAGTATTGGTTTGCACGTTGTGACTTTTGATGGTTGAACCAAATTGTTAGCACTGGGTATTGTAGGTGTATCGATGCTAGTTGAATACAAAATGATTTCATATCACACGAGCAGGTCAAGCAGAAGGATGAGGCATGAATGTTAGTGCTACGCCATAACCAGAAAAGAGGTTGCGACTATTTAGGATGTGTTTAGATTGTAGGAAAAAACACTATAGTATAAGAAAAATACTGTAGCATTCGCTGAGAAACGTGTTTTGTGAGTGAGGAATAGTGAAAAGTTAGAATGAATAGTGAATACTTGGAAATCTGAACATGACCTTATCAACAGAGTGAGCCTTACGCTAAAAAAAAAACAGAGTGAGCCTGCATACTAAGAGATTATAGTAGGTATAATAAAGGGCTGCATGAAGATTGGATATTGAGGTTGATGAGAGAGCATAGGAGAGAAAAAGAAACAGGTTGTAAACTTGCAGCATGATCAAACTAAGAAAATATGTGAGAGACATGTTGGCTATATATTTATGGTGAAGAGCTTGTTGGAAATATGCGTTTATTTCTACCAGAATTAAATTTAAGGCAAATTACATGAAACAATGATACTGCTATGTATGCAGATCTAATAGCAGACAGATTAACAACTAAAACATACATGTAGCGGTACAAAAATCCATCTAACTTACGGATCAACGCTCCGTCCTCGTGTAGACTCGACGTAGTGAAGATCGTAGTCGAGGCAGCGCAAAAAGTAGATGAATAGCTTGAAGAGGTCTCACTGTTACGTTGTCCAGAAACCTTATTGCCGTCCCTCGTGCAGGCTTCACGACGACAAGAGCTCGGAGATACCGCTCACCCTTCTCGTGCACACCAAGGAGAAGAGCCGCCTAGATTTAACAGGTAGTGCCACAACACAGTTCGTAAGATGGAAAAGATAATAGAGAGAGTTTGTGGGTTTTTACTTAAATCTCAATCCTGACCGTTCCACAACCTCTTATAGGGAAGGCTACAACAGCTCATTGCTGACCAAATCCCCAACAAAACACTCCTACATAATCAAATATAAGTCATTTTTAATAACTTTTATAAGTAAAACAAGTCATTTAAAAAATATGATATTTTTAAATTCTTTTTAATAAGATGTGTGGTCCAAATTAGGATAAAAAGACAAACAAATTATCATTTGAAATAGAGGCAGTAATAATTGGGCTATTGAAATATGATGAATCATTATTCATTAATCCTTGGGCTATTTCTTCTCTCATAAGGGCTCGTTCGTTTCAGCAGGATCGGCCTGTTCCTGGCCTCATTTCCAGCGAATCAATCGGCCTGATTTGGAATCCGGCCTATGTAAAAATGTTGTTCGTTTCGACCCGGTCCGGAAATAAACTAGGCCTGAATTGAACTCCCTCGCGTTCAAATGGGCCAGAAACGAAACCTCACCTCTCAGCATCGGGATCCATTTCTGGCCTGATTGCCAGGATCGAGTGAAACGCCTGGATCAACTCCATCCTGGCCTGACGTCAATCCTGACCGGGCGTCAACCAGCGGAATGAGTCCTAAGGAGTTTTGGAGCTTGTGCGGGCTGCAAGTTTAGGCCAGTCTTAGTGAGAGTTTAATGAACACAGTTACTTAGACTGAAAACTAGATACTATGTCATAGGAGTTGTATGGGGATGAAACTTCTCTCATATCCCATGAAACTCTCTCTATCAATTACCCTGTCATGTGAGCAAAATTGCTGATGTGACTGTGAATTTAATGTCTATGAAACTCTCATAAAACCCTCTCCTGGTACTGACCTTCTAGCCCACCACTCTCTTATCGACTCAGCAGAAATAAAATATAGCCAATCTTACAAATACCTTTGGTAAGTCTTGCGACGGAGTCTTATAGCCTTACGTTTGTTAATTGCTCTTACACATCGGAGCTAAAATGGAAAAAAAAATAAGCATCGGTGGAGATGTGACGTGGCATTAGAGTCAGATGCATAGTGGATGGTCCGATCCACCATTGCGTGCATAAGACGGCGTTGGTGACACCTCGGAGATGAAATGAAAAGGATAAGCATAGATTGAGATGTGACATGGCATAGACACAGTGGATGCTCCGATGCAGCATTGCGGCGGTGTTGAGAACTAGGTGCACTAAATATATTATTTTCTAGATAGTAAGTTTAATCAATAAATTCTTAACCTTTTAGAAAATAGCTTATTTTAATTAGTCTGTAAGGCCTTGTGTTTAGTTCATCAAATTTTTTTCATTGCGACAATAAGTTTAAATGTTTTGTATATAAATTAAGATTACTAAATATGGATAACCGATAAAACCCGTTCCATATGCTCCCATATGCCGAGTGCAATTCGAGATGAATCTTTTAAGATTTAATTAATTCATGATTAGATAATATCGTGCAGAGTAAACAATCTTTAATAATGGATCGATTAGGCTTAGTAGTTTCGTCTCGCGGTTTATATTTAGTTTATAATTAGATAATATTTATTTCTCTTAAAATTTTCGATTTAAAATTACTACAATAAAAAAAGTCAACCTTTTAAACAAACAACGAACTGAGCTGTAGCTCAGCTGGCAAGGTTTCTTGTGGTGGAACTAGTCCACCAGGGTTCGAGTCCTCGACTCGGCGCTGGTGCTTGCATTTTCCTGGATTTATTCCAGGATTTAACCGGCGCTATTCTTTCAGTGGTAGGCGACGTGCCTGTCGATAGCGAGGCGCCTATGGTGACTTCGTCAATTTGGAGGCCTGTGGTGACTTCGTCAATTTGGAGGATTTGCCGGCCCAGTCTTTCGGAGGTGCTCATAGGGGTAGGGTTGCGTGCGTGCGTGTATGTGAGCGTATGGGTCGAAAAAAAACCTTTTAAACAAACAAACAAAGCCTATGTCAGCTGAAAAAATGAGGCGAAATTCAAGTTGGTGTGGACTGTGGAAGAAGCTGATCAGCTGCCGTGTCGTGTCGGGCCCGGCATGAGGAAGCCCAAACAAACCGAGTAGCAGGTGGCTGACCCACCGAATCAGAACCAAACCGACCGACCAGGAGGGGGGACCAGGACAAGTCGAGGAGAGAAGGGAAAGGAGGAACCACCGGACCGGGCCGCGCCACCTTCCCTTCTGCCGGCGACCTCCAGCCACCGCGCCATGGCGGCGGCGAAGCTTCTCTACATTGTGGTGGTGGACGACAACGGCTCCTCTTTCCGCTACACGCGCTCCCTCCTCCACAGCACCCTCCAGCTTATGGGATGCAAGCCGCGCCACGCATTCGAGGTCCGTCTGCCTCCTTGGGGCGATCCCTCCTGACCTCCGATCTTTCGAGTATTTTGTCTGATTCGATCCTCCCTCGCGTTCTCTTGTAGATCAGCCGCAAGGTGTTCGATGTCATCCGGGGTGATGGCAACGATGAAATGGCCGCCTCCGCCGCCGCCCGGGTGCAGAGGTACGAGGTCGCCGAAGCTACCCCCACCACAAGCCCCCGCCAGTTCCAGTTCGAGCTCTACAAGCGCCGCACCACCGTTCTCCTACCGAGGGACCTCTTCCTTGACCTCGTCTGCGACGCCCTCGCCCTCTACAAGTACGTCGCCCCCAACCAGCGCGCCGATCTCATGCTCGCCTGCAGGTCCGTCCGTCCGCCCTCTCTTACTCTCCCCCCTTCCCTCCCCTTCCTTCGATGCCTGCAATTTAACTGCCACCTTTCCAATCTGTTTCTAATTGCTGACAAAAAGTACACCCCTTACTTTTGTGGTTTGTGAACGCGGGAATCTGGTGTTTCATCGCTGTGGAACATTCAACGGTTCATGTGTAACCAGATTTGGGAATGCTATGCTCTTGACAGATAGTTCCGAAAACGGCACTGCAGCATGGTGATTTGATGTAATGATTTGTTAGCATGAATAGTATATTAATCTTGATTTCCTGGATAAGAGAGCGAACGATGTGACCTGCTCAAACTGGATTGCGATTATTGTGTAAAGTAGGCTTGTTTGTCGTTTGAGAGTTCAGGCTGTCTCATTGCAATTGCCTGAAGCTAACACCCATATTGATTTTGTTCCATTGCCGTGTTGCCAATTTCTGCAGTTATCTTTTCTGATCTTCAAGCATTCTAGTGCCAGATTAATGTCATACATTTCAAAGGGAACATTTAAAGGTGTTCATTTCATGTCCTCCCTCCAATCCCTTAAAATGATTTTGTCCTGACTTAGGATTCGAGAACGAAAGGAATCTGTCACAATTCTTCTTTGCGGAACTAGTGGTTGTGGCAAGTCTACTCTTTCAACGCTGCTGGTAAGAATTTATATACACCATTTATGTTTCCTTCTTACTTTGTATGCCTTGTTTCGCCCTTACCTTTATGGAAGTCTGTCAGTGCCACCAGGTTAACAGTGAACCCTTGCTTGCCTAGTTTGATTTGGATAGAACGAAGAAAGATTATTAGCTTTTTAAGATTCTCCTTCCTTAGATTTTATTTTCCTTGGTCCTCCTCCATATCTGGTATTTGGAACACCAAGACATAGTAAATCATCTTTCTTTTCAAAACTAGATTATTTCCACTGTACTTGTGGAGCAAAGCAATGCCCCCCCCTCCTGATTTCCTCACAGATATGTTAATGTATCAACAGGGAAGCAGGTTAGGAATCACTACTGTAGTTTCCACAGATTCAATACGTCACATGATGCGGAGCTTTGTTGAAGAGAAGGAAAACCCTCTTCTCTGGGCATCAACTTATCATGCTGGTGAATGTCTTGACCCAGTAGCTGTTGCTGAAGCAAAAGCTAGGAGGAAAGCAAAAAAACTCTCAGGGGTGTCAAGCAGCTCAAATTTTGATTCTGAGAAAAGTGGGGCCCTCACTGAAAAAGTTGATGCGAGATCAATTGGGAAGAAGCAAATGGCCGTAGAAGGTTATAAAGCACAGAGTGAGATGGTGATTGACAGTTTGGATCGGTTGATTACTGCATGGGAAGATAGGAAAGAATCAGTTGTTGTTGAGGGTGTTCACTTAAGCCTTAATTTTGTGGTATGTTCTTGCAGAAAAGAAATTCTTTTGCTGACTTTTTTCTTTTCATCCTTGCTGCTGATTTATTTGTTGTCATATCAAACCTGCTATTATCACAACTGTTCTGCTAGAAAGGGTGGAATTGTAAATTTCATCATCAACATTGCCACTTTATTCTTCGTTTCCTTTTAATTATTTCAGATGGGTCTAATGAGGAAACATCCTTCAATTATACCATTTATGATCTACATATCCAATGAGGGTAAGCACACAGAGAGGTTTGCTGTACGTGCAAAGTACATGACACTTGACCCGACAAAAAATAAGTATGTTAAATACATCAGCAACATCAGAACTATCCAGGAGTACCTCTGCAGTCGAGCTGACAAGTACCTGGTCCCCAAGGTAAACAACACTAATGTTGATCGGAGTGTTGCTTCAATACATGCCACTGTCTTTAGCTGCCTCCGGAGGCGAGCTAATGGAGATCAGTTATATGACCCTGATACAAATATGGTGGCTCTGGTAAATGAAGAGTACAAAAACCAGTGTGTGGCTAACTCTATGAGTTCCAAGGGCATGTTTAAATTGATTCAACGGCTTGGGTCCTCAAGGAAGCTGATGGCCATAATTAATGTTGATGGATCTGTATCCAAAGCCTGGCCAGTTGAGTCCAGTGGGGATGGAAAATGCAGTTCTGATAACAGTATTCAGAAATCTGTTGGGAATCCAATTTATGGGCCTTTAAATATTGGAAGAGCAGAGTCAGTCAATCTGCAGTTTGGTACCTTTGGGATAAGCGCCTGGCCTACTGATACAGGCTGTACAAGTCAAGCTGGAAATGCTGATGAATCATGGGCCAGTGCTACTGAAGGTAGTAGCAGACATGTTCCATCGTCATCTGGTTCACCAAAGAAGTTGGATGGACATTGTAAAGAGGTACTCACTGTTGCTTGTACCATGGTTGTGTTGACTTGTCCTATTTTTGTGATTACTGTTCTTCCATCGATGAGAAAGGCAAGGGTAGTGTTTAATTTTGAATTTTCATTTATATCTTTTCGAACTAGATCAAAGAGTCATCTGCAGCATCTGGCAGCGACGAAGAAGAGGAAGAAGAAGCAGATGTTCGGCCTAATTCAGGGAGTGATGAGGACCTCAGTGAAGAAGACAACAGGGAGATCCATGAGGAGGTGAGACAAAGCAGCCTATATATCACCTTTATTTTGGATTGTTACAGCTTTTTTTAGTTAATCCTGATAAACAGTAGGTAAAGGGAACCCGTGCAGTTGCTTCACTGCACTCTATGCTCTGGATTCCATTATAAGCATATTTGTGGATGTTTGCATGGCAGATGGAAGGGTCTGTGGACGAGGATTGCAACAGGTCAGATGAGGAGTATGATGACCTGGCAATGCGGGACAGCATGGACAATGGCTATTTAACTGATGATGTCGTGTTTTGTACGGGTTTAAGCAATCAACGAAGCCTCAGCACTCCAAGGAAACACCAAGGGAAGCTTGATGCAGGTGTTCCTGAAACTGCACGCTCTACTTCTTCTGCAGTCCCTGCTGGCACAAGCAGCAAGCGGCATGCCGCTAGGAGGTGGAAGCGCTCCCTGAGTGACTCATTCCGCTCACGGCCACGGAGTGCTCCGGAACTGGTGTTGACGAACAAGGGTTCACCACCCGTCCCTGTGGCTCCTGATGGGAGGTAGCTGATTGCCTGTCAGGCTAGTTGCAAAGACGCATTTTGTCTTGTTTTTTAAGCATAAGGCAAATAGTACGAAATTATTGAGGTATTATGAGTCGAAAAATTGTCTTTGCAAGTACAGCACGTTGTGAAAACAAATTTTGTAAGTTTGTCCATGACAAGAGCAAGTGGATCACATTTGTGCAAATTAAAGGGCTTGATTGAGCTTCACTTGTGCTCCCGACCCTTAACCGTCTGGGTTGGCATTCATGTGGATCCATTTTAATTCCAAAGCTTGATGAATAACGCTCATCGAATAGAAAAAAATCTCTTCTAATAGCTTTATTAATGTCTCCGTACTTTGTTGCTTCGTACTAATGTTTAGCCATGGCCGGCGTAATATTATATCTCCTTGCAGAAATCTATATCGTGGTATTGAGTAAAGTTGTTTGGATGGTCATTTTATATTACCTGTTTTCTCTTTCCTTTTAAACTCTTTTTTTTTTTTGCTTGTGCACTGCGCGCTTTGGTGAAAAATAGTGAAATAGGGTGGAGGATGCTTCACATGGCTAGAACCATGCACATCAATGATCAGTTTCTTTTAATTAGGATCCTCGCTCATTTACTTGCCTGTCTGGGGTCCAATGATTAGTCTCCCAGGAGCTAATTTTTAGCCCGACTTTTGGATACTAACTAGAAAAACTAAACATGAGCTATTGGTCCTAATTCATCCGTGTGTAAACACAGGCTATTCATGGGATCAATGTGTTCATCTCGCCAATGTAATCATGGGCTAATTATAATCGATAGTTTTGTAATTAGCTCATATTTACTCTTGCTAATTGCCTCCAGACGTCGGGCCACAATTGAGCTCCGAGAAGCCAAACAGCCCCCAAGTTTACAAACTCCGGACGGGCTCACTCAAGCTAAATGCGTAATTGATCTGAGTCCAACTCAAACTAGAGCTAGCTAATTCATAACTGCATGAATTATAAGACTGAGGAGTAAAAGAAACTTCAACAAACAGAAAATCTAGTCCAACTAGACTAGTTGGATAAGTTGTCTTGCCTCCGTAAGCAGCACATCAGCTGGGAATTGATCAAAAGCTTGATTTCAATGCAGAACAGATTCTTTCCTACTGAATTGTCGTGATACCGTGACCTGACATGGACAGATGGTTGTTCGAAATATGAACTGCAAACAGTTTGAAATCAAAATGGACTTGTTTCCTCGGATGCCATAACATTATGCAATAGCTATTGTTTTTAGGACTCAAATAAATTGTAAAGAGATATGAACCATGTATTGAGTTGTACAATTTTTTCAATTGATATGACCAATGTAAGCAGTACCAGAATATGATATTTAGCGAAGAGTTCTTAGCCACTATAGCTCCGCTATATCCCGCTATAGTGGCGCTATATATAGCCCGCTATTAAGTATAATAGCTGTTGTCGAAAAACGCTATAGCCCCTCTATAGCTCGCTATTTCATACACTTGATGACTGATAATTTTTTTTCGGAACCATGTCTGAGCACATTAAAAGGAAGAAGAGAATTGTTTGGTACATACGGAGTCGTGGAATAGAAATCCACAACCCCAAATACAATCAGAAAAACATTGTGTGTGTTAGATTATTGGGCTTGGCCCATATGAATAATCCTAAGTAAATCTCAAAAGTCTATTAGCATTTGAGGGGTTAAGTCATCTATTAGTCCAATATTGCTAATGGATAAGGGTGTGGGGGGGGGGGGTTCTCCCAATAAATAGAGACCACCTCCCTCATAGAAGAAGTGCACCATAGACTCTATACGGGAATCCCCTAGGTTTGGGAGTCCCTAATAAGGTGTATACGAGTTAGAGTTTTGCTACTTCTCATCGCTGCATTGCCATCGTAGTCTACTCCATCCTGGGAGCCGGCGTGCACCGACAAACGGGAGAGCAAGTCTCCGGAACCATCGTCTTCGAGATCCTACACCGGGAGAGGGCAAATAAGATTTTTGGGAAGCGCTGCGCGTGACTGCTCAAGACGTCTTCACCATGGCTTGTCCTCCGTCCAAGTCTGGTGTTGCGGCGTACCATCGTCTGCAACATTGTCTGCTGCGCTCCGTCCGTAGAACCGTCGTCGTCCCAACTGCGCCGTTCATCTTCCCTACAGCAATTCCTTAGTACGTACATTGTGTTTTAATCATGTTTTCTAATGTCATGATTATATTGTTCGTACTGCCTAGTCTGCTAGAGAATTGCATGCTAGGATTGTTTATCGTCATGTTTAATCTAGTTCGGAAATTAAACTTACAATTGTCTATTTTTCCAACAATCCAAAAACCTTATAATAGGCAATCTGTTGATTTATTGATGACTGGTTTCGCTGAGTCACTAAGGCCAAAAAAGTTTTCTGGTGTGAACTTTAAGATCTGGAAATCCAAGGTTCGCCTCTGGTTTACTGCTATGCACATCTGGGAGACAAGACTTGGCAAACCTGAGGGCGAACTAACTACTGAAGATGCCAATAATCTCTTCGTTGGATGTATCATGAGCAATCTATGTGACGGGTTGGTCCGTGTTTACATAGAAGAGACAGATGCGAAGGCCCTGTGGGATGGTCTGGTTACTAAGTATGATGCAACAGACGCAGACAATGAGCTATACCTCATGGAGAGTTTCCATGATTACAGGATGGTTAACAACGGTTCTGTAGTGGAACAAGCGCATAAGGTGCAGTGCATTGTCAAGGATCTTGACCTCCTTAAGTGTCCTATTCCCGACAAGTTTGTGGCTGCATGCATTATTGCAAAGCTGCCTTCCTCGTGGAGGAGCTTCGCCACAACTCTGAAACACAAGAGACATGAAATATCAGTTGAAAACCTAATAGCATCTCTTGATGTTGAAGAGAAGGCTCGGAAAGATGCTACTGAGAAGGAAGATCAAGGTCAGTCCAACTCCAATATGGTCCAGAAGTTCTCGTGTGCATGCAAGAACAACAACAACAAGGGGAAAAACAAGCCTATGAAGACTACTACCTTCAAGAAGAAGAAGAACGAGACTGAGCTGAAGTGTTTTACTTGTGGTGAGCTGGGACACTTCTCCAAGGATTGTCCAGATCGAGCAGACCGCAAGGGAAACAAAGCTAAGGAGCCCAAGGATGTCAACATAGTGACCATTGGCAATACTGATGGGTATGGTAATTTACCTACCGTACTTTCATTTTTTCAATCCACGAGTTGGTGGCTTGATACGGGTGCTAATGTTCATGTGTGTGCTGACATATCCATGCTTTCTTCTTACTAGGCTGTCCAGGATTTTTCCGTGCTGATGGGCAATGGGTCACATGCTTCTGTTCATGGTGTTGGCATGGTCGATCTGAAGTTTACTTCGGGAAAGATCGTGTAGCTGAAGAACGTGCAGCATGTCCCCACTATCAATAAGAATCCTGTGAGCAGGTCGGTTCTGGTCAAGGACGGGTTTAAAGTAGTGTTAGAGTCCAATACATTTGTCGTGTCGAAACATGGACAATTCGTTGGTAAAGGCTATGATTGCGGAGGCTTGTTCCGCTTTTCTCTTGCTAATTTTTGTAATAAGTCCGTGAACCATATTTGTGGCAATATTAGTGATGATGCGAGCATTTGGCATTCACGTTTATGTTATGTGAATTTTAGTTTGATGTCTCGGCTTTCCAGCATGTGTTTAATTACGAATTTCACCATTGCCAAAGGTTCTAAATGCCATAGTTGTGTGCAATCGAAGCAACCTCGGAACCCTCACAAGGTAGCCGAGGAGAGACACTTGACACCACTAGAACTCATACATTCTGATCTTTGCGAGATGAATGGTGTTTTGACAAAGGGTGGAAAGAGATACTTCATGACGTTAATACATGATGCGACTAGATTTTGCTATGTTTATTTGTTGCAAACTAAGGATGAAGCGTTAGACTACTTTAAAATCTATAAGGCCGAAGTTGGGAATCAACTAGAGAGAAAGATCCAACGTTTAAGGTCTGATCGTGGTGGAGAATATTTTCCTAAAGTGTTTGATGAATTCTGTGAGGAATATGGCATTATTCATGAGAGGACACCTCCCTATTCACCCGAGTCTAACGGGGTTGCTGAGAGGAAAAACCACACGTTGACTGACTTGGTTAACTCTATGTTAGACACTGCTGGCTTATCAAAGGCATAGTGGGGGAGGCTGTATTGACTTCGTGTCATGTCCTGAATAGAATTCCTAACAAGAATAAAGATCAAACTCCGTATGAGTTATGGAATGGAAGAAAACCATCACTTTCTTATTTACGCACATGGGGATATTTGGCAAAAGTAAATGTGTCTATTCCTAAGAAGCGTAAGTTGGGACCTAAGACAGTGGATTGTATCTTTCTAGGATATGCTCAGAGGAGCATTGCTTATAGGTTTTTAGTGGTTAAATCTGAGGTACTTGATATGAATGTTGATACTATTATCGAATCTCATGATGCAACTTTTTTTGAGAATATATTTTCTGCGCAAGATATGCATATCATTTCTAGTTTTTCTACTGAGATAACTCCTATACCAGTTGCATCTTTTGAGTTTTTTGAACAACCTATTGAGAACGAGAATATCCGAGAGAAGGATGACAGTGAAGCTGTTAGAAGGAGCAAGAGATAGAGGGTTGCTAAATCCTTTGGTGATGTTTTCACTGTGTATCTTGTGGATAATACTCCCACGTCTATAGCTGAGGCGTATGCATCTCCAAATGCTGATGATTAGAAAGAAGCTGTTCAGAGCGAGATGGACTCATTCTTTCTAATGGAACATGGGAGCTCACTGAACGACCCTAAGGGTGTAAACCAGTGGGTTGTAAATGGGTGTTCAAGAAGAAGCTTAGGCTAGATGGTACTATTGATAAGTACAAGGCACGACTTGTAGCTAAAGGTTACACACAAAAAGAAGGCAAAGCTTTCTTTGATGCTTATTCACCTGTTGCTAGACTGACCATGATTTGAGCATTACTGTCCTTGGCTGCCTCATATGGTCTTATCATCCATCAGATGGATGTAAAGACAATTTTCCTGAATGGAGAGTTGGATGAGGAAATTTATATAGATCAGCCTGATGGGTTTGTGATGAAGGGTCAAGAGAACAAGGTGTGTAAGCTGGTGAAGTCTTTGTATGGCCTGAAACAAGCACCTAAGCAGTGGCACAAGAAGTTTGACACAAAACTAACTTCTACGGGCTTTGCCATTAATGAGGCTGATAGATGTGTGTACTATAGCTATGGTGGGGTTGGAGGAGTTATATTGTGCTTGTATGTGGACGACATACTGATTTTTTGGCACAAATATTGATATGATCAATGAGGTCAAGTCTTTTCTATCAAAGAGTTTTGATATGAAAGATCTGGGAGAGGCTGATGTCATACTTAACATTAAGCTAATTAGGGAAGAGAATGAGATTACTCTTTCACAATCTCTTATGTGGAGAAGGTCTTGAACCGGTTTGGCTACATAGACAATAAGCCTTCTCCAACACCTTATGATCCCAGTGTGATGCTCAGAAAGAACAAAAAGATAGCCAAAGACAAACTGAGATATTCACAGATTATTGGTTCACTCATGTACTTAGCTCGCGCAATGAGACCCGGCATTGTTTTTGCTGTGAGCAAATTGAGCAGGTTCATGTCAAACCCAGGTTCAGATCATTAGCATGCACTTGAAAGAGTTATGCGCTATCTAGTAGGTAGTATGAGTTATGGGATTCACTATTCTGGACACCCCGCTGTGCTGGAGGGATATAGTGACTCGAACTGGATTTCTGATGCTGATGAGCTTTACGCCACGAGTGGGTATGTGTTTACCCTTGGAGGTGGTGCTATATCATGCAGGTCTTGCAAACAAACCATTTTGACGAGGTCAACCATGGAAGCAGAACTAACTGCTTTAGACACAGCCACCATTGAGGCTGAGTGGCTGCGTGAACTTTTGATGGACTTGCCTGTGGTTGAGAAACCAGTACCGGCTATCCTTATGAACTGTGTCAATCAAACGGTGATAGTCAAAGTGAACAGTATTAAGGATAATGCGAAGTCATCAAGGCATGTCAAGAGACGATTGAAGTCTGTCAGGAAGTTGAGAAACTCCGGAGTAATAAGTGTGACTTATATTCAAACTGACAAAAACCTGACAGATCCTTTTATAAAAGGTTTATCACGGAATGTGATAGAAAATGAATCAAGGGAGATGGGTACGAGACCCGTCTAAGTTGCCATAGTAGTAACCCAACCTATGTGATCAGAGATCCCGTGAATTAGGACCTGGGAAAAACAAGCTGCTGGTTGACTGAGGAGAGTAATTACTAGACCCTCTCTGAGTGTAGATGCAGTACTCTCAAATGCTGTAAGGCAAGTTAGCGATATGCTTTTATGTGTTTCTATTGGCTTGATTAAGCGAAGATATTGTCCTACAGAGCATTCTTGAAAGAACACACCTATGTGAGCCCGATTGTAAAACGTCACAGTCTATGAGATTTGGGTGATCTCTAGTAAGCCTAAGAAGAGATCAAGGAGTACGACATATATGCTCCACCCACGAGGTAGACTACTGGTAGCCAAGTACTGGTTTGGTCTTTGAGTGAAACTTGTCCGCACAAAACATGCAATTCAAGGCGTACTCCATTGTTCAAGTTGTGGATGAGTGTAGCTTGAAGCTCTAGGCGAGAGTTCAACTTAACAGTCCTTGTTGAAATACTGGTATATAAACAACAGTGAGAAACAAGCAAAATCTCTATGTGGGAATTTTTGAGATCTGGTGGGGGATTGTTAGATTATTGGGCTTGGCTCATATGAATAATCCTAAGTAAATCTCAAAAGCCCATTAGCATTTGAGGGGGCACGTCATCTATTAGTCCCATATTGCTAATGGATGAGGGTGTGGGGGGTTTTCCTCCCAATAAATGAAGACCATCTCCATCATAGAAGAAGTGTACCATAGACTCTATACGGGAATCTCATAGGTTTGGGAGTCCCTAAGAAGGTCTATACGAGTTAGGGTTTTGCTACTTCTCATCGCTGCGTTGCCATCGTAGTCTACTAGATCCCGAGCGTTGGCGTGCACCGGCAAACGGGAGAGCAGGTCTCCGGAACCAGTCATCTTCGAGATCCTGCACCGGGAGAGGGCGAATAAGGTTTTTGGGAAGCGCTGCGCGCGACTGCTCAAGACATTTTCACCACGGCTTGTCCTCCGTTCAAGTCTGGTGTTGCGGCATACCGTCGTCTGCAACATTGTCTGCTGCGCTTCGTCCGTAGAACCGTCGTCATCCCGACTGCGCCGTTCGTCTTTCCTACGGCAATTCCTCAATACGTACATTGTGTTTTATCATGTTTTCTAATGTCATGATTATATTGTTCGTACTGCCTAGTCTGCTAGAGAATTGCATGCTAGGATTGTTTATCGTCATGTTTAATCTAGTTCGGAAATTAAACTTACAATTGCCTATTTTTCCAATAGTCTGCAACTGCTTGAAGCCCGCCAAAGCGCAAGCTGATGCCTCTTCTTTAACAGTATTGACAAGCACACTAATCTGGGTCGCTTCAGTGTCAAAGGTTTGTCTATTTCGTTCGTTCCATAATATCCATGAGACTGGAACGACCAAAGAATCAAAGTATTTTTTATCAGTCTTCTCGAGTTTCTTGCGTTGTCCACCAGTCAGCTAAATCAGCATAGTTGTTGTTTGGAGTGAGGGGATGCCATCGCAGGAGTAATAGCACCTGGTACCACAAATCTCTAGCGAAATAACAACAACTTATCAGTAAGTGGGAGATAGATTTACTTCTTGTGCACAGATTATGCAGTTATCAGTGTCCTGAAGGTTATGTCGGTTCCTCCTTTCAGTTGTCCAGCCTCTATCATGTAGAACCAACCATTTGAAAAAATTGTATTTGCCTTGTCCTCTTGTCTTTAGGAGGACCCTTAATCCTGGTATTTCAAGCTGATCAATGAAGAATGCCATGTATGCCTATGTTGTGGTAAAGTAATGATCCAAAGTCCACTTCCACAAAAATTCTAGTCTAGAGTGACATCTCCAGTGATGTCCCAAATGAATAACCCAAAATTACTTGAACAGTAAGCGCTCCTTTTTATGTCCCTCACCTAAATATTATTAACTAGCCCCTGTGTGCCACTGTTCTTTGAGATACAACTCTCGGACCGATTTCATTAAACAGGCAGGGAGCCAGCTCCTGAATATTTTTTCCTTGTAGACACCAATCACACCAAAACAGGTACTCTTTCCATCTCCTGTCTCTGTCTGTACTGACACTGATGATTGAAACATAGAAACAATCACATTCTCTTGGGTTTCTGGCAACCTCGATCATGGCTGAAATAGTGATCTAGCTAAGCATCCCCTAAAGAGGACAGATTGAGTCTAGAGAAATCAAGCTTGGCTCCACATCTTCGCTGATTACCCAATATCCCATTGAAATGCTGAAAGAAGGCTTCAACTTTTTGTTCATAATTAGTCAGTTCCACATCCTGAACTTGGATATTTGATATATAATTTTTCCTGCTACGGTGGCATGCTTGAAGATGAAAAAACTTGGTGCTTGCATCACCCTCATGGAGGTAAGTAATGTATGGTCTATGTCATACTAAAGTTCTTTGCAGTGATACCAGGCCTAAGGAGCACGACTTTAGCTTTCGTCTCAGATTTAATTCATGTGGAGCTAGTACTCACATGTCCTAAGGACCATCCAAACATAGGACAATTTCTTTTGCTATGGCAAGTTGCAGGCTGACTGACCCATTGTGCTTGTTGCCCTCAATTTGAAATCCAGTATAAGGAAGGCGTCAGAGAGAGGCCAGGTTGTAGGTGCATTACATGGGTGCTGTACAGTTTCTAGGAAACCATCACACTTAGAGTGCGTTTAGATCACCCAACTTCTCCCAAAAAACACTATTCATCCAACTTGTACATATTCATCACATCCGTCCCACTCACAGAACACGCTTCCCAGCATGACCTACAGTGTCCAAAAATTTTCAGCGAAGACGTCGTACAATTTTCAACTGAGACGTGTGGCGTGGCCTTGTCAGGGGCTAGCGTTGCCACTGGGTATCCATGCCCGTTGCCCAAATCCACACCCGGTGGAATGGGTAGGCGATGGGTAATGCCCATTTATTGTGGGTAGGATATGGGTATATCCATGAGATACGGGTATGGAGAGGGTAATATCTGTCTTTGCCTGCTTCGTATCCTTCGTAGGTCAGCATTCGCTGCCCATCTCCGTCGATCTCCATTGGCACCAACCTGCTACTGCCCTTACCGCGGATGCCCATCATGGCTCTCCACGGCACCGCGCGCCCCCGGCCCTGCACCTCATCATCCCCAACACAACGCTTTCTCTCCTCCCTTCTCTCTCCTACGCCACTTCTTCCTCTGGCAGCTAGCAACGACATGAACAGCTCGAGCAGCAAGTCAAAATTCGGCCTCCATCCACCTCTGTTCTCAAATTAACTTTCCAACAAATATCAATCACCTCCTCAGCTCTGTCCTCGCCCACCTCAACGCGAGCTCTGCAACCGGTTGCACCAGGAATCTAGTTTTTCCGAGACGCCATGGCCAACATCCGCACGAGCTCAATCGTGAACATCCTCCCTGTCTACAATTTACACCGCACAACGGCTCGTATCGACTCAAGGTGAATCTCTAATGTTTTTCCTCTCCTCATCCTCTCATAATCTCCTTCTTTCTGCAGAATTCATGGCGCTCGCCGCCGACCGAAACGACAGCCCGCCGACGGCTATCATCGACAATACCACTTCATGCAGTTCACCCCAATATGGGTTCGCCTCGTCGTGGTGATGCTGCTGGTGTCGACTCCGCGCTGGAAAAGCTCGCTGCCGACGAGCTATGTCCGGTCCAATCCAGCGACCTTCGGCTTTGACCGCGCCATGGGCGGCCTTGAACGCTGGACCAGAACGGCTTGAGGCCACTGCTTATTACCCATGAATTATCCATTATGAAATTATCCATAGGATATGGATAAATGAGTTTGGGTAAATTTGGGGAGGGCAAAGATTGGGCAATTAAACTATGGGCAATGGTTCGGGTAAACACGGGTATCCCCATACCCTCCCCAACAGCAACGCTATCAGGGGCACATACGCTATCCCAGAACGACAGGCCACCATTGACTTCTCCGGTAACCCTTCGTCCTGGCGATGAGCAACCGGAGACGTTGTGCGCATATCAAAGTGTAATGGCAACGAGAATGGCCGGCCATGCACAGATGAGAATAGGCGAAAACGCAGCTGGCATTCGCCACCAGTGGGCCCTGGAGTTGAGTTATGGCACTCTCCATCACTCCCCCAAGCATAGTGTCATCATCATCGCCCTCATCAATCAAATGCCAGAAGATTGCTTTCCTGTGCCAACGGCCCGAGCGCAACTCATCACTGAAACCAGGGTATAAGCATCATCAGTGGAGTCACTCGGGTTTTGATCAGGAAGTTATCATCCAAATGAGTAGTGGGGTTCCAATCTTGGACCGCTCAAAAATTTCCACCTCAACTCGATACCAAAGGAGTAGATGATGATGGCGAATGATTACCTGCGTAATTATGGATTTAACACCACCGTATCCACCACGGTTCAAGAATGCGGATGGCTACCAAAATTGGAACATTATCCTGATTAATGCATGATGCAACCACCTGAAATTTTCCCAAACAACAGTCAATGGAAGAGGCTCCAGGCTTGCACAAGCATCCCCAAGGATTTCAGATTCAATATTTACCAACCAAGCATGTGATGGAATCCCTCACATTTCCACTAGGGTCCTGAATCGCATATCACCAGCTTGTGCCATGTTGAATCGGTTCCTTCTTCAGAATCAAAGAATCATATCAGCAATAGGAAGTGGAGGGGCAAACAGAACCATGCAAGAGCTGATTTTTGTCACAAAAGATGAGGAGAAAATCTTCCGGATGATGCCGATGCAGCGAAAAGTCATCTTCCTGAACCTCGTAGTTGTCTTGAATGTAGTGATGGACCAAACACGGCGAAAAGAAAGGCCGGGTGCCCATGACCAAGGCGACCAGAGCACGGTCCGACAAGCTATCCTCTTTTAGCTGAAGCTCTTTAGAGTGTCGGATAGTTTGAAAGATAATCCCAAGCCACCTGGACGGGTGACCTTGGGCCAAATCTTGCGGTGGTGAGAAACCTTGGCCTTAGGTGAGACAACATAGATCGAAGGAGGTTGCGAGTGTGGCCAACCAATGGAGCCCAAAGATGAGGAGGCAGTGCTTGCAGAGGTGGGAGAATGCACCAAACGATTAGCTTCAATAACAACAACGACATTGTGACCATTGTCCACACGACGCACCGATCGACCATGACCATGAGGAGCATGAGGTTCTTGCCACCGATGCTTACAATTTTAGAGGAGTGGCCTAGTCTTCACATTGGAAACATCATGGAGTGGTGGTGCATTGTGCTGTGACATGGTCGTAGGAGAGACAATTGAAGCATCGACCCACCAGATCGATAGGAACTGAGAGACGAACGTGCAGTGAGTGAGGTGAGGTGAGTGAGGAATCGACGAGGTCAAAACCATCAGCATCCACATAAGGGATGGCCCGCGAGTGACCATTGGGAGCTGACCAAGAATCCATTAGCAGAGATCGAGGCCTATGCAACATGCAAAAACCAAGGTCGCAAAGGCAGCAAGGCCCACCGGCCCCCGATATGCTGGTGATGGAGCTTGGTGGAAAGCATCCACCATGAAGGCACTGTGCGCCGGCCAACCAGGGGAGCGGAAACACACTATAGAGTGACCAAAGGGGGGACCTCCGCACCACGGCTAATGGGTTGGACCACCTCCTTGCCCTTAGGTGAGCAAGGTGCCACTCCTTGCCCTTGGAGGTGCAAGGCCCCACCTCCTCCCTTGGACGAGGAGCATGTTGTAGCCACACTGAAAGGATAAGGATGCGGTGTCTCCCATAACAAATCCTCATTTTTGTTGTCTAAATCAAACAGAATGCTAAAGCAAATCCCTTCTGTTAAGATTCTAGGATGCCGGGATGAGCTTGTGCCAAAAGCAGGGGTGAACAAAGAGTCCTTGGGATGAAAGAGCATCTAGGCCCCTGAACTAGTTCTAACGTGTGTTTTGTAGCGATAATCCTTAAGTTTGTGCAACGATGTGCTTTCATAGTATCCTTGGCCCCCATCATGGTGAAATGATTGTACTATTCGAAGGATATGCGTAAAGATTAAGAAAAAGCTTGTTCTAAGTGTCATTTGGATGACAGGAGACACTTAGAGTCGTTTAGGTCCTTATTTTCTTTGGGTCCTACTATAAAGGGGGGATAAACTTGGTAGCTTGATCTAAAAGAGCCTACAGTTTAGGTGTGCCGCACACTTATGAAATTCTAGTACTAGGTTGCTCAAATGAAACCCAAGTGAAGTTAGAAAGTTTGAAAAGGAAGTAGATGTGCAACGACATCGACTATTTTAGTGGTGCCTGGATCAAAGCATTGAAATAATCGGTGGCTGATCATTCGCAGGAGAATCAGCAGAGGCACCGACAATTTTGATGGTTGCACAGGGACCATTGAATTAGTCAATGCCCCAAAGTCTACTGTCAAAGGTAAGTGACAGTGGGCATCGACTAATTCGACGGGTTTATGCGTTAACCATCAAAATAGTTGATGTCTCTAAGGTTGAGTCAGGTTAGTGACATGCTCTTTGTATTGCAGCACCGACTATTTTGATGGGTTCATTCAAATAGCTGATGGCCACTTTTTAGAGCTAGGTCATTTGACATGCTCTCTGGAATGCACCGTCGACTATTTCGATGTTGGCCTAAAGTAGACACCGACATAGTCGATGGTTGTCAGTAGCCATTGAATTTGAAAGGAAAAGAGACCACCAACTATTTTGAGGGTGCTATTTATACCCCTTCTTCTCCCACAAGGAAGATCTCTTGCCATCTGAAATCACTATGCAAATAGTTGAGGCTTGCAAAGCAAGAGAGACACTTGAGTTGATTTGAAGTTCTTGATTGAGAAGATTAAGAACATGTATAGTGCTTTGGAGAGTAGCAAGTATGCATCTAACCTTCTCTTGGGTTAGCTTTGATCAAGTGAAGATCATTGTCTTGTTACTCTTGGTACTTGGCATCACCTAGATGGCTTGTAGGTGGTGATCTTGGTGAGCTCACAAGGAGATTGTGTGTGTTGACGGTCGATTTTCCTTCAACATCTTGGGAATAAATAGAGATTTTGCATAAGGTTCCGTGCATTGTACTTTGATCTGACAATTTCCACAAGTTTTGGATCATTTAGCATTGCATGGACTAATTCGAAAACCGAGCACAGGCCTGGTCGGTCGGCCACCTCTGCCATGTCAATGATTCGTGAAGCCAGAAACACAACTTCAATGCATCCTGGCCGAGAGTTTATAGTTGGTTCATCCGACGGACACGGAAAGGATCACCCATAGATCAGGAGGCCCACCTGTTGGTCCAAACCACCACAAAACATGCAACCTCCACATCAACCGACCCCAGGGTGAGATCCTAGACATCCAGAAGAAAGGCGGTGCGATCATACGGCTGGAGCCATCCAGTCGGCCCGCCATCTCCACGGCCCGGGTCCACCTAGTTGTGGCGGTTGGTTCAGTCGGTGCACACCCTACACCGACCAACAACTGGTATAAAAGGAGATTCTACGGTCACACTCCAACACACTTGAAGGAGCTCTCTTGCACTTTCCATTTTTCATCTTTCTAGAATAGGATTAGAGTTGGGAATAGGGTTGAGTCGAGCTTAGCTTAGAGATTCCAGAGTTTCTCTCGGCGTGGATAAAGCTTTTGTATCTTTTTCTTTATTTTGAATATTATCAATAAAGCATTATCTTCATTACATCTTGAGTAAGCTTCGCTTTTCTCATTCTAATTTCCATATCCAAGTCCAAGTGACTTAGTATCGGTGCATCTCTCCTCTAGAGTATTTTAGAGTTCATCGCTTTTGTCGGGATTCTACCTTACGGGTCGTCTCAGCCGTACTAGAGAGCTCAAGTCAGTTTTATAGGTTGAGGGGGATTTCTCTCGAAGACCTCAAGAGAAATCATAGTATCAAGTGCAGACGTGGTGTCTGGCTTGGTTCTAGCTAGAAAGCGTGTTCCACCCCACAGTACCGTTGTGGTGGGCGGAAAGTGGTGACAACCCTCTCCATCCCTCCTATTCCACCATTTTCGGGTGTTTTCATAACATTAGTGCAGGTTGCCGTTGGATCCCCCTCTCATCTCTTTCTGAGATCCTTCCCTTCTAGCCGTCAAAGTAAGTTATGTCTCCCGACAAATAGGAAGTGCTCTAGGCTAAGGAACCTTCCTTCCCTTGTGCTCCCAATTTCTTTCCTTTTCCTAGGTTCATAGTCTCCTTTATTGCTGGTTGTTGGCGACCTTCTAACGGCTCATCATTTGGACTTGCCAGTATTGGTAAAGCTTGACTTGGCCACTATCCAGTTATCCCCCATATCTCCGCGCGAGTTGGTGAGCCATATTGCTATTAAGGCTTATCATTCAACTCAATTAATATTCTTTGTCCCATTTGCTTCCCTGAGGATAATTACGATACCCTGGGTTACTCCATGGTAAAATGCTACAACATTATTCAATTCACTTGCAGAATATTATTATAGAGCATAAGAAACACCAATAGTGTGAAGCCCCAAGAAGGTGTACATGATATTGGAATCCGTCGTTCCGGATTGGGGAATGAATATACACTAGAGAGCACTTAGTCCTTGCGCGGATCAAGTGGGAGCAAGACCATTACGTGTGTGCTCCAACTAGGACTAGGGGAGAGTTGCTGAATTTTTTATACCTCAGAAAAAATCCATATTCTATCATAGAACCGTCATGCTAGAGTATGATGGGACTTAAGTTGTAAAACTCTTTTATCGACTAGATAGACAAATTTTTTTAGTGAATGTGCCTTAGCATTTATTTCAATTAGAAGAAAGCAGTTTACAGACAAAACTTGATACATGCCAAACAAGAATGACATACACAAGTACAAAAAGGACTAAAAGTAGAGAAAAAACACAAGAAAGGCCAACAAAACATACGGCTAACACTCTAACAAAGCCAAACCAGACAACCAGAATCATGGGAACCTACATGAGGAGCTCCACCACTGAGGCCACTGACTAAGACCATGAAGCAATATGAGGATGGCCAAGTATCCACCAAAAGAAGCAGCATTATGATGCAAAAGCATCCACTAGAGACGACCAACAAGCGCAACCACAACGACAAAGCATTTGCCAAAATAGAAGTAACCAAGGCAACAAAGCATCCGCCAAAATAGAAGTATCCAGGGTGGCAAAGCATCCACCAAAACAAGCGGCGCATGGGCAGTAAAGCATCCACCAACAAAACAAAGTCATAGTATCTGTCTAGGTAGTCACAACACCAGCAAACCATGGTGACGATAAGTCAATGGAGAACAAGTAGGCAACATGAAAGAGGACGACCCGGCAAACCACAACCAATTGCCAACAATGAAGGCATGGAGGTATCCCAAACGACGCCCTCAAGAGGGACATGACGCATCAAGCGCCATCACCGACTGTCCGTCGAGCAGGGTTTTGACTAGGGATTCTCTTCCAATGCAGGGACCACCGAGATATGAACAAGGAGGCCAACCATCAACAGGCTGGGCACAATGGAGGATGGTAGTAGAGTAAGAATGGAGGTGCCCATAGTGCTACCCCAAGAGGGACATGATGCACCGGACGCCATAATCGCTAGCTCATAGCACCATGGTTTTCAACAAGGAACCAACCTTCGATCCCTTTCCCACCGAGACCAAGCCGGGACCCCGTGGAAGCAGGCGCGAGCCCCAATGGGAGCCAGTGCCCAAGCGAGAGGAGAATCGAGGCAAACTCAGATTCCAACCCATAGAGGCCAGCGTAGGGTAGGCCCACCTTAGGCCGACGGCCAACACCACCAACGAAGACCTCCCCGCTTGGCCAGGGAGAACGCACTGACACAACCTATAACAGGCCCCCAACAAGGAGAGCACAACAACCGGCGGCGGCCACCATGGAGGGCAGCAAGAAGACAGTGGGGGGAGGGGTGAGGACCATCTAGGTCAGGGTCGAGTAGATCCGGACCGAGGGGCGGCAGATCTGGCCTCCAATCGGCAAGGGAAGGTCACCACCAGGTCCGACGGCTGGTAGGCAGACGACATCAGTGAGGTCCATGGTGACCTAGGGTTTGGCGAGGTAAAGTGGGAAGGAGAGAAAGGGGACGGGAGAAAGATGGGGGAGGGGCGGTGGCCGCCGCCGTGGACTAGAGGTAGGTGGCGACAACAGCAAGGGGACAGGGAGAAGAGGGGGTCTAGCAGCGGTGGTGCACCCCCCCTGCATTGCCCTTGTAGGGGCAGGGGCGCAACCCGATTGAGCACAAGGGGTCGCGGAGGTCCGAAGAAGTTGATTAGATAGACACACTCAGCCTTAGTTCAGGCACATGGTGTGAATTGACTTTTTTGCTAGGTTATTTTTATTGCTTTAAATTTTATGGAAGCCTAATTTATTCCGCCTCTTAGACACCTTGATTCTTTTTGTAAGGTTAAGGAACACGAGGATGCAAGGTCATCCATGCCAGCAGATTGGCCATCACCAAGAGGCGGGAGCTCGCCCATCTCACCGTAGAAAAGTGGGGGCATGATTGAGAATTTGGAAGAAAGATATAAAGTGACTAGTATGTGCAAAATATCACATAAATCTAGAAACGAGTTCCTACAATATGTACTTGTTTGAACCTCGATCTCACCGCTTATAATTTGCTCAATGAAATACCTCAACCAAGAGTTGCTTTTGAGGTGCCAAATCAGCATGCCATGTCAGCTCTAGAAGCCTACGTGGACAGTTATGGACCTGCAGTGAACGACTTAACAAGTTCATGAACCCAAAAATGCAATTTCAAAATTTGTGGACCCAAGTGACGCTTTCGTACAAGTTGATGGACCTGCTGCACATTTTACTCAAACATTATTGTTAATTTCCTGAAAACAAAGATGGTGGTGGTAAGGCCACCAAGTTGGTCCTTAAAAGACAAGGGAGGTACAACTAGTCCCGTTGCTTTTACTGCAGGTTCCTATGGCGTGCGTGCGGCCTGCTGATTCCTGCCCAGCTAGTGGACACGCCACCTCGATCATCAGCAATTCAGCATCGTGCAGGTGCAGGAGACGTGGTGTAGAATTTTTGGGAGTGTGCCAGCAATGGGTTGTTAATGCCAGGATTGACTTTTTAAGCAATTACTAGGTTAATAAAATGCATCACCGCCGACTCTTTTTGGGACTTCATTAGCTGTAAGCTTGGGCTTGTTTGAGACGGTGCAATCGCCAGGGTCACTGTTCAACGTACGTGTTGTTCGGTACATCGTATCAGTATCAGCGTCTGAAGTCGGCATGGACTATGCTGACGAAAGAAAACAAGGTTCGTGGGCCCCATCCACGTCATCAGGTGGCCATCAGGCGTGCGCGCAATGCAATGCAGTGCAGTGCAGCCCGGCCCAGGCAGCTTTTGGCAGCAGCTCGGACCACAACCGCCCACGCCGCGCCGGCCAGAGATTAGCTTGGCGTGCCCGCCATTAGCGATTTGATTAATCTGATGCTGGCTGTACGGGTCACTACCATCACAATCCATAAACAAATCAGCGTATTCAGCTCGTCTGATCACTCACTATGTCATGATCTTTCGTCGCATCTTAATGGCATCCTGCATGCTTTGCGGCAGCTTGCTGATCATGTCCAGTGACAGCAAGGAGTATATATATATCGCGTTGCCGCTCCACTCACCCACCCACCACCATTGCCATCGTTCACCTCTGTCTCTCTCTTACACACACACCCATGCAAATGCCTTCCGGCAGAAAGAGCTAGCTCGTGGTGTGACAAAAATACAGTCGGTGTTTGCGGGCGTGGCATCATCAAGATTCACATCGGTTCGACCTTGGACCACTGATTTGGTGGTCTTTAATTTGGGGTTCGGAGGAGATGCATGGGAATCTTGATGATGCTGCATCCGCAGACAAGCTACTCTGCTGCTACTTCTCTCGTTACTGCCGGCATATTGTGCCTGTTCATCGTCGATCTCGTCAAAGTCAAATTGAAGGTGAAGATCATTCTATCCACCTCTAACTCTGCAAATTCTTGGTACAGATCCCGTTATTTCCTGTGTTGGGACTACTTAACTGATACCCGGATGCCCCTGGTTCTTCCTCGGGAGGAGTGGCAGATGGTTTTTTTTTTGTTTTTTCTTATTGCATCTCAGTGTTGCAATTCAAGCCCTTGTGGTCCAAGTAGTACCCTTGCTAGCTAATCTTTGTTTGTGTTGAAACTTGAAACCACAAAAAGGGACATTACGAATGGGATATATCACAAACGGTGACGACAACGTGTCTGCTATATACGCATGTTAGCAGACAATTAATTTTTATCAAGCTAGCAGGTCAAAACTCTGTATGTAAGGAAAATCGTCCGTTATTAAATAAACAAGCTGACTGTAGCTAGGAACAACTCATAGAATGGAGGCATCAGTCCTGCAGTGATGGAGGACGAAGGTGATGATCTGTAGGCTCGTTTGGTGCCGGCTGGTGCGTCGTGACCGTGACCGAGCGGGTCTTGTTGCGTTGCTGATCCGAACTATGACCAAAATTTTGAGTTTTCAGTTCCATTCATTTCAATTTGGTTTTCTGATCTGTTAATAATATTGTCTAATCTCAGTTCGTTTTTTTATTAAGATTAATCGCCTACTCGCACGATCGAGCGTAGTGGTAAGGACGAACAATTTCTACACGAGAGGAGGACAGCACAGAGATGGCGATTCTGGTTACCAAGGCAGTGGCAGCGAGTTCTCTCTCCCTCCCTTTCTTATTGTGTGTGCTGTGTGGGGTATGGGTGTTTCAGGTTGTTTACTCGGAGATGGTTCCTCTAACGTAGGGATGAAAACGGATCGGATACGGACGGATATGCCCGGATACGAACACAGATATTTATTTTTTTACCGGATCGGATTCGGATACGAAAAGTACAAAATATGTCGGATATGCATCAGATATTGATATACATTACATATCTGCAATAGACATTCAACTTTTGTTACGCGGATACGGATACGATCGAATATCGATTTTTCGGTTCCGGATACGGACTGTACCATATAAGGCCTGAGGGCCTTCGTTCGGTCGGTCAGACGGGAAATATCCATACCACTTTCATCCCTACTCTAACGTTCCTTGTTCCCTGTGTTGACACGCTTCTGGTCAACACACGAAAGCGCTAGACCGCGCGGTCGTCGAAATTCTCCTCGCCGGAGCTCCTGGACACAGCCGGTCAGACCGCCTGTAGGGACCGGTCAGACCGCCTGTAACAGAAACGCCGCGAAAACCTACGATCACAACCTCGGGAGGGACCACGTCGGAGGCTGCGAACCTAGGGTTGTTCTAAGATCGGCAAGGCCACTTAGAACGTCCTAAAACATCATAGAGACGAAGAAGGAAAGTAAAGGGGTTGGAAAAGCTATTTGGAGATAAAAAAAAGTAAGACAATGGTTTGTACGATTGGGTAGAGGTGCTCAATCGGCCACGGGCCTTTATATTTATAGGGTGGGGAGGTCTTGCCCCTCAAGGAAGTCCTTGTATAGATCTAAAAACGTGCAAAACTCTGATTCTACTCGGACTCGGGGACAGGCGGTCAGACCGCCTGTGACATTGCCAGATCGGCTACAGGGTCCAGCCGGTCTAGACCGCTTCCCCAGCCTGATCGACTTCAAGCCATTTTCTGCCATCAACATATGCCTCCTGTTTTTTGGTAAAGCTTTGTTTACCACAAAACATTTAATCAGACTAAGGGCGCCCCTCTATTGTCGGCCATTTTTTCTCTAAGGACGATATCATATATCGGCTATATCCTTTCAAGCATGTTGCCAAACACTTGGATAATATTTCTTCAAGTACTTCGCATTGAGTGCTCTCGGCAACTGAAATCCTTGCAAAGTCTCCACCATATAGGAATTTCCAGAACAAATCCTCACAATATGATATGGTCCTTCCCAATTCGGCGACCATTTGCCAAATTTATTGCTCTTCGTTCCTATAGGTAAAATAGTCTTTCAAACCAAATCATCAACTTGAAAGGATTTAAGTTTTACCTTCTTGTTGTATGCTCGAGCTACTCTTCTTTTATCCTTTTCAATTTCCTCCAAGGCCTCCAAACGCTTGTCGGTCACTTTATCAATATTATCCATCATCAAAGCACAATATGTGCTAGTATCAAGATCATTTTTCTTAGCCAATCTATAAGCAGCCAGATTCACCTCAACGGGCAAAACGGCCTCTTAACCATAGACAAGCTCAAACGGAGTAACCTTGGTAGCCCCATGTCTAGAAATGCGATGCGCTCATAATGCTTCAGATAACACCTCATGCCACCGCTTAGGATGACCTTCAATCTTCTTCTTTATGAGCTTGATTAAAATCTTATTGCTAGACTCGGCTTGACCATTAGCTTGAGCATAATATGGAGATGAATTGAGCAATTTAATACCATATGATTCAACAAACTCACGTACCTCCTTAGATATAAACGACGTCCCTTGATCTGTCGTTAATGTTTGAGGAATCCCAAATTTATGAATAATATGCTCAGTAATAAACCCAATCACCTCTCTATGTGTCATGTTCTTGAGAGGAATAGCTTTAGTCCACTTAGTAAAATAATCAGTAGCCACAATCACAAAACAATGCCCCTTGGACGACGAAGGATGAATCTTACCAACAAAATCCAAACCACATCCTCTAAAAGGCCAAGGTTTAATGATTGGATGCATCAACGGAGCAGGTGCTAACTGAGTATCCCCGAATTTTAGCACTCTTCACATCCTTTGTAGTAACGAAAACAATCAGCTATCATTGTAGACCAATAAAAGCAAGCCAGCCTAAGGAGCCACTTCATCATCCGAGCCGATTGATGTGTACCACACATTGCTTCATGAACCTCTGCCATAGCCAATCTAGCTTGATCAGGATCTAAACATTTCAAAAGCAACACATCCATGGTCCGACGATATAGTTCACCATCAATCAAAGTAAACTTGAAAGCCCATCGTTGGACTTTTCGATCCACTGACCTGCTAGTATTCTGTAAATACTCCACCAGAGGCTTCCTCCAATCACCAGCATCGGTCACAATAGATTGGAAATTGTTAACAGTCGAATCGGCGTTTTCAGAGGCGTAGGAGGTCAGACCGCTTGTACTGGCGGTTAGATCGGCCGTGCCGGTCGTACCGGCTGTAACAGGCGGTCGAACCGCCTATTCCAGAACAAAAACATCGGCTTCACGAAACATTGGCTTCTTTTCATGAAAATTTCTTTTCTGAACATTATAGCCTGATGCTTGTTGTGCCAACGCATTAGCTCTAGGATTCTCTTCCTTTGGTACATGATACATGACAAATTCATCAAAGCAAGATATAATGTCTAAACACTTATCAAGATAAGCATTCAAAAATCCATCTAAGCATTGACAAACCTTAGATACTTGCTGCACCACCAATAGAGAATCACCATATGCTTCAACATGTTTTACTCCTATGTCATGTAGAATCTCCGCCCCGAAAAATAAAGCCTCATATTCGGTTTGATTATTAGTGCATTTATGATTTAATTGGTTAAGAGATTCAAAAACAACACCGTTTGGTGATATAAGAATAACATCAACTCCGCAACCACTTTTGCAAACCAATCCATCAAAATGCAATTTCCATGGAGTAAAAGTAATATAACCGACATTTAAATCAAGATGCTCATCAATCCTATGTTCAACAATAAAATCGGCAATGATTTGTCCTTTCATGGATTTTAATGGCCCAAAGACTAAATCATATTATATCAAAGCGTAAGCCCATTTGCCGATTCTACTAGTTAATATAGGTCTATGCAACATGTATTTAATTATGTTGGCTTGACTAGCAACCATGCATGTCTTTAGTAATAAATAATTCCTTAACTTTGTACAAGCATTATACAATGATAAGCATAACTTTTCAATAAAAGTATACCTTGTTTCGGCGTCCAACAATCTCCTACTTGCATACGCAATAATATATTCCTTTCCTTCGGTCTCTTGAATCAAAACAGCTCCAATAACACTTTCTTTGGCCGCAATATATAATTTGAAAGGAATCCCTTTCTTGGGTGCCCGAAGAACCGGAGGCGAAGACAAATAGTGCTTGATCTCATCAAACGCCTCTTGCTATTTTGCACCCCCCCAAGTGAATTCAGCATCATCTTTCAACCGAAGCAAAGGAGTAAAAGCATTCACCTTCCCTGACAAATTGCAAATAAATCTCCTCAAATAATTCACCTTGCCCAAGAATATTTGTAACTCCTTCTTAGAGCTAGGTGCCTGCAACATTGTCAATATTATCGGTCTTTTTCGGATCAATCTCTATGCCATACTCATGAACTATAAAGCCCAAAAACTTACCGGCCGATACACCAAAAGCATATTTGAGTGGATTCATCTTTAAACCATACCGGCACATTCTTTCAAACGCAAGTCTTAAATCAGCTAAATGAGAAACACTTCCAGCTGATTTGACTACAATATCATCAATATAAACTTCCAAGATAATACCAAGTAAATCATGGAAGATCAAATTCATCACCCTTTGATAAGTAGCACCGGCATTCTTTAAACCAAAAATCATATCAACCCACTCAAATAAACCAACAAACCCCGGACATACAAAAGCCGTTTTTGATATATCCTCTTTGGCCATAAATATTTGATTGTAACCAGCATTACCATCAAGAAAGCTAATCATTCTATGTCCAGACGCAGCATCGATAAGCATATCGGCTATGGGCATAGGATATTCATCTTTAGGAGTAGCACGATTAAGATTTCTAAAATCAATACATACTCTAATCTTACACGTTCCTTTCTTCTCCATGGGCACAATATTAGAAATCCAATCAGCATATCTACAAGGTCTAATAAACTTTGCTTCTAATAACCGATTTATTTCTTCTTTAACTCGGTCATAAATTTCAGGATTAAAACGCCTAGTTGCTTGTTTATAAGGTCTAAAACTAGATTTAATAGGCAACCGATGCTCAACAAGCTCTCGGCTCAAACCAGGCATTTCATGATAATTCCAAGCAAAGCAATCGACATACTCCTTTAATAATTTTATTAATTTAGATTTAAAAGCAGGATCTAAATTCTTATTTACAAACGTCGGTCTAGGTATAGAACCATCAACAATGTCTACCTCTTCAAGAGGATCGACCGACGTAAAACCACATCCTAGCTTGCTTATATCATTAAAGTCCTCGATGGCTTCACATATATCGTTCTGATGCGACCGATAGTGTTCAAGTCTCTGCTGCAACCACTCTCGATTATCCATTAAATCATATGAGATGATTCAGCCGATCGTTCATCGGCTTTATGACAGCAGGAACGAAGCCATTCTTATTACAGCTGATAAACTCAAATTTAGAAAGATCTAATCCTGACAAACATCTAACATCATCATGAATGCCAATCAAAGAGCTATCAGCTAAAGCAACACAAGTAGAATAATCACCATGCACAACCTCTACATCATCATCTACCCATTGAATCAAGCATTGATGTAAAGTAGAAGGAATGCATTGATTTGCATGAATCCAATCACGACCCAAGATTAAACTAAAGTTACCTTGAGTCTCAACGACAAAGAAAGCGGTAGCCAAGATTTTGCTCCCAATAGTAAGCTCCATAGAAATCACTCCCTTGGCACTAATTGGTTCTCCTCCTCCAATGCCGCTGACGGTATTGTTGGTCTTGATCAGCTCTGAATCTGAACCTCCAAGCTTCTTGTATAAAGAATAAGGCATTAAGTTTACAATAGCCCCTTCATCGACCAACATCCATGAGATTGGCTTCCGGTTGATATGTCCCTTCAAATATAAAGCCTTCAAGTGATTTTCTTCAGCTTTAGACTTCTGAAATATAGCTTCCTTGGCACCAAAATCAAGATGAGCAACCTCCTCCTCCGAAAGCATGTCTCCATTCATAGACATATGAAGCACATTCACATCAAGATTCATGCGCTCTGGAGAAGAACTGTAATCAACAAGCTCTTCATCGTCCTCAGCAGTGGGAACCGATGGAAACTTGCCGTCACACGCCGAAGAACCAGAAGAAGAAACATCGGACACTTCTGCATCACCCGGTCTGACCGCCTGGGCCGCCGGTCCTGCATGACAGGTGGTTTGGACCGTCTGTACAGCCGGTTGGACCACCTTTGGGTCTTCCTTCGGCTTCCACTCTTTCTTCTGGGGAATCATAGGCTTGATCCGTTTGAAGAACTCATCCTTCTACTTCTCCAACTCTTGTTCTTGCCTTACCCGAAAACGAAGTCTCTGAAGCTTCCTCTTTTTTGTACGAGTCAAACCTTCGGGACACCACTTCAGAAGAAAGCATTGCTGAGACTTGCTAGCACGAGATCCCTGATCTTCCACCATCTTTCCGCTGGAAGTTGGTTTTGTAGCCAGACTTTTCTCAATAGGGACATCCATAGTCCCAACTTGAATAATATCGAACTCAGTAGTCCTCTCTGAGTCCACCTCCATGTTTTGCACCTCCTCCTTCTTCTTAGGTCGATAAACCTGCTTCAGAGGAGCATTTGGCAGTTGACCATGATGGGCGGTCTGACCGCCTGTAACAGGTGGTCTAACCGCCTGTGTCCAGTGCCCTCGACCAGATTGGCGGAAAGCCGATCGGTCATATCCGGGATGTACAATCCTGTCATGTACGTGTTTTCTTGGACCTTCCCCGCCAGGATGAAATGAAGGTTGCACTGTTGAATGATATGGCACCCACATCACTCCATTGTCATCCCACACTGGATCCAACTTCACACGTGGAGGTGAAGGAAGCCTCTCATGCTAAATCGGTGATCTCATTCTTCTTTTTAACGGCCGATCGCTCGGAATGGCCTTTTGTTTTGTGTACTTGTCATAAAGCATATCAAACGTGACTTTGGGCCTCTGAACACCCTACTCCTTTGCCACGTTCATCTTCCAAGTACCAACTTCTGGACGCTTCGGAATTAGCATCTTTGATCATCCATGAGGACAGGCGGTCTGACCGCTTGGCGCAGCCGGTCTGACCGCATGTAGCACACCAGACTCGGGCGCCCGTGATCCGGGAACAACGACCGATCCTTGCCCCCCTTGTCCAGAGGACTTCACAGTGACCTTGAACGACTCTTTGCCATCAGTCGTCTTCTCATAAGTCACCTCTCTAACCTGACTCTTTTGAAGACGGTCTTTCTTCTCCAATCACAACGTTCTTTCCTTTGGTAGATTTGGCTTGATGCGGCCGAACCAAAACCTTGGGCTGCTGCAATTCCATGGTGTTGACCGCAAAAGGAGTTTCATCAATTTGCATCTCATGGAACTTCAAACGGCTCTCATTAATAGCCGATTTGAGAGGATCTTGTAGATGCCTAGAGGGGGGGGTGAATAGGCGTACCTAATAGAACCTGAAAATTCTTTCTTCTCAAGTTGTCAGTGAAACTGGATCTTCCGAGTACTTCTAGGAAGATCCGATGATCGGATGTTCCGAGACTTACTCGGATGATCCGATGTGAGAAATAACCTTTGCTCGAGATTCAAAATCTAACAAGTTATTTGCAATTCCACTTGAATAGAAAGTTCACAGAGGTACTCTAAGAGCTATATATGATGATCAAATACAGCGGAAACCTTTATAGAGATAGATCGGGCAATATATAGCAAATATGAGAAAATATGAACAATATGAAGTAAGCAACACAAAGAGACACGAGATTTGTTCCCGGAGTTCACTCCCAAGGGAGCTACGTCTCCGTTGAGGTACCCACAAAGGGTAGAGTCTCTTTCAACTCGTTTCCTCCCTCAATCGACCACAAAGATCAAGATTGAGTCACTTACTAGATGATTCCACACAAGGAATGGGTGATACAATACTCCAAGGCGCTCCCACAAGCTAGGTGCTGCACTTGGTGACCTCTAACCGTCTAGGAGCAAGCTCCAAGAGTAACAAACGCGAATCACAAGCCAAGGATGCTTCAAGTGCTTCTTGAGATGAACAAATGCTTCTCCTCACTCAAAGTCAACCCACAAGCCTCAAATCTCTTCTCTCAATCAATCCCCACAAGAATCTTGGCTAGGGCAAGGTTTGGAGGGGAGTGGAGAGAGGGGGAGAGAGCTAGAAGAGTGTTTCCTGTTGAAATGTGCGAGCTAGGGTTGAAGGGGTGAGTGAGGGGGTATTTATACCCCTTCTCAAAATCTAACCGTTATGTTCTGAATCGGGCAAACCGGATCTTCCGAGTACTACTCGGATCTTTCGGATAGGCTTAGGTTAGCTGTGAAAAACCTAAGTGTACTGCCAAACCGGATCTTCCGGTAAAGAAAACCGGATCTTCCGGTTTTACGCAGAATGGAACCGGATATTTCGAAGAACACAACCGGATCTTCCGGTTTTACGCAGAATGGAACCGTATGTTCCGAAGAACACAACCGGATCTTCCGGTTTTCTCTGAGAAAGTGAGTTTTGCCCCTTAGTCTCTCAAATTTAGATTTCATCTCAATATAGCACTTTAGCAACCTTGATTCATCAGACACGTCCCCCTTGATAGTACGGTGTTTCCTATACTCAAATTCAAAGAATAAATTCAATTTAAATCGACCATATGAGCTTCACACCATATTATTTGAATTTGGGAACCTCCTTCATATATATCTTCGTTTCTTTTCATTTTACTCCTGCACATATCTCAGTAGAAGTATGAAACCTCCAAATTGTGGTTGTTATCACCACCAAAACCACTAGGGGGTCAAATGCACTTTCAATCTCCCCCTTTTTGGTGATTGATGACAACACAATTTGGGTACATGATAATAGATAGATAGTTTCATTTCATTTCTGGAATTCATGTGATAAGGCTCCCCCTAAATATGTGCATCACCATAAAACGGCCTCAAATGCCTTTGCACATATTTTTGTGAGAACTTTCTCATATCAATTTGAAGCATACATACATATGCATAGTGTGAGATATACATCCGTGATGCATATGACAGTATAATCACACAACAAAGTGAGAAATAACATTACAACATCCATATCATCACAAATAACAAATATGATAATCAAACCACACATCTAATAAGTCTAACAAATTAAGTCTCACCAACCGAGCATACTAAAGTTTTACAAACCAAATAGTTCAAATGTCTCAAGCAACACACCACATCACAAATCATCACAAAGTTCTTACATGTCCACACATAGAACAGGAAATGAAAAGATAGATAGATTGAGGGGTCTCCAAGCACCAAATTTACTCCCCCTTTGGCATCAAGCACAACAAAGGGGAGCTACTCACTGTCGTCCTCAGTCTCCTCATCATCATCATCTTGTGCACCACTAGTGCCAGCTCCCATCTCACGACCACCCAAGTCTTCCTCAATGTCATCTTCGTCATCTTGAGTGCCAGGGCCAAAGGTGTACTGCTGAGTCTCAGGACCAAAGGCATACCCTTGAGGAGAAGCCCACTCATAGCACCATGGGTTCTTAAAAGTAGGAGGAGGAGGAGGAGGAAGCCTTTCTTCAGGTGGAGGAGAAGGTGTGCGCTGGATGTCATACTTGTCAAGAAGCTTCTGTTGCCTCCGCTCAATTCTATCAAGTTGAAGCTGCTGCCTATGCATGGTGTCGGAGTTGTGCTTAGCAACTTTAAAGCATGCAAAGAGGCCATGAGCAATGAAGCCAAGAGTGCTCTTCTTCTTCTTTGGCATGGCTGACTGAGTAGGAACTTCGAAATGAGAAGATGGTCCTTGAGAAGATGAAGCACCTGGATCACCTCTGGGAGTTTCCCTAAGCCTGTGAGAACCAATCTTCAGAAGTTGCTCAAGTTTGCCCTTTGGTGGCTTGTATGGCAAGTGAGTCTTGTTAGTCATGATATTTAGGCCAGTCAAATTCTTGATCACATGGAAAATATAGGATGCATAATGACGGTCGCTCTTGGAGTCATGAGAACAGTTGGCTATCTCATTCCATAGGAAGTCTGTGACCGAGAAGCCATGTCGGTGGGGATCCATTTGAAGGAGAAGGTTTCTGGCATAGTTTGAGATGTTGTCAGAATCTCCAGCTCTAGGTGTCAAGGTGAATCTGAAGAGCTGATTTAGAAGCTTGTAAAAGGGTATGAGACCCTTAACCTGACCATGCACACACTTGGGACCATATGCCGCATCATACATGAAAGCCATGCGGCTGCTCTCTATAACACCCGCATTGTGCAGCATAAGATTGTTCTCTCTGTCAGATTCACCAAACCCAAGAAGTTCTCCAAAATGTTCAAACTCGAGAACGAACCGCTTCCCTTCGATGGTGAAATGCATCTCATACTCATCTGCATCAATATAGAGAGTGGCATAGAATTGTGCCACTATCTCCTCGTTCCAGTCACACCTGAATGCCATGAGCTTGACCAAGTTCTTCTTTCTGCACTCAGCATATACTTGCTCAACCACATCTTTGATTGGCTGATCCAAGGATCTCAGGTAAGCCCAGTCAATATACTTCATCTCTGTGATAGCATGGGCTTTGCTCATAATGACACTTTCATACCAGTCAGCCTGAAATGGGAGCCAGAAGCGTGGATCTCTCCGAAATCCTCTGGTAACGGTGCTGGGATTTGTGCCATACCGAACGGTGCACATGTCCAACTCAGCACTGCCCTTCCTGTAATCCACCTAGCGATGATCACGACACTGTCGTTGTGGTATGGTCAGCTTTGCCACAGTGGACTCAAGGTAACTGAGATCGATATCCTCATTATTGCCTCTACCACCACCTCTGCCTCTGCTACCACGACCACCTCTGCCACCACGGCTAGAACCTTCAGTGGCTGCCGTAGGTGTAACACCCAGATTTCTAAGAAATCCGAATGCTTCCATATGTGTGCCCAGGATGTCCACAGAACACATATGGATTACAACTATTGAATCACAGACAACACAATGCTCGAATAAAATACTTTATATCAGAGTTTAACACAAGACATAGTCTTAAATAAATAACACAGCGGAAGTCTTAATATTATTAAACGTTTCATAACTAGTAGAGCCTCAAGTCCACAGGGACACCGACTGGTTGAACACAGCTAGAAGTACGGCAGATCCTCCGGAAACTCAGCAAGCGACTGATCATTCACTGCTCCATCTATTACCCATCCGGGATTTTCTTGAATAGTTGCAAGTGTAAGTAAACCATCTTACTTAACAAGTATAACATGGGTTATGCAAGAACAAAATGCTTGACACGGTTATACTGCATTAGCACTTTTAGTTGTTTCATTTTATTATCATCTAATTTACTACAAATGAGTAGAACCCAAGTATAAACCCATTAATAAGGTATAAGTGATTATAGAACATACCAACATCAACCACTAATATCATCTTCTAATCAAAAAGGATCCAGGCCGCTCGTATCCGTGAGCACGGCTATCATGATAGATCAACACTCTGCAGAGGTTTCGCCCTTTACCCGCCGGTCACATAAATCCAAAAGAACTTATGTTACGAGGACTTTCACAAAACACCCTAACAAGCACAGTAGCCGTTTTGGTTCAACATAGGCATCATAACCCAAGGCATCGAGATTGACGTACGCTTAGGGCGCAACATGAGGGGGTCAATGGCGTCCAGAGCGAGAGCGCAATCATCGCAACGTGTGAAGCTGCCGTACATCGGGCGCTTACATCACGGGACTTTGCCTAACGAGACATAGCCAACGGATAAAACCGTCCTCGATGGATCAAACTATACTCTCACCCATGCTCCCCACATACGCCTTTTGGTAACCACTAGCGAGCTAGAGACGTACGAGCTAATTATCCAAGACCAGAGCCATTATAGTTCCAACGGCGGCGAACAGGTTCCCGGGTTGTCGCTTTAAGAACCGGACCTTATGGAGAGACATTAGAACAAAGCACGAAGCACATGCTCTAATTCCCTAGACCAAACCTTATAGAGACACTAGAACAAAGCACACAACACATGCTCTAGTTCCCCGAACCATGTTGCTAAAAAGCATCTTTTAATCATCATTGAAGTGAACCATTAGTTCAATATTAACATAAAAATAAATGTTGGCTGCAGCGCGTAGCATAGACTAACCATAATGCATAAAACCCGGGTAAACAAGGAATAAGATAAAGACTAGGAACATCCTTAGTGGTCAACAGTATTAGACACATGCATATGATTTATGTGATTAATCGGTGTATAGGTAACAAGGACGGTCCATGTTATACTTGCCTTCCTCAGCGAACTGCTGCTGCTCCTGCTCTTCGGTAACGGGATCGTCGGCGAACTCGAACGGCTCGTCAACTACTCACATCGATCACCACACAAGCATCCACCCATACATGCAAACAAGATATTTAATTAGAACAGTACACCAAACATAAACAAAAGATGAAAAGAAGGCTTTAGAGTTACTGTGCGCTTCACTACGAACACATGAGCGCGAAAATCACTCAAATCGGAGTTAAAACGGAGAAACTACGCTTAAAACGGACTCTAGGGGCTTGCTGGTAAAGGTTTTAGGCTTCCAGGGGTGTTTTTGAAAGAATCCAGGGACCTAAAACATAATTTCGTATAAAAACCCGAGGGCTACGGGGTAAAACTGCCATCTAGGACGGCGGGCACTATTTTTCAAAAGAGCAGGGGCTAAACCGAAAGAAAAAGGACTTAGTTGTAAATACTTTTGAATAGAGGTGGACCGCGGGTTGATTTCCAGAAAACAGAGGGGCTCTTTTGCAAAACAGGCACGGCGGCAGCTGGATGCTGACGTCGGCTGACGTCACCGTGGACCGGACCGTAGACCGGCCCTGAACCACGGTTCACGGGTCCACGGTGAACCGGCTCGGTTTAGATCGGCTTTTAAATCTAGGCGTCGGATTTGAATCGAGCGGCTAGGATTAGATCGGGGCGCTTGGCTCGCCGGGGACGGCGGCTCGCGGCGGCGTGCGGCCGAAGTCTCGCCAGAGTTGGCTCGGCTCGGAGCTACGGTGGGCCAAAACTCGCCGCGATGGATCCTAGAGAGAGAGGAGAGAGAGGGGATTCGATTTTGGGGGTCGAGAGCGGGGATTGGACCGTAGAGATGGCCGGCGACGAGCCATGGCGGCGGCGGCCACGGTGAAGCGTCGGTCTAGCGTTCTAGGCGCGCTTGGAGGAAAAGAAGGGCCGTGGCGCGTTCCTCATCTCCCAGAGATGCTCGGCGGCAAGCTCTTGGCAGCAATGCGCGAGCGGAGCGACGGCTGCGTCGAGCTCGGGTCGACAAAGGCGGCGGCGGCTAGGGTTTGAGACACAGGGGCTAGGGCTCGAAGGAGGGGGTTGGCAGCGGTTTTATAGGGGCGGTGGAGACCCCCTTGGCGTGCGCGCCAAGCCGAGGAGTCCGGGCGCGGCACGGCGGCGCGGCGGCGCGGAAGAGTCCCGCCCGAGTCCGACGCGGGGAAGACGAAGCTGATAGGTGGGACCCACTGGTCAGCCGCTGCGGGAGAGAGAAACGCGGAGCGGGCTGCTAGCTGGGCTGGCACAGTGGTGGGCCGAGCTGGGAAAGGGAGATGATGGGCCGCGGGGAAGAAAGAAAAGAGAGGAGGAGTGGGCCGGCTGGGCTGAAAAGGAGAAGGAAAAAGGGAGAGAAAAAGAAAAGGTTTTTCTTTTATTCAAACACTCATTTGAATTCAAATTCAAATACAAATTTGAATTCAACAATCAAAAACAAATGCACCAGCATGAATGCAACAATAATGTTTCTATACCCTATATTTGCTTTTAATTACTCAAAATTTTATTTTCCCTGCATTTTTCATGAGCACTTGAATATAAAAAGCCAATTAATTACAAATTTTTAAATAGGGCATTTTTAGGGTGTTACAGTAGGCTTTGAACGAGCAGGGGCAGCTTGCTCCTTGGTTCTCTTGCCCTTTCCTTTGCCCTGAGGATCTTGTTCCACAAACTCTTCCTCAGATGATTCCTCCTCTTCCTCTTCTTCTTCATTTGAGTCGGGTGGAGCAAGTGGGAATGATTGCTTTGAAGCCAATCTCTTGGTATGACCCATTTGAGAAAAAGAGAGTGACAAAGGTTTTAGAAAAAAATTCAACAACTAGAGAGATTAAACTGGTTCAAACCGGAAGATCCGGATGGGAGCCGGATGATCCGACGGTCGGATCATCCGGGTCGGACCCGGGTCTTCCGATTTACACGGGTTTAATCCAAAAATTGATGAATCTCGAGTTTTAGCCCACCAAAGTTTATGAGATCATAGATATGAGTTCTAGAACATAGCAGGAACCTAAATCCAAGAGTATATCAACATGCATCCACTACATTGGGAGATCGGGTCTATGGATTTTGAATATGAACCCTAGGTTTGAATCCATAAAATTTGTGATATCCAATCCATTCAAGTGCTAGGCATGTGTTCTAGAGATGTCATAGACCTAGTAGCTTTCATAGAATCCATCCAAAACTTGCATATATGAAACTTGGAATGACAGGAGATTTGGAATGAATTACCGTTGGATTTTCCCGCGCGTTTTTGAACAACCGGAGGATGGATTCGGATCTTCCGAAGTGAGGAGCACCAAATCCACGGATTGGATTTGATTTTTGGTGGTGGAACTCGAAAATCGCCGCCGGAGGGAGAGAGAGGAAGGGAGCGTCGGCGGTGGAGAAGAAAGGGGTGGAGTTAGGGTTCTTGAGGGGGTTGAACTGGGTATAAACACCCAGCTCGACAAAACCGGATCTTCCGGGTGGGAGACGGAAGATCCGATATCCACCAGTGCGGAACCGGGTCTTCCGGACCCGACACCGGAAGATCCGGTTCCACAGAGGAACGCTCAAAAACAAGATTTTTCAAGGAATTTGATTTTGAATTGAAAGAAGGTCTAAGATATGGACATGTAAGATTCTTGACTTACAAAGATCAGTGACAAACAACAATACATAGCTATGATCTTTTAGAGCCAAGATATGATCCAACGATCACAAAATCCAACATTTTGAAAAATTCACACAAATAAAACATTTTATTCCTATCTAGACAATATATCAAGAGTGTGTGCTAAACATCAATCCAAGTTATGAGAATCTAAGATATTTAACTCATTCCTTAGATAACAAAACCTTCGCTCATCAAGTGGCTTGGTAAATATATCCGCTAGGTTTCTCTTTGTGCTCACATGGCACATGTGTATATCTCCCCTAAGCTCATGGTATCTCAAGAAATGATGTCTTATGACTATGTGTTTGGTTCTTGAGTGATTGATAGGGTTCTTGGCTAGGTTGATGGAGCTCTCATTGTCACATAGGAGAGGAATTTTTGGTAAAGTTGCATCCATAGTCACTCAAGGTTTGCCTCATCCATAATAATTGTGCACAACAAGCACCCGCCGCCACGTATTCCGCTTCCGCGGTGGATAAAGCAACCGAATTTTGTTTCTTGGAACTCCATGACACTAAGGACCGCCCAAGGAATTGGCATGTCCTGTCGTACTTTTCCTATCCACTTTGCAACCGGCATAATCCGAATCGGAATAGCCAAGTAGACGAAAATTGGAGCCTTTGGGATACCACAAGCCAAGGTTAGGGGTATGAACTAAATATCTAAAAATTCTCTTAACGGCCATCAAATGATACTCCTTAGGATTGGCTTGAAATCTAGCACACATGCACACACTAAGCATGATATCGGGCCTAGATGCACAAAGATAAAGCAATAAACCGATCATAGAGCGATATACCTTTTGATTAACGGATTTACCTTTGGAATCAAGATCAAGATGTCCATTCAATGCCATTGGAGTCTTGATGGGCTTGGCATTAGCCATGTCAAACTTCTTGAGCATATCACTTGTGTACTTAGTTTGACTAAGAAAAGTTCCTTCCCTCAATTGTTTGATTTGAAAGCCAAGAAAGAATTTCAATTCACCCATCATGGACATCTCAAATCTCTTGGTCATGATCCTACTAAACTCATCACAAAATTTCTTGTCGGTTGAGCCAAAAATAATGTCATCAACATAAATTTGACAAACGAATATAGCATTATCAACTTTTCTTGTGAAGAGAGTAGAATCGGCTTTGCCTATTTCAAAGCCATTCTTGAGAAGAAAATCTTTAAGGCATTCATACCATGCTCTAGGAGCTTGCTTAAGCCCATAGAGCGCCTTATTGAGCTTGTACACATGGTTGGGAAATTTAGGATCTTCAAAGCCCGGTGGTTGTTCCACATACACCAACTCGGAGAGGGGGCCATTCAAAAATGCACTCTTCACATCCATTTGATAAAGCTTGAAATCATGGTGAGAAGCATAGGCTAATAATATACGAATTGACTCAAGCCTAGCTACCGGTGCATAGGTTTCACCAAAATCCAAACCTTCAATTTGGGTGAAGCCTTGTGCCACTAACCTTGCCTTGTTTCTTGTCACTATACCATATTCATCTTGCTTGTTGCGGAAAACCCACTTGGTGCCAATCACATTTTGCTTCGGTCTTTCCACCAACTCCCATACTTCATTTCTTGTGAAGTTGTTCAATTCATCTTGCATGGCTAGAACCCAATCCGGATCTCCAAGTGCTTGTTCAACCTTAAGAGGTTCCAACGAAGAGACAAAAGAGTAAAATCCACAAAAATTTTGCAAGCGTGAGCGAGTGGTTACCCCCTTTCTTATGCTACCAAGAATATTCTTGATGGAGTGATCTCTTTGAACTCTTCGGTGAACTCTTGGATGAGCAACTTTTGATTGTCTTTGAATGGGTTGCTCATCTTCATCATCATCTTCATTTTGATTTACATTTGCTTGATCACCACCTTCTTCATGAGTTTCTTGACTTAGACTTTGAGCTTGGTCATCAACTTGAGCTTGATCTTGATCTTGCTCTTGAACTTCATGAGTGCTAGGTGGTTCAACTCTTGTAGATGATGATGATTCCTTTTCTTGCACTTGAGCTTCCTTCTCTCTTGGTCTAACTTCACCAATGGCCATTCTCATGATAGCTTCACTTGGAGGTTCTTCTTCCTCTACAAGACTTGGATTAACTTGCTCTACTTGAGAGCCATTAGTTTCATCAAATTTCACATCCACCGAGATTTCGACACAACCCGTGGTTTTGTTGAAAACACGACAGGCATGCTCGTTAGTACCATAACCAAGAAGAAAACCTTCATCTACCTTTGGTGCAAACTTTGAGCTTTTGGGTTTGTTGTTAAGTATAAAACATTTGCACCTAAAAACTCTAAAGTAGTGCACCTTAGGTTTGTTACCGGTTACGAGTTCATATGCCGTCTTGCCAAGAATCTTGTGAAGATAGAGTCGGTTGATGGCATGACAAGCGGTGTTGATTGCCTCCGCCCAAAATTGATCCGAAGTCTTGTATTCATCAAGCATGGTCCTAGCGGCTTCAATAAGAGTTCTATTCTTCCTCTCCACTATACCATTTTGTTGAGGGGTGTAGGGAGCGGAGAACTCATGCTTGATTCCCTCTTCATCAAGAAATTCTTCAATATTTGTATTCTTGAACTCGGTGCCATTGTCACTTCTAATGTTCTTGACTTTCACTTCAAATTCATTTTGAGCTCTCTTGATGAATTTCTTCACAACACTTTGCACTTCACTTTTATCTTGCAAAAAGAAAACCCAAGTGAAGCGAGAATAATCATCAACAATGACAAGACCATATTTGTTACCACCAATGCTAATGTAGGCAACGGGACCAAACAAGTCCATGTGTAGAAGCTTGAAAGGATTTGTTGTAGTCATCACGTTCTTGACGGGATGCGGAGCTCCAACTTGTTTTCCGGCTTGGCATGCACTACACAACCTATCTTTCTCAAACACAACATCGGTTAGTCCTAGGATGTGCCCTCCTTTTTGAAGTTTGGCCGAGTTCCTCATCCCAACATGAGCTAGACGGCGGTGCCATAGCCAACCCATGTTAGATTTTGCCACTAAACAAGTCTCGGGTGTCACTTTACAATTGTGAAATCAACTAAATAAAGTTTGCCCTTCAAGCGACCCGTAAATGCAATAGAGGAATCCTCCCTTCTAAAGACGGTCACACCCTCATGAGTAAAGAGACAATTGTAGCCCTTTTCACAAAGTTGAGAAACGGACAACAAATTGTATCCCAAAGATTCAACTAAAAAGACATTGGTAATTGAATGATCATTTGAGATGGCAATCTTACCAAGACCAAGTACCTCCCCCTTACTATTATCACCAAACACAATCTTTTCCGTGGGTTCAATACTTGGCTCAAATGATGTGAACATGTCTTTCTCCCTGGTCATATGATTTGTGCATCCACTATCAAGCACCCATCCCGTGCCGCTGGAGGAGTAGACCTACAAAACAAGTTTAAGCTCGAGATTTAGGTACCCAAAAAGATTTGGGTCCTTCAAGGTTAGCCGAATACATTCTAGGTACCCACACATTTCACAAAATGGATTTCTTTGTGTAGGCGCCAACATATTTAACCACAAATTTACCATTCTTGTCCATGGTTACCATATAGTCACTCGTATATGATGGAGTGGACTCATGTGTCTTACTCTTCACCTTCTCTTTACCTTTCTTTTCACCCTTAATCTTGTTTGAGTTATCCTTACCAACATCACTCTTTGGAACACCATGAGCAATGTTCATCAAATCACCAAGTTTAGTCCCTTTGATGAACATGGGACCTTCATAGCCATTTGTCACTTGCTTACCATTTGTCTTGCCACCTCTCTTGAGTCCAAGACCATCCTTGATGCTATGATGCCTACCATCATCATATTTTACCTTGGATTTACCTTTGTCCTTACCTTCTAACCCTTCTCTCACTAGCATGTTCAATCTCTTGATTTCATTGTCTTTTGTTTTCACTAGCTCCTCTAGCTTGGCAACGTTGGTGAGATAAGCATTCACATCAATTTTATAACATTTTGAACAACCTTCACTAGTAGAAGCATTAGAATCAAGGTTAGCCTTGGATGAAGAAGAGGTGCTCTCCCAAAGAACATTATAGTTCACTTCAAGATCTTTGTATTTGATTTCTAAGCATGATAAGCTCTCTTGAAGTTCACTACTTTTGCTCTTTTGGATAGCAAGAGATTGATTTGCCAAGGTGAGATCCTTTGACATCTTCTCTTTAGAGTCATTAGCCATAGACAAGTCTACTTCTAATTTCTCTACCTTTCCTTTTTCCTTAGCAAGAGCTTCTTCTAAAGCACGGTTTTTCTCCTTCTCAAGGATGAACAAGTCTTCTTGCTTTACAAGGAGCTCATCCCTTTTATCTAGCTTCTTAGCTAGCTTTTTAATTTCTTTGTAACCTTTCTTCCCAAAACGTTTTATCATGTTTTCCTTAACCATTTCATCCTCATCACTAGATTCATTTTCTATGTCATTGCTAGGAGGAGTAGAGGAAATATATTTGGATGTCACCTTAGTGCCCTTAGCCATAAGGCAAAGAGGGGCATGGTCTTCATCATCACTATCGGACAAGTTGGTGAAGAGGCGGCTTGATGAAGAGCTTGATTTATGGATGGCAAGTGTAGCTACGTTCTCATCTTCCGGCTCTTCATCACTTGATAGCCATTCCATACCAAGATGAGCTTGTCTTGAGTACTTCTTCTTATGATCATAGCTCTTCTTGTTGTCATAGCTTCTCTTGTTCTCTTCTCTCTTGTCCTCCTTCTTGTGCTTACCATCTTCCTTCTTGTTGGGACACTCGGCAATGAAGTGTCCATATTCACCACATTGGTAACATGGTCTCTTCTTGCTTCTTCTAGTGTCCTTACTCCCATTTCCTCTCTTGAAATTTCTCTTCTTGAGGAAGCCTCTAAAGTTCTTGATAAGCAATGCAATTTCTTCATCGGTGCTCTCATCTTCATCACTTGTATCTTCCTTCTTGGCTTTGGATGACTTCCTTGTTTCTTCACCTTCTTATTTTGCCTTCAATGCAATATCCTTCTTGTTCTTCTTGCTTAGGGCCGCTTTTGCTTCCTTCTCGGCAAGTTCATGTTGAAGCAACTCGCTAAGAAGGTGAACCGGCGTCATCTTCTTGAACTTCTCATCTCTTCTAATCATTTGGGCAAGATGAAAGTCTTTTGGAGTGAATGCCTTCAATAATTTCTTTGTGGCTCGATAGTCACTCCACTCTTCACTTCCAAGTGCTCTAATGGTGTTGATCATCCCCATGAGCCTATCAAACATTTGTTGAGTAGTCTCATTATCAAGCATGACAAACTCTTCTAGTTGATTGTCTAGCAAATCAATTTTGCCCTCCTTGATCATGTATGTCCTTTCATGTGACTCTCTAAGAATATCCAAAATATCCTTTGCCACCTCCACATGTTGAATCTTGTTGAATTCTTGAGGAGATAAGGAGTTGGTGATGATTCTTGTAGCTTGAGCGTTGCGGTAGTAGTCTTGTGCAAGCTCCGGAGTCATCTTCCCTTTCTTGGGCTTCTTCACACCTACACACACAATCTCCCAAAGAGAGGGGTGAAGCCCGAAGAGATGCAATTTCATGTCATAGGCCCATTTTGAGTAGTTTGATCCATCAAAATATGGTGCCTTGCCAAGGTTAATAGATTGAAAATGAGATGCATTGAAACTAGATATATCATGATAGTCAAGTGGAACACGAGTTAACTCCCTTGACTTGTGTTTCTTCTTCTTCTCTTTCTTTTCATCCTCCTCTAGCTTCTTTAGCTTCTTCTTCAACTTTTCTATCTTCTTAGCCTTTGAGTCGCCGTCCGAACTCTCATCCGAGCTAGAGTCCGAACTTGAGCTTGAGCTTCCACTTGGTGTGGATGATGCATCCTTCTTTGATCTTTTGCTTCTTGTTGACTTGAAAGAAGCATTATCTTCATTATCTAGAGGAGGTAGATCGATGGGTGGAATTTGAGAATTGATGATGTCCACGTTTTCTTCACCTTCAATCCTCGACATTTTGATTCTCTTGAGCGGTTAAGCCTTGACAAGAGCCTCGGCTCTGATACTAATTGAGAGGATCTTGTAGATGCCTAGAGGGGGGGTGAATAGGCGTACCTAATAGAACCTGAAAATTCTTTCTTCTCAAGTTGTCAGTGAAACCGGATCTTCCGAGTACTTCTAGAAAGATCCGATGATCGGATGTTCCGAGACTTACTCGGATGATCCGATGTGAGAAATAACCTTTGCTCGAGATTCAAAATCTAACAAGTTATTTGCAATTCCACTTGAATAGAAAGTTCACAGAGGTACTCTAAGAGCTATATATGATGATCAAATACAGCGGAAACCTCTATAGAGATAGATCGGGCAATATATAGCAAATATGAGAAAATATGAACAATATGAAGTAAGCAACACAAAGAGACACGAGATTTGATCCCGGAGTTCACTCCCAAGGGAGCTACGTCTCCGTTGAGGTACCCACAAAGGGTAGAGTCTCTTTCAACTCGTTTCCTCCCTCAATCGACCACAAAGATCAAGATTGAGTCACTTACTAGATGATTCCACACAAGGAATGGGTGATACAATCCTCCAAGGCGCTCCCACAAGCTAGGTGCTGCACTTGGTGACCTCTAACCGTCTAAGAGCAAGCTCCAAGAGTAACAAACGCGAATCACAAGCCAAGGATGCTTCAAGTGCTTCTTGAGATGAACAAATGCTTCTCCTCACTCAAAGTCAACCCACAAGCCTCAAATCTCTTCTCTCAATCAATCCCCACAAGAATCTTGGCTAGGGCAAGGTTTGGAGGGGAGTGGAGAGAGGGGGAGAGAGCTAGAAGAGTGTTTCCTGTTGAAATGTGCAAGCTAGGGTTGAAGGGGTGAGTGAGGGGGTATTTATACCCCTTCTTAAAATCTAACCGTTATGTTCTGAATCGGGCAAACCGGATCTTCCGAGTACTACTCGGATCTTCCGGATAGGCTTAGGTTAGCTGTGAAAAACCTAAGTGTACTGCCAAACCGGATCTTCCGATAAAGAAAACCGGATCTTCCGGTTTTACGCAGAATGGAACCGGATGTTCCGAAGAACACAACCGGATCTTCCGGTTTTACGCAGAATGGAACCGTATGTTCCGAAGAACACAACCAGATCTTCCGGTTTTCTCTGAGAAAGTGAGTTTTGCCCCTTAGTCTCTCAAATTTAGATTTCATCTCAATATAGCACTTTAGCAACCTTGATTCATCAGACACGTCCCCCTTGATAGTACGGTGTTTCCTATACTCAAATTCAAAGAATAAATTCAATTTAAATCGACCATATGAGCTTCACACCATATTATTTGAATTTGGGAACCTCCTTCATATATATCTTCGTTTCTTTTCATTTTACTCCTGCAAATATCTCAGTAGAAGTATGAAACCTCCAAATTGTGGTTGTTATCACCACCAAAACCACTAGGGGGCCAAATGCACTTTCACGATTGAACCTGCCGATGAAAAACATTGCAATCATTATTAGCATGCGAAAAGGAATTATGAAACTTACAATAACCACGCTTCCTCAATTCTTCCGTAGGTGGTATAACATGAGAAATCTTAATGTAACCAAATTTGTGCAATTCATCAAATATACGATCACATTTGGACACATCAAAGGTAAACTTTATGTCTTCTTGCCGATTCTTATGAATCGGCTTAAGTGATGAGCATGACACAGTTTTCTTATTAGCAGGCCGTACAAATTCTGCTAAATATACATCATTATCATCGTTGGTCGAATTATCAGATTCATAATCAACTAAATAAACATTAGACCGACGCGACTTGAAACCCTCCTTTTCTTTATTAATTCGTCCTTCAGCTACCTCGGCTCTAATATGAACTTGTGCGACCAAATAATAATCACAATTATCTATTTTTTCTTTAATGGAGGATTTCAAACCTCTAAAGCATAAGCCAGCAAGATCAACTTCAGAAATAGACAAATTAAAGAAACGGTTTTTAACATCTTTAAATCTTCTCATAAATTGAGAGACAGTTTCATCCCGACCCTGTCTAACTGATGCCAAGTCTGTCAATTTCATCTCATGATTGCCACTATAAAAATGATCATGAAATTTACGCTCTAGTTGATCCCAACTCATAATAGAACCACAGGCTAATGAAAAAAACCAAGCAAAAGCACTACCACTAAGTGATCATGAAAACAAACGTACCCTAACTGCTTGTAAATTCCGAGCCTCCCCTAGTTGAGCAACATATTGACTAATGTGTTCCCAAGTGGTGCGCTCATCATCTCAACTAAATTTTACAAAATCAGGCAAGTGTCACCCATTGGGAAAAGGAACAGTATCAAAGCTAGCATGATAGGGTTTCTGATATATTCTAGTGTTACCAAAATCAACATCTAACTTATTTCTCATCACATCAGACAATTCATCCCTGAACCTAACGAATTCGGCCCATTGGGGGTTTTGTTGGGCCGAAGATTGCATAGCATTCATATAATTCAGGTCAGGTGCATGTCTGTTCTGTATATTCCTATGTGCATCAAAAACACCATCAGAAACACCACCCGAATGCGCAGTATGCATAGTCGTGGAATAAGTAGCACCCGCTATAGCCACTGGACCAGCACGGCTAGGAGAGACCGAGTTTGGAACAGTATACAGCGGTAAATGTTGATCCGGCACGAATACCATAGCATTAGTAGAATTATTCTGACCACCAGAACCAGCGGTCTGACCGCCTGTCGCGGTTAGACCGGCCGTGCTGGCGGTTTGACCGGCTGCAGATCCAACTACTACCGACCCATCTGCATTGACCGTTTTCGGTCCGAGCATGTTGGGTGGTGGTGGAGTCTATTCAACAAAGTAATTCAGTGGCATGCCATAAAAAATATTATGCTCAGGTAATTCACGAGTATCTAATGTCTTCTCTTCCAATTTTTTGAGTTGTTCTAGCAATTGCTCAACTAACGAATCACGATCCGAAAAACTTGGACCCATAGGAGTAGATGCAGGGGGCAAAGGTGCAGAAGTGCTTACATTGTCAGTGACCTCAATTTGCCCCTTACTCATTTTGAAGGAAGGCATCACGAAGTCTTGAACACTTTTCGCCGGACGATCTTCACGACCCTTTCGGAACGTCTTCAAGAACTCTCGACTCGAGATGCTTCTGGAGCGCCAAGAACCTCTCATGATCTTCGGGACTAAGATCTTCCATAGCCACTCCAACAATGTTATCTTGTCCAACGTCGAACCCCATAGTGCTAGGGATAGTATATCGGCCTTCAAAAACCAGATTTCTTTCCCCAGCGGAGTCGCCAAAATATGTTTACGCGCTTCTGGTCAACACACGAAAGCGCTAGATCGCGCGGTCGTCGAAATTCTCCTCGCCGGAGCTCCTGGACACAGCCGGTCAGACCGCCTGTAGGGACCAGTAAGACCACCTATAACAGAGGCACCGCAAAAGCCTACGAACACAACCTCGGGAGGGACCCCGTCGTAGGCTGCGAACCTAGGGTTGTTCTAAGGTCGGCAAGGCCACTTAGAACGTCCTAAAACGTCGTAGAGACGAAGGAAAGCAAATGGGTTGGAAAAGCTAGGGTTTGGAGATAAAAAGTAAGACAATGATTTGTACGATTGGGTAGAGGTCCTCAATCGGCCACGGCCCTTTATATTTATAGGGTGGGGAGGTGTTGCCCCGCAAGGAAGTCCTTGTATAGATCTAAAAACGTGCAAAACGCTGATTCTACTCGGACTCGGTGATAGGCGGTCAGACCGCCTGGCACATTGCCAGATCAGCTACGGGGCCCAGCCGGTCTAACCGCTTGTATAGGCGGTCTAAACCGGCTGCCCCGGCCTAATCGGCTTTAAGCCATTTTCTGCCACCAACACCCTGTCACTAGGGTCACTGATGCGTAATAAGCCTGGTTCCATGTGCCAGTGACCAATGTACAGGGACCTGCCTTTTGTGTACTGCGGTGGCATTGTTGCAAGGCTTCTGTCAGGAATAAGAATTATCAAGTGTGCCTGATTATGTCGCTAATTCATGGTTCCTCTAATGTGTTGTTGCCTTGTGCTTGGTTTAAAGAATGAACCATCATTGTGAGCTTGGTGCGCCAGCACCTTGGAGTCATTGTGAGTCACCCACAAATCGACGACCCTCTGGCTAGGTGTGGAGCGGTGACGACGACTACGTGCGGGGAAGGATGAGGCCCTCTCCCTTTGTGGAGATGCTTCGTAGTGGATACAGTATCAATGTGACCAGAATAGAGGTGGGGTAGTTCTTGTCTTTGTGACGAGCTTCTTATCTTTCTTGGATGCCTCTATGGTGAACCAAGGTCTTGACGGGTAGAGATTGGTGACTAGCAGTTATACTCTTTGCAACTGCTCCAGCATGGATTAGGGATGTCTTTTGCCTACCGATACCACATGATAAATCATCGTGTCAAGTTTGCATTCCCTTATCCGCTCCTTCGTGTTTTCGCATCTCATTCTTGCAACCTAAGTGCTTTACCTTTCTAGAGTATTCTTACTAGGATTATGCTCTAAGTTGCAAAAACACTCTGTGGGTGGGGTTTTCACTAACTAGTTCAACTATACATGCACGTCTAGATAGCATTATCCAATTTATGTTTTGTAGCATTATCTAATTTATGTTTTGTGAAACTAATGGAAGCCATAGGTTAAGGTTTTCAAATTGGCTAATTCATCCCCTCCCCATCTCACGCTATACGATTACCAACTCCTTTTAATTGCCGATATCGATGGCTAGAAGATACTCCCTCAATGAACAAACATAAAAGACTCTCAATTTACCATAAGTCAAATTGATCTAGTTTTGGCTATGCTTTTGTAAAGGACTGTAATCAACCACATAAGTTAACTATGAAGATATATTTTATAATAGAATTTATTAATTATATTTATTTTATATACAAATAGTATTTCTCATTTATATAAAATTTATCAAAGCTAGATTTGATTGACTTGTACAAATTCAGGAGCTATTATACTTGTGAACGGTGTGGCTATTAATTCATGATCATGGGCCGGGTCAACTTGGGAACCCTGAGGATCTGTGTAACTGTGTAAGCAGGTAATATCTCAAGGCCATAAAGAGCATGACTTTATCATCATGTCATCTACCGAGCAAGATAATGAAAATTCATTCTTGACCCCAATGGCCTGGCATTTTTTGGTTTGTAATTTTTGACATTTGAGAACCAAGAAACATTACATAGTGAGAATCATATGATTTTTTATTTAAGAATGTACCACACTTTTCCTTCAAGTAATAAAGTTTCTTCCAGTCATGAAACGTTAAAATATATTCGAGAAAAAATGAAATAATATTGCTAGTTACTCGTCTGCTTATATATTTATGGGTGCACGAGCTTTAGATGGAACTTTAAAGGTCTAAATAATACAATATCTTCAAAATAAATTATAATTAATTTATTTTGATTTATGTTAGAACACAATTTCAAATATATATACATGTTACCCGACTCGAATCAATAAGGACGATAGTACATGGTAACGCACTTCCACAGAAAGGACCAAAGGAGACGCCCTTTTATAACCGGTTGTGGGCAAACCGGCTGTAAAAAATCATCACAGCATGTTCAAATTGGAACTGGCTATGATGAAACTCATTACAACCGGTTTGTACCACCAACCGGTTGTAACGAGGGCATAGGACATCACAGTCGGTTCAAGCCACCAACCGGCTATAATGCCCTTATATTTGGAACCGTTCGTAATTCTCGATGTGCCGTACAAATCTGAATTTTTGCAAACCGTCTCAGATGGAGAAATAACCAATTTAAAAATTATAGATTTCGAAAACTTATGAAACTCCGTAGTTGACAACCTTTTGATTTGAGATCATCTTGTCAATGAAAAGTACGTTTGAAGTTTCCCAAAATTGAAATCCAAATTTCGTAAACGAAAAGGGGGTTTTTTGGAGGAGGAAAAAATAGCCTGCTGGAAAGAGCCATCTGTACTAGTGACGAAAAAGGTGTGACGTGTGATAAGGACTATTTAATGCATGCTTATTCTTTTGAACAACTCAACCTGCTAGTATATATAGAATTATATACATAAACCAGGAGGTTAATTCCCATCCATTGTGTACAATTGCTATAATTCAATAAGATGGAGTCATTTCACAAATATGTTTTGTGCCCATGTAAAAATAAAGTGTTCCTTTCTTATGTAAATTCATCCAATATAAAACCACTTCTCCACTACCGGAAACATCTCAATGCAAATTACGAAAGTATATATACATGCATGAGGGAGGAAAAAAAGGAAACCTAGTTAGATCTACTCACCTTAGCTAGATAGCTAGGTGGGTAGGTAAATTTGTTTTCATGCACATCTTCTCTCTCTTTTTTTCTACAAAACAACAAATCCATATTTTCACATACATATAATGCATGATAGATCTCGAGATCGATAAATTCACATAGAGGCATGCATAACAGTGTCGACGGATGGTCAATTCAGAAAAATACGGGCACCTTTACTCAGTCGAGGACTTGAATCTGGTTGACAATTTTTTAGAAGAAATTTTATGAATTAATCTACGCTGAGCTGGCATCTTTTCTCTTATTTTTTCCATCTGCAAGAATGTTGTTTTTGTCCTTTTTTCGCTGGTGGTGACTGGATCGGAGGAAAACAAAAATAAAACTAACCACGAATGGATCATCGACCATGAATGGGATTGGAATGGGATGGCTGGAGCTTTATTTTTATCATATTTTTAGTTAATGGATATTAGTGCCTTTAGTTTGTAGTACGAACGTACTATTAACCCCCTGCTAATCTGTCCTTGCCTTTACTTTTGTCAGTGTTAAACGTCACGAGTTATTATTACATGAACGTACCAACCAAGCACACTCATCTCTTATGTGTGTAGATACGTACGGGTCACGTACATGGTACACATGCTCAACGCTTTATTATATATCTGTATATACGCAGTACCTAGCTCATGGGAAACCCTCGCGACAAAGTTCAATGCAATGAATGTGTTTTCAATTTTGAACAAGCCACATTAAAATTTCTTAAGATAGAAAAAACAATGGATTGTTTTGAATTCACAACAGCATGCCCAATCATTGTGCACACGAGTATTGCTGCTGGGTCCAAGACGCGTACCATTTTATATTAGTATTACTTAGAGGTTTTGTTTTGAAGCCTTCACATAAAGCCACCTAATATCTTAGGTAGACATTCTAAAAAAATAGAGAAATCCTAAAATTATCACAAAATTAATTACAGGCTCCATTTGAAGCCTCTAGGTGAAGCTTCCAATGATCCTAGGTGATCACTCTAAAAAATAGAGAAATCTTAAATATTCTCACAAAAATCATAAACATCCAACGTCTATCCAATAACTCTATAGCTAAACATTCTCACGAAAATCAGAAACATTCAGCCATATATCCAACAACTCCATATTCATTGGATCTATTAAAGTTTCTAATGAATTTTACCCACCTATACTATTATGAAAGTAGACTATAGTAACCACTAATATGTATCTAAATTACTCACATTTGTCATTATAAAAAAAATCTAAACAACCCCCCCCCCCCAATCTTGATGTAAATTACCTGAAATCAATCGTTGTCAAAACTTGCGGACATGATTAGTCATAAACTCTTATCACTAAGTTTGGTGCTTATTTCCTGCAGGAGTTGATGGTTAAATGTAGTATTGTACGACCATCAACATTGAGCATGTTGTCCTCCCCATGTTGCTTTCTCCTAGTTGTGTTGTTGGTGTGGGTTTTTCGTTGTATGTGTGTTTCTTTAGTGTTTCTCTATTATTTTGTCATTTTTTATCTTCTGTCGGTCAAACTCCGTTTGGCCACATCAATGTTGTGTTTGCAACTGCTTTCTTCTTAGTAAAAAGTGTGCTAAGGCATGGTCGCTTTGACACCATTTCTTCATCCATCAACACTGACTTTGACACTTTTAAATCTGCAAGCTTCGCTAAGAACACATCATGTACTATAACCTGCTCAACTCTTAAGCAATTCTTCTGATCTCAATGCATGTCACCTTGTATTGAAATATTGTCAACTCTCTCTCTCTTGCACCTATTACCTCGTCCTTGCCAATTGCACTTGTATCCCTTGGCTCATATATGAACCACATCACTTGCCAATTACGTTCAATATGGCCGCAACCAAGGGTGGAGCTACGTGTATGCTGTCAGGCTGTCAACTGACATTGACGATTTGGTGAAAATAACAAAGTAATCATTGTTTTGCACTGTTCAGCAAAGGAGCTGACACCGGTGTTTAGTGTAGCGGACACCGGTGGCTCTCATGGCTCCTGCGCCACTGGCCGCAACCTATAGCAGACTTATTACACGTGAGCCTATATTAAATTAAAAACTGTCCTATAATGTTATTTCTAGGTGCAATGAAAGCTAATCTCACAACAGTAATATATATAGTTAAGTGATGTTTGTGATGCTCACGAATTTTAGAAATTGGTTAATAAGTAAGGATCACAAACGATGGAGACTAGCTAGTGGTATAAGGTGTTCATCCATACACTTCATTAGTTATATATAATTAATTTTCATAATAAGTGAATTATATGCAGGGCCTCATTAACCAAACGCATACTCAAGAGTATAAATAAAAAATGAAGTAACATTAGGACCTGCACTTTGGTTAATTACTGGCTGCCGGCATGACTATACTAGTTAATAACTGAATACTACCTCGGCCACGTTTACATGACGCTTTATTTTGGAAACAAAATTGAACTACATAGAAGTAAAAAATGATGTCTGAAACTACATGTAAAATTTGATAAGAGGCAGTATATTGTGTGAAGATCTCACTTCCTCTATCGATATGTCAATATTCATGCGCTTAATGTGGATTATTGTGTATCAATGCCTTAATAACCTAGCATCAGCTGTTTAGTTACCTGCTAGGCTTGTACCAGTAAGTACTTTCTGTACTGATACACGTACATGCCTTTATTAATTGATGGTTTTTAGACATGGGAAAAGAGTGTAATTGGATGAATGCATTGAGTAGTAATCGATGGTATGATGGATAGATCATGTTGGTGACAGGATCGGATAGATGGACGATATGTCACTAAGAATAGGATCTATATCTCAGTAGTGCCATACTGTCATATTGCCTATGAGAGCTGAGGAAGGAGATTATGAGAATGAGATCGGATCGGACGAGTGGACGACTGTGCCCCAGAGAAATCTACAAGCTACCTTGAGTACGTTCAACTAATTAAAAGTATTGGCATAGTGGGTGAGTACGTTGAGTAGTATATCATCCTTCCTTCCAAAATATATATAGCACCATCTGTATAGCTCTATTTCATCTGCCAACAAAGAGATCCACCGAGGCATACCCAGCAGGACATCTCAAACAGGACCTGGTGTATATATATACCTGCAGCCTAGTAAGTAAGCTCTTGGTAGTGCAGGAAGAAGAAGCAACAGCAGCAGCCTGTAGCCATACGAGGAGAGGGACCACCAGACATGGGGAGGGCTCCATGCTGCGACAAGGCCAGTGTGAAGAAAGGGCCCTGGTCACTGGAGGAGGACAGCAAGCTCAAGGAGTACATCAACAAGAATGGCACCGGGGGAAACTGGATCGCCCTCCCTCAAAAAGCTGGTAACCAAGCTCACAAAAGCAGCGGAGCTGCTTGCATTTAGTTAGTCTCGATCTTCTCGATCAGCAACAAGCTAGTATCGAAACAACTAAACAAAATGCATTGCAGGGCTGAAGAGATGCGGCAAGAGCTGTAGGCTGCGGTGGCTCAACTATCTGAGGCCAAACATAAAGCATGGTGACTTTTCTGATGACGAGGACAGGATCATCTGCAATCTCTTCGCTACAATCGGCAGCAGGTATATGATTGTTTAGAGTAAAAAAATGTTGAAGTTGTATCAAATTATCTATCTGTAAGCGAGTAACATTGCATCCATATATACAAATAGCAAAACGTCATATAGTAGTTATTAATAGGATTTCTTCGTGTGTATGGGTGCCATCAATGAGCATTATATTGCACGATGTTTTATGCATACATGCAGGTGGTCGATCATCGCAGCACAGCTTCCTGGGAGGACAGACAACGACATCAAGAACTACTGGAACACCAAGCTCAAGAAGAAGCTCATGCATGCCCTTCAGCCTTACACCCCCCACAACCACCACAGCTCCAAGAAGCAGCAGCTCTTGTTCCTCACCGCGTCATCATCAGCAGCAGCGCCGCCAGGAGCTGCTCCCTTGTCGTCTCCCCACGATTATTTCCACCACTACTACGGCGGCGGCAGCTACAGCAGCAGCATCAACAACAACACTACGACGTCCATCGTCTCCGCCGCCGGCGGTAGACGCGGTTTCTTCGACGGCGAGCATCAGATGATGAGCACGTCGTGTTTGGACGGCTGCGGTGGCGGTCTTGTTGGCATGTACTTTGATGAGCTCTGCGCCACCACCACAAGTAGCGTCCATGGGCAAGGGCTTGGCATGGAGAGCTTCGCCATTGGCGGCACTCCTCAGTTGCAGGTGGAACAAGCTGAGGACCATCACAAGGCACTGCTGCTGGCCGCCGGTGCCGCTAACCAGCTGGAACCGTACAACGCCGCCGCCGGCTCCAGCAGCTACGATGAGGCGAAGCCGTTGGTTGGTCTGACGAGCGGCGGCACTGGTGCCGGTGGTACAACCGTACAAGCAGCGGTTTCTACTACGACATTACACACAGCAACAACGACATCTAGTGCAGCTGATCGATGAGCCCGGCCAACAAGGGAGGTTCCTATATTAATTACCAATGATTATAAATCATAAACAACGTTATCGTACTGTACCCACGTACCATATAGGGCCGTGGCGCAGGATGAGCTACTCTGATCGACCGATCCATGCATGTGTGTCGATCTAGTAATTACCTAGCAGCATACTATGTTAATGTGATAAAGCAGAGTTATTAGTTACCTGCAGCATTGTAGTAGAGACTAGCCGTGCACTTAACTTTTCAAGTCTATTTATTGTATCTTCATTTTTTTTCCAAAACAAGGGAAAACATTTTGTTTTGTTGAGGTAGAATTCGGTCACACACAAAAAAAAAACACTAACGCGTGTGAAACGCAAAAGGACCAGATCGCTCTGTAGGCTGCCAAAACCGATTAGACCGGCCTGTTTGGTATTAAGGTTATAGTATTCTAAATGGGCCGCTCGACCCTAGCCGATTTGGCCTGGCCCGACATGGTTTGGCACTAACAGGCCTCATGAGTTCTTAGTGTCCGGCCAGGCCGACCCATGGGCCAAACTGCCAGCCCAGGCTCGGCACTATGGCCTTTTTTTAGTGCCGGGCCGGCCCGATGGCCCGATCAGCCCACCGTGCCCGCCTGCCCGGACAGCCCACTGGCCCATCAAAAGAGACGAGGACGAAATTCACATTCCCAAATGAGATGAGGAGAATATTTGCGCTTCTAAGGAGACTAGTAGAGTGCCTGTGCTAACGCTACGGCAAAGTTAAAATATTTGAAATCTTTAGAATCACTCCAAAAGAGATGTTTTTTTGGACGTCGGTGCTTTCCTGTCTTTTTAGGGATGTCGGTGTTTCCTGTTATAATCTAAAAAAAAGCTGCTGCTTCCCTGTAATGCTACAGCTGCCACTGGGCCTTAAAGTCCAGTCCGTAACAGCTGCCGCAACAACATCACAAAAACTTTTCAGGCGATCAGAGGGTGGTGGTCGTGGGTAATGTCATGCAGTTATGGCTGCAGGCTGCTACCGCTTAGTGTTTTTCTTTCTCAAAGTTGAGCATTGTCAGGATGCACAAAATAGTGAGGATTATATTCATCTCAGAATATCACATATTCATCTCAGATAATCACCATTTAACATTTATCCTCATTGCAAATTGGAACCCAGAACATACAATTCTCCCACTGGCTAACCCAGAGATCGTGAAGAAAAACATTCAGAGTATTAACAATTTAGAGAAGCAGAGATTTCTAAAATATAAAACCAGATTTCATCTCAGGGACCCTAAAGATCACGGTATAATCCCCTTTATTTTCCCCTTGCACAGTCGCCCTGCAATGCATCATTGCATCAGGAAAAAAATGAACTACGCTGCCAGCCTTCTGCACCATACCACCATATAGCTGATTGTATTTTCTCATGAACCAAGTAGATAATAATATAAGAATAAGAACACCATAGATTTAGAACTACCAATATAATACATTAAAGTCTTACCGATATGGCATCATTGGAGGACATCTCTGTACACAATATTTTTGGTGCTCTTCCCTGTTGGATCCAATTCCTTCTTTAGTTTAGGCAATATTCTTGTTGTTTTCCTTGACACACCTCTGGACAATGCAACATAAAGCTGGCCATGTGAGAATACAGGCTCTGGAAGGTAGATCCCAACATTTGGGATGGTTTGCCCCTGAGCTTTGTTTATGGCCATTGCAAAACTTAGGCGAATGGGGAATTGTTTCCTCTTGAACTTGAAAGGAAGAGAAATATCATCTGATGGCGACATAGGTATCCTAGGTATGAACACTCTTTTGCCTTCATGCTGGCCACCAACAATTTCAGCATCGATTGCATTGTCTTGGAGAGCTCTAACCATGAGCCTTGTTCCATTGCACAAACCATTGTTTGGATCAAGATTGCGGAGAAGGATCACAGGACAATTGATCTTTAATTTCAGCACATGTGGGGGGAGGCCAATTGGAGTGAGTGAGTTCAGAAAGTCATTTGGATAGAGATTTGTTGAATCATCATCCACGGAGTCGAAGCTATAATATATCTTTTCGTCACCCGGAAACCTGTCAATCATTCTTGCATTCAGCTGATCTACATGCTCATTTTTTGTTGAAAGAATGGCGCGAGTGCTCATATATGGCATGGATCTTGCATTTTCCTCCAGGGATGGGAAAACATCTTGAATGAGTTTGTTTATTGACTCTTCAGCATCAGTATAACCAATGACAATATCTTCAGGTAGGCGAACGTGGTCATCTCCAATTGTCTCTTCAGTGCCATTCCCAATTCTAAGGAGGTACTCAGAAAACCAGGGGTCAGTTTGAGCCCTCATGTTACGTCACAATCTTATCTTTTTTATATATTCCCATAGATAAGATCTCTGTAAAGTAGCATCAGTGATCTGAGCTCTTGTACCACATGTAAGAACAGGAAGTACATGTCTAAAATCACCACCAAAAACCATAACCTTTCCTCCAAATGGTAATGAACAGTTCATAATGTCTTGCAGAGACCTATCAAGGCACTCAACTGCTTGACGCTTTATCATTGCAGCTTCATCCCAGATAATTAAGGATGCTCTACGAAGTAACTCCGCAGTACCACTTTGCTTTGTGAAACTACACATGCTATTGTCAGAAAGTTTAATTGGGATTTTGAACCTTGAGTGTGTTGTGCGCCCTCCAGGCAGTACACATGCTGCTATCCCTGAAGTTGCCATTGCAATGGCGATTAATCCCCATGACCACACTCTAGCAAGAAGTGCCTTGTATAGATATGTCTTGCTAGTTCCTCCTGGTCCATCGATAAAAAACACCTTGTTTTTTTTTCACACACATGTTATATGATCTCTTGAAATCCGCAAGCTGCTCCTTGTTCAGGGATTTATAGATATCCAGATGTTCTTTGCCTACGCCCATAGAAAATTCCTCCATAACCTCCCTTAGAATGTCAGTAGAAAATCCACCTAATTAGCACAGAGGAAGAGTAAATCAGGAGGCTATTTTTGTTGATAAATGGGTTGACATACAATTAGTTATCTCAATAATCAGAGATTATGAAAAAACATACCTTCGTCATTAATTTCAGGAAGGTCATAATTTTTTATATCCTTCCCCATTGAGTGAACCAAATCCCTTATGTCCCTAGGAACCATTTGTTCTACTGCTGCTGCATTAGAATTGCTTCTGCTATAATCCTCAGACATCGAATCCTTGTGTTTGTCCCATATACCACGGATGTTTGTAGCCTCACAAAATACATGAATAGTCGCCAATAGCCTTCGTAGAGCACATGGCATCTGAAAAGTTACAGCTTCATCCAAGCAATCATGCAAGGTCCTGTCTGTCTCTATGAGTCCTCTGTTCTCACATGCTTCTTGAAAAGTAACGCAAGTGATGCCATCCACTTCTCTCAAATTCTCATACGACGTTGCACTTCTTACATGATTTAGAAGCACTCGCAAGAAATATCGCTCCCCTTCTGCAGGGTGTGCATAAACAATCCACCCAATCTGTCCTTTCTGCTTCCTTCTCTGCCATTTCTTTTTATCGCTGATCCATCGATAGTATTCTAGAAAATATTTGTATAATAGTGTCCTCGTAAAACTATCAGTACGGTTCATCTTGAAGTATTCTGTGAGTGTTGTCATTGAATTTGATGGATCATTCACAACATCTTCTAGATCTTGGTTCTCATCAATAATTACTTACTGCATGTTTGGAAGATGACACTGGAGTTGCAAAACAGATGGATATACACCAAATAGTGGGAAAGCAAAAATCCTATGTATAGCTTCCGGGGCAGATACATATCTCGCATCCCTATACTAACGAATCTCATTGATCACTCCATCTTCCGTGCTACCAAGGTTGACTGAAATCGATGCACGATCATGACCTTTATATACATATTTAAACAGGTACTTAATAGCCTTGATGCTAGAGTAAGCCTCCACATTTATGTGGCATTTATATCTCATAAGGAGACCATGATCGTATGGCATGACCCACTTGTTATCTAATTCTGCACCTCTTATCCTGACACGATGTCCGTCATCTCTTCTCCTGTATAGAGGGTAGGAGTCTTTTCCTTGCTGAGTTGCTTCACAGAACTGTCTTGGATAGCTAAAGCGACACTCTCCTTTGATCATACAAGCACAATTTTTATTCAGTACTCCACATGGCCCATGCAACATATGTTTTATCACCAAACTATGAAATACAGGATACTTGTCCTTGTCAGGTATCTCTGCGAAAATTTTCTTGTCATATGCATCAGGGCTTGTTAACTTACTGCCAGATCTCATGATCAATAGTATGTGTTCATGTGGCAGGCCTCTCTTCTGAAACTTTGTTACATGTACATATGCTTGGACTTCCCTAAATTATTTTTTCTTGATCAATAAATCTTTCATGTCACGTAGTTTGGCCCTATATAATCTATCGACAAGGTTTGTCCTATCCTGTGGTTTCTGTCCTGGTTCAAGGTTGCTTGCAATCTCCTCCCAATACGGATTGCATGTCATGGTGATGAAGTAATCTGGTTTACCGAATCGTTGAACAATAGCCATTGCATTAAGAAATCTTCGCTGCATATCACGATCACCTCCTAGGAAGGTACGTGGCAATACAACTCTCCTGCCAACCTCTGATGCTCTTGTCTCCCCAGAAGAAATAACATCAACCAGGCCCTAATTAAAAAAACACGGATGAAAGGATCAATGTAGGGATATAGGCAATCTTTGTTTGAACATTAGGAAACATGTAAATTAATTCACCTGGTATAGCTCTACCCTTATGAGGTTTTGGTGTGCTGGGTTAGAATACCAATCTATCCTCATAGACTCAATCTTGATATACATGTCAACTGCCCATTGTGGGAAGAGCCTTTCTCCAAATAACAAAATGTTAAAAAGGCCCTTCCTAACTTGCATCAGGAAACAAAAGTATTCCCTTGCAGTGACAAACTTTTTAGACCGAGTCTCGTTATTTGGTGTATTGGCATTTTTGTCTTCCTGAATGTTGTTCTCTTCTTGTTCATGTCCTGTTTAAATATTGAGCAATATGAGGCAATATTGTAAGTAATTTCATTGAAAAAAAACAGCTCTTTGATAGGTACGATTTTGCACTGCACCTGTAGGGTTGATAGAATCCACTTGTTCCGTGGAAGTCACATTAACTGTATCATATTGGTTAGAAGGATCACACCCTATTTATATGATGCAAGCCACTTCAATAATAAAATCAAGATTTCATACAATTAAGATTTATAAATTGGGGTGATCTGCACTGCACCTGTAGGGTCAACAGAAGTGGTTTGTTCCGTGTAAGGCACAGATGGGGATGGTTCAACACGATGATGATTAGGAGGTGGTGTCTCATACTGCTCACCACTCGCCAATGGTGTATCACTGTATGGCACAAATTGATTCCAGCCAATTTCTCCCTTGGGAAAAAAAATAGAGGATAGGAAAAAGGGTCGTAACAACCGTGGTATGCTTTGATATAGCGAGGACGTTCTCCTTTCGCGTATATCAGCACACTCCTATCAAAACACCTTTGTGGATCATTTCCTTCAGTCCAAATAGCAGCTACTTGTGGTGTCGTAGGTGCATTATACCTATATCACACATTAATAAATTAGTTTTAATGCTTAATAAATTAATACAAAGGTAAACAAGCATTCAGAGCTACAACACACCTTCTTTGGTCTGGCGTGACATTAGTATTGAGCTCGATCACGTAGTCACCCAGGTTTGGAATAGCACCAACTTTATTAAAAGTTTGTGCATAATGGTTATGTACTGTGAATATATCTACAAGATTTCTGATCAGATTGATATCAAGGTCAGGGGACCTTTGTGCTCTGTGTGTTAATCCAGCATCTTCAGTATCATAAAAATAAAGTTGCAGATGAGTGTGTAAGTCTCACAAGCTTTGTTTACCTGTGCCCATTGTTAATTCCGGAGATGACTCACCATCAATATCATCTGCCATGGACCTGGAATTCGGAGTTTGGTTCATATTTTGGCTGCCTGCTCTGAATCGCAAGTATAAATTGGTTCATGAAAACTGGAAAAAGATATAGTCTTTCTCACTTTCTTTGCAGATAGTCATTATGTGGCGCAACTGGATGTAAATTATATACGGGCCTCGACCACGGGACATAGCTATCATTTCTACGTAACCATTCAGTTGGTTCATCTTGTCCTGAAATTTGAATTTCGTCTATTGTTACACATGACTGTTGAACTAAAGAGACATTGTGCCCACTTGTCGATATTCGCCTGGTCACGTCTGAGGCACTTGCAAAATAAGTAATATACCCCTATCATGTGAGAATGGTGTGCTTATAGAAGTTATTATGCATTGGTTTAAAGAATTACCTATGGTGTCTTAAATTGGCATGCATCCTATCTGTCCTGCTGGTAAAAGTTCAGAGCATATAGGAGTATTGGCAAAATTACCACCAATAGATGGCGTTGATGTCTCAGCTTTACGCCTGGCCCTGTACTCATGTTGCTTTTTATTTATATCCTCTCTTTGTTCGATGGTTTCATTAGACCTTTTTCTTGCATGCCACTCACGTTATTTTCTATTTTTCTCTTGCCTCTTATGCTCTTCATCTGCCAAAGTTGAAGACTCTGGTTGAGGAAACACTTTGTTCATTAACTAAATGTAGCAATTATGCACATCGGTATGATTTCCTCCATGTAAGAAAATAGACAATGTACCTATATTGACGATGTTTGACACATCTCCAAAAGGAATTCGTCGTCCTCCATTAGAGTCCATCGGTGGAACGGTTATTATCCCTGCTTTGGTGATAAGTATGGTGATCAAAATTAAATAGCTAAAACATGATATATGTTGGGATAACCAACATAGATAGATTTCATATTCACACAAAAATCAAATGGTAATAATAGCTATTACAAGAGCCAACTATTGTGCTGGTATTACATGTTACCACAGAGAACCAGTTAGTAAAATATTGTTCAACCTTTTGCCCAGGCAATGCAACATATAACCGTAGAATTTAAGGCAAAAGAAGGTTCCTCCATGTAGACATCAGAATTATATCACGATATGAATGCATAAATTGGTAAATAGAGTAGTGATTCAATACACAATTACTATTTTTTTGTGATTAGCAAGTATAAATTGGTTCATGAAAACTGGAAAAAGAACTGCATGAAAGTTACACAGACATAAATCGGCGCACTGTCACTTTGTTATTATTGTTTAATTATGCAATCCGCAATTAAAAAATTTGGGCCATAGGAGAACCAAACAACGCTGTCAGAAAGGTACAGATATACAGCATAACATTTAATGTATGTTGTTCTCACTATGTTTATTAACCTTGGAAGACAACTTAATTGGAAGACACCTTTGTAATGAAACCTATTATTTGTTGTTCTATTCACAATATGCAGCAACTTATTGGAAATTGGAAAGTATAACATCTCCATCCTAAAATGTTTAGTCTATCATGACAAGGTAAAAATAACTATAACACCTCCTCCTGGTTTAGCCACATTTTAGTTTAATGTGCTAAATAAAAGGAAAGTTGAAAATCTACGCATGCTGCCAGCATTGGGAACACTGTGTGTGCTTGATAAATGATAAGAGTTTTAGCAATGCGCAGGGTGCAGTACTCATTTAGTATTTATTCTTTCATTTTTCCTTAAGAACAAAGCATGTTTTGAAGTTATGTTCCTGCCTAAGAAAATCCATCGTAGAAAACTGTAGTCCATCAGGGAAAAAAAATCGATCGATCTCAGTCTAATCTGAATGCAATTAGCAACGATGGTGGCTACAGATGGTTCATCACAGGCTATGTACCTCGAGCAGGGCGGCGGCCATGGCGCAAGACTGCAGGCGTTCTGTTACCACCAGGACGACGACCACGTCGTGAGCAAGATGGAGCGACAATCGGGCGGACGTGACGGGCGGCGGCGGCGACCAGCGACGGTGAGGAGGCGGCGGCGATGCGGCAGGGACGCTGGCCTGGCTGCTGCGATCCGTCAGCAACCGCTGGGCGGTGTGCGTGACGACGTGCGGCGGCGGCGACCAGCGACTGTGGGGGCGGCGACGACCAGCGACGAACGGTGGGACGGCGGCGGCGGCGACCAGCGACGGTTGGGCGGTGGCGGCGGCGATCGGGTGCGGTGTATTCGTCGGGGGTTCGCGACGATCGGGCGCGGGGGAAGGCCTGGCTGCAGACGTGGGCCTCGGCCGTGGGAGGAGGTGAGGGAGGATGGGAGATCCAAATAAGATTAGCCCTTTGATTTAAGTGAGGAGGGGTTAGAGTAGATCTGAATCATCAATTTTAATGGAGTTAGTTTTCTAGGTGCACAAAGCTGGGCGGGATTAGGAGACCCATCTCTGTTGGGGACACAAGGTTGGGTGGATGTAGGGAAGTTTGAAGTGGTGTTTTTAAGGGGTGTGGAGAGGAGATGTGGAGATGGAGATGGAGAGGAGATGGAGATGGAGATGGAGAGGAGAGGAGAGGAGAGGAGGAGATAGAGATGGAGATGGAGGTGGAGAAGAGCAGGAGATGGAGATGGAGATGGAGATGGAGATGGAGAGGAGAGGAGAGGAGATGGAGATGGAGAGGAGATGGAGAGGAGAGGAGAGGAGATGAGGGTGCAGAATCGGACCACCACATCGAAGAGGCAGGAGATTTGCATCGTTTACGAGATGAAGGATGTGCTACGGTATGTGCTGGTAGTACTTGTATCGGGCTTCCGTCGAACTACCAAAAATCGTGCCGTGCCTCAGACCGGCACTATGGGCCAAGGTGGCGGCCCAAGCACTAACACCCTATCGGGCCAGGTCAGCCCGTAGCCCGATCAACCGTGCCTAGGGCTAGGCTAGGGCCAGGCTTTTTAGGGCCATGCCTCGGGCCGGCCATCGTGCGCGGCCCATTTGGAATACTATGATTGAGGTCAGGCTAGTTTTGCCCGTTTTTACCAATTTTAGTCATCAATATATACATTTTGCCATCATGGTTACTCAAGAGCTTTGTCACAAAAGTACAGTAAAATTAACCAGGATATTTTAGTGTATATTCTGTGCCGACTGTATCCGCCCAACATAGATACAGTATATATGCCGATGCATATTACAATTAATAATTAATGTTGGTCGAAACAAAAATTATCAAAAGAAGAAGGCAGAGAAAATATCCTGGGCACCCACCATGGAGTATTCTGGTTGGATATCTCTACTACTATAAAAAAACGCAATGTCCTTGTGGTAGTGCCAGATGGTCATCACGGTGTCCCTGCAGAACTGCTCCAGCGACCTGGTGTGAGGTGTCGCGGGCCGTGACGTTGAGCGACGCCAGGAAGGCGAAGTTCAGGTAGGTGAACCACGCGAGAATGCCCTGGACCGGGTCAACCGCTCGATGGCCGAGACCATGCCCGCAACCAGGGATGAAAACGGATAGAATACGGACGGACATGCCTGGATACGAATATAGAAATTTATTTTTTTGCCGGAGCGGATTCGGATACGGAAAGTACAAAATATGTCGGATATGCATCGGATATTGATATACATTACATATCTATAATAGACATTCAACTTTTGTTATGCGGATACGGATACGGTCGAATATTGATTTTTCGGTTTCGGATACGGACTGTACCATTTAATGCCTAAGGGCCTTCGGTCGATCGGTCAGACGAGAAATATCCATACCACTTTCATCCCTACCCGCAACACAGCGCCGGAGGTCGTCCAGGTGCGCGAAGTACTGCACCGACGGATTGTGGTCGATGTCCAGGTTGCGGAGCGTCAGCTAGGTGGCCCATGGACCGAGGCCCCAGCACCTTCTCCAGGATGAACCCTCCTCCCCGTAGCGCCGCGGGACTCAGATTCGGTGCCATCGCTTCGTGATGTCACCATGGAACATTGGTCCTTGCATCTACCGTTAAACCTGCATCTAACGGTGAAAATCGTCCACGTTAAATAATAGAGCTTCATCTCATATTTTTCCTCGGGGGCGAGCCAAAGGAGCGAGAAGAGCTTATCTACCGTCTTATATTTTCATCTAAGGCCATTCATCGACTTTTCATTATTCTTCACCTCTCCCACAAAACATGTTTCGCAGCAAGTGCTAAAGTTTTTTTCTTCAGCTACAATATTTTTTACCCTAATCTGAACACAGCCTAACGGTGAACATCTCCCAGTCCTAAGGTTCACCTACCTACCCATCCAAAGAGAACTCAATCCAAGAGCGAAGCTTTGAATTAAAAAACGCACATTTAGAGCATTCAATTAACGTCTCAAGGTGCCTCAAACCTTTGGAAAATGGATTATATTTTTCGTTTTCTATGTAAATTTTTACTGTTTACCGAATTGAGAAATGAATTATTAATTATACCATTTTGTATGCGAAATTTTTGGCATGACACCCCTAAATAAAAAGACCTGTATCCGCCACTGTTTGATAGTGGCACTTTTTGCGTCAAAAGCGACAATTTGAATTATTCAAAATGCCATGTATTGCTACTTTGTTTTATGTAATGTGCGTGTTAATTTATTAAGCTCTTTTACAACGATTGGCAAGTACTATGGTACTACCAGGATAGAGAATCCAATGGCGGAAAATATGTCTATTACCTAAAAGTACACATCCAAAAGTATCAAAAAGTATTAAAATTGTGGGACCAAGTACCGGAAAATAGCCCCAGGCAATTATTTATGGAAAAAGTCCAAATTACTCACATCAACTATAAGCAAAGTCCACATAACCCCCTAAACTATTTCATTTCGCCTATTTTACCCCCTAATGCAATTTCTCTTTTTTATTTTTCCATGTACAAGGGTCATATTACGTTCAAATTTCGGGAGATGATAGTCGACATCATAATGTATGATGAAAAATATAAAATAATTTTTTGACATTATTTTTATAGGGGTAAGATATTTAATATTTAATTAATCCTTAGGATACGATATCACGCAAAAACTAATGATGAAAAATTCATAATATATTTTTTTTGACATACAATGTGATGTTCGCTACAATCATACAAATTTTGAAATTAAAATTCAACTTGTGCATATAGAAATAAAATAGACAAATTGTATTAGGGGGTAGAATACACCAAGTGACATAGTTTAGGAGGTAAAATAAACCAAAAGATAGTTTAGGGGGTTATGTAGACGTTGCTTATAGTTGAGGGAAGTAATATGGACTTTTTCCGTTATTTATTTATTTTTCGAAATTTTAGTTAAAAGTACCGGTAAGTATCAGGAAAAGTACTTAAAGTATCTGGTAGCAGAAGCTGGTACTTGCCAATCATTATAAAAGAGCTTTAATTTATTTAGCAGAAAAGGTCTAAATGGTTTGAAAAATGCTAGTCTCAATGACATAGGTTTGCTTCAAGAAAATAGAGGCCGTTAGGATTGGAATGGAAGGAGGAGATGAGCCTAACGTTACATGGTGACATTAAGAAGCAATGTCACTCAATCTGAGTCCAGCGCCGCGTCGGGCACCTGGCTCATGGCCCCACCGTCCGTACAAAGGTATACAAAGGAAAGAGACACGAGAGGTTTTGGTTACCTGAGGAGAGGACATGCCGAAGTTGCGAGGAGGCGTGGCTGTTCCAGTTGGCGCGCCGCTGGATGAGCGACACCTCCACCGCCCACCGGCGACGGCGTCGAGGGAACGTAGATGGCGTCTGGAGGTGGGCCGCCGGGCCGATGCCGCTCAGCATCAGCTGCTGCAGAGGATCACCTCGATCGTTCGTGGCGCCTTGGTTCAGGAACGCCATGTGTGCGCCGCCCTGCGAGTCGCAGGTCGCGGTACAGCACGCCTCGCGACACCGGCTTGGTCCCTGCAAAAAGAGCACAAACAATTGCATTGCTACAAAATTCCCCGCTCAGTTTTTTTCCTCGCTCAGTTGTCCAGCGTGACGCCGAGCTCAACCCAAGTGCGTGACGCCGACAAAGAAGCGACGGGTCATACCGTGGTTACACTTACCAGCTCCGCAGCAAATTTTCATGTAAGATACTACAGTAGTAAAAAGCTTACCAGATTTGGCATTCAATTAAGCGTAAGATCGACGCTCTTACCTTTGTAACCGAACAAGATCCTGGCAACTGCCGCAACTCTTGTCGATCCGGTCGGGGTTGGCGAGGGCTCGTGCTCCCCCTCGCGCCAAAAAACGGAACCATCGCGACAAAACACCGAGCTATCGCGTTAAAATAGCAACCTTCAACTATTGAGCTTGTCCAAATTTCAACCTTAATGTACAAAACCAGAAATCAGAGCGGTGATGAGAAGTCAAAGCTCGCATATATTGCCATTGCCATGGCCAGTACGAGGGTGTCCGTCGTGGGTGGAGGTTGAAAATTGAACGAACGCTATAGTTTAATGTTGAAAATGGAACGGAAGCTATAGTTTGAGAGTGTAAAATGGACATTTCTTTTGCGAACCACCTTTAAAACCGGAGAATGTTGAAAAACAAACGGTTTTAATACTTTAAGGTTGAAAGATTTCTAGTTTTGTATATTAATATTAAAATTCGGACGAGCTCGAATTGTTGAAGGTTGTAAAAAAGACTTTTTCCAAACAAAAATAGGTCGTTTCATTAGGCGTACAGGCTATGCTCTTATTGGGCCGAGGCCCAAAACCTACAGGCCGTGTCCCCGTGCTCTCCCAAGTTAGCATACGAGCGCTTTCTAAAAAAAAGTTAGCAGACGAGCTCACCGCTGGATTGGTAAGGGACGGAGGATTCGATTTCACTAGAAACAGGGCGCGGCGTTGCCGTGCTGCCCTCCCATGGAGGAACGGTGGAACGCGTGTTCAGGCGAATGAGCTTCATCGCGGCTAGGTTGGCAGAGGATTATTTCAATAGCCCAATGTGTATAACACATTTGTTAGTTAACTCTAATAACGGTAGAGGTGAGATATATCTACTACACCTGTCAAAAAGATATATTTGTAAATGTGGGAATGAGATATGCATATTTTGATAAAACATAGGAAAGTTTTGCGAGTATGTGTTTGGAATGTAGGAACTAAAACACAGGAACCACGGAGAGCTCTTTCCCTTGGATATGAGTGGATGTTTTATTTCCTATGAAATGTGCATGGATAGTTTCCTTTCCTATGGATGGTAACCAACTTTTCTTTGTTTCAAACGCTTCTATGCCATTCCTTTCTTTTGGAACCTATTCCTTCAAAATTATTGTGAATTTCCTTTGATCCAAACAGAACCTAAAACAGGGGAATTGAAAACATAGGAAAGTTTTGCGAGTATGCGTTTGGGATGCAGGAACTAAACACACAGGAATCACGGAGAGTATCAAGAGAGTGAGAGGGAGCAAAAGATTCTTTCCTTGGATATGAGTGAATGTTTTATTTCGTATGAAATGTGCATGGATAGTTTCCTTTCCTATGGAATGGCAGCCAACTTTCCTTTGTTCCAAACGCATCGATGCCATTTCTTTCCTTTGTTCCAAACGCTTCTATGTCATTCCTATCCTCTAGAACATATTCCTTCAAAATTCCTGTGATCCAAACGCAGCCTAAAGATTTTCACCAATTGTGGCTCCGTCCTAGGGTGGAAAAAAAGCTCGGGCTCGCGTAGCTCGGCTCGGCTTGATTTCCAAATGAGCCGAGCCCGAGTCAGCAGTTTAGCTCGTTTGCTAAACGAGCCGAGCCTGAGCTGGCTCGCGAGCGGCTCGTGAACTAAAAAAGCTTGAGTGGTAGCCCATTAGTAGCCCTGTTTAGGCAGCTCAACACAAGTAAAACCCTATTGTTATTTATTATTTCTTCTACTATTGTAAGACTATTATTATAGAACCATATTCTAAGACCTTAAAGTGGTAAGACTTACTTTTGGAACCTACTTTTGATTGCATTATAAATTTAATGCATGTGATGGCTTTTTTTTTGTTCAGCTCACCAGCTCGAGCTCATCAACGAGCCGAGCCGAGCCTCGAGTTTGGCTCGTTTGGGTTAGCAAGCCGAGCCGAGCCGAGCCTGGTGCCCTAGAGTTCCGTTCCGTCCCCAGCGCCAGCAGCACGCTCGCACTCCCCACCGCCGCCCCCTCATCTCCACGCGCGAGGCGCGACTCGCGAGCGCGACGCCGGTCCCCAGCGCCGCGGCGGCGGCTACCCACTCCGGCCGTCCGGCCTCCCAATCTCCCTTCGACCCGTCCTCTCGCATCGCTGCTGCTTCGCTTCTCTCAGAACACTTCGTTTCGGCCTCGTCGCTCGTCGCCTGCTAGCGGCCAGGCCCCGCCGGAAGCGAGAAGGTACGTTTCGCAGCCGTTGGCATCTGGGTTTGTCGTGCTGTTCGTCGGATTCGCGCTGGGGTTTTGGGGGTTGGTCCCCTCCTGATCTGCTTGTTTGTGTTTCAGGGCTGCGGAAGCAGGGGAGGGTGCCATCCCCGCCTCCGTCGGCGGCCTCTCGCGATGCCGCCTCTCACGCCTCCCAAGTCCGGCGACGCCCTCTTTGCCAGTGTCGATCGCGTCGTAAGCTCTTCAGCCGTTCGCGTCTGGGGACCTAGGAGAATCCTGAAGCTCGATCTCGCCCTGGTCTGATCGCTTATGTTTATTCGTTGGTTGCAGAATGCGGAGCTCTTCACTCTTACGTATGGCGCCATCGTGCGGCAGCTGCTCACGGATCTGGAGGAGGTCGAGGAGGTCAACAAGCAGCTAGATCAGATGTATGTTGGTCTATTTTTTTACTTGTTTTATTTTTTCCCCGGTCAATCTGGAGAATTTTGAATGGATGGTGGAGCCAGTTAGATATTCGAGTGTTGAAAATTACAATTGTGATGCCTAAGTAGGATATGCAAGTGGGTTCAACTATGAAATTTGTCCTGATATCACTAACGTGTTTGTAACATGTTAATAAGATGAAAATGGGTTTCTGATGCTGTTGGTGCAACTTCTTAACTGGGGAGAATTGGGTAGTGTGATGTGGGTTTTAAAAATATGAAGTCTCAATGCCTGGATTTATATAGCTTTCATGTTCCAGCACATACTATGCTTTTTGTTGATCATGTCGATGTGGCAACATGGCATTCATATAATCCTATGCTACAGTTCTCCTAAGGGAGATATTATACTGCACTTGCAATTTTCTACGTAATTGAGAAATGATGAACTTGGATCTGGAGTAGAATCATAGGTGAAATGGTAGTATGATTGCTGACTGAATTACTGTTTTCTAGCTTATTTCATGGGATTAAGAAATGTCTATTGTTTGTCAACCTTTGCCTTTTCATTTGAACCCTGTCCAATACATGATGTACATTCTGATTCCAGGGGTTACAACATTGGAACACGATTGGTCGATGAGTTCTTAGCGAAGTCGAATGTATCAAGGTGTGTTGACTTCAAGGAAACTGCTGATGTTATCGCAAAGGTCTGTGCTAAATTCGGATCCTGCTCCTTTGGAATCTATTGCCCCATAACTCATCAGCAAAACAGTTTAGTGGCATGCTGTACCTTTCATTTCTCTGCATATTGTATATTTTATGTGCTACGCATTTTATTTCATGTGCCTTGTGTTATTTGCTTTTTGGCCTTCCTGTTCCTGCCTTGCTTCAATTTTGTTCCCTCTATATTAGATTTATGGTCTGACAGGTTCCTTTCTTTAATTTTCAAAACAGCTTGGATTCAAGATGTTCTTGGGTGTGACTGCAACTGTAACCAAATGGGATGCTGAAGGTACAAGCTGTAGCTTTGTCTTGGAGGACAATCCTCTTGTTGATTTTGTTGAGCTCCCTGACACTTGCCAAGGCCTTCAATATTGCAATGTGTTAAGTGGAGTAATCAGGGGAGCATTGGAAATGGTTAGTTCTTCTGTTACTGCATCTCATTTTAGGTCTTATATTTCTTTCATCTTCTGACCCATGCTATTGTATAATGTTCAAAATATTTGTTCTGGGATCATGCATAGACAACTTAACTGGAAAACGAAGGGGTGCGGCGTTGCCGCGCCATGTTGGAGTTTGATTCTTTCTTTCTTTCTTTGTCATGTGACATTGGTCACTTGGTAGGGACAAATGCGGAGATACTGTGAGATAAAACATTTTTATCTTTCCTAACAAATGGTACAGGCCAGTAAAATAATGTGAAATCATTACCAGATTGTCTTATATGTTCTACTTCAAACAATTACTTTCAGTCCCTTCCCATCCTCTGTAGAAGGGTGTGTCTACACCATATTGGTGGGCAACGCCCTAAGTCTAGATGTTGGGAACTGAAAAGGTAGCATGTAACAAAGTCTACAAATTATTATTTTCTCCCATCCAAATTTAATTGATTTACATCTAGCTTGCATGACTCCAAGACAACAAATTATAAGAAGTCATAATCTTAGTACATTCAAAGTAGAGCAGCAATTTAGAAGCTTTTAACAATGACCATATCTCAATTGTTTCACTCTGACAAATGGAGAAATTAGTTGTGCCCAAAACCTAGTTTATACAATAAGCCATAAGAGAAGTTCAGAGACAATTTGAACACATTCTTGTCATAAATCAAAATGTGACTTGTGCTAAGTAATCCACCGAGTGTTCCGATTTGTACAATGTTTGTTAATAAGATGCCATAGGAAGTTGATGCATAACAAAATGCATATTAGGGCGTTGTGAGTCTTATGCAACTAATGAGATGAGTGTAAACCCTTGTGCACACAGGCCAGCTGGCTGTTTATCAATACTTCAATTGGATTGTAAACTAAAACATGTCTAGTTAGTTATATTAATTCTTTATCTCTTTTGTGCATTTATACTTCGAACGAGTAATAAATAATTTAGAGATACAACAACATCGTCATGAGGAAGGAAAAACACCATTGTCATCGCTCATATGGTCTAGCCTTTTTCTAATAATCCTGAACTCCCAGTGAACAAACAAGCGAAACAGTGTTGTCAACAGGAAGATTGAAATATATGGGAAATTGTTATAGGAGAGGAAAGATCCTTGCAAAGGAAACAACTAAGATTTCACAACTGCAATTTGGTACACTCCTTTCTCTGGATTTATCAAGTGTTACTATAACATAATCATTTGTCTTTTATATATCAAAGTGATAGGCAGTACAATATACAAGGGATGCAGCGATACATAACTGTGGATGTTCTAGGACATAATTTCTCAGGTCTGCATTCCATCGAACAGATTCAGCTAGCTCTTCTACCTGATCTGGCAGCGTTCGTAACAGAGACCGATTTGACGAGCAAGGACGGTGTCCGGAGAGATGGAGAGGGGTGGAGAGCACCTGACTCGTTCTCCACGGCACCTGCTGCTGCCTGCTGATTTGAGAGTGGTGGTGTGCGCATCCGTTCACCCCCATCTCCTCGATGTGCCACTCGCCTCTGACTATTTTCGCGCGGTCGCCTTGCTGCGGGTAGTCAGCACTTGACGCTTCCGCACGCAGGGAGCAGAGGGAGCATACGGAGGCCAGCGGTGGCGCAGCTCGCGAAAAGTGGTCGATCCTTGCGAGAGGCAGAGGGGATAAGGTCGTGGGTATGCGAGTCTTGCGACGATTTGAGATCATAGGCAACAGGGAGGGAGGTGGGCGAAGTGGAGGCCTTGCCACGGGAGGCGGCGGGTGGAGTTCAGCGACTGGAGCTGACGGGTGGAGGGAAGGCATGAGCGGCGTGACAGGGGGAGGGGATGATATCGGGTGGAGTGGCGAGGATTTCAGAGCTCCGAGTTTGCGACTAAACAGGCGTGAGACTCGAACGGACTCCGATTGGACGGTTAATATCGCACGTTCGCTAGATCTAATGGTTAGCGGGTTAACGGGCGACGTGGTGGAATCATGTGCCCGAGCTTGGACCAAGATTCGTATATTAACCAAAGATATATCTAAAAATGATTAAGGTGTGCCACGTGTAGTTGGTACTAGTGTATTTGTCCTAAAAAAACAATATAGCAGTAAATATGGAAAATTTCCAGGTTACTATTACCTTATTACGTGATCGGTTGATAGCACAAGCATCTACCTCATCTGACATTGAGTATTTAAGAACCGGTTTTCTACCTCATCTGACATTGACTATTATTTAGTTATCTTTATCAGATTATTGTACCTTTAGACTTCATTTCTTGTTGATTGGCCTGATTGATTTTTTGAAATTGTGGTTTAGGTGTCAATGAAGACGGAGGTGACATGGGTCCGTGACATGCTCCGTGGGGATGACGCCTACGAGATGCGAGTGAAGCTTATCAAGCAAGTCCCGGAGGAATACCCCTACAAGGATGACGATTAGTAACCGATTTCAGGCCAAGTTCATGCAGCAGGGCGCCAGTTTGCTTGTCTGGATGCCCATTTTTGTCCTTTTGTTGTGGATCTTGTTCTTTGTTGTGGATCTAGTTCTGGTATTACATAGATGTCGCATGAGCAAACGTTGATGATTACATTTAAAAATCGCTGTGTATTGCTGATCTACTGTAGATTTTTTACATGACATGATATTGCGTGCGTTGCGGCTCTTTGTGATGGTCGTGACAGTTGCTTCTGTGTTATCCAGAAATAAAGTTTTTTTTTAGGCTGGATAGCTTGTAATATGATTCCAGAAATATAAGATACTTACCAAAAGACTCAATCTATACTGTTAGTGTAATAATTTCTTGTAATACCTATAAGATTCCTGGACACGATTGTACTCGTATGTACAGAATCCGAGGCAATGTGTCGGGATTTCGTCATTGATGTCTTGTCGCATGAAGCAAATATATATCAAAAGATGATTTCGACGGATATAAAATAATACCTTAATCACAAATTTAAATTTTTAATATAGAATATTGTTGTTTTATAAAAAAAATATATCATATAAGGAAGCACATACCGTATGTCGTAGCATTTAGTCATAGTATTTAATTTCATATTATAAATGTAAAATATAAGGAAGCACATACCGTATGCCGTACCGTATGTGATGTAAGTATGTCTATTAGTATAAACGTTTATCTGTCCCGTACCAACGCACGGGCATGAGACAAATATGTGTACAAAAAGCGTCTATTATTACCAATGATTATTAGCGTCTATCGAACTGATTGTTTGATTCCTCTGATTTTTACATGAAATTTCTAATATTTATCTTTTTTCTAGCACATATAAACTTATAACATCATAAATATTAACTTAACTAGTAATAGTAGGATTTGAATATGGTTTTGTTGACGTGGTCTGGAATACAATTATATATAGTTTGGTAAAGGATGATGTTTTATCCTTTTTACATTATTATACATGAGGATTTATCTGAAATCTCTGGACTGATTCCCTGATTTTGACATCCATTTATTTGCCTGATAGTAATTTAATATAATAATCAGGCGATTGCCAGCAAGAGCTTGTGCTTAGAATAAAGCGGCGCCATTTGTCGTCCGGTGACAACGGCTGGGAGTAGATTAATAAACAAGGATGCCAATTCATGATCCAGGAGAGCACCGGCCACATGTCTTGAGCTGAAAGCAACGCATATTCCAGTTGGACGCCCCATGTCCTGAACATAGAGATGATTGGTTTCTTGTCCAAATCAGCCCCATTTTTAATCCAAAAGAAAGTGTAAGACTGATATAGCAAACTCGCCTCCGGAACAACCGTGTGTACACACAACTCCTGATAGGACATAGGACGCCCGCCTCGGCCAGGACGCGTCAGAATGGCCGATAGAGTGTACTGCGAGTCTCCAGTCAGAGAAGGCATCATAACAGAGGATGACAGGAATGATTACCAATGAGTGTTTGACATACACATCGTTTTGCCAAAAAGATGTGCAAATTTCAGCAAGAAGTTGATGCAAAATTGCCACCGGGCTTACCCGCGGAGCCGCACCAGCTGGCGGCCGTGTCGTTGCCTCGCCACTGAGCACTAGCCGGCGATGTCGCGTAGCGCACATGCGTGTGGCGTGTGCACGCGCGCCCTCTATTATCTAGGACCAGGAAATTAGCTGGGAATCCAAGCAAATGAGGGCGGGTCAGACAATAATCTCACATCCCACGGGATACCTGTACCACATGCTGCCGAAAAAGCACAAACATATATTGGCGCGCGAGCGCACGCAGTTCAGCCCGGTTTCCTCGGTCCGGCGGGGAGAATGTTTCCCTTTTTCCCAAAGCTTGCCCGGCCTTTGTGTGTAATTGTGCTCTCCAGCTACCTTTTCCTTCCATCGTGGAGACCCTTCCTCGAAACGTGCATGCTGGACGCGGCATCCGCCGTGTGGCCCTCGGCTGCGTGCGGCCGTGCGGGCTGCCACAGCTGCGGAACGTATCGCCTACCGTCACGGCCTCCGACGCGATCGGTTACCTTTGCCATGTTACTTGCCATGTTTAGTTCCGAAATCTTTTCAACTTTCCTATTCATCTCTCTCAGAAAACATGTTTTCCAGACTTCAATTCCCTTTAACTTTCCTATTCATCCCTATCACAAAACATGCTTCCTTGAAAAAATCCATTTCTCTCCCAAACAACTAAACACCCCCACCTCGAGTGGAAATTGAACACTGAGCATGTACTAGCTACGAATGCTCGCCATCGGCCGTTTCCTTCTGGACAAAGTAACCTCGTTGCCTTGAATTTGCTAGTTGCTTGCTAGCTCTGCTTCCTCCTTTGTCCTCCGCTCCTCCCCCGTGCAAGTATTGGTTACAACTTATACAACCTTAAAACACGTATAAACAAACTTGTTTCTTTTGGCCAGAAGTTTAAGGCAATTGTGCGCAATAACACAGGAGGAGCATTTTAGTTCATGCAATGTGAAAATCAACTATCTGACACGTAGCTTTGCATTTAAATAAATTAATTTTACTTATATCGTTGGTTGAAAATAAGACTGTTTTGATTTAGTAAAAACCTAAACGTGGTCGGTTGGTTGGGTTCTTTGTGGTGGAACTTACCCACCAGAGTTAAATCCTCGACTTGGCACTGGTGCTCGTTTTTCATAGATTTATTCTAGGATTTACCGGCGCTATGCATTCGGTGGTAGGCGACGTCTCCGTCGACAGCAAGACACCTGTGGTGATGAGGTGAATCTCAAGATCTACTGGCTTTTGGAGGTGCTCATATGGATAGGGTTTGCGTACGTGTGTTCATAATTGTGAGTGTGCATGCGTGTTGAGTGTCAACGTGTAATTAAAAAACGTGGGATGCAATGATTACTCTTCATTATTTTTTGAACACACGTAAAAAAACCCCGAAAAAAAACACACCTAAAAAAACTACGCTTGATTCTAACATATAGTCCGGTTATTACAGCAGCAAAAGACGGCCGGTTGAGTTGTTTATTAATTTTGTTTATTTATTTTTACACAAACGACCGAAGCGCCACTGCGCGAAACACGACCTCCGACACGTCTTGACGGGATCAGCCCCGTCAAGCCCTCGCCCGTCTCCCTCCAAAGCATACGCCCCGCCATCTTCCATAGCCGAGAGCCCGAGCCTGGTCCTTGTCTCCTTGACGCCCCCGCTCCTCTTGTTCGCCCGATCACCGACGGAGGCGGCGACTAGGATTCCGCCCCGCCGGCCGCCTCCACTCACCGCCGTGCGCCTACCTGAGGGCGCGAATCGGGCGGGCCGCCCCCTCCCGCGCCAGGGCGTCCGCCGACCACCGACGCCGGTGCCCGGCTGCCTCCGCCCGCACCGACGCTAGCCCACCTGCTCCTGCCGGACGTGGCGTCGGCTACCGGCCGCTGCTATCCGTATTCGGCCACCCCACGACGGCGACTTGTCTGCTGCCATTGAGAATTTGGAATTTGGGTGGGATTCTGCCCCACGACGCAATCCTCTTGCCCAAGCCGAGGTACGTGCCTTCTATTCCTTGTTTGCCCTCTTAGATCTGTGCGGTTTCGGCGAAGCATCAGGTGTGGAATGAGATGATTTAAGCTACAGCGAGGATGCTAGCCGGAGGGCAGGGTAACCATTGCGATTTTTTTTTAAATGAGATTGCACACGATGGTAACCATTGCAGTATACGGAAATTTAAAGATGATGCATTCTAGATTATCAAATTCTCGAGTGATTGATGGTTTTTTGTTTTATTTTTATCATCTGAGCAGCATGGTTGCTGGGCTACTTTTGTTGTAACACAAATGGGTGTGTGGAACTAGAGTTCTTTGCTGCATAAATTGGGAGGCATTTGGATTAATTAGTAGCATAGTATAAGTTGTTTAGTGTATGTTCATCATTTCCGCCTTATCTATTATCTATGTAATTCTGCCATCATTTACATGTTGCCGTTTGATCCACTCCAATGTTACAGACTGGTGTGACTTCCTAACACTTTCCTTATCTATGGGTCCATTTTGTCTAAGAAAACTATTCTAGATGAGAATAAGCTGTTTTGCTCAACTTATAAATTTAGAACCTAACAGGTGGAAAATTATATCGTGATTGGCTACGTGCTTGATAATATAATATAACAAATTATCTTCCCCTGTACTGAACCTTTCTAAATTCTCATGCATCCATGATGAATGCTTCACATACAGCGACTAGTAGGCTCTAAATTTATGGTTTAGTTGAGTGGATGACTCAGATGTTATATTTATGTGCAGGTGACATGCTAGCACGATAATGCAGTAAAGTTGTGTCATGAGTAAAATGTGCCATGCATGTGCATCAGAAGAGATAACCATGGATGAGGTCAATATTATTGACCCAACCTGCAGTACATCTTGCTGCAAGATTTGTAACCCTGGTGAGGGATCATCAATTGTTACTGGTGAAATCAACTGGTTCCCCATGGACTCAAGCCCTTGCAGCACTCCTTATGGAACCCCTGTGTTTAGCCGAGAAAATTCTTTCTCAAGCTTTGCTAGTTGTTTTTCAAGCCTTAGTGAGTGTTGGAGCATTGTTCTCTTAAATATATGGTTTGATTGTTTGTATCATTTGACATTATTTTCTTGCATACTCAAAATTTATCTATTGCTTGTATTTTACAAAGGTGGCTCCCTAACGGACTCCGATTTTGAAGAGGAGATTGAGTTCCAAGATACTGGTCAACTAAATCCTGATACTCTAAATGATCTTATGGAGAATGGGGAAGGGAGTTTCATACAAGTGGAAGAATGTCGACTCACCGATATTGCTGGTGTTGATGATGGTGCTACTTTTCCCATTCAAGAAGATCAAAATATTTCATCTGGCCATCCACAGTTGCAGATGCTTGAAGACTCAACCAAGGAAAAATTTGATGCCACGAATATTGCTTCGTATTCAAATCTATCTTCTGAACAACATCAAGATATCCTATCCAATAGTCAATTTATAGAAACAAAATGTGGTGTATCTGTGGAAAATATCGATCTTGAACAATCCAATGTGATAGATGTTGAAGAGGTCACTAGCCTTCCTATGCCAGGTGGTGATATTGTTCCATTGAATGAACAAGTTATGGGTCAACTTGACACTGCCATGGAAAATACGATAGTTTATAACGATATATCGAATACTGAACCTGACATGAAACATGGTACTGATTTTGATAATGAAAATGAGTGCCTGTACCCATTGGTATTGCCCAGTTTTTATGCAGACCCACACATTTGGTTACCACCAGCGCCAGAAAATAAGGAAGATGACCTCGATACTGTTTTTAACAACTATGATGAGAGTGAAAGTAACAGCACTGGGTGGGCTAGGTCAACTTTAGACGTTAACTTATCAGACAGAAGCAAGGAAAGCCATGAAGATCAATTGCAGAAGGTAATGTCAGAAGTTATGAATGGGCAATTCAAGATCCTTGTAAGTCGTTTCTTGGCTGCTGAAGGGTTCTCTTTATCTGATGGAGGCACCGATAAGAACTGGCTTGATATTGTTGCTTCATTGTCATGGGATGCTGCATTACTTGTCAAGCCTGATGCCAATTCTGGAAATGCAATGGATCCTGGTTTGTATGTTAAGGTTAAATGCATAGCTTCAGGATCTTGCCAGCAGAGGTAAGAATCTGATATTGTACTGTTCTTTCCTTAACCTTACACTGTCTAAATTAGGTTCCCTTTTTTTTGGTTCCTTTGATAGTGAAGTGATCAATGGTCTTGTTTTTAAGAAGAGTGCTGCACATAAGCAGATGCGTGCCAATGTAAAGCATCCAAAATTGCTACTTCTTCAGGGTGCTCTTGGCCATTCTTCAACAGGGCTAGCATCAATAAATTCAATGAAGCAGGTGTGCGTGTATGCTCTTAGCCAAATCTCATTTACATTACGTTGATAAAATATCAGATAAAAGGGGAGATTTATGAAATGCCTCTTCTTCAACATTGACCAGGAAAATGAACAGCTGGAGAAAACTCTAAGTGAAGTGATAGGCAAATGCAAGCCTGATGTTATATTGGTGGAGAAAGTAGTTTCCCGTAATGTAAATGAATATATTCATAAACAAGGAGTTACAGTAGTTAGTGACATGAATATACGTCGTCTGGAAAGAATTGCTCGTTGCACTGGTTCTCCAATTATATCATTGCAGGATGTTCTTAAAACACCCTGCCTTATTGATCAGTGTGAGTCTCTCCGTTTTGAAAAGTTTGTTGAAGAGCATAATATTATTGGAGAAGATGGAAGGAAGTCATGCAAAACATGTTTATTTCTAGAGGGTTTTCCAAGACCTCTAGGGTGCACAGTATGATCTCTCTTCTTCTGTATAAGTTATCTTTTCTATTATGTTTTCTGTGGCTTTTAATTTGCTCAAGCACATGGGTTAGACATTTGGTTCAGTTCAAGGAGGAGGTGGGTTGTGGGGGTGAAGGGGGTGCACCAGGGGCGGGGGGGGGTGAGATTGAATAAGTTTTGCATTTATTCATGCTTAACTAGCTAATGTGCTCATTCTCCTTTCCTAGTTCTGATAACTTTGGCATTATTTTTATGTGCTCTATCTGCTTTGCTAGTTCTTATTACTTTGACATTATTTTGTAGATACTGCTGAGAGGTGCAGCAAGAGAAGAACTTAAGAAGATTAAGCGTGTCCTTCATTTCACTGTCTTTGCAGCTTACCATTTGATCCTGGAAACTTCATTCTTTGCTGATCAAAAATCATTTACGACAGACAAAACTACCATAGGCAAAGAGAACGGCTTTAAAACTAATCCGCAGCTGCCTGGTCCATGTTATGATAGTTCGGAAATCAATGACATCATGAAACATAGCACTCCAACTTTTGATGATCAGTATGCTAATCAGGAAAATCTCATACATACTGAAAAATCTATACCATTGCATTTTCACGACTCCAAAACTATGACATCTGAAGATCTTGGCGGTGAAAAACATATCGATAGCAAAGGCATTCGGTCATATTCATCATTGCCTGGTGGAGATCCCTCAATAAATTGTATTGAGGAAATGTTACCATCAGATTATGCTGAGTCAAACACATGCGATGGTTTTGGTGGCTCAACATTCACGGATACTTCTAAAGAGGTGCAAAAGAAACAATTATATGGTCAAAAGTTTCAAGAAAGTGTTGGTGGAATTTGTGCTGACAGCGGATCTGCTTTGAATAACCAGAACATCTTGATTTCAATGTCTAGCCAACATATCAGGAACCAAACTGTTTGCGAGCAGAGTCACCTTTCCCGGATAACTTATTATGGGTATTTTGATACATCCCTTGGACGATATTTGCAAGATACTTTACTTAATGAGGTCATACATCTTAACTATTTATTATTTTAAGAGATCCTTCATTTTCCTTCCTTTTGTTTTCAATAATAAGTAAACTGTTTGCAGAAATATAGCTGTTCATCATGTGGTCAGTCTCCAGAAGCTCATATGTACTCTTATACCCACCATAATGGTACTCTCACTGTTCTTGTGAAAATGCTTCCCTTGGAGTCGTCACTTTCTGGTAAGGCTCAAGGGAAACTTTGGATGTGGACCAGATGCTTGAGATGCAACGCTAAGCCGACCCATAGGGTTATAATATCTTCCTCTGCACGTAATCTGTCGTTTGGGAAGTTCTTGGAACTCAGCTTCTCAACTCATTCTGCTGCTAAGAAGCTATCAACGTGTGGGCATCTACTGCATAGAGACTGCCTACGTTTCTTTGGGTAAATTTCTGGAACAAACGCACTTAAATACGGAATAAATTTTCTTCAAGATTTCACAGATATGTTTTGTCAATTCGTGTGTTGCAGATTTGGATCCATAGTTGCTATGTTCATATACTCATCTGTTGAAATATATTCTGCTTGTAAGCCTCCATTGACTTTGGAGTTCAATAACCGAAACAAAAAGGATTGGCTTGATCTTGAAGTGAACAATGTATGCTTCTGCAGCATATTTGCTATTTCTTATTTCCCTTTAGCCAATCACAACTGCATGCTAACATTATTTCCTTAAGGTCCTTCTTAAATGGAAGCACCTCTTCACAGTAATTGAAAATGGAATACAAGACTTAAGAACAAAATACTCTACTCAAGCCATGAGGGAAGATATATATGAGCGATTATTTTTGGAGGTGACTAGGATGCTTAAGAAAGAACAATATGAAGTTGAGGTAATAATCATGCATCAATTTTTATCATGTATATTTCCTGATTTTCTTATGCAAATCATTTAAAACTAATTTTGTTATGTTAACATATCCTCTGTATGAAAGGTTTCTCTGAAGGCATTTAGCCAAGTTGCAATACCTGAGAGTTTTGCACATGAGATCCTTGGTCTGAATTGGCTGTACCAGCAACTTCTTCTTGGATTCTATAGTTGGGATCTTCGGTTACTTCATATTCTCCAGTACACTAAAGTTAATGCTGCTTCGTCAGACAAATCGATTCAGGGAAGCACGGGAAGTATATCTATCCAAGATGCACCATCAGTGAAGAACATTGGAATGGAGAGAAATGAAGCAACTATAAGTTCTTCTAGCAGCTTTGAGGATAAGGCTCAGCTTACTGATAAACTATTAATCAAAGAGCATGAGTTGCTCATTTATCAAGATAATGATGTAAGATCATGTCTTTCTTCTCCAGTCAAAGCTACTAAAAATGGTGCACATCAGTCTGAGGCCTCTGTGGAGATTGCTAATGATTTTTGTTCATTTATGAGTCATGAACAGCCTGCAGCATCCGATGTAAATGAAATATATCGTGTTGTCATACCAAGTGATGATGTAGGAAAATGGGTCTGGAATGGATTTGGTCAGTTGGAAATGGAATACAAGAAAGAACTTCAAGTTGGTTCTCTGAATATATTTCACCTCATCAACAAATACACCCCATGTTCATTATTGACACAATTGAAACATCAAATGGACTTGGGGCATTTTATAGTTCGCCATGATGGTAATATCTTGTCAGTTGCTGAGGAAGAGGTTTCTAGCATTATTGCTATTGCATTAAGTATATCTGAACAGCAAGGCTTCTCTACTGAAGCTGTATCTAGCAACTTGGATAGAAATGCTTCTATGCTGTCATTCATTCTGTCTCCAAATGAGTCTTCAGCAAATAATCATAATGTTTCAAGGTTTGCGTCAACAGTATCACCTGAGGAATCAACATCTGGATTTTATGATTCATTTCTGTCAGCTTTAAAAGATATGCATCCTGAAATTGATCTGAACAATGAGAAGATGGCTCTGAAAAACAAATATACCGTTGTTTGTATATATGCAAAGCAATTCCATGATCTTCGGAAGATATGCTGCCCATCAGAACTTGCATTTATTTCGTCAATAAGCCGCTGCAAACGTTGGAATGCACAGGGTGGAAAGAGTAAGGCTTTCTTTGCGAAATCAATGGATGACAGGTTTATCATCAAACAAATCAAGAAGACTGAGTTTGACTCATTCTTAAAGTTCGGTCTCGAGTACTTCAAGCATCTTGGTGTATCTGAGGTCTCAAGCAACCCTACGTGTCTTGCAAAAATTTTGGGAATATATCAGGTATGTTGAACCTTCCAGGAAACTCCGCGGCTCAACTGCTCCTAGCATCTAACGATCTATATCTTTCTGAGACTATTTTAGGTTAAGGAAACTAGGAATGGCAAGGAGACAAGATCGAATTTCATGGTTATGGAAAATCTTTTGTTTGGACATAATATACAACGTAGATATGATCTGAAGGGTGCTCTTTTCTCGCGATATGTTCCTGATTCGCAAAATCCTGAAAAGGTGCTATTGGATCAAAATTTTATTGAAGATATGCGCACCATGCCAATCTACATTGAAGGAAAAACCAAAAGCCTTATGGAACGTGCTATTTGGAATGACACAGCTTTTCTAAGTGTATGTGTGCCTGTTCCCAACAAATAATTTTCTTTGAATATATACATTCTTCATTTTGTAAGACAGTCTGTGATTTTGGTATCTGAATCTTATATTTTTTATTGCCTTCTGCTTGCAGAACATGAATGTCATGGATTATTCCTTGTTTGTTGGAGTCGACAAACAGAAGAAAGAGCTTGTATTTGGAATTATAGATTATTTGAGACAATATACCTGGGACAAGCAACTGGAATCTTGGGTGAAAACATCTCTTTTTGTTCCAAAGAATCTATCCCCAACTGTAATTTCACCTAGGGAGTACAAAACAAGATTCAGGGCGTTTATGTCCCAACACTTTCTCTCAGTTCCAGATGCTTGAATCATGAGGCCTGATATTGGTAGTTGCCTGAACTTGTGATGAGTTAGGACCATGCTGCCGAGGTTCCATGTCCTTTCAAAAATTGGTTGAAGACTTATATAGTGAGCAGTATGGCATGCTATGAGTTAAGCATTGAGTTACCTGTAGTTCATTACTTCGTTTTTTTTTTGTGTGTACATCTGTCTGTCCTTGTCCATTTTGCTTCTCAGCAGTTGTGCATCCTAGCATTTATGACACCAGAGAATGCAAATTTTAAGGATATACATGATGATTGACACATAAATAACCTAGCTAGTGGTCTTTATTGGTAATAATTAGGTTGGAGAAAGTGGTTTATTGGGGGTAAAGGAGCATTTAATGTACTCGCATTTGTGTTTATTGGAATATATATTGCTGGAATTCAGAGTCATATCCTCATCCTTTGGGTTGCACACTACACATGCCATGGCAGGCATAAGTACAGTGACCATTCGGTCAAGATATGTCTTGTATAATGTGATGTATCCTGGAACATCATGAATATTATGATGGTGATGACTTTTTATTTGATTTGTTAGGAAATTAATTGGTGGTCACAGATCGGTGTGCATATAGTCTGCTGTTCATTGATTTTAAAAATGAGAGAAGATAAGCTAGCATAAACTGATGTGGTTACTTCAAAGATTTGAACTAATTTTGTTCTTATGCTCTAGTTCCGTTTTGTTGTCCTGTTCTGTGTAGTTTATACAAAAGATATTATGGTTAGATTGTACATGTCTTCTCTTCAGGAACTATTGTAGAGCCAAATTTGGTTAACCTTTTCTTTTACTGTATATGATATGGAGCAGTTGCCATGTACGGCAGAATTTCAAGCCATCAAGTTTCTTAATGGAACTGTGAAACTTTTCGTTAACATCCAGGTTTTTCCTTATTTCTATTATTATATGTGTAAAGGCATATAATGGAATTGTTTTATGCAATTTAACTAACAAGTTCTTTTGTATACTCTTGTTTTGCTACAGAATTACAGGTAGCGTCCAAGCACCTGAATTCCGGGCTCAATCATTTCTATATTGTGTATGCTTCTATTATCCCAGGTTATTCGGTCAGTGTGCACGATTGTACTAAAGATACCTCCTATTGATGTATAATTGTGTGATTATTTGGAGGTAGTGGTATAGTAATTTTGCCAAAGAACTAAGATTGGAAATTACCTTTGATCTGTCGTTGAATTACGGTATCCAAAGATTTCTTAATTTTGTGGTTAATTTGACTGCTGCTTGCTTAACAATTTAGATGAATGGTATTCATAGAGATACCTGTTATCTAGTACATCAAGTCCCGTTATAAGATTATTTATGAAAAACTAGATTGTTTTATGTTGATTTTTGGAACTACACGTATCTACTATGCTAGTTTGTAAGATTTAAAACACAAAGTTCCTTTCTTTAATGGGGATTACTTTCTTGGTCCTTAACCCTTCCAAAAATTAAATTGCAGGAATGGAAGGTATTATTGTTTTAGGACTTGCATTGTTTCCTGCTGTCCATGTTTCTTGGTACCATTTTTGCCAGGATTTATTTAAGTTTTAAACTAATTGATGCATGATGTACGATCTACTGATCTGGCCAATAGTGTAGCCTGAGTTAATGTTTGAATAAGAAATTAACATTTCTGGTTGTATTTGATGCTGACTTGCTGAGTTTAACCTGTCCCTGGTATGGCAGCTGACATGTGAATTCACACAAATGTGTTTGGCCCAGTGTTACATGGACGCGGGTGCGTGTGTCGGAATCCGACTCGGGTGCGGGTGTCCGATTCGGCAAATCCTAAAAAATAGGATTCGAGGATTCGTCTAATATAGTTTTTATTTTTAAATTTTACAAATGAAAATACAGGTATTACAAATTAAATAAGGGAAAAGAAAAAAAAATAAGGAAAATAGGTGGATGGGCTGCCCTTCATGCTTTTGGCCCATATACAACCCAACAAACTAAGCCCTAACCCTATCCCACTCCTCCCCCACTCTTTTCTCCCCAGCCGGCAGCCGCCACCTCCTCTCCGCTGTTCTCTTCCCCGCGACGCGAGTCACGCGACGCCTCTTCCAGTCTTCCTCCTCCCCTCTCTTCCCTTCTCCGTCGGCCTCCGCCTCCTCCCCTCTCTTTCTGCTGCCGCTGCTCGGGAACCGGCGCCGCCGCCGTTCAGGAGTCTCCCTCTCTTCCCCCCCCCCGCGCGCGCCTCTGCTCAGCTCGCCGCCGCCGTTCGGGAGTCTCCTTCTCTCCCCCCCTCCGCGTGCCTCTGCTCAGCTCGCCGCCGCCGCCATGCGGCCACCCTGCCCTGAGACGCGGCTGCGACGTATCTGATGCGTATCGCATCGTGTCAGACGCGTATCGACGCGCTGATACGCGTCGACGCATCAAAAAAATTTCGGACTCGCGTGTCCCGGTAACACTGGTTTAGCCAATAATCTGTTATTGTGTTTGTTTTGTCTTTGAAGGAAATTCACTTGTTTAAGGTTCTTGGATTTGCCTACCATGGTGATGAATCGTGATCGACATATTTAATCATTACCATCGCAACTATTTTTTGGAGAAGCCTACTCAATGTCTCTTTCCTCAATCAGTTAATAGCTTTCACATTATTTGTTTATGCCACACTTTTTATTACTAGAAGGAATCGTGTTAGATATTTGTTGTAAGAACTCTGCTTTTCTTCTTTCCTATTCCTTAATCCTTGTAGTCAAGCTTGAAACAAATCTGAACTCAAACATCCAGAGTTGATAGTCTCATTAGGTTGCAAGAGCCATCATCCGATGAATCAAACTCGTTCCTGTGATAATATTCTTCAGGAAAGGAAAAAAGTTGTTTTGCCTTTGTAGGAATGCCATAGCTCCTTCGACTACTGTAATGTTGTTAATGTCAATTACCCACAAGAATCTTAGGGGGATGGCATCGATATTACTTTGAGGATAGTATAAATGTTGGTGTTTTCCCTTAAATACAAGAGGACCCTGAGTAATAATTATATTGCTGCCTGGCAATACTCTGAAGCAGGTAGAAACTCCTGACTATACAGCATGCATTCAATAAGGTATTCCTATTGATAGTAACATGTGTTCCTCCAGTAGGCACAGATCAGATATAGCCTTCCACCACCAGGTCAACTAAGGTAACATGATCTAACCAACCAGCATACTTCGAGGTGATTGTAGACTTCCTCATCAGGTCAACTAAGGTAGCTGGCAATGTTCTGAACAAAATAGAAAACTGCAACAGGGTTTCTAAGAGGCCTTCAGAACAATAAGATTCAAGCAAACATAATTGTGTCCAGTTTCATCGATGCCTTCTTTTTTTTTTAGGAAAACTTCGATGCCATCTGAAACATTCTTTGGTGGTTTGGGCTGAGTAAGCCTAACCATATAATCTATTGCTAATTATTGTAAGATGCAAGGGGATAAACTGTACATCTGTTTGGTGCGTATGCATAACCATTGAGCGGCATGTGCTTATATGCCACAGTTTTAGTAGGGCTTGTTAGTGTGGCGGACAACTCCGAAATTATTCCAAGTTAAGTACCCCTAGAGCGCTAATCGAGCAGTCAGGCACTTAATCCGGAATAAGCTGGAGCGCCGTCGGATTAAACCCGATTTAACCACGTACTTTCTCGATCGAAACAACAAGCACGCCCACACGAAGGTGAGTTCCAGAGATTATAACATTCCACAATTTCATCATACATAAATAGTATCACAAAGTTATTACAAACCAAGTTTGAAATTTAAATCAGAGTATCAAGTTCATTGCAGCGGAGTAAATAGTTCGTAGCAGCGGAAAAGTAAACTAGCGACGATACATAGTAACACCATGATGAAGCCTGCCACGGTGCTACTCCTCCCGTTCCTCGGCAGAGGACGGAACCCACTCGATGTGCCATCCAGGGGAACCTGGGTAGGCCAAGTAATGGCATCGACTGCCACATCCATCACATAACCTGTAAATAAAAGCCACAAGCAAGGCTGAGTATACTAATACTCAGCAAGGCTTACCCGTCGGGTGAAAACTACGTCATCGACATCTAGACATGAGAGGCTTTTGGCTGGTGGGTTTGTTTGCCAAAAAGCAACTAAGAGTAGATCCTTGCTTTCATGGTTTTAGCATCATATTCTAGTAGATTTAACCATTCTAGATTAACATCCTCTCTAAGCATACAAGTGGTGCAATACAATTTAATTCATACAACAAGTTCATCATTCTCATAGTTCCATTTGTTACTCAATGCAGCCAAGCGGTCAAGCAGTCTCATTAACCGCGAGAAGCGGACAGTTCGAACCGAATTTTGCTACCTGGCCAGGGGAAACCCAACACACACGGACAATGCTTGCTATAAAAGGTACAAGCACTTTCCAACCTTTCCCATCGATCCACAATTCGGAACCGGGTCCACTTCCTTAGGATAAAGGTTTACTGCTTCACTCACAGCATCACGCATATATCCACAAGTGTACGGCAGGGGAAACAAAAGTTTCTAAGGAGAGATGGCTATCGGCCCTAGCTGCTTCAATCTGGTACCGGGCTTACCGATTCCCATATATCAGCATGCATGTGGTACGTTCAACAACTTGACACACACAACCACACGTTTCGACCTTAAATCAATTATCATACACGGACGGGAGATCTACATCTATCATCCCACCCGTCCATCCTTATGATTCCAACATAAGTAAAGACAAGCAACTCCTATGTCTCGCGAGTGATAGGAAATCACTCGACTTGTAACGGACCTAAAGCAATGCCCTGTCGATCCTTTCATACTAGTGTTGCAAGTCATAGGTACTAGAATTATGCAACTAAGGTATTCAATCAACTCCTTGAAACGTAAATGCACAAGCATAGGTAATTCATAGATGCATAAACTTTAAAAGTTAGGCTCCGGGGCTTGCCTTCTTGCGCTAGTTGAACGTTAGCCTCCGGGTCAACTGTTCCTTCGTTGGCACCGTTCTCCGGGATGCCTTCTCCGTCGGCGGGGATGAGATGATAGAAGCCGTCCGCAACAGCGCCTTCTACATGAGATGCATAACTTTATAACGGCTGCCTAGTGATTCCAAAACTAAGGCCTTGAAGGCCATATTCACCTAGACATGCTAATGTACTACTTTCTCCTTCACAAAATTAGAGGAGGGGTGTGGAAAAATTTTACGCATCTTTGATGGTGATTGTGTACACATATAAAAGAATTCCCATTTATTATTTTGAGGTTTGGGTGCAGTTCTGGAATTTTAGACTTTCCATGTTTCATTTTAATTAATTATCAAAAAGGTCTATTTCCTTTTTATAACTCAATTCCACCTAAGTTTCTTCTCATTTTTGTTTCTCGGTTTCTGTCCATCCTTTTTATCTACAAACTTTATGACAGCTACTGGAGTATAAGAGTTAGGCTCACTCCAAAATTTAGCTAAAACTGAGCTACACAGAATTTATTAAAAATAGTATAAACTGCTGCTTAAAGAAACAAGATAAATTCATATAAAATCGAAAATACATCCAAATCAGGAAATTTTCCTACCAGAGCTAGTTATGATTGTAAGGAGGGCTCTGGCCAAGTGGTGGCTCAAACTAACCCTTGGACAGTCCTCCACAAATTTCTATCCGAAAACACATATCTATTTATTTGCTAGTCTAAACAGGGCGAAAATTAAGTTTTGTATTTTTAGAAGATGTGCTAACAAGTTCTTAGGCCTCTGGAGAAAAATGGTGATTTTTAGCTGCATGGATTATTTTTATTAATTTCCCGACTGCAAAAAGACAGGAATCACAAATTAATTCATAACTGAAGCTATAGTCCATATTTTTAGGTCCCCTTTGGACACAAGGTGTACAAAGTCACTGCAAACAACATATCCAAAGCTCAGCCCTATCGGAGCTCAGGATTTAAAATGGTGCACAAGTTTCTAAATTCACAGTTTGAATTTTAATTCAAAAATGGTTCACCAAAAGTACCTACATGCTAACATGAGATTGGAGTTTACAATCTCACGAGTCCAGGGAGTATTTTTGTGCATTTTTATGATTTTTGTACGATTTTTGGTGGATTTTACAAGATTTCGGGAAAAAGGTTTAAACCTTAAGAATATTTTTACGCGCCGGCCCTTGAATCTTTTGAAACTTCGCGAATAGGTCCCTGCCTTTTTCACTGGGAACCCTGGAAAAAGGAAGAAGATGAACTTAGGTCCTCAGCTCGTCGCCGGAGTTGCGCCGGCCAAACGACGGCGAGATAGGGTCGGGGAAGTGGGGGAAAAGGACCAGTGGCTCACCACGAGTCGATTGGTGGCGGTTGGGAGGCCGGGGGAAGCTTGGAGTTCACCGACGACGTGCGGTGGCGGTGCGGCCGCCGCGGGCTCGATTCCGGCGAGGGTGGTGGATCTCGCCGGGGTTGGAGGGGTCCTCGAGCACCAGTGGGACTCAGCGAAGCTAGTGGAAGGCTCGGTTGACCTCGGGGAAGGCTCGAAGTATGGGCTCGACGTGCGCGTGCTCCTGCGGCCGGAAATACGGATTTGGGGGAAAATCCGATTTCTCGCCGGAGAGTTGGGGAGAGCTCGCGAGAAGTGGGGGAAATGGAAGCTCGGGAAGTGGTCTAGCTCTGTGCGCGAGGGATTTGGGAATGGTGGAGGAACGAGGATGAATTTGGCTTCGAAGCTCGGCTCGGTCCACGTGGCTGGAGGTTGAAGACGACGGGAGCGAGCGCGCGGCCAACGGCGGCGCTCCGCCCGCCATGATGGCGTTTGCGCGGCGCGAGGCAGAGCGGCGCTGTCGCGCGCGACGTGACCGTACGGAAGGCTTGGACAAACGCGCGAGGACAAGAGCCACCTGCCGCCGCTGCTCGGCCGACCCGGCGTGGCCTCCGCCGCACGCCGGCCACGTGGCGGCCGGACTCCGGCCAGGCGCAGAGCGCGCCAGGGCCTGCCAGGCGCCCTCGTGGAGCTCCTTTGCCCCTTTTGAATTTTGTCCAAGAATTTGAACTGAACTTGGAAAAGTGTAAAAATAAAAGTTGGAATTTGAGATGTGGGACACAACTTTCTTTTTGGGGTGAACCTGAAATTTCAATTTTTCAATTTTTTGAAGCTCAAACAACCCAAATTCAAAAAGGTGTTCAGAACTATTTTTTGAGTTTTTGAGGGGCTAAACTGCAACATTTTTAAAAGTTCCAAACAGTGACTAGGCCTTATTTGTGATGACAAACAACTTTTATTTTTGGAGATTTTTAAGTTTAGTACAAAATTCTTGAGATTTCAGTTGGGTGTCAAAAGACCTTTGTTTTTGAATTTAAATTTTAGTTTTGATGAATTTCTGAATTTTAACACCACTTTTCCCCCTTTTAACCTGTTTTAAAGGTGGTTTCTACATTTTTACATTAGGGACGTTACAGTTAGAGCAGCTTTTCAGATGTGGCATTGGTGTTTGTATTTTTCCGCTTTCTTTTTTCATGCTTAATCTTTCTGAATTCTTTCTTGTTCATGCTTAATCTTGCTGAATGCCTTGAAACTCTAGCGTTCCACCGTTGCTTCTGATCCCCTTATGCGCTTGTGCACTGCTCTTCCTTAGATGAGTTTCCTACTCAAAGTTTGGTAAGGAGGTAGCATCCTCTTCAGACAAACCACCTTTCCTTTCTCGCTCGTTTGCACTCGAAGTCCTTTTCTTCGCGTTTAACACACTGACCTTTTGCAAAAATAGAACATGATGTCCTAGTTGTGTAGCTTAACCGTTTTTCCCTTGAGGTTTTATACAAAATTGTTTTTACCTTCTATTTTCTTAAAAACCCCCTATTAGTTCATTTTCTTCATAATTAAGCCCTTGAATATTGTTTCACACATATCTATATATAGTGCCTTATCTCCATTTAAGCAATTCTTGGAGTGCACAAAACAATAATTGTGCCTTTTTTCCTCTATTTATATTGATTGGTGTATTGTTTTTATTTTATTCATTTGTTTACTTGTACGTGCTTGTGTGACATTAGACAGTATGCGAGTTGAGTTCGAGGCATATGACATTTAAGGCTTTGAGCAACAACCGACCTTTGAAGAAGGTAAGTCTCCCTTGATCATGCTTTTATTCTATTCACCATGAACTAGTATGTACCTTTACATGTACTCCCTCCATCCCAAAATATAATTCGCTTTGGTTTTTCTAGATACATAACTTTTGATATGCACCTAGGTGTATACTTATGTATGGATAAACAATCCTGAAAAGCCAAAACGAGTTGTATTTTGGGGTGAAGGGAGTATGTGCTAATAGTCATGATGGGACCTATTTAAGGTCTATGTCTAGTTTTATTGATTATTCCTTGTCAAGCCAGTCATATTTATAAATGTTGGGTACATGATGCTTATTTGATTACATCGATTAGGGCTGTTTTTAACAACAATATTAAACTTGATCCATGTTCTTCTGTGTTGTTACAAACAAGATCATACGTTAAATTGAAACACAGAAAACCACCAAGGAAAATAGTGCAATCACAAGGGCTATATAGCTTTGATCTTGTTTGATTAACTAGAAACTCTAGTTTATGGTAGCTTTACTAAAAGGTCAAGGGGAGGCATTGATGGGGTATAGCCCGATCTTTTTTGGGAAGTAGGCTTATCTAAGTTACTATGCCAATTAGGAAGGTTTATGCTCTACTTTGATGCTAAACCCTAGCGAGTTACTATTTACTTGTAAAGAGCTCATAGTGATCCCTAGCCACACAGTATTGTGGTCAAGGGCCTAGCTATCTTGGGCAACACGAGGAAACACTACTTGTCGGTAAAAATATGCAACCTAGTCTCAAAAATTGATACATCAGATAAGCCCATAGTAAAGAGCAGTCTGGGCCGTCACATGATTAATTAAATTGAAGATGGCAAAACCGTTGTTTATTTATGTTTTCAATGGATATGCTTATGTTTATGCTCTTATATGGCTTACTTATGGGTTGCAATATACTTGTACCATAGTTATTATATTGCTAACTAAAATTGACCAATTACAAGTGGTAAATGCAATACACCATCTATAACAACTCTATTATTAATTAACATAGTTAGCGGACTTTAATCAACCTTCTGGTGTTCCTATTTGTAGTCAATAACATCACTGAGTTGTCTTCTCATAATTTTGTTCCTAGCTGATATCTTTTGTATCCAAATCGACCCCACCGATTTTGGCGGATCTACATTCGAGCTGACCCCATCTCAACCTCACCCAACCCTTGTATCACAACCGACTTCCTTTACCGACTGAGTTCCTTCTGTATCATCCTACCTCCCTACATCGGTTATTGTATTCCTTGGGTCACCCAACCACTCCTTGAGTTGCTTCGCCAATTTCGCCCCCACTAATTTATTTCTACTTGCCTGACCTCCCATTAGATTGACTAAGCCTTGATATGTCTTTTCCAACCTCTTGCAAACCAATCCGAGGTTTTTTATGGTTTGACATTGCACCATTCTTGATGAAATAACTCCTATCGGCTATCTATCTTTAGTATCAATCGGATCAAAGAAAACAAAGGTTATGCCTGAAGAGTGTTACAGACCTATGAGTAATTCATGATGCAAAGATTTGGAGACATTATTTGCTTGGATCACATTGCAATGTGTATACTGATCATAAGAGCCTTAAGTATATTTTTATCAAGCCGAGTTGAATATGTGACAAAGAAGATGGTTGGAATCTGTTGAGGAATATGGAGTCTCAGTCCACTACCACATAGAAAAGGAAAATTGTAGCCAACGTGCTCAGCCGCAAGGTTCATTGCAACTCTCTAGTAATGGATCTCCTACCTTATGCCCTTTGCCAAGAAATGAGTGGATTGAACTAGTTAAGTATCCCACATGGTGAGGTCAACCAACTTTTGCTAGAGCCGACTCTGAGAGATCAGATAATAGAAGCCTAGCACCAAGAGAAAGATGTCTACATTATCAAGCAGAAACTAGCTTAATAGGGACCCAGGCACAAGTGCTTTAGGACAAATGAGAATGGAGTACTTTGGTCCAAAAGTTGACTTGTTCCAAAGGATCATGAGCTGAGAATCAGAATTATGGATGAAGCTCATCTCTCTAAGTTTTCGATTCAGCCTAGTAGCAACAAGATGAATCAAGATCTGAAACAAAATTTCTAGTGGGCCAGGATGAAGAGGGAGATTGCCAAGTATAATGTTGAGTGTTACACTTGTAGAAGAGTTAAAGCCAGTTACCTGCCATCGGCTATAATTTACTCCAGCCCTTGTCGATTCCAACCTGGAAGTGGGAAGATATCAACATGGATTTCATAGTTGCATTGCCAGGAATGCCACAAGGATATGACTCCACATGGGCTATACTGGATCAATTAACCTAATCAACTCACTTCCTAGCTAACAAAACTTGTTACCCGATTAAGAGGTATGTCAAGCTATATTTGGAAAGAATTATCTGTCTGCATGTAGTGTCGACCATCATATCAGACAAGAGGTACCCAGTCTGTCTCTTGATTTTTTTTAATAGCTCTAGAGTTCTCTAAGTACCAAGCTTATTTGCAGATTCGCTTATCACCCTTATACTGATGGTTAGACTGAGTGAGTTAACTAGATCCTTGAAGATATGCTTAGAGTCATAGTCATGTATTTTAACAAAAGTTGGGACAAATGTTCACCATAGCAAACTTATCGTACAACAACAGCTATCAAGTCAGTCTCAAAATGGCCCCATTACAAGCTTTATATGGGAGAACATGTAGAATCTAGCTTAATTGGTCAGAACCAGGAGAAAGAAAAATTTATTGACCCAATTTAGTAGCCGACGCAGAAGAAAGAGTTGCCTTTATTCAAGCCAGCCTCAAACCAGCTCAGTTAAGACAAAAGAGTTATCACAATGAGAAGAAGAAGCCTCTGCAATCTAGCATTGGAGACCACGTCTATCTCAAGGTTTTGCTGACCTATGGAGTACGGAGATTTGGAATTAAAAAAAAGTTAGCCCCTCGTTTCATCGGACCATACTTGATCCTAGAAAAAATGTGGACCTGTCTGTTACAAGCTTCAGTTGCCTGACTTGCTTGCTGTAGGAAATAAAGTAAACCGACCAGATGGGCGGTGAATATGTGGTTTCAACTAAAATCACAACACTAAACAAATTTAATTAGTAACACAAGAGAGCTCCTATTTCTAGGGTTTCTACTGTATGTGAAGGTTTGCAATTCAAGCGTGAGAAGATAAAATTTAAACTCCAGTATAAAAATTGCTCAAAATAAATTGCTTGAAAGTAAATGAGCAATAGAAATAGCCGAAGCCAAGAGAAGAATTTTTCCGTGGTGTCGATGACTTGCTGGTCACCCCACATTGAGGTGGATTCAAAGATCTAATTGCTCCCCTGTAAAGACTCCTCTTGGTGTATAAGCCAACTTGGAATCAATGAACCTCTCCATACCTCGATTCCACTAGAGATGCTCTTCACCACTGCGGTGAGGTGAGGTCAAGGACCACTCAGAAGAACAACTGAGGCTCCATCGCAATGTTCTTTGAAGGGCTCAATGGTTTCCAATCTCCATGCCGTCTAGGAAGTGGCAACCTCCAAGAGTAACAAGTCTATGATGCTTGCTTGAAGACTCCCTAGTGCCATAAAGCTCAATCAGTGGATGCATTACACTAGGATGCTCTCAATCTCACAAAGAATGCCATCTTTAAACAACTGAGTGAGAGAGTTTTTTTTAGAAGGAACATGTATTGATCTTAGCACATTACACTGGCTCTTTTACAAACAAAAACCAAGAAAAAAGGAAAATTACAAAGAAGTTTAAAACTCCTAATCATCTTCCTCGACGACTTCACGGATCCGTTTGTCACCACCATCCAAACCGCTTCCCAATGGTCGCTAGACGCCAGAGCTAATCTCCACAAAGTAGAGGCCGCAGAGGAGGGCTTACTGCTAGGCGCAGATGCCAAGTACACTGCCTCCCAGGCACATCGGCCAACTCCGGCCCCCACGACGCAACCTTCAAATCCAACACCGGCAACCCGAGCAAAACTCGGATTTCCACCATAGATCATATTCCTCGGAATTAAACGGGTCAACAACATCATCACTTGAAGAAGACGATGATGTGCCGGCCATGGACTCCAACATAGGTCTCCCCGGCCTCTCCATTGGCGTCGGAGTAGATCGCCACCGGAGAACAGAAAAAGCCGGGAGAAATTATTCCCCTGGAATACCATCGCTTCCACATCGCCGGTGCCACCAGGAACAAGAAACCACAGAGGAGTCATGCTCCTCCGGCAAACCCTAGTTCCGCCGCCAAACATCGACGGCGAACAAACCCTATACCTAGGAGGACTCGACCAAGTGAGTGAGAGAGTTGGGAGAGAGTTCAAATGAATGTTTCGATTGTTCCATGGGGCCAAGAGCGCTCCTCCACAGCCGAGGGTTGGATATATATAGGCACATCCCCAAAATCCAACCGTTATGTTTCAAATGTTGTGTTACAAGAGTTTTAGTGGACCGTCCGCCTTTATGAGGTCGGTGTCCGTCGTTGTGTCACAACATAGGTTGTTAGAGTCAATTGTTTCAAATTTCGCATATCGTCCGCTTCACAAGGCCCGGACAGTCCACTGTTCAAAATATTTTTTTACACAGAATGGTTATCAATTTGCGGCCTCAGCAGAAATGTCAATTGTGGATGGTCCGCCACCACTAGTTGGATGGTATGTCGTTTTGCATTTAGCGGACACAGAGCCTCAGAGGCTTTATAATAGAAAAGGCGGACGGCTCGCCAAGGTTGGCCAGACGGACCGCCGGCACCAGGCGCTGACACACAGGAACTTCAAAGTTTCTGTCCAATTTTTAAGTTACAGGCTGACTCTGCCATTCCAAGCCGGATGGTCCGCCATGCATTTTCAAATGCACTCATTCGATCCTATATGCAGGCAACACATGTGATTGAGCAAAATGGTACCATAGACCCATTGAAGGGTTAGAAGAATAATATGCTATAAAAGGATCTCCAAGTGCCCGATGTAAAGGCAGCACGTGCTACATTTGCTCAAGTGGTCAATACAATTAACAGAAGTAGGGTGTTACACTCATCAGAGGTACGAACCTATGAAAAAAAAGCAATTGAGCCTTTGTATATACTTCCCACATACGAACGAGCAAGGTTCCCGTGCATGGTATTATGGTATACCCCTAGCCAAATCTCTAGAAAGGATACTCTAGTATCCCTGCAACTGGTGTTTCTGCACCGTCAGACATCGATGTAACCCTTGCCAGCATATGATTGCACCAGAAGGAAGAAGACAAGACTCACTTGACCTAGGTCATGTGTTTTATAGCCTTCATAGATCTGCATATATCTATCCCATACAAAGTGTAAGAGAGTGCAAAGTCCTTCGATTCGCACTAAATCAACAAATGATGTGGCTAGCTATGCATTGATTCGATCAACGGTTACATGGCTTAAATTGTTATGGGATAACCTTAATTATTTATTAAGCCAAGTGATGATAATCAGTACACTAGTTTTTTAAGGGAACATATTTACATTAATTAGAACATAAGATCATCTCTAGCAAAACACCTGTTGATGGCAAAAAATGGCCTAGAGCCGATCAGGCTGGACAACCGGTCTAGACCGCCTAGTTTTTTAAGGGAACGGATTAACATTAATTAGAACATAAGGTCATCTCTAGCAAAACACCTGTTGATGGCAAAAAATGGGTTAGAGCTGATCAGGCTAAGACAGCCGGTCTAGACCGCCTGTGACATGCGGTTAGGCTGGCTGAGCCCTATAGCCAATCTGGAAATGTGCCAGGCGGTCTAACCGCATTTCACAGGCGGTTTGACCATCTGCCCCCAAGTCCGAGTAGAATTGGAGTTTTCTTACGTTTTAGATCTGTACAAGGACTTTCTTGCGGGGCAAGACCTCCCCACCCTATAAATATAAAGGGACGTGGCCGGTTGAGGATCTCGACCCAATCGTACAAACTATTTGTCTTACTCTTTCTACAAACCCTAGCTGTTCCAACCTCTTTTCCTCTCCTTCTTTGTCTCCACGATGTTTTAGGACGTTATAATTGGCCTTGCCGACCTTAGAACAACCCTCAGCCTCCGACGGGTCCCTCCTGAGGTTGTGATAGTAGGTTTTCGTGGCGCCTCTGCTACAGGCGGTCTAGACTGGCCGCTACAGGCGGTCTGACCGACTGCACCGAGGAGCTCCGGCGAGGAGATTTCGACGACCGCACGATCTACCGCTTTCGTGTGTTGACCAGAAGCGCGTCAACATATTTTGGCGACTCCGCTGGGGATTGAAATTTGATTTTTGAAGACCGATCTACTATCTCTGGTACTATGGGCTTCGACGTTGGACAAGACAACATGGCGGCAACTCTAGAAGATCTTAGCCCCAAAGACCATGATAGGCTCATGGCGATTCAGAAGCATCTTGAATCCGAGTACTTGAAGACGTTCCGCAAGGGTCGAGAAGATCGTCCGGCGAAAAGCCTTCAAGAATTTTTAATGCCTTCCTTCAAGATGAGTAAGAGTCCAATTGAGGTAATTGACAATGTAAGAACTTCCGTGCCTCAACCCTCCGCATCTACTCCTCTTGGTCCAACTTTTTCGGATCGTGATTCCTTAGTTGAACAATTGTTAGAACGACTCGAAAAGTTGTAAGCAAAGTCTTTAGATACTCGTGAATTACCTAAGCATAATATTCTCTATGGCATGCCACCAAATTACTATGCTGGACAGACTCCACCACCACCCAACATGTTCGGACCGAAAACGGTCAATGCAGATGGGTCGGTGGTGGCTGGTTCTGCGGTCGGTCTAACCGCCAAGACAGCCGGTCTAACCGCTACAAGCGGGTAGACCGCATGTACGGGCGGTCAGATGTCACTATCTACTGTTCCAAATTCGGCCTCCCCAGGCCGTGCTGGTGCATTAGCTATAGCGGGTGCTACATATTCCACGACTATGCATTCTACGCAAAGCAATCGGGTAACCTTATTCCCAATGAAGTTTTGATGCGCATAGAAATATGCAGAATAGACATGCACCTCATCTGAATTATATGAATGCTATGCAATCATCGGTCTAACAAAACCCCCAATGGGCCGAATTAACTAGATTCAGGGAGGAATTGTCTGATGTGATGAGAAATAAGCTAGGTGTTGATTTTGGTAGTACTAAAATCTATTAGAAACCTTATCATGCTAGCTTTGATACTGCTCCTTTTTCCAATGGGTGGCGCATGCCTGATTTTGTGAAATCTAGTGGGAATGATGAGTGCACCACTTGGGAACACATTAGTCAATATGTTGCGCAACTAGGGGAAGCAGGAAATATACAAGCTATTAGAGTACGTTTGTTTTTATTGTAACTTACTGGTACTGCTTTTGTTTGGTTTTCCTCATTAGCTCCTGGTTCTATATTAGTTGCGATCAACTAGAGCGTAAGTTTCATGATCATTTTTATAGTAGAAATGATGAGATGAAAATGACAGATTTGGCATTGGTTAGACAGGGTCGGGATGAAACCGTCTCTCAATTCATGAGAAGATTTAAAGATATTAAAAACCGTTATTATAATTTGTCAATTTATGAAGTTGATCTTGTTGGCTTGTGCTTTAGAGATTTGAAATCCTCCATTAGAGAAAAATTGACAATTGTGATTATTATCCGGTAGCACAAGTTCATATTAGAGCCGAGGTGGCTGAAGGCCAAATGTATAAAGAAAAAGAGGGTTTCAAATCACGTCGGTCTAACATTCATATAGTAGATTATGAGTCTGATAATTTGATCGACGAAGATAGTGATGTTTATATAGCAGAGTTTGTATGGCCTACTAATATGAAAACTGTGTCATGCTCATCCCTTAGGCCGAATCTAATAAGGGAAAGAATTTGAAGATAGACCTTTTTCAAATATAAAGGAGTCGGCTCGAGAAGTGACTTATGAAAAGACGACTGATAGCAAAGAGTCGTTTAAGGTGAAGTGCTCCGGACAAGGGGGACAAAAGTCTGTCGCTGCTCCCGGACTGCAGGCGCCCGGGTCTGGTCTGCTACAAGTAGTTAGACTGGCTGTCCCCATGGACGCCTAAAGATGTTGATTCCGAAGCATTCAGAAGTTGGTACTTGGAAGGTGAACATGGTGAAGGAGCAGCGGGTTCAGAAGCTCAAAGTCACGTTTGATATGCTCTTTGACAAGTACACCAAACAAAAGGCCGTTCCGAGTGATCGGCCGATAAAAAAAAGAATGAGGTCACTGATTCAACATGAGAGACTTCCTTCTCCTCCTTATGTGAAGTTGGATCCGGTGTGGGATGACAATGGAGTGATGTGGGTGTCATATCATTTAACAGTGCAACCTTCGTACCATCCTGGCTAGGAAGGTCCTAGAAGACATGGACAAGATTCTCCATCCCGGTCGTGACCGATCGGCATTCCGCCCATCTGGTTATGCGCACTGGTCACAGGCGGTTAGACTGCCTGCTGCAGGTGGTCAGACCGGTCGTCACGGTCAACTGCCAAGATCTCCTCCAAGAAAGATTTATCGACCCAAGAAGGAGGAGGGAGGTGCAGAGTATGGAGGTGGACTCAGAGAGGACTACTGAGTTTGATATTATTCAAGTTGGGACCATGGATGTTCTTATTGAGAAAAGTCTAACTAAGAAGCCGACTTCCAATGAAAAAGTTATGGAGGATTAGGGGTCTAGTGCTGGCAAGTCTCAGCATTTTCTTCCAAGATGGTGTCCAGAAGGTTTAACTCGTACACAGAGGAGGAAGCTCCAGAGACTCCGTTTTCAGGAAAGGCAAGAGTGAGAGTTGAAGAAGCAGAGGGATGGATTCTTCAACCAAAGCAGGCCCATGATTCCCCAGAAGAAAGAATAGAAGCCGAAGGAGGACTCACAGGCGGTCCAACCGGCTGCACAGGCGGTCTAGACCGCCTGCCATTCAGAACCAGCGGCCCAGGTGGTTAGACCGCCTGTACAGGCGGTCAGACCGGGTGATGCAGAAGCATCCGGTATTCCTTGTTCTGATCCTTTGACTTGTGACAGCAAGTTATCATCGGTTCCCACTGCTGAGGGACGATGAAGAACTTGTTGATTACAGTTCCTCTCCGGAGCGCATGAATCTTGATGTGAATGTGCTTCATATTTCGATGAATGGAGACATGCTTTCGGAGGAGGAAGTTGCCCATCTTGATTTTGGTCCAAAGAAGCTATATTTCAGAAGCCTAAAGCTGGAGATAATCACTTGAATGCTTTGTATTTGAAGGGACATATCAACGGGAAGCCAATCTCACAAATGTTGGTCAATGGAGGGTCGATTGTGAACGTAATGCCCCATTCTTTGTACAAGAAGCTTGGAGATTCAGATTTAGAGCTGATCAAGACCAACATGACCGTCAGCGACATTGGAGAAGGAGAGCCTATTGGTGACAAGGGTGTGATTTCTATGGAGCTTACTATTGGGAGTAAGACCTTGGCTACTGCTTTCTTCGTCGCTGAGACTCAAGGCAACTTTAGTTTAATCTTGGGTCGTGATTGGATTCATGCAAATCAATGCATTCCTTCTACTTTGCATCAATGCTTGATTCAGTGGGTAGATGATGATGTAGAGGTTGTGCATGGTGACACTTCTACTTGTGTTGCTTTAGCTGATAGCTCTTTGATTGACATTCATGATGATGTTAAGTGTTTGTCGGGCTTAGATCTCTCTGAGTTTGAGTTTATCAGCTGTACCAAGAATCACTTCGTTCCTGCTGTCATAAAGCTGATGAATAATCGGCTGAACCATCTCATGTGATTTAATGGATAAGAATCTGGAGTGGTTGCAGCAGAGACTTGAGCACTATTGGTCGCATCAGAACGATATGCGTGAAGCTATTGAAGAATTTGATGATATAAGCAAGTTAGGATGTGGTTTTACGTCAGCTGATCCTCTTGAGGAGGTAGACATTGGTGATGGTTATATACCCATGCCGACGTTTGTAAATAAGAATTTAGATCCTACTTTTAAATCTGAATTAATAAAGTTGTTAAAGGAGTATGTCGATTGCTTTGCTTGGAATTATCATGAAATGCCTGGTTTAAGACGAGAGCTTGTTGAGCATCGGTTACCTATTAAATCTGGTTTTGGGCCTTATAAACAACCTACTAGGCGTTTTAATCCTGAAATTTATGACCGAGTTAAAAAAGAAATAAATCGGTTGTTAGAAGCAAAGTTTATTAGACCTTGTCGATATGCTGATTGGATTTCTAATATTGTTTCCATGGAAAAGAAAGGGACGGGTAAGATTAGAGTTTGTATTGATTTTAGAAATCTAAATTGTGCTACTCATAAAGATGAATATCCTATGCCAATAGCCGATATGCTTATCAATGTTGCTTCTGGACATAGAATGATTAGTTTTCTTGATTGTAATGTTGGTTACAATAAAATATTGATGGCCGAAGAGGATATATCCAAAACGGCTTTCGTATGTCCAGGCTCTGTTGTTTTATTTGAGTGGATTGTTAGGACTTTTGGTTTGAAGAATGTCGGTGCTACTTAGGCAATGAATTTGATTTTCTATGATTTGCTTGGTATTATCTTGTAGGTTTATATCGATGATATTGTGGTCAAATCGGCTGGAAGTGACTCTCACTTGGCCAACTTGAGACTTGCATTTGAAAGAATGCACCAGTATGGTTTGAAGATGAATCCACTCAAATGTGCTTTTGGTGTATCGGCTGCGAAGTTTTTGGGCTACATAGTTCATGAGAATGGCATAGAGATTGATCCGAAGAAAGCCGATACCATTGACAAGTTAGGCGCCTTGCTCTAAGAAGGAGTTGCAAAAAAATCTTAGACAAGGTGAATTATTTTGAGAAGATTTATTTGCAATTTGTCGGGAAAGGTGAATGCTTTTACTCCTTTGCTTCGGTTGAAAGATGACGTTGAATTTACTTGGGGGGCAAAACAGCGAGAGGCATTTGATGAGATCGATCAAGCATTATTTATCTTCGCCTCCGGTTCTTCGGGCACCTAAGAGAGGGGTTCCTTTCAAATTATATATTGTGGCCGAAGAAAGTGTTATTGAAGTTGTTTTCATCCAAGAGACCAAAGGGAAGGAATATATTATTGCATATGCAAGTAGGAGATTATTGGACGCCGAGACGAGTTACACTTTTATTGAGAAATTATGCTTGTCATTATATAATGCTTGTACAAAGTTGATGCATTATTTATTATTGAATACTTGCATAGTTGCTAGTCAAGCCGAGATAATCAAATATATGTTGCATAGACTTATACGAAGTGGTAGAATCGGCAAATATTGAATATGATTTAGTTTTTGAGCCATTGAAATCTATGAAAGGACAAATCGTTGCCGATTTTATTGTTGAACATACGATCAATGAGCATCTTGATTAAGTGTCGGCTATATCACTTTTACTCCATGCAAATTGCATTTTGATGGATCCGTTTGCAAAATTGGTTGCGGAGTTAGTGTTATTCTTATATCTCCTAACACAGTTGTCTTTGAAGCTCTTAACCGATTAGATCATAAATGCACTAATAATTAAACCGAATATGAAGCTTTATTTTTCGGGTCGGAGAATTTACATGACATGGGAGTAAAACATGTGGAAGCATATGGTGATTCTATATTGGTGGTGCAGCAAGTATCTAAGGTTTGTCAATGCCTAGATGGGTTTCTAAATGCTATCTTGACAAATGCTTAGATATTATAACTTGCTTTGATGAATTTATGATTTATCATGTGCCAAGAGAAGAGAATCCTAGAGCTAATGCATTGGCACAACAAGCATTAGGCTATAATGTTCAGAAATGAAATTTTCATGAAAAGAAGCTGATGTTTCGTGAAGCCGACGTGTCTGCTCTGGAAAAGGCGGTTCAACCGCCTGTCACAGCCAGTCCAACCGGCACTTCCGGTCTAACCGCCCGTACGGCCAGTCTGACCGCTTGTACCTCTGGAAATACCGTTTCGGCTGTTAATGATTCCCAATCTGTTGAGGCCAATGTTGGTGATTGGAGAAAGCCTCTGGTTGAATATTTGCAGGATACTAGCATGTTAGTGCATCGAAAAGTCCGACGATGGGCTTTCGAGTTTACTTTGGTTGATGGTGAACTTTATCATCGGACTGTGGAGGGTTTGCTCTTAAAATGTTTAGATCCTAACCAAGCTAGGTTGGCTATGGCAGAGGTTCATGAAGGAATTTGTGGTACGCATCAATCGGCTTGTATGATGAAGTGGCTCCTTAGGCGGGCTTGTTTCTATTGGGCTACAATGATAGCCGATTGTTTTCGTTACTACAAAGGATGTGAAGAGTGCCAAAAGTTCGGGGATATTCAGTTAGCACCTGCTACGTTGATGCATCCAATCATTAAACCTTGGCCCTTTAGAGGATGGGGTTTAGATTTTATTGGTAAAATTCATCCTCCGTCATCCAAGGGCCATTGTTTTGTGATTGTGGCTACTGATTATTTTACCAAGTGGACTGAAGTTATTCCCCTCAAGAACATGACACATCGAGAGGTGATTGAGTTCAGTACTAAGCATATTATACATAGATTTGGGATTCCTTAAACATTCATGACAGATCAAGGAACGTCGTTTATATCTAAGGAGGCACGTGAGTTTGTTGAACCCTATAGTATTAAGTTGCTCAGTTCATCTCCATATTATGCTCAAGCTAATGTAAGCCAAGTCTAGCAATAAAATTCTGATCACGCTTATAAGAAGATTGAAGATCATCCTAAGCATTGGCATAAGGTGTTATCTGAAGCTTTATGGGCGCATGGGATTTCTAGACTTGGTGCTACCAAGGTTACTCTACTTGAGCTCGTCTATGCTCAAGAGGCCGTTTTGCCTGTTGAGGTGATTCTGGCTGCTTATAGATTGGCTAAGAAAAATGATCTTGATGCAAACACATATTGTGCTTTGATGATGGATAATATCGATGAAGTGACCGACAAGCGTTTAGAGGCCATGGAGGAGATCGAAAAATATAAAAGAAGAGTAGCTTGAGCATATAATAAAAAGGTAAAAGTTAAGTCCTTTCAAGTTGATGATTTTATTTTGAAGACTATTCTACCTATAGGAACGGAGAGCAATAAGTAAATGGCCGCCAAGTTGGGAAGGGCCATATCGTATTGTGAAGGTTTGTTCTGAGAATTCCTATATGGTGGAGACTTTGCAAGGATTTCAGTTGCCAAGAGCACTCAATGGGAAGTACTTGAAGAAGTATTATCCAAGTGTTTGGCAATATGCTTGAAAGGATATGGCCGATAGTGATATCGCCCTTAGAGAAAAAATGGCCGACAATAAAGGGTCGCCCTTAGCCTGAATAAATATTGTGGTAAGCAGAGCTTTACCAAAAAACAGGGGGGCATATGTTGATTGCAAAAAATGTCTTAGAGCCGATCAGGCGAGGACAGCCGGTCTACCCCGCCTATGACATGTGGTTAGACCGACTGAGCCCTATAGCTGATCTGGCAATGTGCCAGGCGGTTTAACCACCTGTCACAGGCGGTCTGACCGCCTGTCCCTGAGTCCGAGTAGAATTAGAGTTTTCTCACGTTTTAGATCTGTACAGGGACTTCCTTGCGGGGCAAGACCTCCCCACCCTATAAATATAAAGGGTCGTGGCCAGTTGAGGACCTTGACCCAATCGTACAAACTATTTGTCTTACTTTTTCTCCAAACCCTAGCTTTTCCAACCCCTTTTGCCTTCCTTCTTTGTCTCAACGACGTTTTAGGACGTTCTAAGTGGCCTTGCCGACCTTAGAACAACCCTAGGTAGCCTCTGATGGGGTCCTCCTGAGGTTTCGATCTTAGGTTTTCGCGCGCCTCTGTTACAGGCGGTCTGACCGGCTGCGCCCAGGAGCTCTGGCGAGGAGATTTTGACGACTGTGCGATCTAACGCTTTCGTGTGTTGACCAGAAGCGCGTCAACAACATCATACCTCATATAATGTCTCTCTCCTTACCAATAGATCTTTTGATGTTTTTCATAACAAGTGCCAGCAGCAGATTAGCAAAACAAATTGTTGGATAGGGAAACTTTTGGTAATCTAATCGATCACATCCATCACCAACAAGGTTGTTTTTTCGGTATATATTGGGGAGAGGGATAGATGATCTGTTCCTAGGGGCGAAGACAGGGACACAGGTAAGTCACAAGATTAGGCCACTGGTGACTCCCCCCTATCTTACTATATAGTTTCCAAATGAGGGTGTGCGTATACATATTATATCATATTCATGTCAATTGTACCACTGCTGACTCCCCCCCCCCCAATGTTAAAATCTAGGCTCTGCCCATGTCTGTTGGAAATGCTCTAATATTAGGACTACAAATATACTTCTCCCAAAACAAAAAAAAAATCAATATTATTATTATTATCATCGTCGTCATCATCGTTATCATTGAAATGTATTATTACTATTACAAAAATGATTTTGGAGGCCGATATTTTGGGTTTTCGGAGGCGGTTTGCATTCGCCTCTACCATGAGGCTTATGTTAATCAAGCATTTTCTGTCCGCTCCTGCTAATTGAAAAACAAATAAAAACACTAGGATAGGCCCGCCAAGCCCATCACAGGCCCACCGAGCCCATCCATATCACCGCCAGTCCTGGCGCATCCACCGGCCACCGCGCTGGATCTGCCTCGCCGGCTGCCACGCCACGTTGGGGAACAAGCCACCACCCTGGGGAGGAAGCCGCCTTGCCAGGGAAGAAGTGGCCATGTCGCTGCCCCTCGCCTGTTGAGGACATGCGCGCCGGTGGCTGGAGTGTGCTGTGCAGGACCGAGCGCCACCTCCGCGACTGCCTCCACATGGCGGCACGGTCTCGTCGGCTCCTCTCGCCTGCGTTGTCTCACCGCCCGCCCGCCTCTGCACCGTCGTGCCTACCCAGGTACTGGATCCGGTGTAGGCTAGGTGAGAGGGGCCGACGGAGGAGGGGAGGCGAGGCCGCCTGCAGCGAAGTGTGGGTGAAGAGGCGGCGGCGCCCGTGCGAGAGAGAGGGTGAGGAGGGCGTGGGCGCGTACTGAGAGAAGGGGGGAGAGAGAGGAGTGGGAGAGGCAAACCCTAAGGGCTGGTTTGGTAGCCCGTTTCCCCGTCGGGATCCCCGCGGTTTGCCCGCGCTGGAAGCCCACGCGGACAGTTTCCGCGCGGCACGCAACATGTGCATTTGGCAGCCTGCTTGACGGCGCATGCTGGCCCAATTGAGCCCATTTTCCGTGGGGCGATACGCCCGATCTATGCAGGTCGGAAACTCCTCCCCGTCTCGCTCGCTCTCACGCACGCCGTCATCGCGTGACTCTTCTGACTCCACCCTTCCGCCGCTATCGACGGAGCCGCTGATTCCGACTCCCACCGTTTCGCCGACTTCCCTGACTCCGCCGCGGCGCCGCCATCGACACCGAGCTGCTCTGCCGTGCACTTCGCCGGCGTCGAGTTCGACCCGCACCACAGACCACGCGCTCTAGTTGTGGCTCCTCTGCGTCCCCTCCGTGCTCAATAGTAAATCCCCGTGACCTACTTCCAAAGGGTCGAAGGGTAATCTCTCCATTCCAGGTCATCTTCCCTGTGATGGAAGTGGATTATGATGTGCAGGGGAATTCCCAGCGAGGGCCTTCTTCCCAGGGTTAATTTGCTTGCGCTGCCAAACTAGCCCTAAGGAGCTAGTATATACTATCTCTGTTCATTTTTATTTGACGTCAATTAGCTCAAATTTGAGCTAGCCAACGTCAAATAAATGTGAACGGAGGGAGTACTAGGGACGGTTATCGTGCCGAGCTGGGCTTGTTGGGCTGGTATATACTAGGGGCCTTTTTAGGAGTCGAGCCTTATAAGCGTCCGCCTCTGAAAATTAAATTACAGAAGTGGACATCCGAAAATAGACCATTTTCTGAGGTGGTTGTTTTAAAATATCCGCCTCCGAAAATCAATTTTGTGTCCACCTTCATTTATGCATGGGATTAACACAGGCGGACAGATTTTATATGTGCCTGTGACCCTCATTTTGCAGTGTCCTCTAAAATCATTTTTATAGTATAGTGTTACTCCTACTACTGGCGGAGGGAGGAGTGTAATACCAGAGCGTGGAAAAAACAAGTTAAGTATTTAGCACAAACACTCTTCAACTCATAATTCTGATGGGTATGCACCCCTCTCACCTGCCCTTACAAACAGGTCCAACGCGAGAGGTAAGATGAGTGCGACGATTTGGTACGAAATTATTTCAACTACTTGGTTAATAATAACAATAATAATAAGAATAATAATAATTATGCAGCCCCCCCACACACCGATAATATCTAGCAGATGCTACATACGAGCAAGGATGGAGGACCATATCTTCAATTAATCTTTATTAGCAAGCATTGATACAGTACCACACTGTGTGCGCGCGTGTTAGCTCTACCCAAATACACTGTTGTTATACCGTGGCTGCAAATGGCGATATGTCTGCGACTCTGCGTGCGCGTCGGGACGCGGCGTATATACACGTCATATATACACGGGAACACCACACCCAGTATTCCTACGGCTGCAAGGCTGTACAACAAAAACAAACACACGACACGACGGGCGCGCAGCCAAAAAGGCATACAAAAGCAAAGCAAAGCGACGACCGGCCAAATGTGACAAGATTCTGCATACTCGTGAAATTAATTGATCGTATATTTGACTATTTGTTTGTACACACTCTACCCAGTATATACAATAGACAGACAACCATCTTCCCTCTCCTAGTACGTGCACCCTTCAAATCAAAGTAAACCCTGCTGGCCCGCGAGGGGACCAGCTGCCATGAGGAGGGAGTGACATCCACCCCGATCCCTTCCTCTGCATGCCACGGCCATGAGCGTTGGGTTGGGTGCAGCGGCGGCGGCGGCCTGGAGGGCGGTGCGGTGGTCCGTGGTGGTGCCGGTGCTACAGGTGGCCGTGTACGTCTGCGCCGCCATGTCGCTCATGCTCTTCCTCGAGCGCCTCTACATGGCGGCCGTGGTTGCCGCGCTCTGGCTGAGCCGCCGCCGGAAGCGCCTCGCTGCCGATGCCCGGCAGCGCGTGAAAGACGACGAGGACGACCTGGAGGCCGGCGTCGACGACCACCGCTGCCCCATGGTCCTAGTCCAGATCCCCATGTTCAACGAGAGGCAGGTGAGTTAGATTGCTTCTTCTTTCATTCTACTTGCTGCTAATTGCCACTGAGTTCATGCCTGGATCGAGCCTCATCACTGGTATGGTATGAGTATGACATTGTTTGTTTGTCTGTAATAGCGCAAGCATGGTATGATCGATCACTCCAAGCATGCATGATCTGTGTGCGTTTCTTTTGTGCAGTTGGTTGTTGCTGCATATACGCGCTTTAATTTGTTTCGTTCCCCATATAAAAAGCTAACCAAAGCTACTTTCATTTTCTTTCGTTTCAAAGCGTTTCTATTTTTTCCCCTTCTTTTCTTTACCTTGCCCTCAGAAGTCAGAAATGATGTATTGGTTTTTGTTTGTTTCCTTTATGCACATCTTCATAAGCAACCGTTTGCATACTTGTATCTGCATGTAGAGTGAATTAGTGTTAGAGGTACGCAGCATATCTAGTAGGTACGGTAGTAACAAAACCATGCATGCATGCAGCAATGAGGTCAACTCTCGCGCTTGTCGTTAGCTACTTAATTACTAGCTTCTCTAATTTGACTATATCTGGTACCATATCTTCCAATATATTATATATCCTATAGATACATATATACCTTGTGCATGTTTTAATTTGTACTATATATCTATATCTGTTACACTTATTATATATGTTATATGTATCTATAGCTACACTAGTATACAGATCTTATCAGAAATAATGACGACAATCAGTGCAGCTCAATTTCTGTCCTGTACACAATACTATGATTTTCTCTAGAAGATCTTGATTGCTATTAGCTTGAATATCTATCATTTCGACCATGGATTATTGATTATATCAATTTATTTTCTACGACTTGATTGATCGTTCATAAACCACGCACGTGCATGCGTATCTGGCCATAAGCAGGTGTATCGTCTGTCGATCGGTGCGGCGTGCGGGCTGTCATGGCCATCGGAGCGTCTGGTGATCCAGGTGCTGGACGACTCGACGGACCCGTCCATCCGCGAGCTGGTGGAGGCGGAGTGCGCGCGGTGGGCGCGCAAGGGCGTGCGCATCCGCTACGAGAGCCGCAGCAACCGCGAGGGCTACAAGGCCGGCGCCATGCGCGAGGGCCTTCGCAAGCCCTACGCCCGCTGCTGCGAGCTCGTCGCCATCTTCGACGCCGACTTCCAGCCCGACCCCGACTTCCTCCGCCGCGCCGTGGCGCCGCTCCGCCGCGACCCCGGGGTGGCGCTCGTGCAGGCCCGCTGGCGCTTCGTCAACGCCGACGACTGCATCCTCACCCGCATCCAGGAGATGTCGCTCAACTACCACTTCGCCGTCGAGCAGGAGGTGGGCTCCGCCTGCCATGCCTTCTTCGGCTTCAACGGCACGGCCGGGGTGTGGCGCCTCGCCGCGCTGGCCGACGCCGGAGGCTGGAAGGAGCGCACCACCGTGGAGGACATGGACCTGGCCGTGCGCGCCAGCCTGCGTGGCTGGCGCTTCGTCTACGTCGGCGACCTCGGCGTGCGCAACGAGCTGCCCAGCACGTTCAGGGCCTACCGGTACCAGCAGCACCGGTGGTCGTGCGGCCCAGCCAACCTGTTCCGCAAGGTGCTCCCGGAGATCCTGCGCAGCGACCGCGTGTCGCCGTGGAAGAAGCTGCACCTCCTCTACGGCTTCTTCCTCGTGCGCAAGGTGGTGGCGCACCTCGTCACCTTCCTCTTCTACTGCGTCGTCATCCCGGCCTGCGTGCTGGTGCAGGGCGACGTGCACCTGCCCAAGTACGTGGCCATGTACGTGCCGGCCGCCATCACGCTGCTCAACGCCGCCTGCACGCCCAGGTCGTGGCACCTGCTCGTGTTCTGGATCCTCTTCGAGAACGTCATGTCCATGCACCGCTCCAAGGCCGCAGTCATCGGCCTGATCGAGGCCAGCCGCGCCAACGAGTGGGTGGTCACCGACAAGCTCGGTAGCTGCAAGCAGCAGGCTGCGCCGGTTGCCAAGAAGAAGCAGCAGCAGGCGCGGAGACGGGAGGTGCACGTGCTGGAGCTCGCCATGGGGGTGTGCCTGCTCTACTGCGCCGTCTACGACATTGTCTTCTTTGGCCAAGACCACTTCTACATGTACCTGCTCCTGCAGTCGGCGGCGGCCTTCATCGTCGGCTTCGGCTACGTCGGCGCCACAGCACCCTCCTGACCGACCCCCGACGACTCATTACCAGCATTCATCTTCATTAGTTGTTTCGAGCCTCGTCGCGGGGGAATAGGCAATGATGAATAAATAAAGTTCGACATCACAACATTTTAAAAAAAAAAAAACAGAAGAAAAAGAATTCCCAACCAACTGGCCTTCCGTCAGTCTGTTACTCTGTGCTGTACTAGCTACTTCCAGGTTCAAGCAAATGAAAATACTAGTAGTTGCAAATGAAAATACTAGTGCACATTGATGAAAGAATATAAATTATCGCCATCCGTTTGCTGTTACAGCCTCTTTGATAAGTATCGAACCCACGCTGTTACAGCAGCTCAAACGTCAAGCTTGTTTGATATGATCCCTGCTAAGTCCTAATAACTCAGCAGCATTATCCCGATCTTGCCTGACCTAGCATTTTAGTGATCTCTGCCATGATGACTCTTTACACTGAAACCAAACAAATGAAGATACAACTCGACAGCAAAGGTTCATATCATGAGTTGTATCTGTTCCAAGTATATACGTATCTACACGACTTCTAAAGAAAATGGCAAAAACAAAACATGATCCTCTGAAGTTAGGCCTTCAAAAAATAAGTAAAAACTCACTCTAGTTCACCTGCCTTAACCTCGAATTCTTCCCTGGTTGATAGTATCTTTACACGAACCATACCTCGCTCCCACTCAGAATTTCCAACCAATATCAGCCTGCTAGCATTGATCCTCTCCGCGTGCTTAAATACCCTGGTAGTAGCCAAAAGGGGGTATTTCAGCTAAAGCAATCAAGAACGGGCAAAAAGATGGTATGTATACCATTTGAGGCGCTTGTCTTCTACAAGGTCCACAGCCCGGCCTTTCTTCCTCAGAGAAGAAGCAATACTGGATGCTGGTCCTTCAAGCTCTTCATCCAAAGGGAAGACAATGTCATCTATCTGACGTGGCATATCAGGCAACAGACCCTTTTCTTTCAGCAGCTGTCAGAATGCAAATAACAGTAAAGTTGTTGTCACTCTTGGCGCAATGACTCAAATGATATAAAACTGCATTTAATACTTTTTGAGAAAATCAACTATTAAGTACTACTAGACACCTTATTTCTGTCCTCCATTTAACATGAATTAGCACGCAGCTACCACTTGTGATGCTTAGTGTCTTGAATTGGATAAGTTCGTATTAACAGAAGTAGTCTCTAATTTCTTAAACATCAATCTTAATCTTAACTTATTTCTATGCGGCTTGTTTGATTCTCTAAAGAACGGAACCAAAGATGGGATAGAAGATGGCATACTTCCACTATAACAGCATCTCCAAATCCAAAGCCACAAGCTGGAATATCTTCACTTCCAAATGTTGAAAGCAATCTATCATACCTTCCACCACCGCAAATTGCTCTCAGTTTTCCTTCTCTATCAAATGCCTACAAAAGTTGACCAAGAGTTTCAACTAAAACAGGAGTTGCTAACATGGAAACCATAATGAAGAATATATTTAGTTGAAAAGGCAAAAAGAAGAAAAGAGAATGTCAAATCCACACAAATTTAGAGAAGCCAGATATACTCGATGATAATGAAATAAACTATCTAATCAGGCATCGATATAAACAGATGATAAAAAAATTTAACCTGCTATTCTGCAGGGGCAATAGTGTAACCTAACATAAACGCTCAGAATGATAATAAGAACACAAATCAGGACAGCTAACTTGAAAACAGAAATATTATTTGTAAATAGAATAAATTATTATCTTCAAATGAATAGCATCTTTTAAATGAGCTTTCATGTGTAGCTTGATGGTCGTGGTCCTGCAGTTGAACCAAAAAGTTTCATGAGTTTCGTCATGAGAATAAAATGAGTTGAAAACAACCTCAAACACAATTCCTGTGTAGTATGCAAGGCCCCGGACCACTGATGCGTCAAAACAAATCCAATCAGCATAACCGTATTGCTCCGCAAATGAGAAGAGTTTCTTCAAGTCGGCAACAGCTTCAACACCAGAGCCTAGCACCTCTGCATAAACATATCACCATTAAACAAGAACATTTGCCAAAATATCCATCAATATAAATTTTTTATTAAACAAATTCAGCTCAAAAACCCCATAGCATAACTTTAATTATTATTATTTTAGATAATTTGATTAACAATTTAGGCACTTTACCTTAGGGTAATATCAAGTAAAGGTATATCATCTAGAGCATGCATAATAACAAGTGAACCACCAGAGGTTAGGAAAAAACCTTCAAGCTTAGACAATGACTTGAGCGAAAGCACTTCAATGATACCCTGGACAGCTTCAGATGACAGCCCAGTTGACATAAGTTCCTTCTCAATTTCTTCTCTAGTTAATTTTCCCAACTGGAAAATGCTTTCTTAGAATCAAGACACAGACATAATGCCAAAAAAAAATATAGCAATAAATAAACTAATGCCTGGGTATTCATCAAATTGTTACAAATGGTTATATACAAAAAGCAGAGCAGCGACAATCTGATTCAATAATTGTATAACAGGACTGGGGTTCTGCGATAAGCAATTACTGGTTACTTCTAATTTCACAATGAAGGTAGACATGAGTGTCTACAGGATGAAGACAAATTTCTCAGCTTATCCAGCTGTTAACTCATTCCGACAAGAGAGTGTAGTAGCACGTGCCATATCCAGCTGTTAACTCATATTGCGACAAGAGAGTGTAGTAGCTTATCCAGCTGTTAACTCATATTACTCCTTGTGGCAAACAGTTTTGGAGTTGAGGGGTATTTTCTGGACTCCAGCAAGAGCTGAGGGAGTTAAAATGATCTATTCATGTACAAAAAAAAATGTTTGTCCTCTAGTCCATTATTAAAAAAAATGTAATAAACTGAAGAAGATATGATCCTAAGTTTTTCAGTGATGAATTGCTTCATCAGCAGAATTTGGGCACACCTTATCAACAATAACACATACTTCAGTGAATAAATGTTCTGGTATGGAGTACATGTTCAGCACAGCCTGAAGAACCTGGAAAAGACACACAATAGTCAGCTAGAAACCAGAGAAAAACACATGCACAGAAATCAAGATGTTTTCTAGTTGCAGCTGCATCATTCAGGTAGTCCAATTCCCAGAGGAGTTCCATCTCCTTGTGAAATAGTTAAGGAATAAAAAGGATAACCACAATCACCAAACATGGCCATGTACTATACGAATTTGGAAAGACAAGTTTAAGAGTTAACTACCAAAAATCTTACCAAATTACTATTGGATGCCATAAGTCCAAGACAAACCAAAAAAGAACAAAGAAATAGAGGACGAGGTGAATCCAAATGGGTTATTGAGTGAGTGAAAGGTTACCTTCCTGCTGGACACCCTGATCCCCACATCCGAAGATGGTATTCCAAGACGTTGAAATAAGAGAACAATAGCCTGAAGAAGCTCAGCCTCGGCCTGATGTTAACAATAACATAGCAATGCTGCATCAATTCAAAACATAGAAGCATAACAGCATCCAGAATCAGTAAAAGGAGTAGAAGTATGGTACCTGAACTTTAGGCACACCAAAGATATCCATATTCCATTGATAATGCTCCCGCCTTCTTCCTCTGGTCATGCGCTCGTATCGCCAGCACTGTCCTATAGTAAACCATTTCAGTGGAAGGGAGACTGATTTTCTAGACAGAAGAAGAGTAGGCGAAAATCACATTCTGACGGAAAGCAGAGCCATGAATAGACAGGTTCCAGGCCTGCGAATGGGTGAAAACAGAATTGCAATTGCATACATACCCTTGCTTTATGACTAGACGCGCGAGGGACGGGGTGATTTCGGGCCTGAGAACAACACGGCGGCCCCCTTTATCCTCAAAGTTGTAGAGCTGCGTTGCAGAATCATGAGCAAAATTATACAAAAGGAGTAAAGGACTTCAATTCACAAATCAGAATGGGCTTATCTGCTGAATAACAATAATGACGATGATGAGAACAGAAGATAGAGGGGAAAATGGAAGAGACCTGCTGCGTGATCTCCTCCCCAGCCTTTCGGATGAAGAGCGCCTCCGACTCGAGGACGGGGAAGTCCACCTCCTCGAAGGCCATCAGGCGGGAGACCTCACGGAATTGATCGAACAGCCAGGTGCGGAGGCGCATTTCCTCCGGCGGGAAGTCCCTGGTGCCGCGCGGCGGGTTGACGTCGACGACGCCATCACCATCAACGTGGGCCGAGGCGGCGTCGCCGTGGGTTAGCGTCGAGGAGGATGCGGAGGAGAAGAGGCGGCGGCGGCGGCTGTGGACGTGGCGTCGGGAGAAGGAGCCAGCGAGGCAGGTGGGGCCGAGGGGTAAGCGTGGGCGGAGGAGGAGGAGGTGGCGGAGCGACGGCGACGACGACCACGCCGCCATCGATTCGACTCCACTGCAGATTGGAGCAACAGCAACAAAGCAAGGTGGGAGGAGGCCGCGGATAGTTGGAGCGGAGATAATGCGATGCGATTCACATTTGGGCTGGGATGGGCTGGGCCTTACTATGTCGAGGCCCATTAGCGTTACAATTTGCTGGGCTTCTTTCTGTTTTTCCGTGCCTCCTCCCTCTTCTCCTCCGCCGGCGGAGAGAAGTCCAATGGCGTGGGCGGCGGCGGGGAGAAAGCTCGCCGGAATCTCTCACTCGAGCGCTCCACCAGGCTTGACTGGCGGTCTTCTCTACCGGTAGGCATTCATCTTGGACTCTTTCATTCCAAGTCCCAAGCCCGACCTGACTGACCCGAGATCTCTCCCCTCTTCTCTTCCGTGGTTTCAGTTGCTATGGAAGCGGCTCCAGCGGAAGCCGCAAAAGATCTCTTCCTTGGAGGGTCGTGTCGATAGGGGCCATCAGTCTGGCTGGGGGCCTCGTGCTCAGCGCCGTCAACGACCTCGCCATCTTCAATGGATGTACAACGTCAGCTTCCTTTCTCCTTTTTTTTTTTTTTTGGCTGCATTCTAAATCAATCCGGTCCAACGAACTATCGTGTGCTCTCAGTATTTTACTTGTAATAGTTACCAGAGCATATTGGATTGCATGCAAGTAATTGCGAGGCCTCGGTAGCTTTGATCCTTGCTCAAGAGCAAAAGATGTGATTTCTTTCCACTTCAATGATCATGGCAAAGTTCAGGCCATTTCCCCGAGCATAAACATTTCTCCTTTTGTGTGCATTTATGCATGTGTCATATCTATTGTAGAAATCCATTTAAGTCAATAAGTGATTACAATGAAGACTGAACTCTATGCGGGGTTTAAAATAAAATCATATGCTTACCGATGAATGCTAATGCATTGTAACTTCATATAGGACAACCACAACGGTTCTCCTATTATCTGGTTGGGTATAGTGAATGGTGCTTTGTTTTATGAGTAGAAACTAGACTACATGGGTTAGGTCTCACACACATTTGATGAACTTGGTTTATTTGTACTATATTGCTTTGGTCGTACAGAAAATAGAATATAAATAGATAATATAACTGTGCAACCCATTATATTCAAAATTTCAGATGAATTCTGGCCATCTTTTTTTCCCTTTTGAACAATGAACATACAACCACCTTAATAGGTAACTGTGGGACTCATTTTATCTTATCTGGTTGCATGGTAATTTATTGGTTTGGTGAATGTGATGTGTTTCATGAATGCAAACTGTAAGTCTGTAACACTTGGATAAGTCATCAAGCTTCGTTTATTTGGATTCCCATCCCTTGGCCCTACTGCATGGTTTTTAAAGCGGTAAGGCGAGGCGAGGCGATGGGGTACCGCTCAGCCGCCTAGGCGGTTAAGGCGCGAGGCGACGCCTTTACTTCCTAGTCTATACTTTAGTACCAATGTGCAGTATATACATACCTTGTTGCTGCCACTTGTTTTGCCCACATTCTGTACAGTGTCTTGCCTTCTCTTCCCCCAAATTGCAGCCTAAACATAAAAAGGAACATGTTAGCAAGTAATCACTTATCACTCCAGAAACCTGAACAGATAGCCACATACAACAATAGATTATAGCTGACAAATAATTAGCAACAGCCAAGTGCATGAATAACAAAAGTATTGCAGGAACAGTACAATACTCCAAGTCTCCAACCACACACTTAGTAGTCTAACAACTTAATTAGTGCTACACTAGTGCACAAAAGTAGCAAAAGCTGAAAAACAAAGGTCTGAGATCTCTCAAATCTTAGCAAGTTAGTATCCATCATCAAATTCATCAATGATGTCCATAGCCCCATCATCTTGTCCTTCATCATTGGCATTGGCTGAAGCATCCTCACAATCGCTCACATCGGCATCATCATGTGGATCTTCCTCTGCTTCATCATCATCTTCAAATGGTTGAGCTTGTGTTGAAATTCTTGCACGTCTTGGAAAATTACAGCCTTGAAGTGCTTGTGATGCACTAACACTGCTCCGTAACGCCATCATCTGAATCACGCCAACGACCACCTTGAGCAGGCACATGCAATGAGTCAGCCCACTCATTGTTCCAATAAAAATTCTCAAGGATCAAAGCTTTTCCCCTTTCTCTCTCTCCTTATTTGAAACTTAGTTTTCATCTTCCTGTTGTAGGAAACAAACACAACATCTTAATGTAACTGTCCGACTCCTCTTATATTCAAGTGAATTCTGGCCATCTAATTTTTCTCCGTTATCTTAATCTCTTTAAGGGCGTCTTGTTTTGTTTATCGGCCATTATACTTTCTATAACTCTAATAATGCTCTAGGTTCTTATGAACGTCATATTCCATGTATTCTATCTGGCCTTATGCCATGGCATGGATATGTCATCGCATTTTTGTTTGTTTTCCTCAATGATAACCCTAATAAATGGCAACTTACAAGTTTAAATGTTTTCAGTAAAGCAATTGAGAAGGCTGCTGACAATCCAAAGATTGTCGAAACCATTGGGGTGCCTATTCTCAGAGGACCGTGGTATGAAGCTTCTCTTTCCGTAGGCCATCGGCGGAGATCTGTTTCATGCACATTCCCTGTATCCGGGCCACACGGTTCAGGATCTTTCCAAATTGAGGCAACAGGAAATGGAGGTTGGTGTCAATTGTTTTCCTTTGATGTGCCTGAAGCCCTGAATAGTCGATTACCTGACAATGATGGAATCTGTTGTGTTGTGCAGAGGATGGTCTGCTTTCCTTTCTGCGGCATCACGACTGGGAGATCATTACCATGGAGGCTCATCTGCATGTACCTTCAGATGATGGGCAGCAGCAAACGCTGGTGAAGGTGAATCTGGCAAGCAATGGCAGTGAGCAATGTGGGGAATCCCAGAGTGATAGTTAAGCTGCCATGTTCTCATATCAGCACCTCAATACACTAGGGTTGCTTCAAAGCTCTGGCCATTGCTCAATCTATGTGCGTTCGATGAAGGGATGATATTCTTGTATTTGAATGTAGATGGCCAAGCTTGCATATGTGTCAACTAAAATGGCCCAAAGAGAAGAGGAGTAATTGTTTTTGTTCCAAAATTAGCAGCTGCTGCTGCAACCTGCAAGCACACAATCGTGCACGCGGCCATATGCTATTTGTGGCCAGCCATAGTTATATTGGTCCAGTTTTGGCGGCCGGGTGCTGGCAACTAGACAACTGGATTATTCACTTTCTGAACGGCCCGTTATTGATTCGTTTGTTGCTGCTGATCCCTCTGCGGCCAAGCCTCCGTCCAATTGGATTGCTTCCTGGGATCAGCTCCCCTCGCCAGCCGGCGGAGCGCACCGCTCGCCGCTGCAGTGCCATTCCGTCAGGCACCGGGTGTCGTTCTTGGCAAGTCCCCCCATCGGACCGGATTGGAGTGAATGCTTGGGCAAATTCGAGTCGAATTTGCTCAAGCATTCGTTTCGATTCCCGGTGGCTGATCGATTACTCGATCATCAAGGCGGGCAAGTCGGAAACCGGCCGAGGCGACGACGATGGGCATCTTGTGTTGCTTCCAGTCCCACGCCGGCGACGGGAGCAGCCAGCACGACCACGGCGTCGTTTCCTCGTCCGCAGCGTCTTCGTCCTCCACCTCCTCGTCGTGCCGAAACAAGGAACGTCCCATCCCCGAGCGGCAGCCTGGCGAGGACATGAGCAGCAGGAACGACAATAGCGTTGATTACAGCAACCTCGTCGCCCTCGTCAACGAGATCGTCGCCGACTCAGGTATATATCCACCTTAACCCATGGATCGCGTCTCAGAGATGGGCAATTAGTAATGCATTTCGTGATCGACGATGATCATCCATTCGAATGACAACGATGTGATGCGATGCAGTGAGCTACCGCCACAAGCGCGTCGCCGAGGAGATCCTCAAGATGGGCAAGGCGGGGAAGGTGACGGCGCGCGCCTTCACGTACGCGGAGCTCTCCGAGGCCACCGGCGGCTTCCGGCCGGAGTCGCTGCTGGGCGAGGGCGGCTTCGGACCCGTCTACCGTGGCCGGCTGGGCCCCAAGTCGTCGACGGGATTACCAGAGGTGGCCGTGAAGCAGCTCGACCGCAACGGCATGCAGGGCACGCGCGAGTTCCTGGTGGAGGCGCTGATGCTGAGCCTGCTCAAGCACCCCAACCTGGTGACGCTGCTGGGCTTCTGCACGGACGCCGACCACCGCATGCTGGTGTACGAGTACATGGCGATGGGTTCCCTTGAGGACCACCTGCTGGACCTACCCCCGGGGCGCGCGCCGCTCGACTGGGCCACGCGCATGCGCGTCGCGCAGGGCGCCGCGCGCGGGCTCGAGTACCTGCACGACGCGGCGCGGCCGCCGGTGATCTACCGCGACTTCAAGGCGTCCAACATCCTCCTCGACGCCGGCTTCCACGCGCGGCTCTCCGACTTCGGGCTCGCCAAGGTGGGCCCCGTCGGCGACAAGACGCACGTGTCCACGCGCGTCATGGGCACCTACGGCTACTGCGCGCCCGAGTACGCGCTCACGGGCAAGCTCACCACCATGTCCGACGTCTACAGCTTCGGCGTCGTCTTCCTCGAAATCATCACCGGCCGCCGCGCCATCGACACGGGCAGGCCGCCGGACCAGCACAACCTCGTGCTCTGGGCGGGCCCGCGCTTCAAGGACAAGCGCCGGTTCGCCGAGATGGCCGACCCGCTGCTCCAGGGCGCCTACCCAACCAAGGGGCTCTACCAGGCGCTCGCCATCGCGGCCATGTGCCTACAGGAGGACGCCACCATGCGCCCCGCCATCAGCGACGTCGTCACCGCGCTCGAGTACCTCACCGTCGCAGGCGGAGGCGCTGCCGATGACGAACCGGCTTCGGATACAGATCTGGCTCCCGATGACCAGCAGCAGAAAACCGACGACGATGACGATGCGCAAGCGTAACAAGTGGTCAAGTGCGATGGAAATTTGAAGGGAATGACAATTGATACGAGCTGCATGCGTTGCCCAGACATGTTCGTTATATATGCATGCATATGTATTTCAATTCTTTTGCATGTACCATGTTAGTTGTTGCATGTTTATATATCCCATCGATCGATGAAAGGAAGACTTTCATGACAATTTAGGGTGTTGCTGACAATTGAGATGTATATTCTTTTTTGGATAAATACATGATGACAGTTTATGACCATGTTTGGACATTGGACTAAAGTTTAGTCGCTAAAATTTAGCAATTTTTGGATTCAAACATGTCCAACTAAAATTTTGTTCAACTTTAGTTGGAGGCCAAAAATAGTTTGACTTTAGCAAGCTAAGAGGTGCTAAAACTTGCTAAATTTAGTTAAAGTCATCAAAACCCTCTTACTAAAGTTCAGGTGAGGGATTAGGTGGGAGAAATAAATGAAGGTTAGCATGGTCAAGTGGAAAAGTTCAACAAAGCGATCCAAACAGCCTCTACTAAAGTTTGGCAACCTAAATTTTAGTTTGCTAAAAGAATATTTTACACTTTAGCAAACTAAATTTTAGTTGGAGGGGATCGAAACATAGCCTATGGTAATCGATCCTTGATAGGACAAAGTTATAGCCTGGTGACCATGCATTTCGAGCAACTTTCCCACGAGATACTCAATGTCCAACCAATCCAGTCGTCTGACTGAGTTGATCAACTCAGCCGACCTACCATTATATCGACTAAGTCCTTGAACGCCTCCTCCAGCCTATTGTAAATCATTCCAAGTTGTTTCATAGCTTTCCCCATCTGAACTAAATTAAGGACCTCCATCGGCTATCTACCTTCATTCCGGGTAATATCTAGTCTAGCCGATTTCTTTAAAAGAACCCCATCGGTTATGCCTTATTGTTTTGGCTGATGCTTCATGCCTTTGCTGGTCTATTAAAAGAAACCCGGCCCAGATCCAGAGAAGCCTGTAAAAATATCTATTTGTCGATATATACGGTATCACACGTGAGCCCATGAAGCCCAAGGTCAAATAAATCTTTGACGGTAGATCCTTCCTCAAAACCTGGCTGTCGTTTGTGTTTGGTATCTACTGTCATCATGAACTAACTGTTTTGTATCATGGCCAAAGCAATAATTGCCTAGTACCTTTCCACCTCTAACAAACATGGCAGTTTTCTAAATTCCATCTGAGTCCTATCTTTATGCTTGTGCATTTATATTTCAATGAGTTGTTTTGGAATCTTAGATGCATGAATCCATAGGAACCAAAGTTCTTTTACAAGCATAATAGGATCGCTAGCCACTGCCATTGCTAATAGGACCTGTAAAAGTCGATCGATTCGCTGCCGCTCATGAAAAATAGTTGGTTGTTCTATTCTGTTGAAATCATAAGGAATGACGAACAGGGCTTGTTTGTGCAAAGCACATTGGTGGTTTTGCTCTATCTGTAGTAGAAGATAAATCTGTTAACAACTATGTCATCTTTGGCCCGATGTGGACAAGTGTGAATGTACCAAGGGCATGGTGGCTATATGGAATCGCTAAACTGAGGACGTACATGCAATGTCCAAGACTTGAATCTCAGTTCCACTCCCGCTTAGAGGAAGATGTGAAGGCTATAGTCATGGTCACGACACAATTTATGTCCTGGGGTCTGTTGGGGCATTGTAGTCTGTCAGTGTGGATGGGATTGAAGGTGCAAATTGGAAAAAGTTGCCAAGGTTGCTCTCATGTCATGCTAATTGGATTTCTATGAGTAACAAGTTGAACGTAAAGGGTTGTTGATAGAAGAGAATGAACTTGTTCCATTATGCTTAGGTCGTTGATGTTTGAATCAAAGTGTAATGTTTTCTTTTATGTCATAATCATTTAGCCGATGTAAATTAATAGATTAATCTTGGCTAAAATCTTGGAAGTAAAGACCAACTACTTAGTCACTTTGGCAAAAAAAACTCACAACCAAACAGTTTGCACTGAGTCTTGATTATTATTGGTTTTATGTCGATCGGATAAGTCCTGCGAGTATAAGTATACCTGGCCTTGCTTGTGGCTATGTTTGTTTCAGCCGATCCGTCCTTGTCCGATGCTTCTTGTGTTTGGTCGACTGAATTTCCCGTTGGATGGTTCCTGGAGTTCTTGCCAGCCGACGAGTAGAGTTCCTTGGTGCAGCCAACCTCATTTTGTTGACCGATGAGTTCTTTTGCTTAGTTGCCAGCCTGTTTTCTTGGGTCAGCAGTGTTAGTTTCTTTGCCTATGCCTACTCTGATCAGCTAAGTGTCTCAACAAATTGAATTTGACAAGCTTTGTAAGGTGAATTATTACTTATTACTTTTGGTTCCAAATTTAAGCGAAGGAACGTGCTGCCTTTGTAGGATATACATGGTCCAAAATGGTGGAGATGGATCAAAAGTCAATGACGACATTGGTCACTACTTCCAAACAAAAAAAAGCGTTTGCGTCAAGGCGACCCCATGTCACCAATCTTATTCATCATCATAGCAGATATGCTCACCATCTTAATAAAAAGGGCAAAAGATGATGGTCAGATAAGAGGAGTCATCCCACATCTGGTAGAAGATGGATTGTCAATATTGCCATACATAGATATAGCACCATCATTTTCTTGGATCATCGTGATCTTGGCCAAGCCAAAAATATAAAATTATTACTCACAATTTTTTTAGCAATTATCATGTCTCAAAATAAACTTCCATAATAGTGAAATCTTATGTTATGGCAAGGCAAAAGAATTCAAGGATGAATACATCGAACTCATTGGTTGCAACACAAGGGAATACCCATTCCGGTATTTAGGGATCCCAATGCATATAGAAAACTCCTAAATATTGATTGGAGAAAGATAGAAGAGTGATTCGAAAAGAAACTCTCTTATTGGAAGGCTAAGAACTTGTTATATGGAGGTAGATTAATCCTCATAAACTCTGTGCTCAGCAGTTTACACATATTTATGATGTTTTTTTAGATACCAAAAGAGGTACAAAAGAAACTTGACCAATATCAGTCAAGATTCTTTTGGCAAGGTGGGGAAGATAAAAAGAAATACCGCCTCACAAAATGGGACATCATTTGCCACCTTAAGGACTAAGGAGGTCTTGGTATTATAAATCTCCAACTCCAAAATAAAGCTTTATTACAAAAATGGATAATAAATTTGCTTAATACTGAAGGGGCATGGCAAATGCTTTAAATACTTAAGTTCCAAATCTCTAACACAAGTTGAGGCCAAACAGGGTGACTCTCATTTCTAGAGAGGGCTTATGAAAATCAAAGAAGAGGTCTTAGCTAATGGGTCTTGGGTCCTTCTGGATAACGTATGGAACACAAACGAGATTTTGGGAAGATACATGGGCATCAAACAGGTCATTCAAAAAACTCTATCCCAACATATACAACATTTGTCACTATCTGCATGCTACGCTGGCAAATGTCATGAGTTCAACACCGTTAAACATCTCTTTCAGAAGAGTGTCGGTGGGTGAGAAACTAAATGAATGGCTGAGACCTAGTAGCGCAGGTCTCCAATTTCAATTTAACTCAAGGAAGGGATACTTTTATATGGTACTTAACCAAGAGCGGACAATTTACAGTTCGTTCCATGTACCTTCAATTGATGAACAATAATTTCTCCTTCTGTCATAAATTGCTTTGGAAACTTAAAGTTCCTCTAAAAATTAAGATTTTGCTTTGGTACCTAAAAAAGGGCTCATTCTAAGGATAATCTTTTGATTGAAAAAATGGAAGGGCGGTCAAAAGTGTAGCTATTGCAGCTGTAATGAAAAAATTAAACATTTATTTGTTTTGAATGCTAACATGCATAGGTAATTTGGAGGATTGTTCAAATTGCTACTGGTTTTTAATCCCACCTATATCAGTAACCCACATGTTAGGAAACTGGCTTCAAAATTTTAACTCTCAAGAGGTCATTACTATTCTAAAAGGGACAATGGCTCTATGTTGGACAATGTGGCAGTATAGAAATGATATTATCTTTGATAACGTTAAACACTCATCCTTATTCAAGTTATTTTCGGGGGAACCTATTGGTTGCGATTTTGGTCAATATTGCAGCGTGGGGAGAAGGCGAAGGAGCTATTATGATGGTCAGCACTTTTTTTTTTGGAGATGTTATATTTAAAAATGTTTGGGGGTAACGGATGGAAGCATAATAATAGAATTTATCAAGCTTAATTTTGCTTTTTTATTATTCTTTTTTGTCCAACAATTGAAGCAGGGAGGATGAAATTTTTTAAGGTTGTGTACACTAAACCGTAGAGGTCGGAATTTCCATTATCTAAAAAAAATGCATATGCTGATATGCCCCTCTCAAGCACTGGCCTGGATGGTGGGTGATGAACTGATAACTGGTGATGGGCGGGCGGGCGGCAAGGGAGGGAGCACCGACATAGCGCGGAGCCTGCAACCAGGTGAGGAAAAACCTCGTTTCTGGAAGAGGTTACCGCATCAAATATTTGCTGCATTCAGATGTACTACATAGCTCCGAGCCAAGTAGCTAGTTACACATTTGTCAAACTTTCCAGGCTTGAATAATTAAAAAAAAAAAGGTGCCTGCCTGCATGACCAAGACAAAAGAATGGACGGCATACGGCCACAAAACATCACTGGTCCTCGACGGCCACACACATACACACGCAGTAGTGGCTGGCCAGGTCGCCAGGTGGGTACACCAAACACGCGAATTAATTAAGATGCAGATATGTGCACTCTTCGTGCATGGAAAAAAAATTATCGTTACAAAGGTCAAAGAAGAAGAGAACAAGCTTACAACTATTTTATTGTTGTTAGGATAGCTTAGCTCCGATCCACACTGATGCTACGACACGTTCAACAGGATTAGCCGGCAGATCGAGACACAACCTACTGTCGGAATACGTGTTCATGTTCGCTAAAGCTTCCCCAAACCCTGTTGAGTGTTGACAGGTGACGTGGTACGGTGGTCAGAGCATGGAAAGGTCAGCCAGGCCAACAACCCCTATACGCGGCTGCAGGTGCGCCGTTGAAACGACACCGCGCGCGCGTCCATGATCTATCCACCATCGGTGACTTGTGTGTGTGCAGGAACCGGTACACCCTTTGTTTTCCACTTTCTAATTGGTTCTCAGAGACTTTTCTGATTGGTTGTTCTCGGACCAAGTAGTATATACTGCTCACCATGCGAAGTGGTCATATAACTTTTAGTAATCAGTAGCACATACAGCGCAAAGTAATCTCTGACGCCGTCTGCTCATTAATATCTGCCACCTAACGCGCAAGCGCATAGGTCACATACATGCTTATATATACGTCCCCCGATTCCTCGGGTCAATCCATCCATTCATCACAACTTCGTTCCCAAGCCTCTAACTTTGGCGACCTCCTTCCGGGCAGCTAGTGGCCAGCTATACCTGCATCACTGCATCAGTGCCATGGCAGCCAAGCTCATCGTCCTCGCGGCCGTGATGGCGGCGGCCGTCCTCGGCACGGCGTCAGCAGCGACCTACAACGTCGGCGAGCCGGGCGGGTCGTGGGACCTGAGCACCAACTACGCCAACTGGGCGGCCTCCAAGCGGTTCCACCCGGGCGACCAGCTCGTGTTCAAGTACTCCCCACAGGCGCACGACGTGCTGGAGGTGAGCAAGGCGGCCTACGACTCGTGCTCCACCGGTAGCCCCCTCGCCACCCACACCTCCGGCAACGACGCCATCGCCCTGACCTCCCCCGGCACGCGCTACTTCATCTGCGGCTTCACCGGCCACTGCGACGGCGGCATGAAGCTCCAGGTCGACGTCGTGCCCAGCGCTGGATCCCTCGCCCCGGCTGGCGCTCCCGGCGCCAACGCCCCGGCCTCGCCGCCCACGCCGGCTTCCGCCGCTACCAAGGCCACAGCCACCGGCATCGCCCTCGCCGGAGTTGTCTTGCTGGCCGCCGGCCTCATGGCTTAATTATTGGTAGTTGCTTATTATATTATTATCCTTTGCTGCAGACAGAGGAATTTTTAATTTAGATATACACGTGCATGCTTGTATTTAGTTATTATTATACCATTGATTGTCGTATTCTTTTGGAGATATGTTGTACCATACATGTATATGTACTTATAGAGAGATAAGATCATGAGACACTTGTTAGCATACATTTATTTATACATATAAATATACAATATATACTCACACTGGTCTTAAAAAAAAATCGACCGGCGGAGGGTAGGACCGCCCCACGACTTTCATTTAAGAGAGAAAACCTTCTCACGCCTCGAACCCTTGCCCCACCCTTACATAGCGGCACCGTTGCCCATGTGAGACGACCAACCTAGGCCGGACCTTAGACATGTGCTTTGGGGTGGTGACAGACGAGAGGAGTTTTTCAATCTCAGCCATTAGGAGCGCTACTGAGGCTATCTAACCAATTCAGCTAGAGGCCCGTTCGCAGACTGACCTCTAGGTTCATCATTTTCTTGTTATACTAGGAATCTAGTATCATCAAACCAAACATCACTAAATGCATAGTTAATTGCAAATTAATTTATTACAACGATACATTGGAGAGGCACGCGGCAACATTAGTTTTTATTGACTTTGCATAAAACAGATGGAAGCATAAACACTAACACAGCTTAGCGCCGTCCACGTGGGCAGCAACACTTCCATGGGGTAACAGTTTGATTGCAGTAGGCGCCTTCGGGTTTGTAGTTATAAATAAATACCACAAATAATGTCGCACTTCCCTCCTAAACAGTAGTGGGCAATGTCGTATGGCACAAAGCATGGCACTGGAGATGGGCAAACACGGCTACCACCTGCATATATGTAAGGAATCTAAGTACTTAGAATCGTCTGGCATAATGATGAAGGAATAAAGCAGCTGCCAAGTACGTGATCCTCCTCATGTTGCTCTTGACTGACATAGTATTTGTCTCTTTATGATTAGCAACAGGAGAAGACAGCTTATATATCTGTCGTCCCAGTGTAGCAAGTGGTGGTGTATATATATCTCTCTCTCACGATATATGTCCTCTTCAATCAATATATGGAAACCAACTTGATATCTCAAGACTTGGGTTTAATATATCTTCTTAGATTTCAATAAAATGTGAGTACCCAAACCAATCTCAAAAACTATAAGGACGTGTTTGGTTGAGGTGCTGTAAACGTAAACGTAAATGGGAACATATCACAGCGGCAAAGGAAAAAGAATGCACGAAAACGAGCTTTATTTGGTTCAGCAATGTAATGGTATCTGTAGTCAAATCAAAACAAGCCACTGAACAACGAAGACGTTGGTCGAGGGCAGCGATCTGATTACGCTGGCGTGTGACTGGTAACAGATGTATACTAGGCCGTATCCCTTTACACCGTGACCCGATAACGGTGGAGCCAAAACAAACAAAATGTAACGGTATCAGTTACCTTCTGCAATTAGATCACGTTACATAGTACCCAACCAAACACCTCCTTATATGTACTATGGTGTCAATTATTGACTGCACTAGTACATGGAATTCTCTCAAAACCAAGGATTGATATATTCTTATTACACTCCAACAAATATGTTACTATCTTGTTCCCCACATGTATACATATCTATAAATACCTTCTATTGGTTTCTTCGTTTCTTCGATATGGTTATATCACGCCACACCAATGTTTCAATATAAGATTGGATAAATCATCTTAGGTAGTTAGGCTCCAATTAGAACATGAGTATCCAAAAAAAATCTCATGTATAAAATGCGTGCCATTTATTTATTTCCTACTCGGGTACTTCAAGACTATGGTTTGGTATATCTTAAAACAATCTCTCTCACGATACATGTCTATCTCAAGACTTGGATTTAATATACCTTCTTCGACTTAAATAGTACTATGTGAGTACCCAAACCAATCTAAAAAATATAATAAACCAATCTTGACGATATCTCGAGACTTGGATTTAATATATCTTCTTCGACTTAAATAGTACTATGTGAGTACCCAAACCAATCTAAAAAAAATGTAATATATATGTATGGTGTCAATTTATTGCCTGCACTAGTACATGGAATTCTCAAGACCAAGGATTGATACCTATTCTTATTACACTCCAACAAATATGTTAGTATCATATTTACGGCAAAAAAAAAATATGTTAGTATCATATTCCCGGCACATATACATATCTATGGATACCTTCAATTAGTTTCTTTGTTTCTTCGATACGGTATATCGCACCACGCCAATGTTTCAATGTAGGATTTAATAAATCTTCTTAGGCTCCATTTGCTGGCGTGCTTGTTTCTTGTTGCTAAATTGTTATCTTTCATTTAATGATAATATAAATGTGTCACTATCATGTAAATTCATATTTTCAAGTCTTGATACCCAGTTATACAATCGACTCAAGCTCAACTGCTCAAGGCAGCAGGGCCCAGGGAGTAGGGCTGGGCGTTCGGTACGTACCGAACCGATCGGTTCCTCGAAGTTCGGTTCCTAGAAAACAGATACCGATCGGTACCTGCCAGAAACAAGAATCGAGGAAATTCGGTTTTGGTTCTTTCGGTTCGGTACTCGGTTTTACCCGGAAGTACCGACATCCTAGATTGAAAAAAAGCCCATTCGTAAAGAAAATTTCAACAGCATTTCGCAATTCGAACACAAAATCTCTCACAAGTGAAACCCAAAAATGAACCACAAACTCTCACATGAACCATGATGTCGTCGCTGCCGCCTGCCATAGTGCCACCGAAGGAGGAAAGGCGCGGTTGGCCTGCTGCAGTGCTGCCGCCTGCCGCCGGAGGAGGGAAGGCGCTGCTGCCACCACAGCTGGCTTCCACACCGAAGGTGAGGCGCGCCGCCGCCGCTGGATCCCGCACGGACGAAGGTGAGGTGCGCCGCCGTTGTATCCCGTTGTTGGCTTCACGCTTGACGCCGGAGGAGCCGAGGGACGTCGTGGCTGCATGAGAGGATGGGCGGCGGCACAGGGGCTGGATGGGAGGATGGGCGCCGACGAATGGAGGATGGGCGGCGGCACAGGGGCTGGATGGGAGGATGGGCGCCGACGAATGGAGGATGGGCGGCGGCGGCGGCTTCGGCATGGGGTCGGGGTCTCTCGCCTCTCGGGGAGACACGGCCACGCGCTTGAGGAGGCTGGGACGGGGGAGGGGATCGATTTGGAGAGGGATCTAGGTTTCGCTAGTGGGCTGGGCCAAAAGAGGTTAAGTTGGGTTGGGCTGAATGCAGGTATAGTTGGTTTGTTTGGTTCTTTCGGTTTAACCGAGAACCGAGCCGAACCGAACCGAGGAGTTCGGTTCCCCCAGAATAAGTACCGAGAGCCGAACCGAATTTCTCGGTTCCGGTTCTTTTGGTTCGGTTCTCGGTTTTTCCTGCCCAACCCTACCGGGGACCGGGCAACGTGGCACCATGCACACCTAGTCCGTCCTGACACGTTCTTTCTTCCTCCAGCAGCCGGCATATTTCAGATCCGGCTGACACGCGGCACCCCTCACCAACTAGGATGGTAGGCGTGCTAACGCCACCCCTATAAAAAATATTTCTTTAAAAAATAATATTCTGATTATATGTAGGTTTTAATACTTTACTTTTTATAAGAATGTATAATTATATATTATAATAGTAATATCATAAACAATTTATAGCTCTTCTAAAATAATATATTACAAACACAAAAGCAAATGGAAAAAGTAAAACTTGCAGCAACAACAACAACCTACTTTCGGAGTACAAATACATGACTAGACTATGTGCAGGTAGTCGCTCAAACATTGTCATAATCTTATGCTAAGCATCTTATTCTGAGACGTAGTGGCACTAACTCTATCTCAAAGGACCGCAAAAAGGTTAGTTATACAAAATTGCAGACATTTATTCGTCATCTCCTTGTAGAACTCCACCGATAAATATAGACATTTTACCTATAGTCAAGCACGACGGGCCGCCTCTGCCATGCACTTTTTTCTACCAGCAAGAGGTGAGATAATAAAAGAAAGAGGTGAGGTCGGAGCGTGTTGGTTCCCCTGGGGCTTAAAATAAACTTAGTCGTATCTTATGTTGTGATACCAATTAGGAGTATGAAACGCAAACCAATGACAGAATGAATTTCACGAAGCCTAGACTTTTTAGGTATAGGAATCTATTAAGCCTATTTATGACACGATTACCCTATGAGATGATGTCGTGAGCTTGTGCTAATAATGGGTTAATTAACATTGACATATTTGTCTCATGACAAAGTTTAGGGCTTATTCAATTAGTTTTGTAATTAAATTATATTTAGTTCTCATAAATAGCACCAAAATTTCGATCTGAAAGAGCCTATTTTGAGCCTAGGGAAACCGAGCACAAATGACTCATCGATTTCATCGCGAGACACCGATGATGTGAACGGCCTAACCGCATGGAGGCTGCAAGGGACATAGCGGATTTCACAAACAGAAAGCGCAGAAAGCGGAGCAGAGCCCCATCTTTTTATGCCATGGTATGTTTCTTGCGTTGTCACGTGACAGACGAAGGACATAACTGTCTCAATAGGCTACCAAATTCCCTACGATAAAAAAGCAGCGTACAATTGAAATAGTGCGCAAATTCAAAAGGAAAAGAAACGAGAAAAGAAATAAAGAAAAATCGAGAAAATGTGAGAATAAAAAAGAAAAAGAAAAAGAAAGAAGAAAAGCGGCGTACGGAATTGTCCAGAGCTGAGGGATTGCTCCTGCGCTATCATTGTGCTACCAGATACCATATCACACATTCACACCACCAGATACCATTAATTGTCCACTGCTACATATATACCAATAGCGACGAATCGCATCTCCAATTCCCCATTGTCAGTAACGGTCTTGCAGTAGCCTGTCGATGGGATGGCACGGTGGCCATGCCGTGCAGCTCCATCTTGCATTTCATCCACACATGCTATTATTACGAATTATCTCCATCAGCTTGCAGGAGCAAGGTAGGTGATTGTGAGATTGTCTATGAATCATCGATATAGTTCCCACATAATAATGGAGCATGTCCTGTGCTGTGTGGCCGTGTGGCGCCGCTCGAGTACCAAACTATACACAAAAACCACGTCTACTGCTATTGTATTATTTGTATGTACTGCTAGCAGCTAGATCGTGCCTACACATAAAGCTATGTAGCGCTGCCAAAAAGGCACAAAACTGGTGACTGGTGTCTTCCTATCTGCTGCTGCTCCAAGCCACAGAATCGATCTCATCCCTCGCAGACTTGTACAGCTCCAGCCTCTTCCAGCATTGCTGCCGGCGCTCCATCATCGCCGGGTCCTCGTCCAGCAGGTGCCCAAACTCCCCAGCCTGCTCCACATCGCATCACACAACGACATTTGAGTGAATTCAGTTACCCATTTACCATATGTACTCGGACAACATGTCAGCACACACGACCATTGCCTACGTACCTCTTTCTTCCCTATCTGCACGTAGAAATGGTTAAGAAGAGATCTCTTTGCCTCGCGCACTTGGCAGTGGACGGCTGCCTTTGGGATCGTCTTCAAGAGCTCATCTCCGACTATCCGTATGTACTGGGACACATTGGAGGCAATGGTCCTGTAGTGCCCATCCCCGTAGCGGTCCAGGGGTACCGACGACTCCGCGGATGGCTTACCTCCTGCCTTACCACTAGCATCAGCGGCAGGCGGATCTTGAGGACGGGTCCGGAAAAAATCCACCGTCGGGTACGTAGCCTCCATTTCTACTAGACGAAGTGCTGTGATGCGCCCGTCCTCCCGGAATCGTTCCAGGGCTTCATTAGCCGCGGTCGCAATCGCAGATTGAAGAGTAGGGAATCTTCTTAGTTGCTGCAATTAATCCACAAAGCACACATACCATGTCAATGTTTTATTTTATTTCAAGAATCAGGTGTTTAGCGTATAATGCTACACTGTGAAAGCACTGAGAACATTAGAACAGGGAAGACACCTCTGTCTCTCCTATGGATTTCCTGACCAGTTCTTTTAGAACCTGGTGGACCTGCAAAATAGATTTGTCAGAGAAGTTGAGAATCTTACCAGGAACCGATCAGAAGCTAAGATATTTCACCAAACATGGAATGCAAGCATTTTGTGCCATGTCAAGGCAGAATACAAGTATTAGAGCAGGAAAAAAAAGCACACGTTGGGTCACTATTCACTAATTGAAGGCTAAAAGTCAGTGTAAATCATCAGTTGATCACTTACTGGAAGATTAACTCAATGAATAGCAGGAATACATACAAAAGCCATGGATAGTAGTCAATTTACCGCATCAATCGTGGCTTCAGCTGGTCCCCTGAAATATGTAAGGCCAGCTTCAATAAGCCGACGGTATCCTTGCTCAGGAGCAATAAGATGGGGCTGATAGCCATCTGCTTCTGAGACTACCTTCTTCACGTTTTGCACAGACAGATAGCGATCAAAAGGAAGCTTCTTAAAAGCAGCAGGGAGCTTATTATCGAACACACCATATATTTTATCACCGCCTGACCTCCTGCAGTTAGGCATCAAAGAGTTCATCACGAAACGGAACAATGCTAAGAATATAATATAATTTCACAGAGATCCATAAAACATAATGAATTGCTATAAACATGAAACTCTAGTCCAAGGTGAGGTGATGGTTCTTGTATTTGAACTATTTTTCCCCCTCTTAACACAAATATAAGCAGCTCTCTTGCGTGTTCTAGAAAAAAGTACACATGAAATATTTCATATCCCATGCATCTTAGCAATGCTTAAAAAAACATAATGTTTAAGGAGATAGTGAGAGGAACCCTAAAGCAACATAAGAAAAAATGGAAAATAGATATGAGTGAAGAAAATCAGTCCAAGAATTGAACATGCAGGTGAAACAGTAAGAAGCTAACAAATGGTTTATCATGAGCTTCTTGATATTCACAAAGTGAATTAACAGACTTAATTATGTAAATCATCCATTCTATTTATTAAAGAAACAAATGAGGTACGAAAGAAGAATGACACCAACCCTCCATCAAGATGTTCCTTGAAAACACGGTCAAAAGCACGGCAGAGGTCCAATATAGTGTAAAGCTGAGCCTGGGATTTATGGAAAAAAGAAGTTATCATAAGACTAATGATAGAAAATACGCCGATGATTACATTGATTATAGAAATATGATATAATTGACTGACCCCTGGATCGGCAGCCACAGCTCTCCCAATGGTGTCCAGTTCTGATTCAAGTTCATCTATAGTTTTATTGATTACTGCTGTGATACTAGGAATGCGTGCTTTGATAACCGATTCAAGATGCTGAAAAGTTGTAAGAAATTAGTAAGTTGGCAGCTTTTCTCGGATACAATTACACGAAAATGAGAAATGGAGTTTTAAAGCTTCAAATACCTGAGAAAGAAGCTTAGCAAGGTATTCAGAACCCATCCTGCTAGCTAAATGTGCATAATCAGGACTGCTTTCAAAATACTCCTTTTCTTTTTCCCTTGCAGAAATCATGTCAACCTTCCTATTAATATCTGCTTGTGAGCGGTTGACGATTCCAACCCAAGGAATCTGCAGCCGATAGGCCCTTCCCTCAAGAACCTTGAACGGGGAAAAAAGAACATTCAAGGTGGGATATGAATGAACCGTTAACCATATTAAGATGTCAGAAAGGTTTGATAAAACAAACAAGCAAGTTGATCTTTTGAAGTTGATGACATTCAAGTAGGAGAGGATAGATAACATCAATCTTACATCGAGAGCATTTGTTCCTTTGTCCATAAGGTCCAGCTTTGTCAACACACCAAATGTCCTTTCACCTGATCATGTAAAAACTTCATATTCATTATATGGATAAATTACGTAATTCACAGTAGTAGTATCAATGTCCAAATTGTCCCTGTGTGCAATAAATTTTAGCACCTGTTGGATCAACTTCTTTTGCGAGCTTAATTGCGTCAGAAGTCGCAATATCCTGGTTTGCTGGAGATATAGCCAGAATGATACAGTTGGGCTGCAAAACGTGTATGAACATCTTATTATCGCCTACATAAATGGCCACCAAGGTGAAACCTAAATGAATACCCCCACATAGCCAGGATTTTGTTATATGACAAGAGGTTGGCCATATATATGGAAATGGAATCAGTGATAGAGATAGACAGAGGAAAAAATGTGTTAAATAGTAAACAGCTTCTTGATAGGACCCTTATCTTACTTGTCAAATACGATGAGACATAGATGCCCATGTCCTATACGGAAAGTTGCAGGTACAGATCAACTTATTACAATGTGAATGGTTAAAGAAACAAAAAACAGACTCCAAACATGTTGACTGGTGCACCAGGGTGCTGGCACTACAAGAACAAAGGGCTCTTTGTGATGAGATTATAATTAAAATGGAATACTGTTTTGTCAATGTATTACCTTATCAACGTATGAGCGAACCATATTCTCTATATCTTGAACAATACGTTCAGGCTGTCCTTCTGTGAATTAAAAAATCAACAAATTGCCAGAGATGAATGGTAACATTACAACAAAAAGAAAAACTCTTTTCCCCCTTTTTAATAGAAGAATAGTATTACCTACAGCAACCTTTGTCAACCCCGGAAGATCAATCAACGTTAGGTTAACAACTGCAAAGAAAAAGCATAAAACTATTATTAACTAAAAAGGTAATAAAAAAGAACATTCAGAAGTTACATTTCAATAGCTGTACAGAATCATATAATAAGGATGAATCATAGCAAGCTAGAATTTCAGACAATCATAATTCTTTGAAGTGACTGATATGCTGTTTGAAGCATCCTAATCTGGAAACATGTTCATTTTTTCTCAAACACAGAAACATGTTCATATAATCATCCAATTCAACTTGCAAGATTGAAAAATATTTCCGATGTGACATACAGCATGATACAAATTGAAGATTGAAGGAAGAGGTCAAAAGCAAATAGATTTACCCTTGGGAGAGTAGATGCTGAGATGAATAGGGACAGGAGATATTTGTTTAGTTTTCCCAGTCAGTCTATCCGTCTCATCTGCAATTTCTTGGCGAACAAGAGCTGCATCACAGTACAGAGATATTATTGTTTGTGCCCTGGTAATTTTGAAATTTCACTTGAAATCACACACGCACAAAAAAAAACACATCATGCACGATATGGTTTAATCAGGAACTTGACCATCTCATGTGTGTTAGTTGAGTGTTGACTTTCACAGAGAACATGAGGAATACAAGACCTGAACTTTACAAACTGCAGGTTATACTATATGTCTATGTGTATGCTGTTGGTATGTTAACTTTTGTCAAGTTACCGTGCATTAGAGATAAGAAAAAGTTACCACCGTGCATTAACTGGGAAGACTCCTAGAGATTTCTGATGTGATAATTTTGATCCATAGTGGATAGGAGAAACAAAGAGGGAAAGAAAAAGATTAGGCTGAGGTTCGCACCGAAGTCTGAAAACCTCGTCTTTGGCATATGTAAGAACTCTGCATATTCCTGGGACCCATTCTCTGTCTGGTGCAGCTGCAGTACTAATGGCCTCCGCGTGACAATTCCTGTACATATATTGCGCAGAGAAAGCTATTCCGTAAACTATTCTGAAGAAATCAATCAAGACACCACAGAATAGTCGGATTTAATTAAAACAAGGTGAACTTACCCGAGCCACGGGGAAGGAAATCGGTGCCAACGATGCTCTCCAGTACAGAGGACTTGCCAGAACTCTGTTTCCCAGATAAAAACAATTACTACTGGTAAATTGGTAATAATTCAGTAAGTACTCGAGCCGTATCAGAATAAACCAGAACATGCAAGAATGATTAGTAAAATAAGAAGACTTCAATACTGTAGCATGCATGCTGTGCTCAAATGGAGGTGATTAGGGAATTGGGGGAAGAGGTTCAAAGAGAAATTAAGACGAGCAGAACCTGGCCTCCGACGACGGCGATGGTTGGGAGAGACTCCCATAGGGTGGGAAGGTCACCGCCTCCTCCGTGGTCTCCGAGGCTGGTGCAGGCGCGCTGGATGCGGTTCATCAGCCCGATCAGGCCCTCCATGGACGCCATGACCTTCTTCTTCTTCTTGATTGCTTCCCAAACCTCTGATTTCCGTTATGGATGGAATTGTCCCGTTGTGTTTGAGCGGAGAAGAGGAGGAGGAAAAGAAACGACGACTGAGGACTGACTGGACAAAGAAGGTTCGAAGAAGAAAAGTCGGCGGCGAAGAAAGGAAACCTCCCAGCGAAGGAAGCGAAGCGAAAGACAACGACGACGACGGCATGGCCCCTCACAAGCGATGATGTTGCGGCGACGCTTTGAATTCCACGCGGCGACCCAAACTTTATTTGTTTCCTCTGCCGGCGGCCCATGAGACGCTCCAGTCCAGCCCAACCCAACCCAGACTGGCCCATATTCTACCTTTTCTTCTTCCATCACCCATCAGTCCATCCACCACAACGACAAGTTCACATCTCACCTTCGTTCAGCTGAAAGAGCCATCTGTCTCAAAAAAAAAAAAATAAATAAATAAAGCTGAAAGAGACATTGCCCCTCCAATAATCACTGGAGGAAAAAAAAACAAATATACTTCAACCTCAGGATATTGCACATTTTAATTCAGGTATTTGTTAGCAAATACCGCCTCAAACTATTGTCCGTTGAGAAAAGAAAAAACGACTTTCATATAAATTCGCTCCCCATTCATCATTTATGATTTACCAAATTATACAGTTCAGATACATACCCTTGTCATCTGTACCATCACATATCATCGAATTTTAATTTACGGGTTTTAAACACATCACAACGACGGGCAAACAGGCACATCACACCACGGGCGATTTGAATTTTGCTTTCCAGAAGCACATTGCGCGCACTGAAAGCCACACAAGTCCAGCAAAGATGGGCGCGCTGGTGCTAATACAGGGGGCCAGATGGCTTAAGGCCGCACCAGACCTCATTTGGCATACCGCGCAACATATAGGTCAAGCGCATCTTGGGAAATAGTTTTGGCCCACATAGCCTCCAGCCATCGCTCTTTTAACATTCGCCTCGAACATCTTTGGATTGTCACGAAGGACAACTGCAGCTTCGTGGTTCAATGGATCCTCATCGTTTGGTTGCTGCACGTAACAATATATAAACTTAGATAACCCATAAAGAAAACAAGAAACGTAAATACTGATAAAGTTTTTTTTTCTTGAAATGATTTTCCAATGTAGCCATGGTATCCCCAAGATGCCATCTTGGACATGGTTCAGAACCAAAACTTAATATTTTAACGGTCATGAATATAAGCTACATCTATTTTTGCTACATTGACAAAACAATGGGCAGGTAAATGACAATAACACAAAGGTATGCACTCTAACAACTAAATAGCAAAATATTTACTCTAGCTATAAGCAAATGCCCCTTCAATTCCATCAGTCCCCCTTCATGAGAATAGTTGAGGATCAAATTAAGTTTTACTAGTAATGCAGTGCATGTTGAAGAGAGTTTATGGATTACTTGCATTTTCTCAGGTTGGTATGTCTATTTTGAAGATAACATCCTTAATCACACTAGTGGTCACTTTTCAAAAAATAACTACTCGAACTACATAGTCCATGAAACATGGTGGCAAAGTGCATGCACAACTGAAAATAAGTGTATGCACGATTGCAAACACTACTTTTTCGTCTTCCTGTTTTCTCTAAAGTCTATTATTTGAAGAAATGATGAATCAAGATAGCTGAAATACCGTAAAAAGCAGATTCAGGCCATAAATAACAGTGTTGATGTTAAGAACAGGCTTCCAATCTTCACGCAGAATGTTCAGACATACATTGCCTTCCAAATCAATATTTGGATGGTACACCTATATAACAATAAATAGATTAATCGCGTAATAGGAAATGGAATGTGGACAATGAGAAAGGAACCACGGATGTACAGGATACTATCTTATTACCTTGGTCTTGCACTTGACCTTCGGAGGCTCATGAGGATAAGATGGAGACACTTGAAAGGTGAAAACGAAAGTGCCTCCCCTAGAAAAGACAGTGAAAAGTCAATCAAATTGGAAAATCTTGGCCAAGATACTACCCGACAAACATAATGATGAAACATATGTTCAGAAAATGATTTTAAAAAAAATGGACTCGTTAGCTTAGGAAGCGGTAAGCATTGCTGATACTTCTAAACTATTTTTGGGTACTGATTTTTCAGGAGAGAAATTAAAGTATTAAACTATATTTAGGTTCACTGAATTGGCAACCTCTCCTCTCGATCTGTAACATAAAATACAATTACAAGTGGCACAGGTCTCTTAACTTGATTATGCAGCAGAGAAACTACAGAAGAGTGTCACTTACATGTAATATCCTTCATCAGGTCGGATGATGATCTCAAAATTCATTAAGTCATCCTTGCCATTGGGAAAAGAAATCGATGTCGTCTTTGGTAGGTTGAGCTCACTAATATCTGCAAGGTTCAGGTAGAATCAACCACATAAATAAATCAAGATACATTCAATTGGGACCATCATCAGAAAACCACAAAGGTAAGTCAGCTTCATCAATAAGTTGATAAATGGCACCTCGTTTTATGGATTCGTGCATCACATGCTCACACAGATTAAATCAGGACAGGTTATTCAATTAGAATTCAGAAAACAATTAGATAATGAACGGGTTTGTTGCATAAAGAAAAATAGTTATCATTTTTCCACAATGGCAGCAATGCCCATATATGAGCAGAAACAGAAATGGTTGCTAACCACAGTAAACCGTGCTTCTGGCAAATTCAAATTCAAGTATACTCTGATTTGGCACCATCCAATTCATCAAACAATGGTATCCAGACCATATTATTATATTAACATGCATAGAACCCATTTCACATAAACAGCTAGATGACATTATCAGGAGGGTGAGAGAGCACAGTACAGTCTATGTAAACAAGTTACATCGGGGGAAAAAAAACAGCATCCTCAAATGGGAAAAAACACCACCTCCAACAATGCAATCATATTTCCATAGTCGTAAGTGGAACTAGCTTTGAGCTGCAACATACAGCTATCTGTTTGCATATGAATCAACTCATGAAAAAAAGAATATCTACCATGTGACACAATGCAACCACTGGGAACCCAAAAGTACTACTTACCAAATGCAATCCATGGCAAACAGTTCAACCAATGGAACAATGCAACACCTTCAAGCATGGAACACAACATGCAAACAAATGAAGAATGCACAACTGAAAGCCAATGCAGGACACTTGCAAAACAAAACATCTAAAACTGGAAAAGGAATATATGAAACAAATAAAACTTGCACGAGAAATTATCTGAAAATGAAAAATATGGAACAAACGAAGTCTTTGCCATTGGCAATGGATCCTTATGCACTCACTGCTGTCGCAGGGTGTGGTTGCTCCAGCTGCTTGGACTGCGCACACACAGATCCAAAGTAAGTGAGTGCAGGGAGCCATCAATGGTTATGGCTTACAGTGAGATGGAGATAGAGGCGAGTTGTTGGTGGGAGGAGGACAGACAGCAGTGCTGTACAGGTCTCGCCAGATCATTCAGCATCATCTCACAGGCCACATTTGAGGGAAAAAGATTGGGAATGGAGTTGAAAAGACAGTGAGATTTGGGACCACGTTAAGTATGGGAAAGAAGAGAGCATGGGAGGTGGAAAGAACCAAAGGAGTTTAATAGAAGAGTATCCTAAAATAAATTTGTAAACGTCTACAAGGCATATGCACTAGTCTAAACCATATTAGGATAGGAGGAAACGAAATTGTAAATATCTACCCATACTAGTAATGTTACTAACTTGTTCTATGTGAGCCTTAAATATTATGAAAAAAAATATAGTAACCATCCAGTTAGTTTTGGTTAGATAAATAAATGATGTGCTCAGGGAAAAAAGAGAACAGGTTGATAGAAGAAGATTAGCCTATAACTTAACAAACCTTTATGGAGGCGGAGCTCCCCGGCAGACTGCTTCTTAACCGGGGTCTTTCCAGCAGCACTTGCCGCCTCCTCTTTCTTTTGACCCTTTATTTTGAAAAGATTAATCATCTTTCTGTACAGAAAAAGCAAAAGAACCACAATTAGAGATCAGAAATCAGTATGCAGAATTTCCAGATTTTCCAGTCAGTAGAGAAAATGCCCCCCGAGTACAGACTAATTCTGCGTCTGCATATCTATGATGTAGTTTATTTTGTGCTATACCGTATAATTCTGTTCCACACCACCCTCTAAGACTAAAAATTCCTCTTGGAGCATGTAAGCCATGGTCAAAACATGGGGAACAAAAAACAAAGATGGAAGTGAACCGCACTGCTCAGGTCAACATGATGAGTAAGGCAGGTCCAAAACTTAAGATATAATTATTTACATAAGCAGTACCCGTAATTATTCACAGATTAGTGGATTTCAGCTAGCAACTATTTCACAAAGTTAACAAGGAAGCCGGACAAACTGTGGCACCCGCGGAAAAACCTGGGGACCTAGTTATCTAGGCATTTTCCAAGGTGTATTTTTCCCCTTTTGAGCGCAGCGAGCATTTATGATTGGTTTGGTAGTGAATTGCAGCAGGCAAACAATACAGTCAAATGCACAACAAAGTATAGTTGCAATCACATGAACTGGAACAAAAGCTCTACTAAGCAAACATAGCAGTATAACTGCAAAAGTATTATGCAGCACACATACACAGATACACAAACAGCATGCCAAACAGGAAATAGTAATGCAAGTATGATAAAGTGTTGAGACACTTTGACAACAGGTGCTTTTGTGAACATTGTAAATTGATCCAAATTTTCATCCAAGAAGCCAGTTTTGCCAAATTCATGTTCCTGTTTGCAATCATGCTTAAATGGCTAAAATGTAGATATGCAATGTTTTTCATGAGGGTAGGTAAACTGTGAGATTTTTTTAGCAAGGTACTATTTTTGGGATCCCTTGAATGCATAGTAAATTTGCAGAGAGCCAATATAAGTTTTTAAATTTAACATGACAAAGTACTCAAAGATTAGCCACCATGTATCTAGAACTGTCCTGAAAAGGTAAAACCTGAAGGTAACTGGAATGTAACTACATTAAATAAGATTGCCACGTGTAACGAACTAGCGCATAAAGTTTGCTAAATTAAAAAAAAAAGTTGCAGTAGCATATTACAAACTACGAGTAAATGCATTTTGTTTAGCTGAATTTAGAAGAAATAAACAATATTCAGCAGAACGACAAACTACAACCGCTCACCTAACAGAACTACATGCCAAAAACTCGCAAGTTTGCTAAGAAACAGAAGCGATGATATTGGTTTGGAAATGCATGTTGATCCTGAGGCTAAAACAAACATGGAATATTAGCCCAACAGAACCTAAAACCTAAGCATCCGGCCAATTTCGCGAGACCATTCACCCAGGTGAGGTGATGACGTGACGTAAGGGGTCGAAAATTATTGCTCCGATTGGTAAAAGTAAGCATCCACAGAGGGAAGATCAATCCATAGCAAGCGGTGGCGGCGGCGGCGGATCCAGCATATTACATGGGTGCACATGTGTACACAGGGGCGGACCCAGCATTGGACATGGGTGTACATGTGTACACCCAATAATTTTGCAAACAAATCGAAGTTAGCAAGTAAATTTTATACTAGGTAAGATACGAATACAGGTTTGGGGTTATTCATTTCTCACAGCAGGAAGGGAAGAGATATACCCTCGTGGGTGCTCAGGCACGGTGAAGGCGTCGCAGATCGGCCGTTCCAGTGCCGCTCGCTCACTCTTCGCCGGCGGAGGAGGACAGAAACAGAGAGATGTGAAAGGGGAAGAAATAGGAGAGGTAGGCCGCTGTCTGCAGCGGATCTGAGGGCCGACCAAGAGTCCCCTGAGCCGGGCGACGGCGCGACAGCAGGAAAAGAGAGGAGGGAGAGAGGGACGGCGGCGACGCGCGAGGTGGAAGGGAGGAGGGGCGGCGTGCGGTAGGGGAGGCAACGGGAGTGGGATCTTTTGACAAGGCTAGCCTCGCCTGGCTGGGCAAGGAGAGCAGACGGAGCTGTGTTTGGCACTTAGGGGTGTGTTTAGATGGGTAGGAAAAAACACTCTAGCATAAGAAAAACACTGTAGCATTCGCTGAGAAACGTGTTTGTAAGGGTGTGTTTAGATTGTAGGAAAAAAACACTGTAGCATAAGAAAAACACTGTAGCATTCGCTGGGAAACGTGTTTTGTGAGGAAGGAATAGTGAAAAGTTGGAATGAATAGTGAATAGTTGGAATGAATAGTGAATAGTTGGAAAATCTGAACATGGCCTAAGGGGAATAGTGAAAAGTTGGAATGAATAGTGAAAAGTTGGAATGAATAGTGAATAGTTGAGAATCTGAACATGGCCTTAGGACTAAGTCAGAATTTCATCTCTCGCAAAGTCTAGATTTCAACCCTCGTTTATAAACCGGGTAAAACACGCCCTCAAACTATCAAACCAGAATATTAGAACCCCCTAGGCCCACCTAAAGCTGTTTTTCATCACATATGGCATCCACGTAGGCCTCCTCGTTGTTCACGCCAGCACCCGGTCAACACCTCTCTCTGTCTTGCTCCTCTCCTCCTCTCTTCCTCCCTGCTCCCGCGTCGCCGTTTCCGCTGCTCCCGCCACCGGCCGTGGCTCCCTGCTCTCGCGCGCCCTCACCACCACCACCGTGTGGAAGGGGGAACAGGCAGGCCTGCTCTGCACGAGGAAGGCGCAGCGAGGCCGGGCTGCCGATTCCGGCGGCCGCGAGTTATTTGGTGGATCCGCCGGCGGTGGCTCGATTTCGATGGATGCCAACGGAAAGTTGGTCTTCCCCGCCGCCGTCGTTCTTTTCTCTCGATTTCTCCCTCCATCTCTGGCGGCATTCCCGGCGAACCCATCGATGCTGGTCCAGAGCTCGGCGAAGCAGCTTACACAAGCCGGACGGGCGAGCGAGCGGCTGTGCGTGCTGCTGGCCTGCTACTGCTCCGCATGGCGTGCACGGGAAGCGCCACCGCTGCCGCCGATGCTTGCTTGAACGCAACAGCATGCTGCTACTGCTGCTCCGCCCAGGCGTGCACGCAAACCGCGCCGCCAGTCACATGTGCTTGCTGCTCCGCACGGTGCGCTGCTGCAGCCAGTGGCTTCGCCTGTGCTTGCTGCTGCGGCCCCTGCTTGTGCTTGCTGCTCCACACGGCAGAGATTAGAGGATGAAGAGCGTCGGGACAGAACTTGAACACGAGAAGACAGAGAGAAACAGAGAAGAACTGGCGACCTGGCTTGACCTGGAGGTGACTAGCAACGTGGCTGCCACGTTGGAACAAAACCAGGGTCTGCTGGGGTCAGGGTCTCTTGGAACTGGTTTGCACACTTTGAGGGGGGCATTTTATCCGGTCTAAGAGAAAGAGTTGAAGTCTAACTTTGCAAGAACAGGGGGTAATGTAGACTTATTCCCTCGTATTAATGGGTGACTTTCCTTCACGTTGTAACTGGCGGCACTAACATCCCCATCCAACACTGATCCAACGGCTGAAACAAGTTTGTTCCTTTTTTCCCCTTGGAAGTTGGAACGCACGTGAGTCCTGGTGGACCTCCGACGCACACGAGTGCGACGAACGGGAAGCAGCGCACATCGCTGCCGCTGCGCCGCCGCTGATGCACTCCTCCAACCTACGATGCAAGCCGCTGCGCTCTACAGGCTGCTGAGCCTCGCCGTGCTGGGGCTCGCTGGGACAAGTGGAAACACTTGTGGCTCAGCCATCAGGTGTCCACGGACTAACGGAGGCGCCGCCGCCGCCGCACTGTGGACCGGCGGCCTCCGATGCGTACGACGACGGGAGCAGGGCGCAGACCGCCGCCGCACGATCGGACCTGCGCAGGCCACCGCTGAAGCCAGTCGTTCTCTCGATCCGTCCTCGCTGTCGAAAAGTCAGAACACCGCGCGCACCCCGCAGGACCACGCAGCAAGAAACATATCCCGCGCGAGCTTGAGATGGAGACACTGCTCAAGAAGTCCTGTTGCCATCGCCGCTGGTTCCGAGCTCTCGTCGCGGACCTCCTGTACCACATCGCGCCCGCCACCGCCGTCACGGGCCCACGACGCGGCCGTCGTGCGGCCTCCTTGGGTTCTTCTTACATGAGCGAGGTCGATACGCCCACTAACGGGGTATCCAAGATTGCGGCCTTCGTCAACGAGCTGCTCCGGCACACGTTCTCGGACGGCCGTCAGGAATCCGGGAAGGATCTGGTAATCGAGTAGCAAGAAGATGCGGGCCGCGAGGCCCGTAGCGCGGTGGAACGGGCCGTGATGGTGGCGTGGTGCGAGGACGTTTGTTGCGTGTCCGTCGGCGCCGCCGTGGAAGAGGAACCTTCTTGCGAGCCGTGCTGTGGCGGGAGGTTTTGAAGGACTAGGTGCTGTCCGAAACGACCTGCGATGGAGCCCAGCAGCCCAACCTGCCTTCCTGGGTGAAAAAGAGAATCAATCCCTGCGAGCCATCGGATGCAATTTTGACGTTGGATATATTGCCGCCAGTCACGTGCCGGTGACTTGCTCTGAATTGAGTCGTGTGTTTGGATGTTTTGCTAGCGTCCTCGATGTCTGTAAAAGCAAGCATTTTTCTTGCTTGTTCAGCCGAGCCGGATCGACTTTTTCGACTACTCCTCCGCTGGCAAGGTAGGCAAGCCAGC